>JAFJYI010000125.1:0-1200000 GCA_019022655.1 Acacia acuminata
TTGTATAATCCACTAAGATTTACTTGACATTTGACAATGAAAACCTCCAAAGTTTCTAAATTGATATTATATGTGTATGGCTTCAGGACCGTTAGATTATGCTATAAAATCCCTCCACAAAAAATCTCTTAAGAATACTAAAATATCTCCACTTTTATTCGTAAAATCCCTTACCTTCCCTTCTCATCTCCTCTCTTAAATCAAACACCTTAAAACTTTACAATAGAGCCCTTTAAAATTAGCGTTTATATAAATAACTCTTCTTGCGTTAATTTGTATAATATTTCAGTAAAATAATATAATAAGACTTAATTCATAAAAAAATATAATAAGATTTATGCGACCATAAACCAAGGTTTATGATATATGATTATCCACACGCACAATTCAAAGTTTAAGAAGGTTATAGTGTTGGAAAAAAAAAACATATAAGGCATTTTTGCCAAAAACATATAAGATAACTCTTTAACATAATGAATCAAAGTACAAATAAGATTTCAATTAGGAAATATTATATTAATGAAAGATAAAATAAAAAATATTGCATTTTTTATATTTTTGTACTGAAAAATACTTATGTCAAGTTCCTTGCATCCATTTTGTCAAATTTTTCCAATCACACATGACTATGTGTCCTATTTTTGAATTATTATCATTTAACTATAAAATCATACAAAAAAAAAGGACACATGGTCATGTGTGATTGGATTTTTTTTTTTTTTTGATCAGGATAACACATTAATATTACTTAAATAAGAGTAACAGTACAAGGAAAGACACAACAACTAGAATACAAGCAAGGAAGGAACATAGCAAAGAAAAGCCAAAATGCAGCAAAGAACCAACTAGGACTAGAGGAAATTAAAATCAGCCCGCACATTACAAGAGAGAAACAACCGCATCCCGAGATCAAATCAGCCTCCCGATGAGAATCCAAGGTTAGAAAGCTACTTATGGTTGTGAGACCCACCTAGTTGGGCACATCCGTTTATAAGCATCCGTCAAGCAAGTCGCAAGAACACGATTGCCTCGAGGAGGGGTAAAAGAGATAGAGAACCCAACCGGGTAGAAAGAAGACAGATGATATCTTGCACAATACTATGACTCTTCCAGTCAAATATGTCCGGTAACCTTGCATCAACACATGTTTATAAGACGAGGCAATCAGTTTCACAAATAACTTTGTCATGGCCTAAATCCATAGCTAACATAAGAGCCCTTTTCAGAGCCAATGCCTCAGTCATGAAAGCATAAACGAATTTTACTTTATCCAGAAAACCCCATCTAAATTGACCAAAGTTATCCCAACAAACCACACTGATAGCTGTGTAACACCCCATTTTTCAAAAGCGGAATAATTGTTTTTCCAGAGTAGAGCATCGGAGCAAGTAAAAGAGTGAGTAACTGATACAGCATTAACTGTGGCGTATCTGTCTGTTCATAGAGAACGGTACATTTACTCGAGTATTGTTATTATAAAGATACAAAATCCCAAAATAAAAATCTTCAATCGGGTGTTCACGCGTGTTGTTACTTTGCTTACTCTTATCTTCGGTCCTTGGTTCTCCGGACCCTGAAGCTATGGTAAGAGCTGAGGTCCGATGCCCATCGGACCTCAGGTAACGGTTAATCTCATGCTTATGTAACAGTTTTTGTATGATAGATATTCATGACATTGCAGTAGTAAACACATATGCAAGATAATGACAGTACATAGCCACTGTACATGTATGTTATCATGGTCTGCACTATCCATCCCAGTGCCACGATGTACACTCGTGTCCTCAGCGCTAGGAAAACTCAACGGCATTATCAAGACTATAACCCGTGTATAGCTGAATGTATAATGAATAATTTAAGACAGAGACTCAGTCTATGAATACATCTATCATATATAAATATACAACAAGCATCAGAGTTAAGGTTACAGCACGCGTCCGTACCTTAGTCCGTTCGGATAGTGGTACGTTCGTCTGTCAGTACGACCCCCAACGTTGCCCGAATATCCTATAATAGTATTTCCGCATTATTCTCTTGTAAATAATATCTTAAAAGATATTTTTAGCCATTTCTGACATTTTTACCCATGGTGGATTTATTTTTCCAATTATTCTCTTAATTTTCGTAAAAACGCTACTTTCAGTATTTTCGGCCAGATTTTACGCTAACTTCGAAAAATCATAGTTAATTCCAAAAAAATCGAAATGGGGATCCGTAAAATTCCCCGGAATCCTTGAGATGTCTATTTTTGAGGAAAAATACTGGTCTTTACCCAGATTTAGTGAGTCATTCCCAGTTTTCATGTTTTTAACCTCTAGCCAGAAAATTCTAGAAAAACGTAGCCTATTTGCAAGAATTTTTATCTCCTTGCAAAAAATTCAAAATGATATGTTCTAGGTATTTTTGAAATTCTCTATATGTCTACTTTAACCATGAAAAATTTCAGAATTTTATAACTTTATCTTCTACATAAAATCATAGCCTCTTTATCACTGACTCCGGAAAACTTCTAACCGACAACTTTCGCTTAATTTCGCATTACTTTGACCTTTAACTTCCAAAAATTTTAATCCACCATATTTTCCATCAAATTTTTGAAATAAATCCATTTTTAACCATAAAAACATGAAAAAAACTATATTGGAAGATTAAAGATCAAAACACAATTTAATTATGAACTTGAAAGCTAAAACTTCAAGAACATACCTTGCTCTTGCTTCAACCTCCTCAAGCTACTCCACATACTCTTACTTCTCTCTATATTCAGATTGCTATTTGATTTTGGTATGAAGAATGAAGTGAACCAAGGTGCCTATTTATAGAGAAATGGTATGGCAACTTTGGTAAATTCTTTAAACTTTCTCTTCTTGAATTTGAACCATGGAATCTAGGTTTAGCCAAGAAGTTTCAATCTCCACTGTTCCCTTTCTTTTGTACCGTGCTCACTCCTCTCTCTCCCCCTTATCCTCTTCCATTTTTTCATTTAAAGAGGGCCATGTGAACCCATGTGCAACATTAATTCACTCTTCCAATTTGTCCCCCATGTGCCAAGACTATCCCATGTGTTTGAAGACTTTGGGGATGATTTTTGTGATTCAATTAATGACATTAGTTACTCTAAGTGTCCTTTGTAACTAGATGCAAAGTGATAGTTGGTTACCAACTAAGCAAGAATACATTTAGGTGTTAATTATAGAGTTTATCTAAGTCTCTCATTAGCTCTTAATTTTGAAAATAATAGCCCTTCATTAGATGTCTCCAATTGCCTTTTATCATCTTAAGATTAAATGTATAAGTTGGGTAAAAATCAAGGTGATATTTAATCCCAAGCTTAATATGTATGTTTGTTCAAGATAAATCCTTATTATTAATCTATGATTTAAATCCCCCATTGATCCAATTAATTAACTAGAGATTTAGATTACTTGTGTCTTGAATTTTTCCATTGGTTAATTTCACAATTATTGAATTAAATCAACTCATCTTTCTCTTTCTCACACTCACACACACACACACACACACAAAACTACCCCCAACTCCCCACTTTATCTCATCCCTTCCATGCATTAATGAGCCCATGTGTTCCCTAAACAATATCTAGATTTTATTGACAACCTTATTCTTCTTCTACAAGATATCTTGGATATTTTATTTGCAAATCCTATCTTCTTCCATTCCATTAAATCCCTTATACTAAGTACACTATCCTCTTCCAACTCTTGACTTTAATTACACCATGTGTTTTATTCAAAATAATATCTAGATTTTATTTCAATCTTTTCTTCTTCCAAAAGCCAAGTAAAAACCGTGGCCCTCCCTTAATTTAGCTTGAATTTGTGTTTCATTTGTGCCTCTTATAATAGGATACAAGCCTCTTATTGGTTCCTTAATTTCCACATGGATTAAGATTTAATTAGATAATAAATTGTGGCCATTAGATTCCACTTTAATAGATTAAATCTTGGCCCTTTATTTATGTAGAAAAATCCTACTTACTATTGTAGATTTTTATCTTATATCACATGTGCTTTTATCTTATATCATTTGTCTAATCTTTCCCTTTCACGTATATGAAATTCGCCCCCCCTAATTATCTCTAGGGGATTATAGTTTAATCCTAATTAAACTCCTTAGTGTAGTGTTCAAGATGTTATTAGATGCCATTGTCGAAGTATGATAGGTTTTTAAATTAATTATGATCATTAATAATTCACTTTATGCTAATATTGAAACCTTATTGGTCCTTGATTTTTAGTTAAGTCAAAATAGCCCTAATTGATGACCTTTAATATGCCTTTTAATTAATTATGAAAATTAATACAATTATTTTAATTATTGTAAAATTAATTGTTCATTAGTCGCTGACAATTTCCTTTAATTGATTTAGGTATTTTTATAACATTTTATGGCTCTTTTTGATTAAACATGAACTATGTTGTAATATGATAATTTTAGGGTATTTTATGACCCCTAAATAAATATTAGAAAATTTTACCTTTGGTTTAATTTAATTCTAAGAGAAAATTCCCTAAATTAAATTAAATAAGCTACTAAATTTTGAGACCACATATTCACCTATTTTTAATAGGTATTGTTTATCAAAATATAGTGGTTATGCTAAATAGGATTTTTAGGGTATTACATTTCTCCCCCCGTTCAATAAAATTTCGTCCTCGAAATTTGCTCTATACTAACTAGACTTTGAATCATAAATTCTGGAAATTCACTCTATCGGGAAGCTTCTATGCCTAAGCCGCTTTTCCCGGTGATCAAGAATTCGCTCTGGCTTAATTACGAAGGTGTTGTTATGTTGTACTTCAACATCCTTATACCGCAAATGTCTCCGTGGCGCCTATACACCGTGTCTACATGAGATACCCTAAAATTAATGATATGATCGCGGTTTGGTTGTTATAACCAAGAAACATGGAAAACATTAATCAAGTTCGGGGGTAAGGCTATCTGGCAAGCAACTGGTTCACGTTTAACTAAAATTTCGAATGGTCTTATGTGATGCAGACTAAATCTTCACCTCTGTAGCGTTCGACTGGCACTGGTTACTGGGTATATCTTTAGAAACATATAATTATGGACTTCGAACTCTAGAGGTCTTTTCCTTTTGCCAACGTAGCTCTTCTGTCGGTTTTGTGCTGCTAGGAGCCGTCTTTTGATCACAGTGATTTGTTCGGAGGTCTGATCAATTAGATCAGTCCAAGAAATTTATGCTCGATAAGGGTGACTTGAAGGTGGAATATCACCTAGAGGGGGGTGAATAGGTGATTTGAAAGATTCTTTTTATCGTAAGTGAAATAAGCAATAAAACAGTAAAAGCAATAAGTAGAAATGACACGGAGAATTTATACTGGTTCGGTCTAAATCCTTGACCTACGTCCAGTCCCCAGAGACTCCAGGATTTCAACTAACTTACTAACTCAATTACACACTCAGTAAACGAAGGATGATCCTATCACTCGGACTCACTCCCCCTTACAGATTGTAATCGTACACCCACACTCAAGATACCTTTATCTTGAGATTTCAAATGAATATGAAAGATACAAATTTCTCTCACGTAGTATTGAATGATAATCACCGAAGCTTAATGATATCTAAGAATACACAGAAAGTAGTTGCTTTGAGTGCTTTGGATACGTGTGTATATTCTTGTGTTTCGTTACTTCAATCCTTCGGGAATTTATACTTGAGGCTTTGAGTACCGTTGGAAGGATTTGAATCTCTGTAGAATATGTCCGTTGAAAGTTTAAGCATTCGCGCCTTCTGTTTATCCACTACAGAATGTTTGTTCAGTGGAGTTACTTTACAGGTTGTCCACGTGCCCTTGTTCGATGGATGATTTAGTATATTGTTCTGCTACCTTTATCAGTATGGGTTAGCCATACTCCGTTTCAGTACGTTGTCTCTGTTCTTCATCTTTTTCTTTGGTGCTTCACAGCTCATCATAACTCAATACATGGGTCAGTTGCAGATTCAGATAAATTATCAGAAACTTAGATAAATTATCAGAAACGGAATATCTTGACACTTAAATTACCTTTGGCAAGATGTAATCTCCTGAAATTCATTAACAGCTATTTAAACTTGGTTAGGAGTATAAATTAATAACATAAACAACCCAAGTTATAATCAATGAGCGGATAAACAAAGGGCAAGTATTTCATCTGATTCTGTCCATACTCGAGAGTGACCATATACATTCTCGAGAATCATTCTCGAGAATTGCTTTCCAATTCTCGAGAACCATCGAGAGTGAGAGATGATTTCCTCAATGCCAGCTGAGTATTCTCGAGAATCCAGAGTGATTCTCGAGAACCATTCTCGAGAATTGCTTTCCAATTCTCGAGAATCATATCAGAGAGTCATATTCTGGTTTAGAGTATACTCGAGAATTACCGTTGGTTCTCGAGTACCATTCTCGAGAATTGGTTTCCAATTCTCGAGAATCATCGCAGATAGCTTGAGGAATGCTTGATCATTCTCGAGAATCCCATCGATTCTCGAGTATCATTCTCGAGAGCTTGTTTCCAACTCGAGAACTATATCGATATTATCATTCGACTTTGACTTTGGTTCGATTATTCTCGAGTACCGTTTGGTCATTCTCGAGAATGCATTGCTTGCCAATTCTCGAGTAGCTTCACCGATCAATTTCAATCAACTTTTGTTATCATCAAAACATAGGAGGCAACATGATCGACACGTTTGCCCTTCGCATTTGATCGTATAAACTCGGAAAACTCTAGACATCTTATCTATTTCCTTACTATGCATGCTTACTTAGCGCGCATTCTAACATTCAAATAATAACCTCATTCATTTTGTACCCAGGTATAGTATCACTAGTGGAAAAAAGGGCTTTAAGACTGCCTCATTTAGACCGGAGTAATGACGCACTGGTCTTAATAGTATGACCGTGGCGATTTTTGTAAGTATGACCGGTGGCAGTTTTGTAAATATAAAGAACTTCTTGGACCACATCATAATGAGCATTGGTCTTAATAGTATGACCGGTGGCAGTTTTATAAATATAAAGAACTTCTTGGACCGCATCCTTTATCAATGAGTCTTAAATATATTATTTAGACCGCTTAACAAAACAAACGGTCTTAAAAATGTTATTGAAAAAAACCGAAAGTTCAAATTTCTTTATAGAGAAATCTCAACAAAGGGCTGACTTATATTTTCTCGCGGTCCAAAATAAAGAGGAAAAATTAAATAAACGTTTAAGACCGATATATATAATAAAGCGGTCTTAAATATTATACTTTTTAGATCGGACATAAATTGTGACCAGGTACTAAATAGTTTATTACTTTTAAGTTCGGAGTTTAATAAACGACGGTCTTAAAACTTAACATTTAAGAACGTCTTTTTAGTTCATCCGGTCTTAAAAATAAAGCGCCAAATATGAAAGTGAAGGAAATCACCAAGAGGGGGGGTGAATTGGGGATTTTAAAATTCTTTTCGGATCACCCACACAACGGATAATATCAAGGCAAAGTGGAGATAGAGAAGAAGAGCTTGACACTGTAAGATTTATACGTGGTTCGGTCTAACTCCTTGACCTACGTCCAGTCCCCAGTCACTCTGGGATTTTCCACTATCACTCAAGAACAATTACACACTCTGTAAACGAAGGATGCTCCTCACTCTAGGACTCACTCCCCCTTACAAGCTGTAATTGCTAATAACAGATACACACTCTGTAAACGAAGGATGCTCCCAACCTGGACACACTCCCCCTTACAAGCCGTACCGTAATCGATACACCTCTCAGTAAACGAAGGATGCTCCCAACCTGGACACACTCCCCTTACAAGTTGTACTCGATTTTCCCAATCTCTAAGTCACCCGACTTGAGATTATTACAATGAATGATTTCTGTGGAAATAAACTCTCTCTAAGAGTAGATAAGATAAGCATCGAAGCTCAATGTATCAAAGATACAATCAAATGATAAAACAGAAAAGACGATAAATTCGTGTAGGCTTTCGTGATTGTCTTCTCGCTGTCCAACTTCAAATCTTCATGTATTTATAGTGATTTGAAGCTTGTGAACGTTATAGATCCGTTGAGGCTTCAACCCATTCGAAAATATAGTCAAGTATGGGTGTTGCTTCATGAATCTAGTCTGTTATACAAGTTCTTGTTTGAAATATAGCTGTTGGAGACTTTTGCAGATTTGAATTCTTCGGTTGGGAATAAAGTCTTCGGGAATTTGGCTCTTCAAATTCGTCCCATGTTGTGAAGGTCCGCTTTAGCTAGTGGAGGCTTAGCCTGTTTTGTATTAGGCTTATTTGTCATCCAATGCTTTTTGTCTTTGAGGATAAGTCAAAATAATTCAAATGTTTAAATTCAAATCCTCTGAAAACTCACAAGCAAACTTGTTAAGATTGGTTAGAAATATAGATAAGAATCATACGAAACATATGTAACCAATCCGCAACTTAAAACTTGAAGCATTAATCAAAATGTGTAATTTTAAGTTCAATTTGCGTTTTCATTCGATGATCAAAACTCGAAGTTTTCACCAAAACTCGAGTTTTCATCTTCCGAGATGAAAATCGCGATTTATGCTTCAAATGGGAGTTTTGATGTAAAACTTCAAAACTCGAGTTTTGACCCAAAACTCGAGTTTTGGACTATTGATGTGAAAATGTAGTTTTAGTCCAAAACATCAAAACGGAGGTTTTCAATCAAACTGGAAGTTTTCAAGTTGGAAAATACTCGATGCTCTCGGGTTGCCCAAAACTCGAGTTTTGCTTTCCAAAAAAACTCGAAGTTTTCACTTAACATGTGAAAACTTCGAAAACCCGTGAACATATCAAAACCGGTAAAGTGTTCAACCAAAACCGGCGGTTTTGAACTTTGAAAACTTAGTTGCTCTCGCTCGACCAAAACTCGAGTTTTGCTTCCAAAACTCGAGTTTTCATATGTTCAATGAAAACTCAATGAAAAACAGTGTAAAATGAAAACTCGGAGGTTTTGACCCAAAACTGGCGGTTTTCATATGTTGTAAATCAGTGCACGACCAACAGACCAAAACTCGAGTTTTGACCCAAAACTCGAGTTTTGAACATTTTAAAAATATGAGAAATGTCAAACTGGCGGTTTCTTTGAAGACCGGAGGTTTTGAAACTTCGAAAATCCAAAGGCTCTCGGCCAAACCAAAACTCGAGTTTTGCCCCCAAAACTCGAGTTTTCATATGTTCATGAAAACTTAAAACCGCGCAAGAATGCTTCGTGATCGATTTGCCTCGGACAAGCCAAAACTCGAGTTTTGACCCAAAACTCGAGTTTTCATGTTTTTCATGAAAACCGAAAACTTGCGGTTTTAACGAAAACCGCGTTTTTGCTTTGTTTAGGATTTTCTCGTAAAAACCTCAAAACTTGAGTTTTACTTCAAAACCGGAGTTTTCCCTTGACAAAGCAAAGTTTATTAAATTTGCAAGAGAAAACTTCTCATTTTGTTTACAATTGTTAAAACATCATCAAAACACATATGGAACTAACAAAATATATTCTTCTTTGCACGAAATGTTACTTACGACTTACGTTGTCCCTCCCGAACTTTGAAACCCCTCTTCTTGTTGTGAAACCACTCTTCCTTGTGCATTAACTCTCTTCCTCGGGCCACGCAAACGTTACCTTACGACTTACGTTGTCCCTCCGAACTCGAAACCCCTCTTCTTGTTGTGAAACCACTCTTCCCTGTTGCATTCCCTCTCTTCCTCGCCCACGTACCATGAGCCTCTCGTTATGCTCTCATTTGCTCAGGCATTCCTCTCTTCCCCTGTCTCGAAAATGAACGGTGAAAACGATTCCATTCGTGTTCCGGAACGCCGAGCATCGGTGTGAGTCGAACGAACCCTCTTCATCGACAATGTGCCTCGTAACCGCCAAAGACACCGTGGTAGAAGAGGCACAAGAATGATGGATGTAACCCTAAGTCGGACTCCGGGTCAAAGCCGGAGATTCAGTTTGATGAAAAGTTGCAACCTTTCGGCCCTAATAAAAGCAAATATACTAGTTTTGTGCATTGTCTTGCACGCAAAGAAGGTTAGCATCTTGACTGATGAGTGGAAAAATGTGGACTTCGGCAAAGTAAAGCAACCTATTTGGGACACTATCCGGCTTACATATAATGTCCCTGACTTTGAGAAGTTGAAAGACAAGACATTGTCTTATTGTGCTGATCGGTGGAGGAAGTTTAAGACCTCTCTCGCTAACAAGTATATTTTTGCCGAGGTTCAGCCTGACCAAAATCCTTGGGATAAGTACACATTTATTGATGAACAAACTTAGCAACAATTTGTTCACCAAGGACCACTCCAAGCTCGGTGAGTTTATATTTATTTTTTTTTTGCCCTTTTGTTTGCTTATTAACCTGTCTTTGATATGTGAATGTTATTGTGTTCATCTAATCCGTTAGTTAAATTGTTTGGTGTGTGAATAGAAGTATACATTTCCGCCTTTGTCTATGCAAGTCTCGATATGTAAACCCTTAAAAGGTAAAATACTAAGAAGGTAATTAGGGAAATAATAATGGCATAAGAGTCAAGACATTATTATAGTCTTAGTTCTGTTATAGTAGGTAGTGGTTAGACATTATTGCTATTAGTTCTGTTACTATCTAATGAGGACTGCTGATCCCACTGGATGCCTTAAAAAAGATCAAGTTTGTATTATTCTGTAAGCATAATTCTCTTTTATTTCTTAACCTATCTATCTAGCAGTACAAGACATAGCTCCAATTTCTTCTACTTCTACATCTTCCTTACATAAAATGTTGAAACTTGATGAATTGAATTTGACTAGTGTTTGAGGTTCATACCCGCGAAGTTCTCTAATTTCTGTTAGTGAGATGGCTGGAATTCATAATTAATAGTTGTTTTCAATGCCGATTCACAGAAAGAAGGAACGAGCACAGGAGATAGGGAGAAAGAATGACTGCCCGATAGGGCTTCTCGCACGGATATGAAAAGGTGAAGAAGAATTGATGGCGGCAAGCGAAGAGATTGGATGATGAAGCAGAATCCAATCCTTTTGCGGTACATGATCCACCATCTCCAATACGTCGCGAGGAGTTGTGGTTGCATAGTCGGAAAGTTGCGCCTACACGAGTGAACAAACTCGTGTAGTTTTGAAAGAATTGTAAGTATCATTATTGTTATTTTTTAGTTACTAAACATGTTTCATTACTAAGCTTCTCGTTATCTCGTATCTTACGGGAAGATCTTAAAAAGAAAGAAGCAGAGGGATCTTTTGTGTCGACGGGAGGAGTGATGTTTTGACCGTTGCAACCAGAAAAACTGGATCATGGTGGGCGTGTAAGGGGGATTGGAGGATGGGTAGGCTCGAAGGAATACTTTGGTAAATCCAAACGCCATAGACAAAGTATGGTTACCCGGAGGAGATGGAAGCAGACGGTGGCCAAATTAAGTGAGGATGCAAGTGGCTCAAGAAGCAAGGTATCAATCCGAGATGAGCCGGATAAGGGAGGAATTGAATCGATGAGCCGATGAGGGAGGAATTGAATCGATGAAGCCGCTTTGAGCAATCGTCCAAAGACCAGTGTTCCTTTCACACGTTCACCCGCACTGCGTGAATAGCACTAGAGGGAGCTGCATTGTTGGACAGTCAGAGCAACCTTGTGACCTATAAGTGGAGGATCGTGATAGTCCTGCACGATTAGTTACAAAAGGGACTGTCCACAACTTATTGGGATCAACTGTACACCACCAACAATTGGCTGATGATGAAGTCGAGTGTCGTTGAAAAGGTGATCATTGATGCACCTCTCCTCTCCCAACCGATCACCGAAGCTTGTGAGTGATGTCAAGGGAACCTTCATCTCTTGGCCGGTGAAGCTTGTACATGTCTTTACTCCTCCTGAAGCTTCATCTTCTCCTCCTCAAGTTCCACCCCCTCCTCCTCAAGTTTCATCCCCTCCTCCTCAAGTTCCACCCCCTCCTCCTCAAGTTCCACCCCCTCTTCCTCAAGCTCTATCCCCTACTGCTAAGTTGACTGGCACGGAAAAAATATCCGATCTGGTGAAGATTGGATATTTTAAAGATAAATCGTGGCCTGTCAATGAAGTATTAGGCGTCCCTCATCCTCTTCCCGTTCAAGTTGACACCGTTGATGTTGAGTCCTCGCGCTTCCTCGGCAGAGCTTACCGATGCAATTGTTCAAATTTTTATGAAGTAAGTATCTTCCGTCTATGAGTACATAATTTAAATGCATCGTTTAGATACACATACATATATACTAATTCCCCGATCGATGTCATTATTGTAGGTTATTGCATCAAGAATTGGTTCAAAAGGGCGGGAGCAACGATTTTGGATTCTTGTGCCCCGTCTATTCAAGTCAAACATCCATGCGGAGAGACAGTGTACATATCAAAGAGGGTGTGTGAAGTGAGAAGAAAGGTGTACTTGTTGCCATTCTTCCACAGTACATATCACAAATCTTGTCTCGCAATTTACTTAATTCTCGCTACATATATCATCGAGTATACTTTACCGCGTGAATTTTCAGCCGCCACCGGCAATTGGTCCTCATGTGCATGGATGAGCATAAAGTTATCTTCTTATGCTCCACTCACAGAGAGCCATTGCCTTCGTTGACGACGCACCATCAACGAGTAAGCATGTCATTTTGATTCTCTTGTCGAAATCTCTCGCGTGAATTTTCAAGTGAACATTATTGATAAATTTGTGATTTTGATGATAGTGCCATGAAGACCTTCCAAACCGAGGTAAAGATGAGGCGTCGGGCCAAAGACCCCATCCGGGACACACCGCAGGTTGGTACAATATTTGTACATCGGCACACCGCCTTGTGAAGTTGGTCATTAAGCTATATATGCTCTTATATATATTTCTTGTTCTTTTTAGACCCGTCGGCAACCACCGAGGTCCAACTTATGTGGCCAGTACGTCATGAAACATATGTATGATATTATCACGAGAGGAAGGACTAAATTAACTGTAAAGGTAAATGTATTTGATGTTTCATATTATGCACGCAAGTTAATTCAGCGTGTGGCTTAATGTTACATATGAAATATGCATGCAAGTTAATTCGTTTCTGTCTTTGATGTTACGAGATGTTTGACTGCCCCTTGATCCCTTTTCGATGATGAACGGAGCACATACGCAATTTGTTTTGTGAATATCGTATGACCTGATCTTAAAGTCGACAATAATTAATGCCCTAAATTCATTTGTAAATATATCCTGTAACAACAATATTCTCAGTAAATTTGTTTATTTTTCCGAACAATATTCATTTGTAAATATACATAGGCAATGTAAAATTCAATAAATAAATTTGTTTAATTTTTCGAACAATTTTCTTGTGTCCATTTTGGGTTTCTGAATGGATTGGATGGTGGATAAAGCTATTTATTGCTTGAAATTTGAGAAAGATCTCGAGTTTAGGACCGTATATTAATTAAAAGTCCGATCTTAAAAGTCCGCATAATAAACATTCGGTCCTAAAAGTGTTCGTTTTAAAAATATGACATTTTTAGGACCGTATATTAATTAAAAGTGCGATCTTTGAAAGTGAAGGAAATCACCAAGAGGGGGGGTGAATTGGGGATTTTAAAATTCTTTTCGGATCACCCACACAACAGATAATATCAAGGCAAAGTGGAGATAGAGAAGAAGAGCTTGATTGAGAAGATTTATCTTGGTTCGGTCCAACTCTTGACCTACGTCCAGGTCCCTCATCCACTCGGGATTTTCCACTATCACTCAAGAACAATTACACACTCGTAAACGAAGGATGCTCCTCACTCTAGGACTCACTCCCCCTTACAAGTCGTAATTGCTTACAACGATACACACTCGTAAACGAAGGATGCTCCCAACCTAGGACACACTCCCCCTTACAAGTTGTACTCGTAATCGATACCGACTCGTAAACGAAGGATGCTCCTCAACCTAGGACACACTCCCCCTTACAAGTTGTACTCGATTTTCCCAATCTCCAAGTCACCCGACTTGAGATTATTACAATGAATGATATACAAAGAAATAAACTCTCTCTAAGAGTATATATTGATAAACACTAAAGCTCAATGTATCAAAGATACAATCAAATGATAAAACAAAGAAAAACTGATATTTTCGTGTAGACTTTCTGTGTATGTCTTCTCTATTGTCCAACTTCAAATCTTCATGTACTTATAGTGATTTGAAGCTTGTAAACGTTATAGATCCGTTGAGGCTTCAACCCATTCGAAAATATAGTCAAGTTATGGGTGTTGCTTCATGAATCTATTTGTTATACAAGTTGCTTGTTTGAAATATAGTTGTTGGAGACTTTTGCAGATTTGAATTCTTCGGTTGGGAATAAAGTCTTCGGGTATTTGGCTCTTCAAATTCGTCCCATGTTGCTTTGAAGATCTGCTTTAGCTAGTGGAGGCTTAGTTGTTTTGTATTAGGTGAGAAATCGCCCACAATTCCATTTGTCTTCCATTTGCTATTTTGTCTTTGAGGATAAGTTAAAATAATTCAAATGTTAAACATTCAAATCCTCTGAAAACTCATAAGCAAACTTGTTAAGATTGGTTAGAAAATAGATAAGAATCATATAAAGCATATGTAACCAATTCGCAACTTAAAACTTGAAGCATTAATCAAAATGTGTAATTTTAAGTTCATTACGTTTTCTGTCTCGATGATCAAAACTCGAGTTTTCACCAAAACTCGAGTTTTCATCTTCCGAGAGATGAAAATCGCGATTTATGCTTCAAAAGGGAGTTTTGATGTAAAACTTCAAAACTCGAGTTTTGACCCCAAAACTCGAGTTTTGGACTATTGATGTGAAAATGTAGTTTTAGTCCAAAACATCAAAACTGGAGGTTTTCATCCAAAACTGGAGGTTTTCAAGTTGAAAAATACTGATGCTCTCGGGTTGCCCAAAACTCGAGTTTTGCTTCCAAAACTCGAGTTTTCACTTAACACGTGAAAACTTCGAAAACCCGTGAACATATCAAAAAGCAAGTGTTCGGCCAAAAGCGGCGGTTTTGAACTTTGAAAAACTTGAATGCTCTCTCGCAAAACTCGACCAAAACTCGAGTTTTCATATGTTCAATGAAAACTCAATGAAAAACTATGTAAAATGAAAACGGAGGTTTTGACCCAAAAGCGGCGGTTTTCATATGTTGTAAATCAGTGCACGACGACTCGTTTTGAAAAACTCGAGTTTTGAACATTTCGAAAATATGAGAAATGTCAAAGCGGCGGTGCTCTTTGAAAAGCGGAGGTTTTGAAATTTGAAAATCCAAAGGCTCTCGGCCAAACCAAAACTCGAGTTTTGCTCCCCAAAACTCGAGTTTTCATATGTTCATGAAAACTCAAAACTTGTAGTTTTGCTTCTTAATCAGATTTGCCTCGAGACAAGCCAAAACTCGAGTTTTCATGTTTTTCATGAAAAACTGAAAACTTGCGGTTTTAACCAAAATCGCGGTTTTTGCTTTGTTCGAGATTTTCTCTAAAACTCAAAACTCGGAGTTTTACCTCAAAACCGGAGTTTTCCCTTGACATGACAAAGTTTATCAAATTTGCAAGAGAAAACTTCTCATTTTGTTTACAATTGTTAGAACATCATCAAAACACATATAGAACTAACATTCTCCCCTTTTTGATGATGACAACACTTGTAAACAATCAATTGCTTTCAAAAATCGAATTTGATAATTTGAAACAATGAGAAAGCAAGTTTGATCAAAAACATTTGCAAACTTTGAGATTATAGTAAAACACAATTCATTTCATCAAAGTTAAGCAAATAAAATTCTCATGACTAGTTAAATCATTTTATTAATTAAGAATAGTCATGATAGCCAGATACCAAAATTAGCTAGATACCAAAATAATAATATAACTCATTGATATACTCATAAAGTTCATATGAGCAAATATCAGAGTTATTAGAGTTCAGCAGATATCAAAATGCAATAAACTGCATAACTTAAACATTCATCAGATATTAATCAATTAGAAACGAGAATGTTAAGTAAAGCGTAGAATATCATTAGAGTTTCGAAAGAAAATATGAAATATAATTTCGAAAGCATTGATTGATCCTTCTCAAACTTCTCCCCTTTGTCATCGGCAAACAAGGGTGGATCAATTGGGATATTTGAAAGTGTAAGAATAAGATCCTTCTCCGCTTGAGATGGAGGGTTAATCGATGAAGTGGTATGAATGGATGGCTCAAGTTCAATGGTAATGGCTGGTTCAGAAAAGATGTTAGGCTTTATCAGAGCTTGGTCCAGCTGAAGTAGAAGTGCCCAAACCAGAACCAGAAGCAATCATGGACTGATTTTGCAGTAGTTTGTCCAATTTATCACTTAGGCTCACAACATTGCCATGTCCTTTAGTAACCTCAATCACTAATCTCCCAACTTCTTCTTCTACCTTATCAAATAACTCAGAAATTGCTTTGTCAACAATTTCCTTGATCCTTGCATCAAAATCATAAGGTATACAAACATGAGGAGGAGGAGGAACACTCTGAACTTCCTGGCCTTGAGAGTATATGTCTCTTGATCTTGTTGGCCTTGAAGAATGAGGAGCTCTTGACTGATTTGACACTTCTTCCAGATTAATTCCTATAAGATTTAGGATATGTTTGTCAAATTCTTGTGGTTTTTTGTGGGTGGTTCATTGTGAGGCAAGTACCAAATCTTTTCATGGAATGGAATGATAGAAATGAGGCTTGAAAAAGGAATATGTGAAGTCTTTCGGAAGAGAAGAGAAACTTGGCCATTTCTTGAGATATCCAGTTACCAATGTTGTGTGGTTTCTGGTCAATGAAGGAAGTAAAAATAGGGAAATCCTTCTTTACGAAATGGGTGAAGTTTCTTCCTTTTTGCAAGAGATCCCTAGAGTATGTATATACCAAATTGGTTCATTGGGTCTCGCCAAGGCATATATCTCTGCTGTTTAGTATAACTCGGTTGAGGTACAAGAGAAGATTTGCGAAGAAAGTTTGAATAAGAAACAGATATGGTAAATCTCTGTCTCCTAAGATTTGTGGTTGTCCTTTCTTCAACAAGATTGCCATTTCCATCGATTCCAGATTATCCATATTGTTGTTGATATGCAGAAGGAACAAGTGGACTAGCTTATCCAGGAGTAGGAACAGAATGTTGAGATAATTTCTTTGATTTCTTGACTTCTGTTTCTCCCTGGGAGCCTCAGGTTGCTTCTCAAGTTGGAGTAGAAGCTTCTTTCTCAGTTTGCTTCTCAAACTCCATTTTCTTCCTCTTGAGTGTTGGAGGTTGCAGAGCCATTATCCTCAAGGTTTTGTTGGAAAGGATGAGAGAACTTGAGGGGATGAAGGTTTGGACTCGAGGGTAGAATGAAGTGAAGAGAATCAATCAGGTTTTCAAAAATATTTCAATTGCAACAAGCTAACTAACCCGGACGTCAAAGATGTAATGAGAATCCTTGACCTTCGAGTGCAAAACTCGAGTTTTCACCCCCAAAACTCGAGTTTTCATCTCTTCGAAATTTTGCTCATTTTCGACCCCGACGATGAAACTCCAAAACTCGAAGTTTTCACTCCAAAACTCGAGTTTTCATTCTTTGACAAAGACAAAAACTCGGTTTGTTAAATCTCGTGCTCAAGTTCAACATGAATAGGCTTGAGTTTGCTTTCCTTGACAGTAAACTTCAGCGGGATTTGAGGAGAATTTAAATAAGATAAATATCTGCATAAAACCACATCTAGATTCTCCAATGCTTAAGTTAGTGATTAGTTAATCATCAAAACACATAACTAACATTAAGTGGAGGCAATTCACAATTCATTGGGATTGGCCATTCCCAAATTTTCTTCTCATAAACTGAATTGCTACTAGATGAGTATGTTATATTCAAGCATGGAGTGTATCACAAATAATCTTATCTAATTGATTCATACACCGAACATACAGATAAGCAAATAAGTGATACAAAGAAAATCATCTTTCAATGACAATTTGTAAATACATTCATGTAAGAAGATATGTCATTGATATGAGTTTTCATAAACTTATGCAAAAAGTTTTCAATATCTCAAATTTTCTTTCAAATCATGATAATGCTTTATAAAAATTGAGATATAGACATGAAAACTCATCTTTGAAGTTATGTTCGGAAAATCAATGCATATCAAATTCCAATTTGAAATATCATTTGAGTGCAATCAAATCATGCATATTTTCAAAACATTAGCATGCATTTTCTAAACACAGAATGAATTGTAATTCAAAACAAGTTTTTGAATTGTGCATTTGAAATCTTAAACTTCGAGAAAATTATGCGCAAATTCACTTGTGATCCATTAGCAATCTGAAACATATTTGAAAGTCATAAATGATTGATTGCTTAATGGAATGCATCATTAGACAAGTATTCAATACCCAAATATGTATTTCACATAAATTTGTATAGGGTAAGGTTAGATATCACCGTAATTCCTCTTGTCCTTGTTGAAGCTTGCTGGGATGAATTGATGCAGATATCTTCTGCTTTGAAATTCATCATCAAGCATTGCTTCTTCAGCTTCCTCAAGAGTCAAAAATGCTCTTTTGGAAAGCTTTCCTTGATCCTACAATGCTATATACAACCTTTTTCTCTCTTGGTATCCAATCTTGTTTGGATCCAATCATTGTTAGCTTGTAGAGATACAATTTACATGCTTCAAGACTATAATCAGATTATGACAATTAAGCAAAATGAATTAACCATAACTTTATGCATAAAAGATATATTTTTCTTTTCAAAATGTCATGTATGCATAAAGAGTTAAAGCTACCGAACATTGTAAACTATATATAAATAAATGTCAAATATATTTTCAATTTCAAAAATCGTTTTCAATGTTCATTCCTAATATCCAATGCGTAAAACCTTAAAGATTGTTACTAATAGCAGCACAGGAGGTTTTACCAATGTGTACCTTTTACCTTAGGTACTTGGAGGATTGGCTTTGCATACCCAATGTCTCTTTGGTGTCTGCAAAGTCTTCACAAAGGATACAGGCTTCAAGTATCTCCCATTTGATACTTGAGAGGCTCTCCTCTTCTTGTTTTCCTCAAGATAATTGAGTGGTACTCTCTGATATTTTATTCTTGAGGTGGAACACACTCCTCTAGCTTGTGTCCATTGCTTCTTATGATTTGACTTTGTTGTTTACGCAATGGTTGCTCGGAAGTTCTTCCTTTTGGTGCATAAGGGATTCTCTGATTCTTGATCCCTTTATGTCCATTTTTCTTAGAATCAACCTCATTGTTATTTTCAGATTGTTCTTCAGCAACTAGGCAAAGATTTGCTACACCTTCCTCATCACTTTCTTCATCTGAAGAATCATCTCCCATAAGGCGAGATATATAAGCTTTCTTTTTGAGGTGGTTGAATCTTGCCTTTTTCTCCTTTTCTTGACTTTCGGTGAGGACATTGAGCTTGATATGACCATGCTTTCCACACTCATAGCAAATAATTTGATCTTGTTCGTTGCTTGAAGTTGCTCTGAAATCTGTTTCTAAGGCCTTGATCTCTCTTGTAGAATTTTCTGAATTTTCGTACAAGCATAGCCATCTCTTCATCATCTTCATCTTTCTCATTGGATTTCTCTTTCACAGCATTCAAAACAATACCTTTGTTTCTATTGTCATGAATTTCATTCAGGCCCTTCTTGAATTTGAGCTTGCCTTCATATTCGGATAAGCTTCCGAATAGATCGGCTACTCGATTGCATTGATTCTCCACGGGCTTCTTCTATTCTTTGTGACTTTGGCTTCCCAATCTTTAGTGAGGATATTCAGAATTTTCCTCACTTGGCCAGTTGATCATATACTTTGCCCAAGGCTGCAAGTTGGTTGACCAAATGAGTAAACCTGAGTGGAATTCGCCAATGGATTCTCCGGACTTCATACGAAATAAATCATATTCGATCATGAGAGTGTTTACTCGATTTTCCTTGACTGTTGTTCCTTCATAGGCTATTTCAAGAGCATCCCACATAGCTTTAGCAGATGGCAAAGTGCAAATTCGAAAATACTCTTGTTGGCTAAGAGCACTTTGCGGCATGTGGATGGCTTTCATGTTGAGAGTGACTTGCCATTGTCATTCTCATTAAACTCTTCTTCAAGCTTAGGAGTTCTAACTCCATCTTCAAGCGAGGATGGAACATAATTTCCTCTTTCGAATACTCTCCACAAACCATATTCGAGATGCCATGATGTAGACTCGAACTTTGCCTTCCGTAGGAGTAATAATTTCCATTAAAACCTGGTGGTCTGTTGATTGAAGCTCCTTCGGGTAGAATTCCTTCCATTGGATCTTTGATCTAGGATGTTAATCCTTCAAATAGATAACCAATGCTCGATACCAAATGAAAGTGAAGGAAATCACCAAGAGGGGTGAATTGGGGATTTTAAAATTCTTTTCGGATCACCCACACAACGGATAATATCAAGGCAAAGTGGAGATAGAGAAGAAGAGCTTGACACGAGAAGATTTATACTCGGTTCGGTCCAACTCTTGACCTACGTCCAGTCCCGTCCTCGGGATTTTCCATTATCACTCAAGAACAATTACACACTCGTAAACGAAGGATGCTCCTCACTCTAGGACTCACCCCCTTACAAGTGTAATTGCTTACAACGAGATACACACTCGTAAACGAAGGATGCTCCCAACCTAGGACACACTCCCCCCCAAGGCGTACTCTGTAATCAGATACCGACTCTGTAAACGAAGGATGCTCCTCAACCTAGGACACACTCCCCCTTACAAGTTGTACTCTGATTTTCCCAATCTCCAAGTCACCTGACTTGAGATTATTACAATGAATGATTTACACGGAAATAAACTCTCTCTAAGAGTAGATATGATAAACACTGAAGCTCAATGTATCAAAGATACAATCAAATGATAAAACAGAGAAAAGAACTGATATTTTCGTGTAAGCTTTCTGTGTATGTCTTCTCTACTGTCCAACTTCAAATCTTCATGTATTTATAATGATTTGAAGCTTGTGAACGTTATAGATCCGTTGAGGCTTCAACCCATTCGAAAATATAGCTGTTATGGGTGTTGCTTCATGAATCTAGTTGTTATACAAGTTCTTTGTTTGAAATATCTTTGTTGGAGACTTTTTTGATTTGAATTCTTCGGTTGGGAATAAAGTCTTCGGTATTTGGCTCTTCAAATTCGTCCCATGTTCTGAAGATCTGCTTTAGCTAGTGGAGGCTTAGTTGTTTGTATTAGGTGAGAAATCGCCCACAATTCCGGTATGTCTTCCATTTGCTATTTTGTCTTTGAGGATAAGTTAAAATAATTCAAATGTTAAACATTCAAATCCTCACGAAAACTCATAAGCAAACTTGTTAAGATTGGTTAGAAATATAGATAAGAATCATATAAAGCATATGTAACCAATTCGCAACTTAAAACTTGAAGCATTAATCAAAATGTGTAATTTTAGAACTCGAGTTCAAATTTGCGTTTTCTGTGTCCGATGATCAAAACTCGAGTTTTCACCAAAACTCGAGTTTTCATCTTCCGAGAGATGAAAATCGCGATTTATGCTTCAAAAGGGAGTTTTGATGTAAAACTTCAAAACTCGAGTTTTGACCCCAAAACTCGAGTTTTGGACTATTGATGTGAAAATGTAGTTTTAGTCCAAAACATCAAAACTGGAGGTTTTCATCCAAAACTGGAGGTTTTCAAGTTGAAAAATACGATCGATGCTCTCGGGTTGCCCAAAACTCGAGTTTTGCTTCCAAAACTCGAGTTTTCACTTAACACGTGAAAACTTCATATCAAAAACGGTTTTCCGTGAACATATCAAAGCGCGGTGTTCGGCCAAAGCGGCGGTTTTGAACTTTGAAAACTTGAATGCTCGACCAAAACTCGACCAAAACTCGAGTTTTCATATGTTCAATGAAAACTCAATGAAAAACTGTGTAAAATGAAAAGCGGAGGTTTTGACCCAAAAGCGCGGTTTTCATATGTTGTAAATCAGTGCACGACGACCGGACCAAAACTCGAGTTTTGCCCCAAAACTCGAGTTTTGAACATTTCTGAAAATATGAGAAATGTCAAAGCGGCGGTGCTCTTTGAAAACTGGAGGTTTTGAAACTTCGAAAATCCAAAGGCTCTCGGCCAAACCAAAACTCGAGTTTTGCTCCACCAAAACTCGAGTTTTCATATGTTCATGAAAACTCAAAACTTGTAGTTTTGCTTCTTAATCAGATTTGCCTCGAGACAAGCCAAAACTCGAGTTTTCATGTTTTTCATGAAAACGAAAACTTTGCGGTTTTAACCAAAAGCGGCGGTTTTTGCTTTGTTTAGGATTTTCTCGGAAAACTCAAAACTCGGAGTTTTACCTCAAAACCGGATTTTTCCCTTGACTTGACAAAGTTTATCAAATTTGCAAGAGAAAACTTCTCATTTTGTTTACAATTGTTAGAACATCATCAAAACACATATAGAACTAACAATCTTAAAAGTCCACATAATAAACATACGGTTCTAAAAGTGTTCATTTAAAAAATACGAGACTTTGAGGACCGTATATTGTGAACATCCGGTCCTAAAAGTATTATGAGACCGTATATTATTTTAATGTCCGCTCCTAAAAGTCCTCTTATTTTAAGTTTAGAAATTGGTTAACCTTTAGGACCATGTAATTGTTAAATGTCCGGTCTTAATAGTCTTCATTTAAATAGAAATGTTCACTCGCTTTTCGAGACAAATCATTATGGTTCAACACAACCGAGGTTCGGCGTTCCGCTCAAGCTAGGTCCTTCATTGTAGTCGATGTTACCTCTCTTGATCTTGAGTAGCATTATCGGTTTCCCTTTTCTTTGTCTCTTTTATTTTTGTCGGAAAAAGAAGGAAGGTATTGAAAAGGTACTTTGTTTCAAATCGGGGAGGTAAAAGCGACAACGACGGTCCAACCTTGAGAAGAATTGTCTTGTGTTTGTTTTTATTCAAATAAGGTAAAAGATGTTTTTTGTTTTTTGTATGTTCTTAAGCGTATTCTACGAATTTCTATTGTTGATTTACATGAGGACAATGTTTTGTTTGTTTCCTTTTTGTCGGAAAAAGAAAGACGATAATGAAAAGGACAAGGCGATCGAATATGGAAACCAAAGCGACAAAAAAGCGGTGTTTTTAGGACCCTCGATTTACTAAGTGTGCGAGTCCTAAAAGTCTTCGTTCTGAATTATTCATCTTAGTTTTTTGAGTACGCCATTATCCATCTTTCATAGTTGCCTTGTTTATTGCTTTCCGAGGTTCGATAATGGATAAACTAACGAATTAAAGTACTAAACTCGTACGAGAACAAAAAGAGTGCATAATATTTTATTATTAATTTTTATCGCTGCCCTATGGGGCAGCATTACAAAAAAAAAACAACTAAAAAAAACAACTAATCCTCTTCGTAGACGGAGAGGGATGGGGAGCCGGAGTCGTCAGAGTCGGAGTCATCTTCAGCCTTATCGTACTCCACGTCATTGGCGTTAAGTACCATGTTCATCTTGTTGTTCACGGTATGAAGTGGCCTTTGATGATAATGACACGGATATGGATGATCGCATAGAGGACATTATCCGTGATGTAGGAGAAGAGGCTTTTCATCAATCACATGCATATGGTAATATGTGCAGTGATGCAGAGACCCCTCTATACCGTGGGTGTAAAAAATACCAATTGTTGAACGCTGTATTGAAATTGGTAAGCTTGAAGGCACGTCATGGATGAAGCAACAAGAGTTTTTCTGAAATGCTTGAGGCTTTTAAGGACATGCTTCCAGATGATAATGTGTTGCCGCATCGATACTATGATGCTAAGAAAATACTTTGTCCACTAGGGATGGAGTATAAAAAGATCTATGCATGCCTGAATGATTGCGTATTGTATAGAAAAGAGTTTGAAGAGAAGCAGAATTGTCCGAAATGTGAAACCCCAAGGTACAAGTCAAATAAGGGGCCTCAAAAGTGTTGTGGTATCTTCCAATCATACCAAGGTTCAAGCGGTTGTTTGCGAATGAAAATGATGCAAAAAATTTGAGGTGGCATGCAGATGAGAGGATTTCGATGGAAAGCTTCGACATCCGCCGATTCTTCTCAATGGAAGAAAATCGATCAATTATTTCCGAACTTCGGTGAAGAACCTAGGAACCTTAGGCTTGCCCTTAGCATGGATGGCATGAATCCATATGGAAGCCTTTTAAGCATACATAGTTCATGGCCATGTACTGCGATTATTTACAACTTATCTCCAATGTTATGCATGAAACGAAAGTACATCATGCTATCTATGTTGATTTGGGACCGAAACAACCGGAAATGACATTGATGTTTACCTTGACCCTTGATCGAAGACTTGAAGGAGTTGTGGGCGAAGGTGTTGATGTTTTTGACTCTTTCAAGAAGGAGGTGTTTAAAATGCGAGCCATGATATTTTGTACTATAAACGACTTCCCAGCGTATGGGAACTTGTCAGGGTATAGTGTAAAAGGCCATAAAGCATGTCTGGTTTGTGAAGAAGGCACACGCTACGATCAACTTCAACATGGAAGAAAGACGGTTTATTTTGGACATAGGAGATTTCTTAGACGGGGCCACCCATATCGTCGATTAAAGAAAGCCTTTTTTGGTGGCCAAGAGTATGAAGATGCTCCGGTGGCATTGGCGGGGAGCAAGTTTATGAAAAGATGAAAAATATCAATGTCGTCTTGGGTAAGGCGCAAAGAGTAAAAAAGAAACAAATATATGGAAAAAGAGATCTGTATTCTTCGATCTTCCATATTGGCACAATCTTGATGTGAGACACAGTATTGATGTCATGCATGTGGAGAAAAACGTATGTGATAGTATTGTCGGCACGCTTCTCAACATACAAGGTAGTTCCAAGGATGGTGTGAAGGCAAGATTGGATCGATAGCAATGGGAATACGCGAAGAGTTACATCCAAGGCCGGATGGGAAGAGAACTTATTGTTCCCGCTTCTCATACTTTGTCTAAGGATGAGAAACGAAGTTTTTGTGAGTGTTTACATGGCACAAAAGTTCCCACGAGGTATTCTTCAAATTTGAAGAGGCTTGTATCGATGAAGGACTTGAAATTAGTAGGCCAAAAGTCTCATGATTGTCATGTCTTGATGCAATGACTACTCCCAATAGCTATTCGAGGCATCGCCGAATATGATCTTCGGGTCGTTTTGACTAGACTTTGTGTCTTCTTCAATGCGCTTTGTAGTAAAGTTTTTGAGATTGAAAAGTTGGATGAATTGGAGAATGAAGGATATCTTATCTTGTGCCACCTTGAGAAGCTTTTTGTTCCTACATTTTTTGACATCATGGTTCATCTAATTGTTCATCTAGTGAAGGAGATAAAGATGTGCGGCCTTATCCATTTAAAGTGGATGTACCCAATTGAAAGATCTATGAAATTCCTAAAAGGGTACGTGAAGAACGCATACCGGCGACGAAAGCATCGATTGTTCGAAATATGTTTCGAAGAAGCCATGGAATTTTGTCAAAATTATTTGGCCAAAGTAAGACATATTGGGCTTCCAAAACGTCGCATCTTTGAAGGGGTAGACGAGGGGCTTCCGTAAAGAGTGTGGATCCTGATGAATTGTCACAAGTCCACTTATACATTTAAGACCGGTCGTAGTCTGGTCTTAAATGTAGACTTTTAATACCGGCTGGAACAAGACCGGTCGCGGGTCCAGTCCTACGATGCCTCTTTTGTCCGGTCTTAAAAGCCTTTTTTGCACTAGTGTATCCAACCATAGGACCGATTACGAATCCCATCGGAGGATTCATCAACGGCGTTTAAATCAAGGTCTGTTGGAAACCTTACCTATGTGATTTGGTGGTCGTCTCGTTCAATTGAATCTCGTGGGCTACCTACTCGATTAACAGAAGTTGACTCTATTAATCTCCTCCCTCTACCGGTATCGACACGAACATCCTTGAACACGAACGGCAGCATGCTAGTGCCTTCGATATTCTCGCGTCTCTTCTTTTCTCTCTAGGGTTTCTTGCGGCTTTTCTAATACGACTGACAAAATGTCCCATAGATTTTTCTAAACCCGATAGGCGTATTACATTCAAAATTAGTCCTTATCAATTTTGAAATTTGAATTTGGATTAAAATAATATATTAATTAAATCTATCTAATAGATCTAATCTAATCTATTTATTTAATTTGAATTAAAAGCCTTCGATTTAATTTATCTCTATAAATTAAATGCGAGATACTATATCTCAATTTAAAGTAATTAAGATATATGATATCTTTATTTGAAAATTAAATCGAGATACAATATCTATATTTGTTTTAGATATTTAATTTATCAAATAAATTAAATACAAAACAAATATATTATAATATTATAATCTATATTAATAATATCATTATTATTTAATTTTGAATTTATATTATAATATAATATAATATGATATGATATAATATAATATAATATATATATAAAATCCTAGATTAAAGTTGTATTCATTAAATCTTAGACATATCTAAGATTCAATGAATCTGACACTAATGCTCGTGTTGGACTATTCTTGTGTACGACTCTGAGACCCATATGAGATTGGCGACGGGCCATCATCGTACCGCCCACAAGTTGCAAGCGGCCTCTAGCAACACATTGCTACTACCCAATTCATATGGGGATCGATGATACGATACAACCTATCGTACAACCATGCCACGTCCCTTTTGTCACACGATAAATTGGTCAAGGATGAGGCATGGATAATGTCAATTTCCTGTTCTTGACCATTACTTTCTCGATTCTTGAGTAGTCTAATAGAAATGGAAACACCTTTCCATCGTAGTATGGCCATACATTTCTTAGACTCACTGATTTAGGGGCCCAGTAATATCTCTCTACAAATGTGAGAGACAAATTCCATCTTGACCATTCACATTCCTCTGCATGAGAACTACTGATCCCAATCCAAGCCTTTATCATCACCCGGTCAAAGGTGACTTTTGACTAGGTCAAAGATTAGTGACTCATCATGTAGGAATCCATAATGATCTCAGGTCAAAGGGCGTTGTGACTCAGTTATACTTGAGATAAGCTTATGACTAAATCCATGCAGCTTTCTCATAGTGGGTCGGTCTAGCACCTTGTACTCTTACAAGTGCTTGTGACTTTGATTCGTATCTCTATACCCTATCAAAGTCATAATGATCTTATTTCATCTTCGCTCCCGCGTAGATGACCGACCAAGGACATTTAGGATAATCTATAAGATATATCCAGGGATACATTTATCACTATAAACATACAGATGAAACAATAACTAAATGGAGAATACTTTAAAAGACATTAACGTTTAAAGTACAATGACTTGCCCTAGGGCATAATTTCCAACATATTAGTGCCGGTCCCCAAATCCCATCTAAGATCTTTTTTCAGGAAGTCCCTACCAATAAGAATGCTTGACCAATACCATGAGGCTTTATATCCTTTCTTGGCATCAATAAATTCCTTTGTTGGGAAATACACACTCTTCAGGACTCTCTCCCATAAGTCATTAGGTCTTGTAAGTAATAGCCATGCCGTTTTGGCCAATGTGCGTAATTCATAATCAGCAAGTCTCGAAAACCCATGCCCCCATGGCATTTAGCAACCATCAACGAATCCCAAGACTTGCAATGTATCTTGCCTCCAAAGGCTTTGCCATCCCACCAAAAATTAGCAATGAGGCGATTAAGATCTTTGCATGTTTTAACCGGGAACTTAAAACAGTTCATAGGGTATATGGGGATAGACTGGATTACGATTTTAGTTAATACTTCCCAACCAGCAAAGGAAAGAAACGAGTGACCCCAACTTTGGATTTTATTGAAAATCCTCTCCTTGATATAGGCTAGCGCTTGATGCTTAGTCTTCCCCCAAATACTAGGAATATTGAGGTATTTTCCAAGGTCCTGCCTACTATGTTTCAGACTTCCCCAGGAGTATTGCTTGAAAAGAAGAGGGTTCATTTATCTAAATGTATCACCCGCCCAGAAGCGTCGCAGTATTGTTTCAGTATACTTGCTAAATAATCACAATTTCTCTGATTGGCATTCATATAAAGCAGTGCATCATCTGTGAATAAGCTATGTGTTAAAATTGGACAGCTATGGCTTAGTCTTAACCTCTTATTTAGCTTGGCATCTTGGCTTTTATTTATCATAAGAGATAACACTTCAGCGACTAGGATAAAAAGGTATGGCGAGAGTGGGTCTCCTTGGCGAAGACCACGGATAGGAGAAATTACACTAACACTGTCATCGGAGAGACATAAGTTCAATTGGATTGACCTCACATACTTCATGACAAGAGCCACCCATTCATTGCATAAACCAAAATACAGCAGAACATGTTCCACAAAGTTCCATTCAATTTGATAGTAGGCCTCGGTCATGTCCATTTTTAGCATATATAATTCCCCCAGATTCCTTCCTTTAGAGGTAGTGATAGACTTCATGAGCGATGATGATATTATCCCGTATGCATCGACCAGGCACAAACGCACCTTGGCTTTGAGAAATGCAAGCATCAAGGAGAGGTCTCATTCTTGAAGTTAAAAGCTTCAAGATTATCTTGTAGGAGAAGTTGCAAAGTCCTATAGGCTGAAAATGCGATACATGCTCCAGCCTAGCAATTTTAGGAATCAAGGTAATATTTGTATCATTGAGATCATCCAACAAGGCTTTACCTGCAAAGAAGTCTAAGACCATAGCACAAACAAAGTGTTTCCAACTTCGACCAAGTTGATTGGTAAAACATCCCGGAAAATCCATCCAGGCCGGGAGCTTTGGAACCCCTAAGGCTAAATGCCGCTGTCTTGATTTCCTCTCGGGTAATAGGTAAGAGAAGGCTAAATGCCTTAAACGTCAACGATTATAAAAGAAGTTTTGCAAACGTTCATATTTAATTGAGACCCAGGCAGGGTCCTTCTGCCCACGTGGCACCCAAAACCCAGTAGACAATGGTACCTCCAGCCTTATAAGGGATCTAACTCTAATAAATCCTCGTCCTAGTGATAAGCACAAATTATGCCATGTTTTCCCTGTGTTAAATGACAAAACTGAATAGTAAATGTGAGCTTAACTGTGTTAAACCAAGGAAAAAAGGCATTGATTCATTATACAGGGAACATGAGGATGTATTTCACACAAATCCTCAACATGAGCTAGGAAAAGAACAAGTCACGAGGAATTAAGAGAAGATCGTATAGCAAAGCTGATACTATGCTATAGCATCCGGACAGCTTATCGAAGTGCAATACAAGGCATCTCTGAGGCTATAGCAAAGTAAAGGATGCGATGTTATGCAGAATATGTTCTAATCTTCTAACAAGATTGTTTCAGGAAATATTGCGAAGGTCGAGAAAAGACAGGTAGATTGCTGACGTAACGGAATAGAAGATTTGGAGGATCGAAACTAAAAGATTTGAAGAATCCCGCAGGATCAGAAGAATCAATCTACTATGATCGATAGATTAGGAAAGGCCCAGCTCGCTAGAACTTACGCCACAAAAAAGTCTGATTATATAAGGAAACATCAAGTCAACCCCAGAGGAATTCGTTGAGGGTCTAATCCAAATCCATATTCGGCCAGACTCGAAAGAAGAGAGAGAATTCACAAGACACAAGAACTCCAAGAGAACCCAAAGCATCCTTCCTTGCGGTAAGACGGAGAGAAGAAGATGTGGAGTGGTGACGTGACGTGACAGGGCTTCTTCCACGCCGTCGGAACTTCGTCGAGCTTTCTGTTTTTCTTTCATTTTAATCTTTTGATCATGGGTCATTTTGTTGTTATTTGTTTTGTGTTTCCCTCATCAGTCATGAACTGAGTTTCCTGTGGCTAAACGAGGATGATTCTTTAAGTTTTGAATGAACCGAGTTGCTAGTTCTTAATTCAATAAATTCAGTTTGCTTATAAGTGAATTAATTAACTTATCGATTAGGGGAAGCTAAGGGCGAGATTTGTGGCCTCGGCTTACTGGCAAGGAGTCAAGGTTAGACCTCTGAGAAATAGTGATTGCTAGGCAAGCTGGTGCAAGGCTTGACCTATTATTGTAGGCTTCAGGAATAGGTCTACCGCTCATAACCAATACACCTTGTTTTGTAATATTGATCTAACTAGAAAATTGCCATAGGCATATGGAAGGAGTCAAGTTAGCATAGATGTATCGGACGCGGAAGCTTCAATAGACTATAGTAGTGGGTTAACTGAATAGCATTGTAGTTAGTAGCTTGTTGTAGCATTGTGGAAGCTGTGCAGTATAGATGCTATAGCAATGGGTAAAGCAGCTGGGGGATTGAGATACTTAAGGATGATTCTAAGTTCAGCCTAATTTCCTCCTGTATCTTCTTATGACTACGATACTCTATTTACTTCTGTTTGTTATTTAGCATAACCATAAAATCCTCTCGACCAATCATAATTATTTTCTGTTTCACATAACTATCATAGCATCTGAGCGTCACTTCCTGGTATCTCAGTCTCTATTACTTATTCGACTGGTTCATTTGCCATTAAGGAAATCGACCAACATGTTTTTGGCGCCGTTGCTGGGGACTGACGATACCTTTAGTAACGACGCTCTTTCTGCTTAAATAGTTGTGATTCATCCAATAAAGCTCACTCCTCCCCTATTTTGATTTTCAGGTACATTCTGTAGTGCATGCGCAACTCGCCGACCAGCAACCTAGAGCCTTACGATCCAGAAATCGAACGCACTTACAAGCAAAGGCGCAGGAAGCAGAAGTGATGAAGTCAACCTTTTGACTCAGCCAGGATGGCGGATATGCATGTTAATCATGAACAGGATCGAAGAAAGCCGATAGTAATAAACAGGGACAATTAGATCCCTCTACTTTCCAATCCAGATGTGAACAAGGCCATCATGGAATCCGAAATTCCTGATCTAAACAAATTGAATTCGGCTATCACAGCACCGACCTTTAATGAAGGACACTTTGAAATTAAAGGTGTCATGATTCAGATGCTGAATACGGTGGACAATTTGGAGGACTCCCATCCGAAGATCCTCACCTACATCTCAAGGCCTTCATGAAGGTGTGTGATTCATTTGTCATCCCAAGAATCATGCCCGACGCTGTTCGGATTAAATTATTCCCATTCTCGGTTAGGGACAAAGCCCGAAAGTGGCTCAACAATCTACCAGCTAATTAAATCACTTCCTGTAAAGACCTCAAGAGTAAGTTCCTATTTAAATTTTTTCCACCAACAAGGAACGCGCAACTAAGGAAGGATATAGCTAGCTTCCTGGAGAGCTAGCCCACGAAGGTTGGGACCGATCCAAGAATCTGCAGCCGATGCCCCCAAAATGGACTACTAGAATGGGCTCAAATGGAAACCTTTTAATGCGGCCTAAATGGAAAAACACGTTCATTTGTGGATGTTTGTGCAAACGGATCTATTCTCATGAAGCCATATGACAAGGCATGCCAACTGTTGGAAAATATAGCAACACAAGGTTATCGGTGGGCTAATGACAAAGCATAGCCACATATGAGGTGACCTTCTGTATCAGAACGACAGATGCTATAACTACCCTTACAGGCTAGATAACAACTTTTACCAATGCCATTGAAGAACTAATCAGTCCTGTCAGACAAACCACACTACAGGAATCACCCGGCTGCAACCACTGTCAAAGGGACTCAAACCCAATGAGGAATTTTGTAGACCTTTTAGGAAAACACATAGCAAGAAATAACTCATAAATTCTAAATCAGCAGTTAACCCTTCGGAAGCTAGAAAATCAAATCGAGCAAATTGCAGCACTCACTGGGAAACACCCAGAACATCTCCTCCAAAGCAGAGTAGATTCAACTGTCGAGGGAAATAAACAAGAGGTAATGCTACAGTAAGGTGACTTGGTAGTTGACGCCACAACATGTTCTCCATCTGTAGTAATAAATACCCGCAAACCAAAGTTATAGGAGAATACTGCAATTGAAATAACACTACAGGGTATGGCCACCAGACAGGATCAGTTGCCAACTCAGCGGGGATCACCAACACAAAACTCCCGCCATCAATTTCGGGAGTTTTTGGAGTTAGCACAACAGCTCCACGTTCACATGGCCCCAGCAGCAGCTGCAAAGAATATGCCTACCTATTTGAAGTTCCTTAAGGACACCCTATCCCAGAAGGAAGAACTGGTGGAACTTGAGACCATACCCTTAACCCAAACTTACAGTACTTCGTTCCTGCCAGGGGGACTACCCAAACTACAGCACAAAGGTCATTTCGAAGTTTCATGCATAATAGATAATTAAACCACCGTAAGGGCAATATGCGATCCGAGATCTGAAGTAAGTTTGATGCCAAGATCAATGTCTCACCAACTAACAACCGGTGACAAGAAAATTGTGACAGCAAACTTACAGCTGACAGACAGAACCATTATCTACCCAAATGGTGAAACTAATAACGTTCTACTGCAAGTAGGAAAATTTGTGCTCCCAGTGGACTTTATCATACATGATCAAGAAGATTGACATGAAATGCCAGTCATTTTGGGAAGGCCATTCTTGGCTCTTGGACAAGTCTTAATGGATGTGCACGAAGGAGAACTTACTTTAAAAATGAATGACAAGGAAGTCAACTTCAACCTGCCTAAAGTAATGCAATACATCGATGATACTGAAACATGCGCTGTACTGGACACAGTGGATGAAGCTATACAGGAAGCCTTCCAAGAATCGTATAGCCAGGTGCCGGAGAATTGCAACTAGCAACAGGGGGAGGTTATCAGTCAGGCAGTAGTACTAAGTGGTAAGGACCATGGCCACCCCAACCTAGCAAGGAGTACGATGTTCGAATCATTAGGAATTAATCAACATCGAAAGCAACCGGTTAAGCCGTCCATAGAAGCGGCACCAACTTTGGACCTCAAGCCTTTGCCTGACAATTTGAAATACACCTACCTAGGAGATAATCAAACTTTGCCAGTCATTGTCTCTGCACATCTCACCAGTGACTAGGAAGTCAGACTCCTGGCAGTACTTACTAAATTCAAAAGAGTTTTCGCATAGACAATAGCTGACATAAAAGGGATCAGCCCATCTCTTTGCATGCACAAAATACGCATCGAAGTGGGTTGCCGAAATTCAGTTTAACAACAAAGAAGATTAAACCCCATCGTGAAGGAAGTAGTGTAGAAGGAGGTTATAAAATGGTTGGATGCAAGGATTATCTACCTTATCTCTGACAGCGAGTGGGTTAGTTCGGTACAATGCGTACCCAAGAAGGGCGGAATCACTGTAGTGGAAAATGATAAGAATGAATTAATCCCTACACGCACGGTCACTAGATGGAGAATATGTATGGATTACCGAAAACTTAACAAATCCACTTTGAAAGACCACTTCCCATTGCCATTCATCGATTAGATGGTGGACAGGCTGGCTGGCAAGGAATATTACTGTTTTTTGGATGGATACTCAGGATACAATCAAATTGCTGTGGCACCCCAAAACCAGCATAAGACCACTTTCACCTGTCCATATGGTACCTTTGCACTCCGGCGAATGCCTTTTGGATTATGCAATGCACCATCAACATTTCAAAGCTGCATAATGGCAATATTCTCCGATATGGTGGAAAAGTCATAGAAATTTTCATGGACAACTTTTCGGTGTTTGGGAGATCATATGATAACTTCCTACAAAACCTTGAATTAGTCCTACAACATTGTAAGGAAACAAATTTGGTGCTCAACTGATAGAAATGCCACTTTACGGAAACAGAAGGAGTGGTGTTGGGTCAAAAATCTTGAAAAAAGGAATTGAAGTTGATCGTGGAAAAATAGCTGTTATTGAGCAGTTACCACCACCCACCACAGTAAAGGGAATCAAGAGTTTCTTGGGACATGCTGGTTTTTGTTCACGCTTTATTAAAGACTTTTCCAAAATTACAAAACCATTATGTGCGCTGCTCGAACTTAACACTCCATTCAATTTTAATGCAACTTGTTTGGAAGCATTTCAAACCCTAAAAAAGAAGCTGACTACAGCCCCAATCATATTAGCCCTTGACTGGAGTTTACCCTTTAAGCTAATGTGTGACGCCAGTGATTCAGCAGTTGGAGCAGTGCTCGGTTAGAGACATGATAAGATGTTCCACTCCATTTACTATATAAGCAAGACTTTATCCAGTGCCCAGGTAAATTACACTACCACAGAAAAGGAACTTCTGGCAGTGGTGCTTGCATTTGACAAATTTCGATCCTACTTAGTGGGCACTAGAGTAGTAGTCTTCACGGACCACTCAGCCATCAAATATCTATTAGCAAAGAAGGATGCCAAACCAAGGCTCATCCGATGGTATTACTGCTTCAAGAATTTGACTTGGAAGTTCATGACAAAAAGGGGACAGAAAACCAAGTGGCAGATCACCTCTCAAGGTTGGAAGGACATTCTTCTGAACAACCGAGCATCCCAATTCAGGAATTTTTTCTGGATGAGCAACTCTACGCCATTACTTGCATCCATACCCCATGGTATGCATACATCGCAAATTTTTAGTCACCGGAGACGTTCCTATAGATTTAAAATACCACCAAAAGAAGAAATTCCTATATGACGGCAGGAAATTTTTCTGGGACGATCCGTACCTGTTCAAACAATGCCCTGACCAGATGCTTCGACGTTGCATACCGAATGATGAATCAGAAGATATTCTGAACACTGCCACTCCCCCCTATAAAGGATATTATGGAGGTGTTCGTGTAGCCACCAAGGTGCTTCAATCTGGATTCTACTGGCTAACCCTCTTTAAAGACACCCATCAATTTGTGTCCAAATGTGACAAATGCCAATGAACCGGGAACATATCTCGTCGTCATCAGATGCCTTTGACACCTATTTTGGAAGTTGAATTGTTCGATGTCTAGGGCATCGACTTTATGGGCCATTTCCCTCCGTCAAAGGACAACCAATACATACTAGTTGCTGTTGACTATGTCTCCAAATGGGTCGAAGCGGCAGCTCTGCCATCAAATGACTCCAGAGTCGTTAGCAGGTTTTAAAAAAAGCAGATATTCACTAAATTTGGCACCCCTAGAGCCATAATCAGTGATGAAGGTTCTCATTTTTGCAGTTGCCAAATTGAAGCCTTGCTTGCTAAATATGGAGTTAATCATCGAATCGCTACAGCCTACCATCCTCAGTCAAATGGTCAAGTAGAGGTTTCGAACCGAGAAGTGAAACGTATCTTAGAAAAGGTAGTTCATCCCAACCGTAAGGATTGGTCCGACAAGCTCAATGACTCCTTATGGGAATACCGTACCGCATATAAAACACCATTAGGGGTCTCCCCATACCAACTGGTGTTTGGGAAAGCTTGTCATCTTCCGATTAGATTGGAACATAAGGCCTATTGGGCTATAGCACAGCTGAACATGGACTCCTCCGCAGCAGGCGACAAATGGCTATTACAAATGCATGAACTGGAAGAATTCCGTCTGCATGCATATGAGAATGCCAAGCTTTATAAGGAAAAGGTTAAACGATGGCACGATAAGCGGCTGATTCCGCGTACCTTTGAAGTTGGCCAAAGAATGTTATTGTATAACTGTCGTTTGAAATTGTTCCCGAGAAAACTGAAGTCTAGGTGGGCAGGACCCTTTGTGATCAATACCCTGACTTCGCACGGTGCAGTTGAGCTTAGAAATCCATCAACCGGGAGCATCTTCAGGGAGCATCTTCAGAGTCAACGGACAGAGAATTAAACACTGCTAGTCGAACCTGTTAGTTTTCTATGTGTTTTGATGATAATTAACAATTGTAAACACACATTGAAGTTTGTCTTTGGTAAGTTGAAAACTTACTGTCAAAGACAAACTCGAGTATTAATCTCAATACTCGAGTATGGACTTGACAGAGAGTTGCTCAAATCCATTACACAAAGCAATACTCAAGTATTGGACACAATACTCGAGTATTGGACTTACAGAGAGCACTCCAAGTTTTTCACCCTGAGCCAAACTCGAGTATTGATATGAATACTCGAGTATGGAACACACAGAGACAATTTCAACATTGACTTAAGATCTCAATACTCAAGTATTCAATTGAATACTCAAGTATTGGTCAAACAGAGAGTCATCAAGTTTCTTATCTTTTGAAAACTCGAGTATTGGTTTTTCATACTCGAGTATTGGATTTCCACAAAGTTTTCATACTTAACGCTTGTTTATGAATACTCAAGTATCCATTTGAAAACTCAAGTATTGACTTGACATCAATTTATCAAAGTTTTCAAACTCCTTGAATACTCGAGTATTGGTATAGACACTCGAGTATTGGACTGACAGAAAGACTACAAGTTTTATGCATATATTGAATACTCAAGTATTCATTTTAATACTCAAGTATTGACTTGGGAAAGACTTCACAAATTTTTTCAAAATGAATGCATACTCGAGTATTGAGTTGGAAACTCGAGTATTGGGCATACAATGAGCTTTGCTCTTTGTCAATGATTTGAATACTCAAGTATTGAAATCAATACTCAAGTATTGAGGTTTTTGAACTTAAACTTATTTTCATATCAAAAGTTCAAAACTCGAGTATGGATTTGTATACTCGAGTATTTCCCTTATTTCAACATTAAGGTCCAAAGGTCAAGTCTCGATGATTCCTCTCTCTCGAAGAATACTCGAGTATCAAAATGAATACTCATGTATTGACTTAAGTGCACAGTGACAAACTCGAGTATTGATGAACATACTCGAGTATTGAATGCTAAGTTTGAAAATCAAATCTGACGAATTTGCAATACCTTCTTGTTTGATCTTAATACTTCCTATGATTAATCTCTAATGTTCCTAGATATGTTTATTAGTGAGTTTCAGACAGATTAGAGAATGTACATTGAAGGTTTAAAGCAAAAACAAAAGTGATGTCAGCACATTAATTGCAAACCCAGAAAGTTGCATTCTTTTGGGCAATCCACCTACACACGGTTGCAAAGCATTAAAGAATAATTTCTACAACAAGCAACTGCTGCTCCAACGGATTAATTCATAGAGAGTCAACTCTCATCTTCTGGACAGCTGGATTAAGAGGAAATTAGAGAGAAAAGATGCCTAAACCACTTCCTTAACCTTGGTGAACTTCTCCAACGGATCTATTGGGAAAGCAACGGTCATTTAATGATCTCTCGAGTATAAATAGAGCTGCATTCAAGTCTTTCCAACAACCACAATCGCTGAAAACGAATTGCATTCAAGTCTTACACTTATTCTTTCGTTTTCATCTATATTGTATCTTCTCGATACACAAGCTTGGTGTTTATCATTATCTACTCTTAGGGAGAGTTTCTACTGGTAAATCATTTATTGTAAAATATCACAAGTCTGGGGACTTGGTGATTGGGTTCATTGATTACAACTTGTAAGGGGGAGTAAGTTCTAGTGAGAGAATTACTCTTGAGTACAGAGTGTGTAATCAATTGATATAGTGAAAATCCCAGAGTGTCTGGGGACTGGACGTAGGTCAAGGAGTTAGGCCGAACCAATATAAATCCTTGTGTTTAGCTGTTCTTTGCTATATCTTCTGTTCACCTCTGTTTTTGTAATGCCCCATATTTTTATTAATAGTAATAACTCATTTATTTTATTTTATATAGCATTGGCGGGCCAAATACTCCTAGTCTTAATTGCCTTAGGAATTTCCAGCTTATTCACACCATGATTAATTGATTGATTGATTTTAATATACCCTATTAATGACATTAAATTCACACCATTAATGACATTAAATTCACACCATGACTGATTGATTGATTGAATTTAATATACCCTATTAATGACATTAAATTCACACAATGATTGATTGATTGACTTTAATATACCCTATTAATGAGTTGGCAATAGTAAAGAGCCCAACCCATAGCTCACCCTAATTTTTAATTATAAATAGAGGTCTAGCTGCCTAACCCTGAATACTCCTTTTCTCTTCTACTATTTCCTCTATTCTTTCTCTATTCTTCTAAGAGGCTAACAAAACGGAGACCAGGTAATCTTAATCCCCATGAGTCTTAGGTTAGTTTTATGTGAATTTGATAGGTAGTCCTAATTCCTAGAACAATAAGAATTAATATTGAATACGTGCTCAAATACATTTTCCTTCTTTTGATTCGTGTAAGTCTTGATTTGCATTGCCGTGGGTCTTGATTTGGATGATTGAATTGAACATACATGGATTTCCTCTTCTCGGCATGCGTGCTTGATATACATATTCCGTGCGTTTTCCTTATAAATTGAATACAATTGAATTGCCTCGGTCAACGTGCTTCAACTCCATATATATGATTGAATCCAACTTTCCCCTCGTGCGTCTCCTGTTTCCTTGGTAATTGAGAAACCATTACTTTGCCAATATTGTTTTTTGTGATTGTACTATATTATACCCCTGTACAATAAATTGCAATATATTATACTCTTGTACAATACTTTAATTAATAACTCCTGCACATGTATGTCCACGTTATTTTTCTTTTATTATTTGATTTTCTTTTTCTTTATATAATATCTCTTGCACAATAAAATAAGATATGAATAGATTTCATGTTAAAATATTTTTTCTATATTTAGTTAAATAATAGAGAAGAGTATGAAAGATAATTGAATAAGTATAAAATATTAATAAATTCAATTTGGGCACTTTAGTGCATAGAAATAATTTAGGAATTTTATTATGTGTGTATTTTAAATAATTAGACTCTACTCAGATAGGTATTTGAGTTATAATATGTTTTGGCTCTTATATCGGATATTTGAATTATTATACTCTTGAATAATTTGGAAAGTCATGATGCCCTTGAGTAACGGATATATTCAACGAAGAAGTTGATAATTGTGACAAGTTTGAATTTCCTGATTGTGTGTGATTGTAATGAATTAATGGTGGGAAGATAGCTTGGGACGGTACCTCCCAAAGTGATGAACACAACTTTTGGGCTTTATGCCACCGATGTGAAAAGATGGTATCCGATCTTCTCAAAGTGGTGTTTGGCAGGGTTTCCTAGACACTAGTAACAACTTTGGGAAGAGGTGTGCACATTAGGAAGATATGTTTTATGGCCAATTTGATTGATTGTGACTGGCGGTGGTCTCCGGGTCACGTGGTAGATTGCGGTGGTTTCCGGATCTACCATGGTTCTCTTCCCACTAAACTAAATAGACTCGCGGGGCTTCCTGTCCGGATAAATCTAATTTAAAAAGACAATGAGTAGTATTTGATTCGATATGATATGCTAAATATTGAAGTTGATATTTGATTCAATTACTATGCGATTATATATTTGATTTGATTAATATACTTGAGCTATATCGTCCTTGTTTTATTAAGATTACCAGCTTTTGCTGATGTTTGTGTTCATGGGCTGCGACGATCCTTCGGGGGAGCAGATTTTCAGTGAAACAGGTTTCAAGTTGGGGTCATTGGGGCTAGCGGTGAGAAGTGAGGAAGAACAATGAGCAATTCTAGCTAATTTCTTTTATGATTTGAATAAAACATTTTTACTTAAGTTTGGATTTACGTTATTGTAATAAGGTAGCCTTGCACTTGTCCCAAGACAAGTGCGGCAAGAATACTTCCCAAATTTGGTTATTTTGAATTTTAGTAATCATTTATTTAAATTATTACAATTTTATATTATTATAATTGTTGGAAAATTTGGGGTGTTACGCTTTGCTTTGTACGAAAAATTGAGCAAATCGAAAAAGTTTCAAAATCCCCAATTCACCCCCTCTTGGTGATTTAGCTCCACTCTCATAACCTGGGCCCCGAGAGACAAGACGACTATTGACCTCGATCACCCTAAGTAACGATACTATGTCTGGCTGATGACTATAAACCAAGCGCTACAGGGAGGCAGCCGAGCAATTTACTCTGTTTTATTATTTCCAATCTTCGCATGATTCATAGGAATGTCTACAGGAGTTCTACCATTGCAATGCAGCAGGAACAAGCTATAGCATGTTTTGTCCAATTATCAGCACCTCACGTGGCGCAGGTATGTTACTTTTGGCATATATTCCTTATTTCACGTGGCCCATGAGTCGGCGGCCCAATGCCGTTCCAACTCCCTCCTCTTCGTCGAACCTCAATTTATATGGCAACCCCACCCATCTTCCTCACTCTTCCCCCAAAGGATGGTCTGCTCCATTACCAGGCCATGCCGTGGGCATTTTCCTTTGCTTCCCCGGTCCCTCTCCGCCTCCGTCGTAATCGGCACCTTCCTATGCCCAACAGCCCGCCACCCCCTGTTTCCCCAAACCCGTCCTCATCGGACGACAATATGTCCCTCTCGCTTGACGACCCACCTAATGACCCAGCGTGGAACAGCTTTCTCGCATCCCGCATCGCCATCGTCTCTCCACCCTCGGAGGGTGCCACCACCTATACCCAGCCACCATTATGGGCGCTCCAATCTGGCATGCGATCATGGGCGTTCCACCCAAACGAGCGAGTCACGCCCGAGACTCCCATTCTGCCTGATCATATGGAGGTGCTGCTTGACAGAGATTTTCTGTAATCTCCCAAAATAACCAGATTAGAAAAGGATTTGCAATATAATGTAACCTGGGTCGTTTCCCAACAAATTGCATGATCGGTTTAATTTGAACAAAGAATAAAACAGCTTGATAAAATCGGGGGTTTTGGTTACTACGGTTCGATTCTCGGGTTGCAACGGAAATTAGGGTGATTTCTCCAACCAGGATTGTAAGTATTGGAGAATGCATTATTCTCACGGGTATTGTGGCTTTCCGGAAAAGCACCCATCGAAGCTTACGACCGATCTTGATAAGCGGGATCATGCAAGGTAGGACAAGAGTCGATAGAATGGTAAGGGTTAGAGAACAACCCACATGAGTAGCCAATTTGAGGAGGAGAAGATTGTACTGCGTGTCATCGCCATGCCTGCCTCACCGGAGAGGTCGATCATCAAGTCTATTCTCTAATCTCACGAGAATCGTACTGGACTCGGAGGTGTTTCCACATGGTAAACAGGAGTACTATTGGCCCCGGTGCCAAATTGCCGAGAGTTGGTCGCCATCTCGGATATCAATTCTCGGGCATCTTCAGTGTCTTGTTACGCAGAGCCCCACCGCTAGAAGCATCCACCAAACCTTTGTCTACCGGTAGCGAGACCATCATAGAAATGGGTAATCAAGAGTTGCTCGGTGATCCGGTGGTGTGGACAGCTTGCACATAACCTTTTGAACCTCTCCCAAGTACTCATGCAAAGTCTCCTCATTGGCTGTTTAATGTTGGCAATTTCCTTCTTGATCGCAGTTGCTCTTGAGGCGGGGTAATATTTCTCCATAAATAACCTCGAACATCAGTCCAACTCCCAATAGATGAAGGTCAAGGTACAACAACCAAGATTTGGCTCCACCTTCCAATGAGAAAGGAAAAGCTCTCGGCTTGATTTGATCTTCATCAATGGCATGTGGTTTCATTGTCCGCACACTAGATGGAATTCCTTCAAATGCTTAATGGCACACTCACCCGAAAGACCATAAAACATAGGCAAGAAGTGTATTAGACCAGATTTAAGCTCAAAGTTAGCAAGCAAGGGCAGGATATTGGATGCACAAAGGTTGATAATTAACATCGGAGTTCATTCAATTCCTTTAAAGTAGGACGATTTTCCTCGTTCTTCCGCCATAATTTCGAGTTAGGAAAATTGCTACTAGAATCGTTGAAAACAACAAGACTATCAAGTACTATCGAAACACAATCGAAAGATCAACAAGTATGGACACAATCGAATGACTACAATCGACTCAAGTTCAATGTTCAATTCAAAAGATTAATCCCACGACTTAGCCTAACAACTCTTCTAGCAAGAAGAATTGTTCTTTCTATTTCGTGATCAAATGGCAACAAGTCTTCGGATTGATAGTGCCCCTAGTACTCATGCAAAGATAATCACAAGGCAGAATTTGCGAAAATCAGAATTACGAAAATGCCACCAGCCAATCGAATTACGAAAATGCCACTAAAAGTGGTAAAAAGTAGAAAAACACTACGACACACAAAAGCAAACACAAAAACAAAAACCTATGGTAGAATTTGACGAAAACAAGCCCAAAACACTATCAAATGATTTTTAAAATTTATGGGACTTGGACAGGGCAACTCCTAGATCATTGGGAAACCCAAAAATGGAATAAAAAAACTTCAAAAATTGAAAAAGTGGTCTAAACGATGGAATTTGGCAAAACGGAGCTTAGCACATGGAAAATCAAAGATTTTCGATGTGCGTTGTGAGATAGGCCATTTTCTATCACGTACCAAAATTCAGCCAAATCGGAGATACTCCGAAAAAAAACCGACTAGTAGAAATCATGAAATCGGAAATTAAAACAGTGAAAAAGTAGTCTAAACGTTGGAATTTGGGGAAAATAGGGTATACCTCACTCCCAAGGAGAGTGACTCTTTCTTAGAATGCCCAATCCTTGTGAATAAGACCTGGTTTGAGTGATCGGGTCAGAAAAATTTCGTCCAACCACCCGAACCACCTAAACTACCAAAAAACGAAGCTATTTACACTAATATTACTAATCAAACCGATGCAAATTCCGCAGCGGCGCCATATTTTGACAGAGATTTGCCGTAATCTCCCAAAATAACCAGATTAGAAAAGGATTTGCAGTATAATGTAACCTGGGTCGTTTCCCAACAAATTCGCAATCGGTTTAATTTGAACAGCAATAAAACAGAAACAATAAAATCGGGGGTTTTTGATTCAAGAGATTGAAAACAGAAATATGCGAGAAACAAAACGAAATAACACAGATTAAACAAAAAGAGGATTAAAGGATTAACCCACGATTTCGGATTCACCCACTACCCTTCCTCGAACGAAACAGCATTTATAACCGAACTCATAATCGACTCTAGACAAACCGAAATCTCGCATTTGTCTAGAAATTCCCTCAACCGAACAATCGTTCAGAATTTGTTCGAATCAATGGCGCACCTCATACGATCGCACGAAATACTTTAACCGGTCCCGAACTTCGTCCTTGGGAAATATCGATTTGGGTTTTTAATCAAAAACCCAATCCGAACCAAAAATCAAATCGATTAAGGGATACGTAAACGAGTTAGACGGTTACCGATTAGGCGCGAATCCTCCGGATAGTGGATGGAACCCTCATCGTGGATCAATCTCGAAATTTAGCCGAACATAATTAAGAAAGATGAAAAATGATGAAGAACGCGAAGAACACGAAGAACATTGCGAGAGAATTTGAAAACTACTATTTTGATCCTCGAATTCTAAAAATGTGAATGAGAATGTGTTTGTGGCTGCTGCCTCACTTAACCTAAAATGGAAAAACGAAATGGGGCTCCAATCCATAATTCAGGCCCGGAACGAAAATAAAATAAAATGGGCTTTAATTACAAAATTCGAGCCCAAAAATACATATGATTTCGGCTCCAAAATCAACCGCCCTCTTGTCTGAATTTGCTCTTCATGTCTTCATAACAATTGTAGCTCTCTGAATCATCTGAAATATGAGACAAAACTGAGGCAAATCTGATGTCTGGTTCAAGATTTATGGTAAAAATGGTGAAGTAATGTAAAACTGTAATTTATTATTAAATAATGGCTAAAATATAATAAAAGGCCCAAAGCCCAAATAAGTATAAAAGCCATTTTTTATTAGCTAAAGAGTCCTAAATTATTAATCAAGAGACAAAAATAGTGTATGAAATATTCAATTATCACTGCTGCAGGCTCGTCTCCTCTAGAACTACGTCCAGACCTCGGCCGCCCATCTCCTTCCCCATCCGAATCTGGTGCCTCTGTCCCTCCTGCAACCGCACGGCCGCCAACTCCACCAGGGCCACCTCCTGCTTAGCTTGTTCTTTTCTGCTTTCTGCATTTGGGTTTGTTTGTTTTTGCTTTTGTGTATCAAACTGTGCGACCTGTAACAAACCTGTTTTTCTGAATCGTTACTTTCCGATGCCCTTTTGGTTCTATCTCTTTCAATTTATGTTGCTGTAATGAAGGCATTGCATCGTTCATGTGTGGGGGATAAGTGCTTTAATCTGTGATCAATACTGTTGTGTGTGTACCATTCTGTTTACCCTGACTTTAGTGATTGCACTAGCTAAAAAAGTTTCAAATTGCATGATGAAGCATCAACAGAATTTTGTAGCAGTAGTATGAATGTCTGTATGACGAAGTATAACATGATTCCCTAAGGAAACTGAACCTTTAGGTTTGGGAAATTGACAATGCTAGCTAATCTGATGCGAGGTAAAGTGGCAATAAGAAAGTTTAGAGAAAAGAACCCACGATGAAAGGATTGATTTGAGCATAATTGTTTGTTGGAAATTATGCCCTAGGGACAATTCATTGTACTTTGGATATTTAAGTTATTTAAAGTATTTTCTTTAGTTATCATTTTCGTTTGCATGTTCGTATTGATAATCGCATCCCTGGATACATCTTATAGATTATCCTAAATGTCTCGGTCGGTCATCTACGGAGCGAAGATGAATTAAGACCGATATGACTTTGATGAGGTATGGAGATACAATCAAAGTCATGGGCACTTGTAAGAGTACAAGGTCTTTGGACCGACCCACTATGAGAAAGCCGCATGGATTAAGTCATAAGCTTATCTCATGTATAACCGCGTCACAACGCCCTATGACCTGAGATCATCATGGATTCCTACATGATGAGTCACTGACCTTTGACTTAGTCAAAAGTCACCTTTGACCGGGTGATGATAAAGGCTAGGATCGGGATCAGTGATTTTCATGCGGAGGGATATGAATGGTCAAGATGGAATTTGTCCCTCACATTTGTAGAGAGATAATACTGGGCCCCTCGATGAATGAGACTAAGAAATGTATGGCCATACTGTGATGGAAAGGAGTTTCCATTTCACTTGTTAGACTACTCGAGAATCGAGAAAGTAATGGTCAAGAAAAGGAAGTTGACATTATCCATGCCTCATCCTTGAGCACATTATCGCGTGACAAAAGGGACGTGACATGGTTGTACGATAGGTGTATCGTGTCATCGATCCCCATGTGAATTGGGTAGTCGCAATGTCTTGCTAGAGGCCGCTTGCGATTTGTGGGTCGACACGGTGTTGGCCCACGCCAATCTCATGGGCTGCAGGTCGCACACAAGAATAATCCAACACGGTAAAAGTGTCCAGGTTCATTGAATCTCGATTAATCCGAGATTAATGAATGCGAGTTTAATCAGGGTAAATATATATATATATATATATATATTTAAATTCGAAAATAATATAATGATATTATTTAATTGAGATTAAAATATTATTATTATATTATTTGTTTTATGTTTAATTTATTTGATAAATTAAATATCTAAAACAAATAGAGATATTGTATCTCATTTAATTTTCGAATAAAGATATTATTGTCTATTTAATTTAAATTGAGATATTAGTATCTCGATTTAAATAAATAGATAGATATCATTTCTCGATTTAATTTATTGAGATAAATTAAATCGAAGGCTTTTAAATTTGGATTAAATAAATAGGTTGGATTAAATCTATCGATAGATTTAATTATTTATTTTTTTAATCTAGGTTCGAATTCGAAATTTCAGATCGGCTTTTAATTCGATTAAATAAATATTATTATATTAGATCTATCGGATAGATTTAATTAATATATATTTAATCCAGATCTAAAGTTTGGATTTAAAATTAATACGATTAATTTTGCATTAAATACGCTGAACAGGTTTTAGAAAACCTACGGGACTTTCAATCGAGCGTATTCTGAAAAGCCGCGAGAAACCCTAGAGTGAAAAATAGAGAGAGACGCAAAAGAGGCGCTAGCACGCCGCCGTAGCCGTGTTCGGGAATTGTTCGTGTGGATACCGGTGGAGGAAGCCGATTCTACGAGTCGTCTTCGGCGATCGAGGAGGTAGCCCACCTGTTCAACGAAGAAGAAATCGCGTACGAGTTTTCCTAAGGTAATCTCGGATTCCCTAGCCGGGTTTAAACGCACCTGAATGATCCTCGGGAAGGGATTCGTAAGTTTTAATCCGCTGCGTTGTACGGATTCCAACAGTGGTATCAAAGCCAACTCAACGTGCGTTTAAATTAGGCTTCTTCGTGTTTGATTATATATATGATATATGAATGAAAAACGAATCCTGGATATTTGTATGCAAGAAACCGAATATTTGTATGAAAGAAACCGAATCTTTGTATGAAAGAAACCGAATCTTTGTTGCAAGAAATCGAATCTTGAATGCTTTAATTTGATAATTCGCGTTAGGGTTTGAATAAGATCGAACAATGGTCGGAATCATCAGACACGTTTGATGGTGATCGAACGTTGGTGATTCTCGGACGGCACTTTTGTTCGCGTGATGATCGGATCGAAATGTTCGAGATGATGATCATACGCGACGTGGGTTGAAGGCCGAGTTGAAACGTCTGGATTCGCGAGGATGTTAGGGTTCATCCTTCAACGTAGTTTTCTGGGCTGTCCAGATTTAACGATAGTCATGTTAGACATGGCTGCGTTCGGACGTTCAGATCAACGGCGTTGGGGACGGCCTTCTTCATCGATGCGAAATCAGGTCAGATGTCGACGCGGGACCGCCGTAGGGACCGCCTGATTGTTCGTAACGCGATTAATTAAATCATGGCATATTATATATGTATCATGTAATATAAAATAAAATTAGAGAATTTTATCATGAATTAATACATATATTAATTTACCTTTCAAAGTGTTGTTTGGGTATGGTGAATAACATGGCTCTAGGGTTGTAAATTTTGTATATGGCTGCGTGCCATGCCTCTCTCTAAATAATCTTGATGTACATTCTTTTCTCATCTCACTCCCCTCGTATGTGAAACGAGGTTTCCTAACCATGTACTTTCTTTTATTATTTAGAGAATCCCCTCATTGGCTTGAGAGGATCCAGGTTAGATGAGCCATGTTGAGTCACGAGTTTTTCTTAATTATGTTTGATGTGATCATGACATAATTAATTTAGACATTATATGATATACAATAAGGATTGCATTCATATAGGTAGAATAAATAAGATTAATTAGTTAATATCAAAAATACCCTCTAAATACAATCTTAAGTCACAATGCCGTCAATAAATGAATACTTGTCAAAACCTCGATCACCCATTTGTACGTTCCACCAAAGTGGACGCATTTGAGTTATCTTGGTGAGGCAAGAGAGAGTAATGGTGATACTCTATATTCATTGTTGTCTTGACTTAATTGAGATTATCAAAACGGTTTTGGATCTCAAGGCATTGGATGGGATTAAACATGCTAGGTCATATGATGATCAAATCCCATAAAGATCTAAGAGTTACATGTGATGTAATTGGCAAAGTAGTTGCCTACCTAAATAACTTGGTTTTAAGCGTCCCGCAAAGCGGACTTAAGATCAAGCCAAATATGGATCTTAGCCCACTAATTAGAATGAGGGTTGTTAATTCGGTGGGAGAATATTAACCGACTTTGCATAATTTTATTTGTAGAATCATGTCGAACACCAACACCGCTACAACACCACTGCGATTAATCCTTGAGAAGGAAAAACTGAATGGGACAAACTTTCTTGACTGGTTTAGAAACTTGAGAATTGTTCTCAAGCAGGAAAGAAAGACTTATGTCCTTGATGAACCCATTCCTGAGGAGCCTGCAAATAATGCTCCAAGAGCTCAGAAAGATGCTTACACGAAGCATACTAATGACTCTGTGGATGCAGCAAGCTTGATGCTTGCCACCATGGTTCCAGAACTCCAAAGAGATCTGGAACATATGGAGGCTTTAGAGATGATTGCTCATCTCAAGGAAATGTTCCAGCAACAAGCAAGGCAAGAAAGGTATGAGACCTCTAAGGCCTTACACTCTTGCAAGATGGCTGAATGTGCATCAGTTAGCACTCATGTTTTGAAGATGAAAGGCTATCTTGATCACCTTGAGAGGCTGGGATTTCCCATGAGTCCGGAGTTAGCTACGATATGATCTTAAACTCACTCCGGACGGTTATGACCAGTTTGTCATGAACTATAATATGAACAACATGGAGAAATCAATTTCGAAGCGCATGGGATGCTCAAAACAATTTGAGCAAAGCATTAAGAAAAGGCCAAAGACTTGTTTTGATGGTTCGAGAAAGGAAAGGGTATGAAAAAGAAAGGCAAGGGCAAAAGATGGGGCAAAAGCTCGGTGGTAAGACCAATGAGCCGTAAAGCCCGAATCTAAGCTCGAAGCCAAGAAGGCAAAGCCTCCGAAGGATGGGGTCTGCTATTTACGCAATGAACCGGGTCATTGGAAGAGGAATTGCAAACTCTATCAAGAAGGTGTGAAAAAGAACAAGAAGGATAGCGGCGCTATCGCTTCGTATCTATGTCATAGATATTCATTTTTCTACTTCCTCTACATGGGTATTTGATACGCATGTAGATCTCACATTTGTACAAATGTGCAGGGTCTCAAGGAAAGTAGGAGATTGAAGAAGGGCGAAGTTGACCTACGAGTTGGAAGGCGAGCAAGAGTTGCTTTGCTTTAGCCGTAGGCACTTATGAACTAGTTTACGCCGGTGGGCTTTTGTTATTATTGAACAATTGCTTTTATGTTTTCGCTTTGAGTAGTAACATTATTTCGCTTTCTTATTTGGATAAGAAAGGTTATACTTCCATTATCGGGAACCGTAAATGTTCGATTTATCATAATGATGTTTTTTATGCTCATGGAGATTTGCATCGGTCATTATGTACTAAATTTAGAACATCCTAATAATGGACGAATCTATGACATAACTACTAAAAGGTTCAAGTCAAATGATTTGAATCCGACCTACCTATGGCATTGTCGTCTAGGCCATATAAATGAGAAACGCATTTTGAAACTCCATCAAGATGGATTTCTAAATTCATTTGATTTTGAATCATTTGATACATGTGAGTCTTGTTTATTGGGAAAGATGACAAAGGCTCCTTTTATGGACACGGTGAGAGGGCAATTGATTTATTGGGCCTCATTGATAATTGAATATTTCATACACTACTTTTTGTCTCTTGATTTATAATTTAGGACTCTTTAGCTAATAAATAATGGCTTTTATACTTATTTGGGCCTTGGGCCTTTTATTATATTTTAGCCATTATTTAATAATAAATTCCAGTTTTACATTGCTTCACCATTTTTACCATAACTCTTGAACCAGACATCGGATTTGCCTCATTTTTGTCTCATATTTCAGATGATTCAGAGAGCTACAATTGTTATGAAGACATGAAGAGCAAATTCGGATAAGAGAGCGGTTGATTTTGGAGCCGAAGTCATATGTATTTTTGGGCTCGAATTTTGTAATTAAAGCCCATTTTATTTTATTTTCGTTCGGGCGACTTGTGGATTGGATCCCCATTTCATTTTGCCATTTTAGGTTAAGTGAGGCAGCAGCCACAAACACATTCTCATTCACGTTTTTAGAATTCGGAGAGGATCAAAATAGTAGTTTTCAAATTTCTCGCAATGTTCTTCGTGTTCTTCGCGTTCTTCATCCGTTTTTCGTCTTTCTTAATTATGTTCGGCTAAATTTCTGAGATTGATCCACGATGAGGGTTCCATCCACTATCCGGAGGATTCGCGCCTAATCGGTAACCGTCTAACTCGTTTTCGTATCCCTTAATCAAATTTGATTTTTGGTTCGGATTGGGTTTTGATTAAAAACCCAAATCGATATTTCCCAAGGACGAAGTTCGGATTTGGGTTAAAGTATTTCGTGCGATCGTACGAGGTGCGCCAACGATTCGAACAAATTCCGAACGATTGTTCGATTGAGGGAATTTCTAGACAAATGCGAGATTTCGGTTTGTCTAGAGTCGATTACAGTTCGGTTATAAACTGCATTTCGTTCGAGGAAGGGTAGTGGGTGAATCCGAAATCGTGGGTTAATCCTTTAATCCTCTGTTTTTTTGTTTAACTGTATTATTTCGTTTTGTTTTGCATATTTCCGTTTTCAATCTCTTCGAATCAAAAAAACCCCGATTTTATCATTTTCGTTTATTTCTTTGTGCGAATTGAACCGATCACGAATTCGTTGGGAAACGACCCAGAGTTACATTATACGCAAATCCTTTTCTAATCTGGTTATTTTGGGAGATTACGGCAAAATCTCGTCACTCATACATACGATGTATGTGGACCAATGAATACATCTGCGAGAGGAGGTCATTTGTACTTCATTACATTCATAGACGATTTCGTAGATATGGGTATATCTATCTAATGAAGCATAAGTCGAATCTTTTGAAATGTTCAAAATATTCCAAAATGAAGTGCAAAACCAACTTGGCAAAACAATTAAGGCACTTCAATCGATCGAGGTGGTGAATATTTGAGCCAAGAGTTCATTGACCATCTTAGGAGTTGTGGGATCATCTCACAACTTACTCCTCCAGGAACACCTCAATGGAATGGTGTTTACGAACGGAGGAATCGAACTCTATTAGATATGGTTCGATCTATGATGAGTCAAACAGAACTTCCACCTTCCTTTTGGGGCCATGCCCTAGAAAAAACATTGCGTTCACACTAAATCGTGTTCCGTCAAAGGTGTTGAAAAGACACCATATGAGATATGGACTCGGGAAGAAACCCAGTTTGTCTTTTCTCAAGATTTGGGGATGTGAGGTTTATGTTAAACGACAAGCCTCTGATAAATTATCATCCAGATCCTCAAAATGCCTTTTTGTGGGGTATCCTAAGGAAACTAAAGGATACTATGTCTACAATCCTACCGATCACAAAGTGTTTGTTATTCGGAATGGTACCTTTTGGAAAAAGAGTTTATCTCTAAAAGAACCAATGGGAGTAAGGTGAACCTCGAAGAAGTTCGAGAGTCACAAGACAATGTAGAACCACAGATGGAAATCGAAGAAGACTCACAACAAGTTGTTGAGCCTACTCAAGTAACACAAGGCCACGACGGCCCGATAGATCACGGCTACGGCCTCGGAGATATGGATTTGACGATTCTTGGAAGTCGTGATGTTTTGCTCATTGAGCGAATGAGCCAACTACCTATCGAGAGGCCGTGATGGGGCCGGACTCCGAAAAAATGGCTTGATGCCATGAAGTACGAAATGCAATCCATGTACGACAATAAGGTATGGACCTTAGTTGATCCACCGAAGGTTTAAAAACCATTGGGTGCAAGTGGGTTTTCAAAGAGAAAAGCGACATGGATGGCAAAGTAAATGTCTTCAAGGCACGGCGGTTGCAAAAGGATTCACTCAAACTCATGGTGTGGACTATGATGAAACCTTTTCCCGTTGCAATGGCCAAATCAATCAGAATCCTTCTTGCCATTGCATCATATTATGACTATGAGATATGGCAGATGGACGTCAAAACAGCATTCCTTAACGGAAAGCTGCTTGAGGATGTGTACATGACACAACCTGAGGGTTTTGTGCGTCCAGAGGACTCTGGGAAAGTATGTAAGCTTTAAAGATCCATTTATGGATTGAAGCGAGCATCTCGGAATTTGGAATCATCGTTTTGATGAAGTAGTCAAAGACTTTGGATTCATTCAAAACATGGATGAACCTTGTGTTTACAAGAAGGTTAGTAGGAGCACAGTTGTATTTCTAGTGCTTTATGTTGATGACATCCTACTCATTGGGAATGACATTCCTACCTTGCGAGTGTCAAGTCTTGGTTAGGAAAGTCTTTCTCAATGAACGATTTAAGCGAAGCCTCTTATATCCTAGGGATCGGGATCTATAGAGATAGATCCAAGAGGTTGATAGGCCTAAGTCGAGCACATATATAGACAAGATCTTGCATAGGTTCGGTATGCGAGGATTCTAAAAGGGGTAACATGCCCATGTCTCATGGTATTCGTCTCAGTAAGGATCTGTGTCCTAGTACACAAGATCAAAGAGACCGCATGAGTAAGATTCCATATGCCTCCGCCATTGGGTCTATCATGTATGCCATGTTATGTACTCGACCGGATGTGTCATTTGCCTTAAGTATGACCAGCGAGATATCAACAAGATCCGGTGAGGATCATTGATAGCTGTCAAGAATATCCTTAAGTACTTAAGAAGGACTAAGGACTTATTCTTGGTATATGGTAGTTTAGAGGATGAGCTACGTGATTTGGTTACACGAGATGCGAGTTTCGAAACTGACCAAGATGATTCAAGATCGCAAATCGGGATATGTATTCTGTTGAATGGTGGTGCGGTAAGCTGGAAGAGCTCTAAGCAAAGCACTGTAGCTGATTCTGCAACGGAAGCTGAGTATATAGCAGCATCAGATGCAGCTAAGGAAGCAGTTTGGATCAGAAAGTTCATCACTGAAATGGGGGTGGTTCCTACCATCTCAGATCCAATAACTTTGTTCTGTGACAATAACGGTGCTATTGCACAGACAAAGGAGCCTAGGTCACATCAAAGGACCAAGCACATACTCGGGCGATTTCATCTCATCGGAGAAATCAATGAGAGAGGTGATACTAGCATATGCAAAGTAACGGAGAAGACAATGTAGCAGATCCTCTTACTAAGCCGCTTGCACAAGCGACACATGAGCGTCATGTTAGGGCAATGGGAATTAGAGTAATTAATGATTGCACCTAGTGCAAGTGGGAGTCTGTTGGAAATTATGCCCTAGGGGCAATTCATTGTACTTTGGATATTTAAGTTATTTAAAGTATTTTCTTTAGTTATTATTTTCGTTTGCATGTTCGTATTGATAACTGCATCCCTGGATACATCTTATAGATTATCCTAAATGTCCCCAGTCGGTCATCTACGGGAGCGAAGATGAATTAAGACCGATATGACTTTGATGAGATATGGAGATACAATCAAAGTCATGGGCACTTGTAAGAGTACAAGGTCTTTGGGCCAGACCCACTATGAGAAAGTTTGCATGGATTAAGTCATAAGCTTATCTCATGTATAACCGCGTCACAACGCCATGACTGAGATCATCATGGATTCCTACATGATGAGTCGCGACCTTTGACCTAGTCAAAAGTCACCTTTGACCGGGTGATGATAAAGGCTAGGATCGGGATCAGTGATTTTCATGCGGAGGGATATGAATGGTCAAGATGGAATTTGTCCCTCACATTTGTAGAGAGATATCTTGGGCCCCTCGATGAATGAGACTAAGAAATGTATGGCCATACTGTGATGGAAAGGAGTTTCCATTTCACTTGTTAGACTACTCGAGAATCGAGAAAGTAATGGTCAAGAAAAGGAAGTTGACATTATCCATGCCTCATCCTTGACCACATTATCGCGTGACAAAAGGGACGTGACATGGTTGTACGATAGGTGTATCGTGTCATCGATCCCATGTGAATTGGGTAGTCGCAATGTCTTGCTAGAGGCGCTTGCGATTTATGGGTCGACACGGTGTTGGCCCACGCCAATCTCACATGGGCCTGCAGGGTCGCACACAAGAATAATCCAACACGGGTAAAAGTGTCCAGGTTCATTGAATCTCAGATTAATCTGAGATTAATAAATACTGAGTTTAATCTGGGCTAATATAAACATATATATATATATATTAAAATTCGAAAATAATATAATGATATTATTTAATTGAGATTAAAATATTATTATTATATTATTTGTTTTATGTTTAATTTATTTGATAAATTAAATATCTAAAACAAACGAGAGATATTGTATCTCATTTAATTTTCGAATAAAGATATTATTGTCTATTTAATTTAAATTGAGATATTAGTATCTCATATTTAAATAAATAGATAGATATCATTTCTCGGATTTAATTTATTGAGATAAATTAAATCGAAGGCTTTTAAATTTGGATTAAATAAATAGGTTGGATTAAATCTATCAGATAGATTTAATTAATTATTTTTTTAATCTAGATTCGAATTCGAAATTTCAGATCTGGCTTTTAATTCGATTAAATAGATATTATTATATTAGATCTATCAGATAGATTTAATTAATATATATTTAATCCAGATCTAAAGTTTGAATTTAAAAATTAATACGATTAATTTTATATTAAATACGCTGAACAGGTTTTAGAAAACCTACGGGACTTTCGGTCGAGTGTATTCGAAAAGCCGCGAGAAACCCTAGAGTGAAAAATAGAGAGACGCAAAGAGGCGCTAGCACGCTGCCGTAGCCGTGTTCGGGAATTGTTCGTGTGGATACGGTGGAGGAAGCCGATTCTACGAGTCGTCTTCGCGATCGAGGAGGTAGCCCACTGTTCAACGAAGAAGAAAGCTGTGAACGAGTTTTCCTAAGGTAATCTCGGATTCCCTAGCCTAGGTTTAAATGCACCCGAGTGATCCTCGGGAAGGGATTCGTAAGTTTTAATCCGCTGCGTTGTACGGATCCCAACATTGTTTTATTCTAGTGTGCATGTATGCTAGCCTATGTATGATCCTTGATTTGTCTTAGTTCTTTGATAAACTCTTTGGCATCTGAGCATGAAGTTCGTAGGATAAAGGCATTCATATGATACCCATCATACCCATACACATCCCATTTATCATCACTCCCATTTTGCTACCCCATCGACCCTACACGATTGTGCTATAGCGAGAACTAGTTAGACGAGACAAGTGTAAAGGAAAACTGTGAAAGAAATGCTAGGACAGAGTGCTCCACGAATCTTTGCAAAAAGAGCGTTGTTACGCCTTAGTGAAAAAAAAAGGGAATAGAAAAGAGAGATAAAGAAAAGAAAAAGAAAGGAAATACCAAAAATAAAGAGCAGTAAGGAGAACAAAGTCAAAATGAGGCATTCTACTGAAGCTAAAAAGACTTGTCTAAGAAATACCATAATCACCCAATAAGTCCTTTGTAAGAACGGAGTCTCAGATGCTAGGTAGCAATCTTAGAACTTTGATAATGCTATGGAACTCTAGGTTAGCATGGCAAGAGAGAAAGCTAAGATCTCCTGGGTGGGAGAGCGTAAACACTGAACCTGAGAGCCTCTTGACACTTCTTCATCTAAGCAATACCACGCATCGTGAGCTGTGAATACTGGGCAGTGGGATTGCCTAATAGGGGACAAGAACTAAAAGCATTTGTGTGGGCAAAGCTATTCAGACAGGAACAATACGACTATGAATTTTTGTTAGCTTTATCTTATTTTGCCCAGGAGTGCAAAAATCTAAGTGTGGGGTTATTTGATGAGCATAAATTATGCCTTGTTTTCCTTGTGTTAAATGACAAAATTGAATAGTAAATATGAGCTTAATGTTGGTCGATTTCCTTGATGGCAAGTGAACCAATCGAACAAGTAATAAAGTGTAAGTAAAGTATCGTCCCACAGAGACTGAGATACCAGGAAGTGACGCTCAAATGCTATAATAGTTTTGTGAAACAGAAAGTAAATCTGATTGGTTTGCGAGGTTTTTGTGGTTATGCTAAATAACAAACAAAGTAAACAGAGTATCGTAGTCGTAAGAAGATATCAGTAAGAAGTTAGGCTGAACTCAGAATCATCCTTAAGCATGTCAATCCCCCAGTTGCTCTACCCATTGCTATAGCATCTACACTGCACAGCTTCCACAATGCTACAACATAGCTATTAACTACAACTCTATTCGGTTAACCCACCATTATAATCTATCGAAGCTTCCGCGTCCGATACATATGATGCTAACTTTACTCCTTCCATATGCCTATGGCAATTTTCTAGTTAGATACGCTTTACAAAACAGGTGTAATGGTTATGAGCGGTAGACCCATTCGTGAAGCCTACAATAATATGTCAAGCCTTGCACCGGCCCATTTAGCAATCACTATTTCTCAGAGGTCTAACCTCGACTCCTTTCCAGTAAGCTGAGGCCACAAATCTAGCCCTTAGCTTCCCCTAATCGACTAGTAATTCAATCACTAATAAGCAAACCGAATTTATTGAATTAAGAACTTGAAACTGGGTTCATTTAACACTTAAGAAATCATCCTCGTTCAACCATAAGAAAATCAGTTCATGACTGACGAGGGAAACGCAAAACAGATAGTAACAGAATGACCCATGATCAAAAGATTAAACAAAAACGAAAGCTTGATGAAGTTCCGACGACGGAGAAGAAGGCCTGTCACGTCACCACTCCACATCTTCTTCTCTCCGTCTTACTGCAAGGAAGGATGCTGGGTTATCCTGGAGTTCTTGTGCCTTGGGAATTCTCTCTCTCTTCTTTCGAGTCTAGCCAAATGTGAATTTCAATTGGACTCTCTACAACTCGACCTCCTTTTTTTAGGGTTCGCTTGCTGTTTCCTTATATAATCAGACTTTCTTGCGGCGTAAGTTCTAGCGAGCTGGCCCTTTCCTAATCTATCGAGATCCATCATATCTCTCTCTAATCTTAGTAGATTGATTCGCTGATCCTACAAGATTCTTCATATCTTTCGGTTTCAATCCTCTCGCATCTTCTATTCCATTATGTCAGCAATCTACCTGTCATTCTCGACCTTCACTATTATTCCTGAAATCATCTAGAGAAAAGATTAGAAAATATGTCGCATAGCATTGCGTCCTTTACTTTGCTATAGTTTTTGTGATGGCTTGTATTACACTTTGATTTGCTGTCAGAATGCTATAGCATAATATCAGCTTTACTACACGTTCTTTCTCCAAAACCTTGTAACTTGCTCCTTTCTTGGCATTTGTTTAGGATGTAAATGGTTTCTATCCTTCAGTTTCCTATATCATGAATCAATGTCTTTTTGCTTAGATTGATTGCGTTAAGCTTATATTTGCGATACAATTCACTCATAAAAATATAGGAAAAACATGACATAAATTGTGCTCATCAAATACCCCCACACTTAGCTTTTTTCACTCCTAGGCAAAAATAAGATAAAGTCAACAAAATATCATATTCATAGTACTCTTGTCTGTATAACTTTGATTACACAATTGCTTTCAGTTCTCGTCCCCTATTTGGCAATCCCACTGCCCAGTATCAGCGGCTCGCGATACGTGGTATTGCCTAGATGAAGAAGCCTCAAGAGGCTCTCAAGTTCAGTGTTTACGCTCTCTCAACCAGGGGATTTTAGCTTTCTCTCTTTGTCATGCTAACCTAGAGTTCCATAGCCTTGTCAAAGTTCTAAGATTGCTTCCTAGCATCTGAGTTTTCGTTCATCCAAAGGACTTCTTGGGTTACAATGGTAAGGATGGCTAAGTGTTTGAGATGAGAAAAGATGGTGAATGCTATAGCGGATTAGGTAGACAAGTCTCTTAGCTTCAGCAGAGTGCTCCTTTATGAACCTTGTATTCCTTGTTGCTCTTTATTCTAGGTCTTTTCCTTTCTCTCCTTTTTTTAAGCAACAAAATAGCAGCTCTTTTGTAGCATTTTCGTGGGAGCACTCTGCCCCAACATTTTTCACAGTTTTCTTCAAGCTTTTCTATCTAACTAGTTTTGCTATAGCACACTCGTGTGGCTCAATGGGGTGGCAAAATGGAGATGATAATAAATGGGTTGTGTATGGGAATGATGGGTATGACATGAGTACCTTTATCCTATGAATTTCATGCTCAGATGCCAAATAGTATATCAAATAACTAAGACAAATCAAGGATCATATATGGGCTAGCAGACGTGCATACTAGAATAAAACAATTAGGCTCAATCCTTGCATTGTGGGTTCTTCCCTTAAAACTTCTTCACTGTCACTTTACCCCACATCAGGTTAGCTAGCAATGTCAATTTCCCAAGCCTACAGGTTCAGTTTCCTTAAGCAATCATGCTATACTCTGTTATACAGACATTCATTCTACTGCTACAAAATTCTGTTCATGCTTTATCATGCAAATTGAAATTTTTTTAGTTTGTGCAAAAGCTACATACAAGCTGAACTAGTATGGCATACACATATTGAATAGTAGCAGATCAACTCACAGATTAAAAAATTAATTTCCTAAGTAATCCCTTCCCCATGCTTGAACGATGCAATGCCCTCATTGCAGCAGCAGAGACGAGGGCAATTAAAAATAGAACGAGCATATGGGGTGGTGGGGGTAAAAAGAAGAGCAAGAAAGCAGAATTGATCACAGCATCATTCATAAAAAGGCCCTGGGGCAAACGCCCAGGGCATAAGCAGATTGTCATAAAAAACAAACGAGAATAAAATCAGCAAAAGAAAATAAAACTACTGGGCAGGAGGAATGGGAGGGGCCGGTCGCCGGCCATATCCTCGTCAGAGGAATTGTCATGGAGTTCTAAGCGCTGTCACCACCCATTGCCTCCGCAGTCTCCTCTCCCTCCTCTTCATCCACTGAACCCTCCCCGGTGTCCGGCGCCACAGATTCCTCAGGCCGTTCCTACATCCTTACCCACGCCCCCTTTACTGGCGCCCAGCCACCGATACAAAGTGTCCGTGCAAATGTTCGCGTCGTCTCCGTCGGATACGCAAGGAGCTAAAAACACTCCAGAGCGACTCTTGGGCAAAACTTGAAGCCCACCGCCGTCATCTTCCGGCAATTGTCTCTCTCTCTCGCTCCCACTCGGAGATCCCAGTGGTCAACACCCTGGGCGACTCTTCGGCTGAGGAGGATACGGCCAATAGTGCCCCAGCCCTTCCCGTTCCTCCTGCCCCATAGTTTTGCTTTACTTTTGTTAATTTTGCTCTAGTTTGTTTCTTTTTCTGACAATCTGCTAATGCCTTGGGCATTTTCCCCAGGGCCATTTTGTGAATGATGTGATGCTTAATTCTGTTCTAGTGCTATTCTTTTTAACCTCCACTGCCCCATATGCGCGTTCTGTTTTTAATTGCCTCGACTCTTCTGCTGCAATAAGGGCATTGCATCGTTCAAGTGTGGGGGGGGATTAGATGTTTAATCAGTTATATAACTGGCTGCTCAATGTACGTATGTTATACTAGTTCACCCTGCATGTAGTTTTTTTTGCACAAACTAAAAATTCTCCATTCTGCATGATAAAGCATGAACAGAATTTTGTAGCAGTAGAATGAATGTCTGTATAACGAAGTATAGCATGATTGCCTAAGAAAACTGAACCTATAGGCTTAGAAAATTGACAGTGCTAGCCAACCTGATGTGGGGTAAAGTGGTAGTGAGGAAGTTTAAAGGGAAGAACCCACAATGGAAGGATTGTTTTGAGCCTAATTATTTTATTCTAGTGTGCATGTCTGCTAGCCCATGTATGATCCTTGATTTGTCTTTGTTCTTTGATATACTATTTGGCATCTGAGCATGAAGTTCGTAGGATAAAGGCATTCATGTCATAACCATCATCCCCATGCACAACCCATTTATCATAATCTCCATTTTGCTACCCCATTGAGCCACACGATTGTGCTATAGCGAACTAGTTAGATAGAAAAGCTTGAAGAAAATTGTGAAAAATGCTTTGAGGCAGTGTTCCCACAAAAAATGCTACAAAAGAAATTCTTGTTAAGGTTTGACTTGCTTAAAAAAAGAAGAAGATTATAAAGAAGAGAAAAAGAAAGGAAAAGACCTAGAATAAAGAGCAGCAAGGAATGCAAGGTTTAAAAAGGAGCACTCGGTTGAAGCTAAGAGACTTGTTGACCTAATCTGCTATAGCATTCACCATCATTACTCATCTCAAAAAATTAGCCATCCTCACCTTTGTAACCCAAAAAAGTCCTTTGGATGAATAAAAGCTCAGATGCTAGGAAGCAATCTTAAAACTTTGACAAGGCTATGGAACTTTTGGGTCAATTTGACAAGAGAGAAACTAAAAAATCCCCTGGGTGAGAGAGCGTAAACACTGACTTGAGAGCCTCTTAAGGCTTCTTCATCTAAGCAATACCACGCATCGTGAGCCGCTGGTACTGGGCAGTGGGATTGCGAGTTCAGCCTAACTTCTTACTAATATCTTCTCAGATCCACATGCAGTATCAAATACCCATGTAGAGGAAGTAGAAAAAATGAATATCTATGACATAGATACCTGAAGCGATAGCGCCGCTATCCTTCTTGTTCTTTTTCACACCTTCTTGATAGAGTTTGCAATTCCTGTTCCAATGACCTGGTTCATTGCGAAATAGCAGACCCCATCCTTCGGAGGCTTTGCCTTCTTGGCTTCAAGCTTAGATTCGGGCTTTTTGGCTCATTGGTCTTACCGGTGAGCTTTTGCCCCATCTTTTGCCCTTGCCTTTCTTTTTCATACCCTTTCCTTTCTGAACCATCAAAACAGTGCTGGGCTTTTTCTTAATGCTTTGATCAGCTGTTTTGAGCATCCCATGCAGTTCAGAAATTGATTTCTCCATGTTGTTCATATTATAGTTCATGACAAACTGGTCATAACTGTCCGGGAGTGAGTTTAAGATCATATCTGTAGCTAACTCCGGACTCATGGGAAATCCCAGCCTCTCAAGGTGATCAAGATAGCCTTTCATCTTCAAAACATGAGTGCTAAGCGATGCACCTTCACCATCTTGCAAGAGTGTAAGGCCTTAGAGGTCTCATACCTTTCTTGCCTTGCTTGTTGCTGGAACATTTCCTTGAGATGAGCAATCATCTCTAAAGCCTCCATATGTTCCAGATCTCTTTGGAGTTCTGGAACCATGGTGGCAAGCATCAAGCATCCGCATCCACGAGTCATTAGTATGCTTCGTGTAAGCATCTTTCTGAGCTCTTGGAGCATTATTTGCAGGCTCCTCAGGAATGGGTTCATCAAGGACATAAGTCTTTCTTTCCTGCTTAAGAACAATTCTCAAGTTTCTAAACCAGTCAAGAAAGTTTGTCCCATTCAGTTTTTCCTTCTCAAGGATTAATCGCAGTGGTGTTGTAGCGGTGTTGGTGTTCGACATGATTCTACAAATAAAATTATGCAAAGTCAGTTAATATTCTCCCTTTTGAATTAACAACCCTCATTCTAATTAGTGGGCTAAGATCCATATTTGGCTTGATCTTAAGTCCGCTTTGGCAGGACGCTTATAACCAAGTTATTTAGGTAGACAACTACTTTGCCAATTACATCACATGTAACTCTTAGATCTTTATGGGATTTGATCATCATATGACCTAGCATGTTTAATCCCATCCAATGCCTTGAGATCCAAAACCATTTTGATAATCTCAATTAAGTCAAGACAACAATGAATATAGAGTATCACCATTACTCTCTCTTGCCTCACCAAGATAACTCAAATGCATCCACTTTGGTGGAACGTACAAATGGGTGATCGAGGTTTTGACAAGTATTCATTTATTGACGACATTGTGACTTAAGATTGTATTTAGAGGGTATTTTTGATATTAACTAATTAATCTTATTTATTCTACCTATATGAATGCAATCCTTATTGTATATCATATAATGTCTAAATTAATTATGTCATGATCACATCAAACATAATTAAGAAAAACTCGTGACTCAACATGGCTCATCTAACCTGGATCCTCTCAAGCTAATGAGGGGATTCTCTAAATAATAAAAGAAAGTACATGGTTAGGAAACCTCGTTTCACATACGAGGGGAGTGAGATGAGAAAAGAATGTACATCAAGATTATTTAGAGAGAGGCATGGCACGCAGGCCATATACAAAATTTACAACCCTAGAGCACGTAAATGGAGCTATATACCCAAGAGGGGGTGAATTGGGTATTTTAAAAACTTTTTTTGAAAGTGCTTTCTGTTTTGACCAAGTAAAAACAGATGATAGCAAGAGGAGGAAGGGAAGGAAAGCTTGCACAAGAGAAATTATCCTGGTTCGGTCTTATCCTTGACCTACATCCAAAGTCCCCAAGCCACACTTGGGATTTTCAATCCACTATACTCACAAACCGATTACAAACTCGTACTCAAGAGTAGTTCTTTCTCTAGAACTCACTCCCCTTACAAGTTGCAATCAATACACCCAACCACCAAGTCCCCGACTTGTGGTTATCTCAATCAATAAATGATTTAGATAGAACTCTCTCAAAGCGAGATAAGTTGAACACGAAGTACAAGTATCGATTGATACAATACGGGTGAAAGCTGAACACAATAAATGGCAATCAATAAATTTTCGCTCTCGTAGGTGTATCGGCTTGAGAAGAAGTTAATGAACTCTATTTATAGGTAGTGAACATTAAATGACCGTTGAATGATGAATCCAACCGTTGTAGGTGATTAGCATTAAGTCGGTCATCTTCTCTCTCTAAACTCCAACTAATCCAGTGCTAATATGATCGATGTGGAACTCGAGGATTTGCCCGTTGGAGAAGAGTTTACTTGATGAAGAAAGCATTCTTGGACCGTTGAGAATGCGTGCTCGGGTGGATTATCCAAAAGAAGGTTGATTTGCGAAGTGCATTAAATGCCTTGTACTCTTTTTGCTTTATGGCTTTGACCTTCAATAATCTTCATCTCGTGCTAACTGAAATTCACTCAACAAACTTGTTAAACATAGTTGGGTTCATAAGTGAATGATTCATGAAAGCAATTGGAACAAACAAGAGTGATTTACGAATTCGTGTAATTCAAAAATCAGTTTTTACGTTGCATACTGCGGTATGTTCATGCTAACTCGAGTATGGCTTTGTTCACAAGTGTCCATACTTTGCGAGATCCAATTGGATACTCGAGTTTGAACCTTTCGAGGCAAACCATCGTGTCTTGTGTTTGAAAGACAAAACCTATACTCGAGTTTGTCTACGCAAACTACAGTATTGGTTTAACTTGAAAAAATCCGTTTGCTCTCTGTAAGTCCAATACTCGAGTTTGGCTACGCAAACTGCAGTATTGACTTAACTTGAAAAATCCTTTTGCTCTCTGTAAGTCCAATACTCGAGTTTGGCTACGCAAACTGCAGTATTGACTTAACGTGAAAAATCCTTTTGCTCTATGGAAGTCCAATATTCGAGTTTGGCTACGCAAACTACAGTATTGACTTAACTTGAAAAATCCTTTTGCTCTGTAAGTCCAATACTCGAGTTTGGCTACGCAAACTGCAAAGTATTGACTTAACGTGAAAAATCCTTTTGCTCTCTCGGAAGTTCAATACTCGAGTTTGACTATGCAAACTACGGTATTGACTTAGCTTGAAAAATTCTTTAGCTCTCTGGAAGTTCAATACTCGAATTTGACTATGCAAACTGCAGTATTGACTGTTCAATACTCGAGTTTGGCTATCCAAACTGCGGTATTGATTTAACTTGAAAAACTTTAGCTCTCTGGAAGCTCAATACTCGAGTTTAACTATGCAAACTGCAGTATTGACATTCAATACTCGAGTTTGGCTATGCAAGCTGCGGTATTGACTTAACTTGTAAAACTTGGTTGTTTTTCGGATGTCCAATACTGCGGTATGCAAACCTATACTTGAGTTTGCAACTATCAGAAGGTTCTAGCTGACTTTGCAAACTTCAAAACATGTTTTACATTTGTTGTTAATCATCAAAACATATTGAGAACTAACAGAGCCATGTTATTCACCATACCCAAACAACACTTTGAAAGGTAAATTAATATATGTATTAATTCATGATAAAATTCTCTAATTTTATTTTATATTACATGATACATATATAATATGCCATGATTTAATTAATCACGTTACGAACAATCAGGCGGTCCCTACGGCGGTCCCGCGTCGACTTCTGACCTGATTTCGCGTCGATGAAGAAGGCCGTCCCCAACGTCGTTGATCTGAACGTCTGAACGCAGCCATGTCTAACATGACTATCGTTAAATCTGGACAGCCCAGAAAACTACGTTGAAGGATGAACCCTAACATCCTCGCGAATCCAGACGTGTTCGACTCAGCCTTCAACCCACGTCGCGTATGATCATCGTCTCTGAACGTTTCAGAATCCGATCATCACGCGAACAGCAGGCCGTCCGAGAATCACCAACGTTCGATCACCATCAAACGTGTCTGATGATTCCGACCATTGTTCGATCTTATTCAAACCCTAACGCGAATTATCAAATTAAAGCATTCAAGATTCGATTTCTTGCAACAAAGATTCGGTTTCTTTCATACAAAGATTCGGTTTCTTTCATACAAAGATTCGGTTTCTTGCATACAAATATTCGGTTTCTTGCATACAAATATCCAGGATTCGTTTTTCATTCATATATTATATATATAATCAAACACGAAGAAGCCTAATTTAAACGCACGTTGAGTTGGCTTTGATACCCTTTGTTGGAATCCGTACAACGCAGCGGATTAAAACTTACGAATCCCTTACTGAAAGTCCCGTAGGTTTTCTAAAACTGTTGGCGTATTTAATGCAAAATTAATCGTATTAATTTTAAATTCAAACTTTAGATCTGGATTAAATATATATTAATTAAATCTATCGATAGATCTAATATAATAATATTTATTTAATCGAATTAAAAGCCAGATCTGAAATTTCGAATTCGAACCTAGATTAAAAAAATAATTAATTAAATCTATCGATAGATTTAATCCAACCTATTTATTTAATCCAAATTTAAAAGCCTTCGATTTAATTTATCTCAATAAATTAAATCCGAGAAATGATATCTATCTATTTATTTAAATCGAGATACTAATATCTCAATTTAAATTAAATAGACAATAATATCTTTATTCGAAAATTAAATGAGATACAATATCTCTGTTTGTTTTAGATATTTAATTTATCAAATAAATTAAACATAAAACAAATAATATAATAATAATATTTTAATCTCAATTAAATAATATCATTATATTATTTTCGAATTTAAATATATATATATATATATATATTTTTACCCTGCATTAAACTCGGTATTCATTAATCTCATATTAATCGAGATTCAATGAACCCGGACACTTTTACCCGTGTTGGATTATTCTTGTGTGCAACCCCGCAGCCCATGTGAGATTGGCAGTGGGCCAACACTGTGTCAGCCCACAAATCATAAGCGGCCTCTAGCAAGACATTGCGACTACCCAATTCACATGGGGATCGATGACACGATACACCTATCGTACAACCATGTCACGTCCCTTTTGTCACGCGATAATGTGGTCAAGGATGAGGCATGGATAATGTCAACTTCCTTTTCTTGACCATTACTTTCTCGATTCTCGAGTAGTTTAACAAGTGAAATGGAAACTCCTTTCCATCACAAGTATGGCCATACATTTCTTAGACTCACTCATCGAGGGGCCCAAAGTATTATCTCTCTACAAATGTGAGGGACAAATTCCATCTTGACCATTCATATCCCTCCGCATGAAAATCACTGATCCCGATCCTAGCCTTTATCATCACCCGGTCAGTAACTCATCATGTAGGAATCCATGATGATCTCAGGTCATAGGGCGTTGTGACGCGGTTATACATGAGATAAGCTTATGACTTAATCCATGCAGCTTTCTCATAGTGGGTCGGTCCAGCACCTTGTACTCTTACAAGTGCCCATGACTTTGATTGTATCTTCATACCTCATCAAAGTCATATTGGTCTTAATTCATCTTCGCTCCCGCGTAGATGACCGACCAGGGACATTTAGGATAATCTATAAGATGTATCCAGGGATGCAGTTATCAATACGAACATGCAAACGAAAATGATAACTAAAGAAAATACTTTAAATAACTTAAATATCCAAAGTACAATGAATTGCCCCTAGGGCATAATTTCCAACAGTAACCTAGGCAACTAACGCATGGAAAGCTGCGGCAGAAATTGGGGCGCAACTGGCATGGGGAGGCTCGACGGAGGAGCGGCGAGGTTGGTCTCGATTGACTCGTGGCTGACACTTTTGCAAAATACGCTGAACAGCTGCCACGGTAAGCGGTTGTGGGAGATCAGCTCTTTCCTCGCTAGCATCAAAGATTACTCCAGCATTTTAGTTGATCTCGGTGATAAGTGCGGGGAACCAGAGGTTTCCAGTGGTGTGTTTCAACGACTCAAATAGCTCCTGGTAGATGAGTACGTCAACATCAATTTGTCTTCCTTCTAAGAGGTAGTAGGGCAGGAATGCTGTTCTCTAGAGATAGTTTGGGTGTGTAGCATGGGCATCAGTTGGTAGCAGAGGAAGTGGAACCACATACGAGCTTCAGGTCAAATATGGCTGCATTTCAAATTGTAAGACCCTTCCTTGGAAATCTGCCACTTGGTTCCTAGCACACAGAGGCGAGCGGCCACCTTAGCGAGGATGTCAGAATTTTCCCCTGCTGGAGGAGCTCATTGTATTCTTCATCTGTAGGGTCAAGGTCGAATACCTTGCGGATTGCGCTTGCACTGTATTGGACATTTTTCCCCTAGATGGTGATGAAGTAAGGGGAACCGCCTGGATAATTTGCACCAAATTCAAGAACAAGCGGGGTTACGACCTCTGCTGGGTGGAGGTAGAACCTCTCCCACTTGCGTTGGCGTATGATTCCTGTAACACATTCAGGGTAAGCTCCCTGTTCAAACGCTTCTGCATCAAATCCTCGCTCCAGTGCTAGGGTTTTGTCCTCTTTTAGGGAGTGGAAGCGGGATTTAGCCTCTTGGCTAGCGAAAGGCATTACAAAACAGGGTGTAATGCTTATGAGCGGTAGACCCAATCCTGAAGCCAACAATAGTAGGTCAAGCTTTGCGCCAGCCTGCCTAGCAATCACGCTTCTCGAGAGGTCTAACCTCGACTCCTTGTCGAAAAGCCGAGGCCACAAATCTAGCCCTTAGCTTCTACTAATCGACTAGTAAGTCAATCACCGATAAGCAAACTGAATTTTTTAATTTAGAACTTGCAACGGGTTCATTTAACACTTAAGAAATCATCCTCGTTCGCCATAGGAAAATCAGTTCATGACGACGAGGGAAACACTAAACGAGATAGTAACGGGAATGACCCATGATCAAAAGATTAAAGAAAAACAGAAAGCTTGACGAAGTTCTGACGGCGTGGAAGAAGCCCTGTCACGTCACCACTCCACGTCTTCTTCTCTTCGTCTTACTGCAGGGAAGGATGCTGGGTTATCCTGGAGTTCTCGTACCTTGGGAATTCTCTCTCTCTCCTTTTGAGTCTGGCCGAATGTGAATTTTGATTGGACTCTTTACGACTCGACCTTCCCTTAGGGTATATAATCAGACTTTCTTGCGACGTAAGTTCCAGCGAGTCGGGCCTTTCCTAATCTGTCGAGATCCATCATATATCTCTTTCCAATCTTGGTAGATTTATTCTGCTGATCCTGTGGGATTCTTCATATTTTTCAGTTTCGATCCTCCGCATCTTCTATTCCGTTACGTCAGCAATCTACTTGTCGTTCTCGACCTTCACTATTATTCCTGAAATCATCTAGGTAAAAGATCAGAAAATATGCCGCATAGCATTGCGTCCTTTACTTTGCTATAGCTTTCGTGATGCCTTGTATTGCACTTCGATATGCTGTTAGAATGCTATAGCATAGTATCAGCGCTGCTACACGTTCTTCCTTCAAAACCTTGTAACTTGCTCCTTTCTTAGCACATGTTTAGGATGTAAATGGTTTCTATCCTTCAGTTCCCTATATCATGAATTAATGCTTTTTTGCTTAGATTGATTGCCGTTAAGCTTATTATCATACAATTCAGTCATAAAATATAGGGAAAACATGGCATAAATTGTGCTAATCACTTAACTGTGTTAAACCAAGGTAAAAAGGCATTGATTCCTTATACAGGGAACATGAGGATGTATTTGACACAAATCCTCAACATGAGCTAGGAAAAGAACAAGTCACGTGGAATTAAGAGAAGATTGTATGGCAAAGCTGATACTATGCTATAGCATCCGGACAGCTTATCGAAGTGCAATACAAGGCATCTCTGAGGCTATAGCAAAGTAAAGGACGCGATGCTATGCGGCATATGTTCTAATCTTCTATCAAGATTGTTTCAGGAAAAATTGCGAAGGTCGAGAAAAGATAGGTAGATTGCTGACGTAACGGAATAGAAGATGCGGTGCATCGAAACTAAAAGATTTAAAGAATCCTGTAGGATCAAAAGAATCAATCTACTAAGATCGAAAGATACGATCGATCTCGACAGATTAGGAAAGGCCCAGCTCGCTGGAACTTACGCCGCAATAAAGTCTGATTATATAAGGAAATAGCAAGCCAACCCTAGAGGGAGTCGTTGAGAGTCTAATCCAAATTCATATTCGGCCACACTCGAAAGAAGAGAGAGAGAATTCACAAGGCACGAGAAATCCAAGAGAACCCAGCATCCTTCCTTGCAGTAAGACGGAGAGAAGAAGACGTGGAGTGGTGATGTGACAGGGCTTCTTCCACGCTGTTAGAACTTCGTTGAGTTTTCTGTTTTTCTTTCATTTTAATCTTTTGATCATGGGTCATTTTGTTGTTATCTGTTTTGCATTTCCCTCGTCAGTCATGAACTGAGTTTCTTATGGCTGAACGAGGATGATTCATTAAGTTTTGAATGAACCAGTTGCTAGTTCTTAATTTAATAAATTCAGTTTGCTTATCAGTGAATTAATTAACTTGTTGATTAGCGGAAGCTAAGGGTGAGATTTGTGGCCTTAGCTTACTGGCAAGGAGTCGAGGTTAGACCTCTGAGAAACAGTGATTGCTAGGCAAGCTGGTGCAAGGCTTGACCTATTATTGTAGGCTTCAGGAATGGGTCTATCGCTCATAACCAATACACCCTATTTTGTAATGTTGATCTAACTAGAAAATTGCCATAGGCATATGGAAGGAGTAAAGTTAGCATTAGATGTATCGGACGCGGAAGCTTCGATAGACTATAGTGGTGGGTTAACTGAATAGCATTGTAGTTAATAGCTATGTTGTAGCATTGCGGAAGCTGTGCAGTATAGATGCTATAGCAATGGGTAAAGCGACTGGGGGATTGAGATACTTAAGGATGATTCTAAGTTCAGCCTAATTTCCTACTGATATGTTCTTATGACTACGATACTCTGTTTACTTTTGTTTGTTATTTAGCATAACCACAAAATCCTCTCAACCAATCGTAATTATTTTCGTTTCACATAACTTTCATAGTATTTAAGCGTTACTTCCTGGTATCTCAATCTCTGTGGGACGATACTCTACTTCCACTTTATTCTTGTTCGACTGGTTCATCTGCATAATTTTGGACTTTTTTGGGTACTTTGTTGTTTTGATTGATGACTTATACTGATCATAAGAAATAAGGACATTATTGGTTGTTGCAAGTTTTGGATGAATCGATAGTTTGGGGTTTAGAGACGAGTTGAATAAACTTACCCTTTTTCCATTTGCAATTACTCTAACATTATGTTGTTGGTATTCACTGGGATATGAAGATTAAATTAAATGGGGAATTTAATCACGTAAGCGATTGGAAAAACATTTAAAGGATGGTTTGATACAAGAAAAAAATTTTAAACTTATGTGTTGTATCTATTCTATGAAGTGTAAGAATGATACTCACTAAAGTCTTGTTGAATTCTGTCATAAGTTGTCTAGAACTTTAAAATTTATGACACACTAAGTAATTCCCACACAAAGAAAACCATGGCAAAGGTAACTTTCATAGCTTCCTATGACAATTGTTAAATCTATGCAACTTGTCAATGTAGTAGTTGTGTGCTTAGTGCAGCCTTATCTCAAATGATAGAAACAAACCTTTTCCATTTCTTGCACAAGGTAAATTGCTTGTTGTCATTTTTGTCTTACTTTTTACTTGATCACGGGAAGTAGGGAATTCTTAGCTTCATCGGGTCAGTTTTGTGTTCTTCTATCACCTAAATATTATGATTTTACATTTGTCATTGGATGTCCTTTGTTTCTCATGTGATGCCTTAACACTAAGTTTTAGATGAATGTTATGTTAATCTAATATTGATGTAAAATCAGAGGAAAAAATCTATTATATCATCTTTTTTTAGTTACTCACTTATTAATTAGTAATTTAGAGTTTGTAATTGATAGGGTCCTTTTGGTTTTGTTTTTATGATTAAATGGGCCTGAAGAACTGTTATCCGTTAGTAGTAATTTAGAGTTTGTAATTGATAGGGTCCTTTCCTCATTCGTTCTTGCAACATAAGAGGCAACTCGAAGAGCTAATCTTTATGAAGCGAGAATGGTATTCAAAGTCTAAGGTTTGTTGTATATTTTTTTATTCATTGTTCTTTCCGCTATGCATTTTACTTATATACTCAAGAAGTCTTCATTTTATAGCTGTGTTGGTCAATGCCTTGGTAGTCCATGGTCTAGGTCTTAGCAAAAGAAGTGGTCCTTCTGTATGCTTAGGCAGGGATTGGAACTTAGTGCCCTAGAGCAGGGAGGATATTCATCACAAGTTGTGAATTCTCTGTATTCATGTTGGTTTTTGATTTTGAATTAAGCTTACACGGTCAAATTGCGGCAAGGTTATCTTTTGCATTATTTTTTTATTTGTTTTTAAAAAATTACATTTATACGTGTTACCCAGGTGAAGAGAGGCATATGGGAGCATACCCACTGTCCATTCATTGGTTGAAGTAATTTTTTGATGACGATGACGAGGAGGAGGAGGAGGAAGGGCACCAAGTGGTGCATGAGGAAGATCTAGCAATGACGGAAGGAAGAAGATGGTGATTGAGGAAGAAAGTAAGAATTGGCCCCAAGATGTTGAGAGTTATGCTTTCCATCTCGGTCCACTAGTTGTACTGGTCTTAGATGATGATTAGCTTTTCAAGATTTGTCACGAAATGACCTTCATAGGGTGACTAATCTTATTGTTTCCGAGCTTTTTTTAGTTCATTTTGGATGCAATATTATCATTTGTAATATTTTGTTTTAACTATGTAAACTCTTAGAACTTATTTTTATGATATATACAAGTCTTTTTATTTTCTAATTTTTAATATATTTTTTGTAATTATTTTATTTTTTCTGATTTTATATATTTTAAAAAAAATCATGAAATTTACGAGGAAAAGGTTTTCCTCGCAAATCTCGTATTTTGCGAGGGAAAAAAGTTTCCCTCGCAAAATCATGCAATTTGCGAGGAAAACATTTTCCTCGCAAATTCCAGAATTTGCAAGGGACAATTTTCCCTTGCAAACTTCTGATTTTGCGAGGAAACTTTTTCCCTTGCAAAATACAAGATTTGCAAGAGAAAGCCTTTTCCCTCTCAAAATGTATGGTGGGGGTGCGGAGAAGCATGGCTAATGGATTTTTCTTGTCGGCTTTCTCTCTCTGTTGCGTTTCGTGTTTGGGTTATATTGAATATTAGAGGATAATAGGTTGGGTGTTCTAATATGTTTATGGGCCGTATGGTTTACGTGAAATTTGGAGCAATTAAATGATTTGGGTAATTGAATAAATGAAATAACGAGTTGGGTCTTATCTTATTCATGGGTCATTACTCATTTAATTACAATTATGGAAAATAAATTAATCCTTAATTCCTATAGGCCATAAAATATCAATTCCATAATTTTTAGGCCTAAATTATTCCTTACTTGAACTTATTCTTTTTCCGAAAATAAATTAATTAAGGGAACAATAGGCCTTAATTTCCAATAATTAACATTATAACTATTCCTAGCCAAATTTCATAATTAATCTCCATATATTATCCAAACTTTAAAATCCCAAAATTTGGGATGTTACGATTATCTATTATTCTTACAAAGTTTGGATCATCATTTTCCATTGCTTGTGTATATTCTTCTACTAAATTTTCGAGATTAAACTAGGTAATTTCCTAAAAAACATATCTAAATAAAACTTTTGTTTTTCAGGTTCTATTATTCTTGCTTCATAATAATATTTTTTAAATTCACAAATATATTGATTTATATGTGTAGGTTCTAAACTATAAATTTCAATTTCGTGTAAATATCTTATAGCTTTTAGAATTTGTGTATATTCTGCATTCGTTACATTTGTTCCTACGAATTCGTTTTTTAGTACATTTTCATATTTTCCTAATATTGCCGCATATAAGACTTCCCTTCTTTCATAAGTTGTTTCTCCTAATCTTCTAACGTGCATTCTAAAATCTAGTAGTCTTCCTTCCCACCATTAAGTACATTTTCTATAAAACTTGCTTTAATCATCATATTTGACTTACGGTTCTATTCTTCTATTTATAAGTGCTATTAATTTGGATTTTCTCCATTCTTCTATTCTTCTTTCTTATCTAGATTACAATCTAAATATCACCATATTCAGAATTTGGAATTTGTCTAGTTTCATATTGTTCTAGTGGAGGTGGTATAAATTCTTTTCCATATGTCTTAGGTTTTTTATAACTAACATCAAAAACTGCTCTTGAAATATTACTTACATATTCTCTTACCAAACTTCTTTGTCTTCTTAATTCTTCATCTCTTGCTCTTTGATTTGTTAGTTCTATATGTGTTTTGATGATTAAAACAACAATTGTAAACAAAATGAGAAGTTTTCTCTTGCAAATCTGAAAATCTTTGTCAAGCCAAGAGAAAATTCGAGATTTTGAGGTAAAACTCCAGTTTTGAGTTTTCGAGAAAATCCGAACAAAGCAACCGCGCGAGTTTTGGTCAAAGCGTAAATACCGGCTGAACCCAAGAGGGGGGTGAATTGGGTGAAGTATAAAAACTTAGATTCTTTGAAAATCTTTTCGTAACTCTTGAAATCAGTTTATAAAGTGATAATCGACATTTAAATGTATATGCACATTCAAACATATATGCTGGAAATGTAAGAGATAAGGGTAGAGAATGTGCAAACTGATTTATACTGGTTCGGCCCAATCCTTGACCTACGTCCAGTCCCCAAGCCACACTTGGGATTTTCAATCCACTATCTCCTTTCAACTTGATTACATGTTACAGAATCAAGTAATCCTCTCACTAGGATTCACTCCCCCCTTACAAATTGTAATCAACACACGGTTTGATTACACACTTGTACTTGAAGTAATCCTCTCACTAGGATTCACTCTCCCTTACAAGTTGTAATGAACACAATGTGTTTCCCACTCAAGATCACCCAATCTTGAGTAACTCTCAGAAGAATAGAATGATTACAATAAATCTTCTCTCTTAGAAGTGAATAGATAAACACTGAAGATCAAATACAAATTACTTCACTCTCTAAGTTATCTAAACATAAAAAACAAAGAGTAAATGATGTAAAAGCAGAGTATCAGCATGTTGGAAGTGTAGGCTTGTATCTCCACATTTTTCTCGCTTGAATCTGTCCTCTTTTATAGGTAGAGAACACCATATGATATTTGTTTATAGCCGTTGCCCATATCGACAAGGTTTGGGTTGAGCTTTGGTCTTCTTCTCTCTCTAGTTTCGCTTAATCCATTTGTGCGAAGTTCGAGTTGACTTCTTGACAATAGATCCGTTGGAATGGCGTTCTTTGGATGTGGAAAGCGAGACATTAATCACTTGCAAACGTGTGCAGAGGGATTACCCAAAAGTATGCAACTTTTCGGGTTTTGCTTTTAAAGTCTTGACGTCACTTTTGCTTTTGCTTTAAACCTTCAATAAACACTCTCTAATTTATCCGAAACTCACCAATAAAGTGGTTAAACATATCTAGGAACATTAGAGATTAATCATAGGAAGTATTAAGATCAAACAAGAAGGTTTCTGATTCGTAGAATTTGAATTTCGAATCGCGATGCAAACTTGAGGTTTGTTTTTCCAAACTCGAGTTTGCTCAAGTATTGAATATGAATCTTTGCCCTGTATGGACCAAACCTGAGGTTTGTATATTTAGGCTCAAGTTTGCTGAACATTAAAAATGAAGTTTCGCCTCTGTTTGGACCAAACCTGAGGTTTGCGTAGAGAACCTGAGGTTTGTAAAATTTGTTCAGGACCAAACCTGAGGTTTGCATATTTAGGCTTGAGTTTAGACTTCTATCGAGCAAACCATCGGGTTTTCAAATTAAAACACATTTTGAGCAAAACACGAACTCGAGTCTATAACTAACATTAAGTGGAGGCAATTTACAACCCATTGGGATGGACATTCCCAATTTTCTTCTTATAAACTGAATTGCTCCTAGATGAGTATGTTACATCCAAGCAAGGAGTGTATCACTGAGATAATGGTCTCCAATTAATTTTAAATTCTGAACATACAGGTAAGTGAATAGGTAATACCAAGAAAATCATTTCTCAATGACAATTTGTAAATACATTCATGTAGGAAAGTATGTCATTGATATGAGTTTTTCATAAACTATGCAAATTGTTTTCAAATCTCAAATATTCTTTCGAATCATGATAATGCTCTATGGAATTGAGATGTTGATGATATGAAAACTCATCTTTGAAGATATGCTTAGAAAATCAATGAACCAATCAAAGTATGCATATTTTCAAAATCATTTGAATGCATGTTTCACAGACCATAATTAACACCAGAATTTTGAATTGTGCAATTCAAAACATAAACTCGAAAGTTATGCACAAATTCATTTGAGGTCCATTTAGCAATCTGAAAAACATTTTGAATATCATAGATGATTGATTGCTTAACGGAATGCGGTGATGGACAAGTATTCATTACCCAAATATGAATTTCATATAAGCACAAAAGTATAGGGTAAGATTTAGATATCACCGTAATTCCTCATATCCTCATAGAAGTTTTCTTGGTTGAGATGGATTGATGTAGATAACTCTTTTTCCATCATTCACCATCAACATCAAGCATGGCTTGCTCAGCTTTCTCAATAATTGGATCATTCCTCTATGTTACATTCTTGAGAAGCTTTCTCGATCCTACAAAACTGTATAAATCTTTTTATTTCTTGGTATCCAACCTTACTTGGATCCAATCATCGTTAGCTTGTAGGAACCAAAATTAAATTCACATGCTTTTATGAATATAATCAATTCGAACAACAAAGCACAATGAATCAATCATGAGTTCATGCATAAAGAAATACTTTCTTTTCAAATCATCATGAATGCATAAAGAGTTCAACCTATTGAACTTTGCAATTAGTTTAAAAAACTTATAAATATGTGAAAACCAAATTTAAAACAAATAGTTTGCAATGCTCATTTCTAAGATTACAAAATATAAAACCTCAATGATTATTTAGGATGATAGCGTGGAGGTTTTACCATTGCATACCTTAGCCTTAGGTACTTGAAGGATTGCCTTTGCTCACCCACTGATTCTTCATATATTTTCTTACGGGTGTTGGCAAAGTTCTCTCAAAGGATATAGACTTCCGAATCTTCGTTTGATACTTGAGAGATCCTTCTTTTCTTGTTCTCCTCAAGATAGTTGAATGGTACTGTGGTAATACATTCTTGAGGTAGATGATACTCTTATTGCTTGTATCCATTGCTTCCCATGATTTAACCTTCTAGTTCCAGCAATGGGTGCCCTGAGAGTCCTCTTGCTTGATACGAGATGCTATGATCTTCTTCATTGGTGCATGAGAAACTCTTGGCTTCTTCTTCATCTTCTCTGTACCTTGATGTCCATTCTTTTTGGAATCAATCTGCACACACAAGGCACTAGATGGACATTTTGGTACCCACTTATACTTGGGTCCTTGACTGTTAGTATTGGACCTTACTTGTCCTTTAGAAACCCAAACTAATTTATTTCTCACATTAGAATATCTCCTAATATAGCATGTATGAGAAATATGCCCAGATTTTCTACAATAATTGCAAATAATAGATTGATACTTATTATGGCTTGACTTTGCAAGTATTGTTCTGGTTAAGTGGATGCAATGACAAATGACCCATATTTGTACATTCTTTCTTTCCATATAATTTTCCAGCATGATTGAAAACATTTTTGTTTTTCAAAATAGAATCAGTAAATGGTTGAAAAACAATTCTATGCGATTGTTCGAAAACATTTTCCTTATCTATACAAGAAGAATTGGAATTGTTTACCTCATGTGCATCTAGAGCTCTAAATAATGTTTGATCACAATCGTCCATGAGATCATCCTGGGAATTCTTTTTCTCTTGTTCTTTTGTGTTGACTGGATCATGGAAGCATTCTCTGATTTCACCTTCCTCCATTTGTTCATCACCCACAAATGTGCAGTTTATAATTTTTGATGAACTATCAACACTTTTAACTTCAACACAATTGTTAGAAGCATATATAGAATCAAGAATATCCCAAATATCTTTAGCTTTGGAGCAAAACTTGATTTTCTCATAATCTCTTTTGTTAATGCACTATAAAGGATTTTCATTGCTCTAATGTTCAATGAAAACATTTTCTTTTCCTTTTCTGTCCAATCCTTTCTTGGTTTGAAGTCAAAAACATTTGTAACAACATTCCACATATAAAAATCAGTTGCTTTGATAAAACTAGTCATTCTAGCTTTCCAAAACCAAAAATCAATATTTCTAAAAAGCGGTGGAATGGTAAAATCAAATCCTTCTGACAACGTGGAACACCCAAAATCAGCCATTGAAACTCTTGAGACGGTTAAGTCCTTTAAAACAAGAGCCTAGCTCGATACCAAATGTAAGTCTTGGCTGAACCCAAGGGGGTGAATTGGGTGAAGTATAAAAACTTAGATTCTTTGAAAATCTTTTCGTAACTCACTCGAAATCAGTTTATAAAGTGATAATCGAGACATTTAAATGTATATGCACATTCAAATATATATCGGAAATGTATGATATAAGGGTAGAGAATGTGCAAACTGATTTATCTTGGTTCGGCCCAATCCTTGACCTACGTCCAGTCCCCAAGCCACACTTGGGATTTTCAATCCACTATCTCCTTTCAACTTGATTACATGTTCTGTAACTGAAGTAATCCTCTCACTAGGATTCACTCCCCCTTACAAATTGTAATCAACACACGGCTTGATTACACACTCTGTACTTGAAGTAATCCTCTCACTAGGATTCACTCCCCCTTACAAGTTGTAATCAACACAATGTGTTTCCCACTCAATATCACCCAATCTTGAGTAACTCTCAGAAGAATAGAATGATTACAATAAATCTTCTCTCTTAGAAGTGAATAGATAAACACTGAAGATCAAATACAAATTACTTCACTCTCTAATTATCTAAACATGAAAAACAAAGAGTAAATGATGTAAAAGCAGAGTATCAGCATGTTGGAAGTGTAGGCTTGTATCTCCACATTTTTCTGCTTGAATCTGTCCTCTTTTATAGGTAGAGAACACCATATGACTGTTTATAGTCGTTGCCCATATTAGACAAGGTTTGGGTTGAGCTTTGGTCTTCTTCTCTCTCTAGTTTCCGCTAATCAGTGTGCGAAGTTCGAGTTGACTTCTTGACAATAGATCCGTTGGAATGGCGGTTGCTGGATGTGGAAAAAGAGACATTAATCACTTGCAAACGTGTGCGGAGGGATTACCCAAAAGTATGCAACTTTTACGGGTTTTGCTTTTAAAGTGCTGACGTCACTTTTGCTTTTGCTTTAAACCTTCAATAAACACTCTCTAATTTATCTGAAACTCACCAATAAAGTGGTTAAACATATCTAGGAACATTAGAGATTAATCATAGGAAGTATTAAGATCAAACAAGAAGGTTTCATGATTCGTAGAATTTGAATTTACGAATCGATGCAAACTTGAGGTTTGTTTTTCCAAACTCGAGTTTGCTCGAGTATTGAATATGAATCTTTGCCTCTGTATGGACCAAACCGAGGTTTGTATATTTAGGCTCAAGTTTGATGAAAATTAAAAATGAAGTTTCGCCTCTGTCTGGACCAAACCTGAGGTTTGCGTAGAGAACCTGAGGTTTGTAAAATTTGTTCGGGACCAAACCGAGGTTTGCATATTTAGGCTCGAGTTTAGACTTCTATCAAGCAAACCATCGGGTTTTCAAATTAAAACACATTTTGAGCAAAACACGAACTCGAGTCTATAAGTTAGTGAACTCGAGTTTGATACTATTCATGTCAAAAATCAGTTTTAGCTCTCAAAACACAAACCGGAGGTTTCGGTGCAAACTCTAGAGTTTTCTCAAGTTAAAATCATTTTGCTCTAGAAAGGCACGAACTCGAGTTTATAAACTTAAACTCGAGTTTGCTCAACTTAGAAAACTTTTGGAAAACTTTTGACTGACGCAAGCCGGAGGTTCATGGAAGCAAACCGAGGTTCATGGAAGCGTCTCAAGTTTATGAAAATCTCATTTGAAAAATTCTTCCCACGAGAGGCAAACTCGAGTTTGTCTCCACAAACTCGAGTTTACATATTTGTAAACTCTTTGAAACTTTTCTCTGGAGGTGCGAACACGAGGTTTAAGAACAAACCGAGGTTTAAGAAACAAACCGAGGTTTAAGCTGTAGTCTCAAGTTTAAAATGCAAACATGTGAGTTTTCCCTAGTCAGTAGCAAACTCGAGTTTTCCAAATCTATGCTCGAGTTTGGCGCTGACAGAATGTTTTTGGTTGAAAAACAACAAGTTTAAATAATCATTTAGCTTATCCAAACACATCCATACATTGTTTACAATTGTCAGTTATCATCAAAACACATATAGAACTAACAAAAACCGCCAGTTTTAAGTTTTCATGAAAAAAATATGAAAACTCGAGTTTTGGCTTGGCCCGAGAGCCTTTGAATTTTTCAAATTACAAAACCTCCATTTTTCAAAGAACACCGCCAGTTTTGACATTTCACATATTTTTTGGAAATGTTCAAAACTCGAGTTTTGGGTGAAAACTCAAGTTTTGGTCGCACGAGACGAGACACGAATTCGAGTAATGAAAACCTCCGGTCTTGGGTCAAAACTTCCAGTTTTCGGTTTTCGCAAGTTTTTGTGAAAACTCGAGTTTTGGATCAAAACTCAAGTTTTGACACCTTGGCCGAGAGCAACCAAATTTTCATAAGTTTAAAACCGCCGAGTTTTGAAGCAAAACCGCCAGTTTTGATATGTTCACGGGTTTTCAGAGTTTTCATATTTTAAGTGAAAACTCGAGTTTTGGGTGAAAACTCGAGTTTTGCCTTCGAGTTTTAAAACTGCCAGTTTTTAAGAAAACCTCTAGTTTTGATAAAACTTCGGGTTTTGTCAAAACTCAAGTTTTGGTTCAAAACTCGAGTTTTGGGCAACCCGAGAGCATCGTATTTTCAACATTTGAAAACTTCAATTTTGGATGAAAACTCCAGTTTTGATGTTTTGGACTAAAACTACATTTTCATATCAATAGTCCAAAACTCGATTTTTGGGTCAAAACTCGAGTTTTGAGTTTTTCATCGAAAACCTGTTTTTAAGCATAAATTGCGATGTTCCTCTCGGAAGAGGAAAACTCGAGTTTCAGGTTGACAACTCGAGTTTTGATGTCCTACAAGTTCAAAACTCCGAGTTTTGGTCATCTAGACAAAAAACGGGCCCGAGCTTAAAATTACACATTTTGATTAATGCTTCAAGTTTTAAAGTTGCGAATTGGTTGAATATGTTTTATATGATTCTTATCTATATTTCTAACCAATCTTAACAAGTTTGCTTATGAGTTTTCAGAGGATTTGAATGTTTAATATTTGAATTATTTTTAACTTATCCTCAAAGACAAAAAGCAATGGAAGACAATTTGGAAGTTGTGAGCAAATCTTTTACCTAATACAAACAACAATTCCTCCACCAACTAAAGCGAGAGCTTGACATTATGGGACAAACTTGAGGAGCCAAAACTGAAGTATTTTATTAGGAAACTTTCCCAACCGAAGAATTCAATCGGCAAGAGTCCATAAATGACTAGTTTCATTGTGCAACACCTCCAATGACTATATTTTCGAATGGATTCTAGCTCCAACGGATTTGTAATGTTCACATACTTCAAATCCATATAAATACTTGAAGATTTGAAGTCTACAAGCAGAGAAGCAAGTTACAAAAACGTTCACAAAGAATTCAGTCTTTTTATGTTTACTTATTTGAGTTGTATCTTTGATACATTGTACTTCGATGATTATCATTATCTACTCTTTGAAGAGAGTTCATTTTCAGTAAATCTTTCTCTGTAAGAATCTCAAAGTTGTGGAACTTTGAGGTTGGGTTATTGATTACAACTTGTAAGGGGGAGTAAGTTCTAGTTACAGAATTGCTCTAGAGTTGCAGAGTGTGTAATCATTTGAGATAGTGAAAATCCCAAAGTGTTTGGGGATTGGATGTAGGTCAAGAGATTAGACCGAACCAGTATAAATTTCGTGTGTCTTGCTTTTCCTTCTTCATACTTTCACTTACTCTGTTTCAGTATCCATAAACAGAGACTTCGAAAAGAATTTTAAAATCCCCAATTCACCCCCCTCTTGCTGATTTAGCTCCACTTTCATGATTAACTGTTTGTGGATCTATATTATTTCTAGATGATGTTTCTGTTCTTTCTTGTTCTACTCCTTGCGAGATGTTTGCATATTAATTTGATTTTCATCTATAATTCTTAAAATTTGTAATTCTTGCGTTATTTTTTCTATGTTTGTTTCATCTTGCCCCATAAATTTTTCTATTTCATCTTCGAATCGAATTTTCATTTCTACTTCTCATCATATTTAGTCTTCTAGTTTCGGGTTTATTAAATATATTTAATAATTCTTCTAATCTATCTCCTATTTCTACTACATCGTTATTTTTATTATTAATTTTATATTCAGTTTGTATTTCTTTTTCTTTATTTTTATAAAATTGTTTTAATTTCCTTAATCCATCTTTTATATCTATTGTATTTTTATCCATAGTTTCATATACTATCCATAAACTATTGGCTCGGAGCGTCCAACACAATTAACTATTAAGTAGACCAAAAATACCAACAAACTTTTAAAAAGAGCGCCCAAAGACAACGCAGTTAGGAAAAAGTTAACCTTTGTTATCTAAGGTGCAGATTATTACTTGAACTTTTACTCTAGGAGCGCCCAACACAAAATTCTAAATTTTACTAAATTAAATAATTTTTTTCTCAATTGTCATTATTCAACACTACTTATATAGATATCTATGGGCAAAAATTACTCATTCTTTAATTTTGTCAAAATTATAATTTACTAAAATATACAAAAGTTTTAATAAAAAATATAATTATATGATTTATTTTTATTTTAGAAGAAATTTATGTGAGTTAAAAAATTCATTTAATGTTAATAAAATTTAAAAAATCTAAAAAATCAATTAACATTAAACTATATATAATAAACTATAAAACACCTTGAGTTTTTTTGTCTAACATATAATAGATTTTTAAAATTTTTAAAATTTTATTAATGAATTTTTTAACTCACATAAATTTCTTCTAAAATAAAAATAAATCATATAGTTTTTTTGTTTAACATATATAATCAACTATAAAACACCTTGAGTTTTATTTAAATCATATAATTATATTTTTAATTAAAAATTTTGTTTATTTTAGCAAATTATAATTTTGACAAAATTAAAGAATGAGTAATTTTTGTCCATAGATATCTATATAAGTAGTTTTGAATAATGACAATTGAGAAAAAAATTATTTAATTTAGTAAAATTTAGAATTTTGTCTTCGGGCGCTCCGAAAAGTAAAAGTTCATTGGCCAATCTGCACCTTAGATAATGGAGGTTAACTTTTTGCTAACGGCGTTGTGCTGGGCGCTCCTTTTTAAAAGTTTGTTGGTATTTTTGGTCCACTTAATAGTTAATTGTGTTCGACGCTCCTGAGCCAATAGTTTATTGGCCAAATCGCACCTTAACCCTATTATTAATTGCACTTTGTCCGTTTTTAATTTCTTCTTGTTATTATTCTAGTTTGTTCTACATTTATAGGCATAGTTTGACTTTTTATGTTAAATATTGTAGTATCTGAATTTTCCCATTCATATAAAGATCTCATCATATTTATTTTTGGATTGTTATTTATTGGTTCTAATTTTTCATATATTCCTAAAGCCTTTTTTATTCCTTTAATATCATTTTTTTTTTACTTCTTTTAAATCTTTTGTATTTTGTTTTATTTCTATTTTTATTTCATAAATATTTTGTTCTAATAGTTTCGCTAATTCTCTTAACCTATCTTTTTTATTTTTAATATCTTCTTTTTCTAAAATTTCTTTGTTTCCTTCGGTAATTGTTTTATTATTTCTTCTAAATTAAATATTTGTAATAAATCTTCTATATTCATATTTATATAAATTCCTAATTGTTTCATTAAATACATATTATTCCAATTCATCTGGTTACATGTATATTCGCTTGTCCACCTAATATAAAAGGGGTAAATTACATATTTCTTTTTCTTTTTCTTGCAATAAATAAGAACTATCTAATAAATTTTCATATTCTATTTCATACATTCTAGATTCTAACTTTTTAATTATACTCATACTAAAACTCTATATTACTATAGCTTGTATAAATATTAAACACACAATAAGATTTCGGTTTCTCGTGAAGCAAATCAGTTATTACGGAACTCCAGAGGATACTTGAGAAAATCTTCAAACAACAATATTTATTGCACTTAAAATAAAATAAGGTAAAGTAAACTTCAACAATATCAAGTAAAAAGGGATCAAACTTTGGTTTCATATTATCATTAACCCATGGCTTTGATACCATACATACATACATACATACATACATACACACACACACACACACACACATATACGTGTGTGTGTGTGTGTGTTTACATATATATGTATACATACACACGTATATGCATATAGGGTTTTTGTTTCTAAAATTATGCATAAAGGAGGCTATGATCACACACACACACGCGCGCGCGCGTGTGATCACGGCCTCCTTTATGCATAATTTTAGAAACTCTAACTTTTCAACGAATCCAAAATTTAAAGATTGAACACATATTCAAATCAAATTGTCTTAAGATTATTGTTGAAGGCACTTTAGAAGTAGAAATTTTCACAAGGATCAGAATATGTGTTATTAAGATGGCCTAATTTGTAGACGTACAACAATTCTGTACAATATAGAAAAGTAGAAAAAACTCACAATACTGCCGAAAATAATGATAATGAATTGATGAAATGAGTGGGAGGGGCCTCCTTTCTTCGTCTCCCACGCCTAGTTATATGTATAGAGGTAGGACTAGAATTGGGAATCACCGGCCCGACCCTAAAAGGCCGGGGCCTAACAGGGCCGACCCTCCAGGGCCCGGCGTAGGAAAAACATCTATTTTTCAAAGCCCTGCCTGAGAGCACTAGGGCCAGGGCCGGCCCTCCAAGGCCCGAAAGTTACTATTTCAAATTTTAACTACTTTTCCTCCACTTTTTTCAAAGAAATATAATTAGTAAATTATAACATAAATCATCCAACAAATAAGCACAATCACTAATTCATAATCAAAAGCAAACTATGTTCATAAATGACTCATATAAAACATAAGAAACATATCACTAAGCGACATTAGTATGATGACTATTATTGTCGTTATCTTCGCCACTATCATCAATTTCAACAAAATTTAATTATTATTCACTTTGAGTAGTAGCCTTCGGTTCATGAGTAAGAATATCATGAATTTTTTCTCCTACTTCATGAACACATTATAATATTTATTTGCAACAAATAATAAACCAAATCATAAAATTAGACTATAGTTATTATGTATTTGTAATTAAATGGATAAATAATTCTATAACAAATACAAAATATATATAAATTATTGAAGGGCCCAACTTCAACAAGTATTTAAATTTAAAAAAAATAAAGGGCCCTATGGGCCTGGTCCGTAGCCCTCCAAGGCTGGCGTGTAAGCCTTTGGCCCTTCGGGTGGTCGGCCCTCTAGGGCCAAACTTCACTTCATACCTCCAATTTCCAAGCCTAGCCCTTAAAGGGCAAGGTTTATTAAACGGGCCGGCTACTGTTTTCCCAGCTCTAAACACGAGATGAAGTAGTAGGGGCTGACCTAGGGGGCTAGCGTTGGCGTAAAAGTAGCTTTATGGTCCAGAATGAGCCACTTGTCACGCCACGTGTCCTCTTTCCATTGGACCAACATAAAAGTAGCTTCATGGCTTGTCATGATGACGGGACATATGTCATGATCTTGTGGCGATGACTCAAAATCTATGTCATAATATAAGACACGTGGCACATTTCCATTTGACCAACAAAAGTAGCTTTTTACTTATCATGACGGCAAACATGTGTCATGTTTCTATTGGACCAGCATAAAAGTGTGTCATAATGAGACGACACGTGTCATGTTTCTATTGTGCCAACACAAAAGTAGCTTTTTCACTTGTCATAATGAGTCAACACGTGTCATATTCTCATTGTGCTAACAAAAATAGCTTTTCCTTTTGTAATCATGACGGGACACGTGTCATTTTTCTACTGAGCCAACATAAAAGTAATCTTGTACCTTGTCATGATGACGAGACACGTGTCTTGCTCTTATTAGACCAACACAAAAGCAACTTTATGCTTTTCCATAATGAGGGACATGTGTCATAATCTTGTGGTGACGACTCAAAAGTTGTGTCATCATAAGTCATCATAACCTTACTTTATTAAAGTCACTTTATCGGTGCCTACTCAGGATTACGACACATATACTGAGACTCACCAATTAACACCAAGTTAGACTCTGTATGTGTGGGCCTCCACATGGCACCACATACCAGTGTCATTTTCCAAAAACGCAGGGTACACATATGCATCTTGAAAGTCCCATGTACACACCAATATTGGCACATTTTACTTGATCAATCATCTTGTGCCTTATAACATATTTGGGTGGCCTTTTTCTGCAACCCAATGACTGTATATGCATTATTGTGCCCTTTTGCACTGTCACTTTAACTCTACAGCCTACACATACTAGGCCCACTGCCCAGTATAACCGTAACATATAGCCCCCAATAGGCTTTTTATCTCTTGATATTCTTGGGACTCTTCCCAAACAATATAGCCATAACATATAGCCTCCAATAGGCTTTCTATCTCTTGACATTCTTGGGACTCTTCCCAAACTGGGTTTAGTCGTCTTTCTGATACATGCTTATCCTCAAGTCCTTAGGCCTAAAAATTAGGATATTACAAGGAGACTTTAATTTGGTATATTTTAGGGTTTCTTCTTTCAATCATTATCAACTGTACTTCTGCGGCAGAAAACACAAGACTCAAGATTCTACAATTCACAATGAAGTACAGTTTTGTTAACGAATTACTCTTTCTATATGTATCCAGAAACCCTAATATGATATTCATTTCTCTCTCTCTCTCTCTCTCTTCTTCTTCTTCTTCTTATCCAGTCTAACATTTATTGTGGCTGTCTTTGAACTCAATATCGATTTAATGTTTTTTATTTTGATTTGACGAAAGATTTTCTCTTTCAAGACTTAGAGTGCCAAACGTTTTCATTTCTTCCAATAAGTACATTTTCTGGGATACTAACTTGCGTTGTCCTCCTTACAGAGGTGAGACCGCTTACCACTTCAATCAAAACTGCTTGTTGGTTTAATGATCTTAATTCTAAGATGTTTTCTATAAGAATGGTGATAGGGCAAAACTTTACAACCTATAACTCCGTAAGTATATGGGCCGTATCAAGTAATAAAGTGATGCTGATATGGAGATGGCAACATCAAAAAATGACGAAGAGCTTGAGGATATAAGTGATTGTAGTGGTATGGCATATGGGAAGGAATATGCCACATTGGAGCTTGCTGATGATCGGTAAGTCTTCGCTGTCACTCTGTACAGTGTAGTTATGATGTTGAACATATTGATATGGAATATTAGGGGAGCGGCCAGTAGAGGAGTGGCGGCTGTCATTAGGGATATGCGAAAGATTTACAAGTTAGATATAGTAGTCATTCTTGAGCCCAAAATTAGTGGTTCTAAGGCAGATAAGACCATTAAAGGATGGGGGTATAAAAAGTCAAGGAAAGTAGAAGCAGAGGGGTACTCGGGGGGTATTTGGATACTATGGGAAAGAGAGGACCTGTTTGTGGATGTATTTGCTTCAGGTGACCAATTTCTCCATTGCAATGTGCGGTTGGGAGTGGCTAGTTTGCTATTCACAGCCATGTATGCTAATCCGAATGTGCAAAGGCGACATGTTTTGTGGGAGGATCTGCAAAGAATTTCAGAAGGTGTAACTGTTGTAAGTTCTGGCTGAACCCAAGAGGGGGGGTGAATTGGGTGAAGTTTAAAAATTTAGATTCTTTGAAAATCTTTTCGCAATTCAGCAAATTCAACTTGTATAACGAGAAGTGAGTTATAAATCAATTGACAAACATTCGAATGTAAATGCTGGAAATATAAGAGATAAGGGAAGAGGATGTGCTGGCGATTTATACTAGTTCGGCCCAATCCTTAACCTACGTCCGGTCCCCAAGCCTCACTTGGGATTTTCAATCCACTATCTTTTTCAACTTGATTACACGTTCTGTAACTGAAGCAACCCTCTCTCTAGGATTCACTCCCCCTTACAAACGTAATCAACACACTTTGCTTGATTACACACTCGTACTCCAAGTAATCCTCTCACTAGGATTCACTCCCCCTTACAAGTTGTAATCAACACAATGTATATCCCACTCAAGATTACCCAATCTTGAGTAACTCTCGATAGAAAGATAATGTGTTTACAATAAATCTCCTCTCTTAGAAGTGAATAGATAAACACGAAGATCAAATACAAATCACTTCACTCTCTAAGTTATCTAAACATGTAAAACGAGTGTAAATGATGAGAAAGCGAGTATCGGCATGTTGGCGGTGTTAAGCTTGTATCTCCACATTTTTCTGCTTGAATCTGTCTTCTATTTATAGGTAGAGATCAATATATGATCGTTGAGAAGATTCAATGACCGTTGGATAAAGAAATATAGCTGTTAGAAACTAGCCGTTAGAACTTTTGCACGTTTTCGATGTTCGACACGAGATCTTATATTTTGAAGATTTGCATCCAATCCTTCGTTTAATCACCTGAAACTTGTACACAAATGATATAAGAAGTGTTATAAATCATTTGGGTAATCATCTGGATGTTTATCAAGAGAATCAGGATTTTCGAAACGCTGATTTTCTGAATCTGAGATGAAAACTCGAGTTTTGACTTGGAAACTCGAGTTTTGCTTTCTGCTGGACTTTGTTGAGTCTTCTTGAAATAACTATCAACTTTCGAAGACCATATCTCTCTGGTCTGAACTCCGTTTTGGTCCGTTCAACTCTTGATGGCAAGCTCTGTGAGTCTACTTTCAAATTCCACCAATTTCAGCTCAATTGGATTTGTAGTTTGTGAGTTACACTCAAAACATTGAAGCTTGGTTTGCTGTGTGGCGTGGATTTCTATGTCAACTTCAACAATTCATAGCTCCTTGATCTGAACTCCTTTAGCTTGAAATTTGTATCACAATGACGCATTGGGAGTCTAGTTTCATATGCCTTTGGTTTCGTCTCAATCCGATCTCTGGTTTGTGAGATATCATCGAAATACCAGAGGTCGCCCGTGCTGAATGTGAAACAGAGTTTTTGAAGAGCGATCCGCCGGAAACTCGAGTTTTCTTAGTCCAGAGAGGCCAGAGATGCTGAAGACACCCCAAACTCGAGTTTTGAGTTCCAAACTCGAGTTTTGTATTCCAAACTCGAGTTTCTCCTATCCGAGAGGCAAATCACTACAGCGAAGTAGGAAACTCGAGTTTTGACTTGGAAACTCGGGTTTTCTCATCCTGAAGCTGATTTTTGCTGACTTTAACTCCAAATTGAGTCATTCCAACTTCCATATGATCTTGGATGCTTCTAGCTTCAATATAAGAAGTTGGATAATTAAATCTTCATTCCATACATCAAGTTCTTCATACTTCCATCTCCTAACTTGATCATTCTTCATCATTTAACTTGGATTGATTTCTTTCTTTCATCTCTTAACTTCTTCTTGGTTATTCTGCTTAATTTAACTTGGATTGATCTACATTAAATACAACAGTTAGTCAAATTAAGAAATAACTATATTACTCGATCTTTTTGCTTTTAACAATGGCATCTATATAAGACATCATCAAAACTAATCATAACTAACAACTGTACCGTGGCTCATTGATGGGGATTTTAATGAAATTAAATCTCCTTCGGAGCAAAAAGGGGGTGGAAGAGTCAATGAGTCGCGCTGCAGAATTTTCAATGAATGGATCCAAAATTGCAATCTTCTAGATATTGAGGCTTGTGGACCATTTTTTACATGGAAAGGGCCTAAATGGGACGGTCTAGAGAGAGTGTACAAGAGATTAGATCGTTGTTTGTGTAATGTCCAGTGGCAAGAGAAGTTTAGCAAGGCTGATGTGAGAGTTGTTCCGCGTTTGGGATCGGACCATCATCCTATGGTTGTGAGGCTTGAGGAGGAAGTTAAGGGGAGTCAGGTAAGGCCTTTTAGATTTCAGGCTTCTTGGTTACTGCATGAACAGTTTGAAGAGTTCTTGTGCAAGAACTGGAGTGGGTTTGATGAAGCACACAAGGAGTTGTTCTGTTTGCAGCAGGAATTACTTAAATGGAACAGGGAAGTTTTTGGCAATATTGAGAACCGGAAAAGAAGACTATTGAACAGACTGAATGGGGTACAAAGAAGCATGGATAGGAGGAGCAATCCACACTTGGAGTGGTTGAAAAGGGTTCTTGAAGAGGAGTTGATGAAGACTCTAAGAAAGAAGAAGTATTATGGTTTCAAAAATCTAGGGGAAGGTGGTTGATGGAAGGAGATCAGAGTACGAGGTACTACCATACAAAGACTCTTATAAGGAGAAGGCGCAATAGAATAAAGATGTTGAGAAATAATGAAGGCCAATGGATTGATGATGAGATAGCGATAGGGAACATGTTCCAAGTTTACTTTGAGAACCTGTTTAGAAGTGAAAAGGGAGGAAGGAACTGGTTGACCATGGTGCAAAGTTGGGGGGCTGTGAGCGATGCAAAACAGAGAGTGGCTGGAAGGGGTATTTCTAACTAAGAAATCAGATGTGCTTTCTTCCAAATGGGAGGATTCAAAGCTCCAGGTAGTGATGGGTACCCGGCAATATTTTACCAAAGGAATTGGGGTGTGGTGGGATCCTCAGTGTGTAGTCTGATTAACGAATTATGGAGCAATCCGAAGAGAATCAAGGAGATTAATGACACTCTAGTAGTATTGATTCTGAAGATAGACCAACCGGAGCTGGTAAGTCATTTCAGGCCCATATCTCTTTGTAATGTATTGTATAAAGGCTTGTCTAAAGTAATAGTGAACAGACTTAAGCCTTTGATGAATGATCTAGTGTCCCCATTTCAAACCAGTTTTGTACCTAAGCGTTGCATCCATGATAACATAATAGTGGCTAAGGAGATGGTCCATTCTATGAATAGGATGCAAGGTAGAAAAGGATTTGTGATCTTGAAAATAGACCTCGAAAAGGCCTATGATAGGATGGAATGGAGTTTTCTTGAAGAAGTGCTAGATGAAATTGGCCTAGAAGAAAAGTTAAGAAGGGTTACTTTGGAGTGTGTCAAATCTTCATCGCTGTCCCTAATGTGGAATGGTGGAAAGAAACCATCCTTCGTTCCCTCAAGAGGGTTAAGGCAAGGGGATCCACTTTCTCCATATCTTTTTGTTTTAGGAATGGAGAAATTAACTCATCTCATTGTGGATTGTGTGAATAAGAAGTTGTGGAAGCCACTAAAAATGAGGAGAGGTGGTACACCGGTATCTCATCTCATGTTCGCAGATGATTTACTTCTAGTTTGCGAAGCTGAGGTGGAGCAAATCAGCCTAGTGATGAGGATTCTGGAGGATTTTGGTAGGCTTTCAGGGCAGAAGGTCAACAAGCAGAAGTCTAGTTTATTTTTCTCAAGAAATGTAGATAGACGTGTACAGTCTGCTATGTGTGCAGTGTCTGGTTTTAATCGTATGGATGATTTGGGAAGATATCTAGGTGCTTTTATGTTGTCGGGAAGGGAACTAACAGGAAATTCCAGCACATACTAGATAAAATGCAAGGCAACCGAGAATTTGGAAGAAACAAACATTATCGTTATCGGGAGATCGACTTTAGCTCAATCTGTCACCAATCAGATGTCTGTCTATTTTATGCAACATTCACGTATCCCGTGTGGTGTTAGGAAGCAGATGGAGAAAATTCAGAGGGAGTTTATTTGGCAGGATGGCGAAGGGGTAAGGAAATTACACCCAGTCAGCTGGGATCTTCTGTGTAAGGAGAAAAAAATGGAGGTTTTGGTTTTAGGGACCTAGATGTTATGAATGATGCTCTCTTAGGCCGTGTGGCGTGGAATATGATTGCTAAGCCGAGCAGTCTGTGTTCATTGGTGCTAACAGGGAAGTATAGTAGAGGTAAGGAGCTAAAGAAGGAGGTTGTATGGAAAAAAGCTGATTCTGAGTTGTGGAAAAATCTAGCTAGGATTTGGCCTAACATGGTAAAAAACGTGTGTTGGGAAGTGGGAAATGGTGAAGGGATAAATTTCTGGTCTGACAGGTGGCTGGATCACAGTAAGAATCTGATTGAGTTATGTGGCAGCCAGCTATCTATAATTGACGAAAATCTCTTGGTGAGTGATGTAGTTGCTGGAAATGGGGAGTGGGACATGGAGAAAATAAAGGGTTTAGTAACTGAGGAGGGGAGTAGGTATATAATGGCTGTGCCCCCTCCAAATGGGCCCATGGAAAATGATACTAGCAAGTGGGGAGGAGGTTTGAGTAGCAATTACGTCACTTTGGCGATATGTATGCAATTATGAAGGGTGAGATTGGGAAAGGAGAAGCTCGGTGGAGCGGGGGTGTGGAAGTGGGGGGGCCAAGAAGAATACAAGTGTTCTTATGGTTGGCCCTACACAATAGACTTTTGACAGGAGAGAGGAGGCATCGGATGATGGGTGGTAACCCTGATTACTGCAGGTGTAGTGGAAAAAGTGAGTCAATCATGCATGTGATGCGTGATTGTTGGGTTCTTGATAAGATGTGGAGAGATCGAGAGGTGGGAGGTCGATCCGAGTTTTTAATCTTTGACAGAGCCAATGGTTTGATTGGAATTTGAGCTCACCGGATAAAGGATGGGAGCTGTTATTTGGTGTTGCTTGCTGGTTCCTATGGCGGTGGAGGAATAGCAGCTTGTTTGAGGAAGGATTCTTTGCTGCCGAGAACCGGGTGCGGTTGTTAAGGCTTACGTTAGAGATATCAATACGGCTAAAGTGGATTTTGGCGGGCTCGGTGACTCAAAAGAATTAAAGCATATCAGCTGGTCTAAACCGTGTATGGGGTGGTTTAAACTAAACACGAGATGGGGCCTCCAAAGGGGATAAACATCTTACGGGGTGTGGAGGCCTAATCGGAGATTGCAATGGTAAATGGCAATGTGGATTTGCTAGACGGCTAGAGTGGTACGCTCCGCAATTAAAGGCTGAGTTGTGGGGCGTTTTATGTTGTCTGGAACTGGCTTTACAGTTTAAGTTTCAGCGTCTTGTAGTGGAGTGTGACTCATCCACGGTTGTTGCACTACGAATAAAAGACAAGAGGAGGAGCACGGTGGGTCCAGGCTATTGGCAAACATCTTCTTGACTTTAGAGAAATTTAATGAGGTAAGAATAACTCATGTATATAGAGAAGGGAACACGTGTGCAGATTCATTAGCAAATATTAGTTTTGATCTGGAGGAGATTCATGTAATTTTTAGCTCTCCTCCTTTTACGTGTTTAATTTGCTGCATAAGGATGAAGTGGGGGTTTCTTACCCACGTAATGTAGCTCAGAACTGAGTTTGCTTGGGCTTTTGCCCCGTTTGAATACCAAAAAAAAAAGTGATAAGAAAAGTATCGTTCCCACGAAGACTTAGTATCACAAACTTCGTTAAACATTAATTTTACACTTTCATTTAAGTTGAACAAACCAAATTGAATTTAATTAAAATAAAAGAAATTAAAACTAAAATTAAAATAAATAAACTACCACACTAATCAAACAAGCAACCTAGGGTCACTAATCCCTTATTTGTTTCTTAGATTTTATCCCCACTAAATTAATTTTGACTTAACCTAATCACCTAATCTAAAGTATTAATGTCTATAAATGCCTTCCAATCGATTTATATACCTACCTTAATTAATTATGTAATGCCTCACACATATAAATAAGATGCGTTTTAGATTAGGCTCACTCTAATTTGGTTATGCGGAGCTTCTAGGTATATGTCTATCCTAAACACAAATTAGATTAAAATCTAATTCCACATTATTTAATCTAACGGTCAATTTAAGATTCCCTCTTCCAAGTTCAACCCTAAATCCCCAAAACATGCTCCATGATGGCCAATCAAGAAGCAATAACAATAAAGACAAGATTAAATAAACTGAAATAAAATCAAGCAAAAATAATCCGTAAGAATAATCTCTAAGTCTCAAACAAGTTCATAGATCCTCTAAGTTGAAAAGAAAATTAGCCACACATGGCTCTAATAAAATCCTTCACAAAAAGATAAGAATTCAGGTTTAAAGAATAAAGAGAGAGAGGAAAGAAAGATTCTCCGTCGCCTCCACTTGAGTCCTCTCGTCCTTCCTTGGAGATGATGAGGATAACCAAAACGCCTCTCTTACTCAGCCGCTTCTATCCAGCCTTCCTCCTCATTCTACGTCTTCCTCGTCGTCGCAATTCACGTTCCGTGCTGATGTCCGTGATTTTTCCCCTCAATTAATCCCTCAGGCTTGAATATATAGGAGCCACCTTTTTGTGTGTGTTGGGCCGTGTAGGTTATTTGCTTTCTCTCTTTAGTGTGTGGTGTCTATGCTTTTATTTCCAATTGCTTAAATATATCATATACGTTGGGCCCAATATGCAAAATCATGTGTTGCTTTTTGTCTTTTTGTCAATTCTAAAGAGAAAAAAAACACTGTGTTGGTTCCGGTTTCAACGGAAGAAGACAATTTGCTCAATGAAGCTCAAAAAAGATCAAAAATAAGAATAGTATGGGAAAGAAAGATGAGTGGCCGAGTTTGAGCAAGTAGGATACGAGGGCGTGGCCTGCTGGAACAACTTTTACTAAGAAGCTGCAGGGAATCAACCGAGAACGTGAGGGTGAAGGGAACAAGGATGGTGATAAAATACCATCTGATGACATTTCTTCTGAATCCGAAATGGAAGACAGTGAGCCCTTGTGCAGGATTACAGAGGAGGCCAACAAGAATTTTCCTAAATTCTCTTTTTCAGAAAAAATGAAAAAATGACTCCATAAAGCATGGAAATGTGTAGTGATCGTGAAGTCACTTGGAAGAGATATTGGCTACAAAATTCTGCTGTCCATTTTACAAAAACTCTGGGCTAAACGTGGTGTTATTAGTTTGATTAATATTGGTAATGGGTTTTTTGTTGTCAAGCTTACCAACAAGGAAGATTATAAGAATGCTCTAACTGGAGGTCCTTGGTTGCTCTTCGATCATTATTTGACTGTGAGACCTTGGGAACCCTCTGTTTCATCCTTGGAGAGCTACCACTAATAAAGTGGCTATTTGGGTACGAATGCCTAAAGTGTCGCTGGAATATTATGATAGGGAGGCTCTAACTTGGATTGGGAATAGAATTGGGGAAACTATTAAGGTAGATTTCAATACTTCTTGTCAACTCAGAGGCAATTATACCAGGATTTATGTTCTTGTTGATTTAAGCAAACAATTAATGTCTGGGTTTACTTTAGATGGGGAGGAATACTATGTGGAGTATGAAGGGCTTCATGGGTTGTGTACTAATTGTGGTGTTTATGGCCACAAATCTGAGCAATGCAAATCAGGGGTAAGACCAGAGGAAACTGCTGTAACAGCTATAGAGGATCAGGAGGAGAAATCCAAAGGCAAACTGGAATCAGAGGCTTCCATTCCTTGTGACCAGGATTCATGGAAAGTGGTGAAAAAAATTATTAGAAAGAAGAAGGGAGGGAAAGAAAGTTTTAATGGCAAATTCACCTGCAAGGCACGGGCTCGAGGTTCAAAGTTTTATCTAAAGATGGAGATGGAGGTGCTGACGTAGGTTCTAGGGTGAAGGTGAAAGTGGCGGTGCATACAGAAGACGTTGGAGGATCAAAGGCATCAGGGAGTATGGTTATTGGGGAGGAATCGAGGGGTGAACAAAGAGCACAAAATGTCAGAGAGAAGAAAAAAGGAGGGAGTAAAAAATAGGGAAAAAGCAAAAGGTGGCTAAAGAGAGTGACAGATTGGTGGCTGATCAGCTAGGTCAGAGGAGTGATAAGAGACCTAGGGATGTGGTAGAAGGCAAAGAAGTCTTGAGGATTACATGTGGCGATGTCATTGGAGAGAGGGATCAGGTTGTGGGCCTATCAGAGCATGCCACTACGCATGATGGATCAAACTCGATGGAACATTTAAATGATGAAGTAGTTTTTGAAACACTAATGAATCCAGGGGACTCAAGGCTTGCTATTGGGCTCTCAGGTAAGTTTTGGGCTGCTTCATCGGTTCTGGAAGTGGACTGCGACATGGTCGCTGAGACTAGGCCGGAATTATTAGGTGAGTCGGGCCTGGATAATGAGATGATTATGGAAGCTGGGCGGGAGGTTCTGGGCTACAGTAGTGGACCGAAAGTCCCTATTGTGTAAGTGCTGTGTTTTATTTGGGATATTTAAAATAATGTGTATATATATATATCAATTAATGGTGAATACAGTGTTCTGGAATGTCAGAGGGGCTTGTGGTCGAAATTTTGCCCAGAATATTAGAGTTTTGTGTATGAGGCAATGTCCTAATTTACTTCTTTTAGCGGAGACAAAGTGTGAGACGGATGATCATTTTCAATGCTTAAGTAGAATAGGATTCGATGGTTTGTGTTGGGTACCGAGTATAGGGCGATCTGGAGGAATAGTGGCTGCCTGGAAAAAGGGGCAGGTTGATGTCGCTGTTATTCGAAAGCAGAGGCAACTCATTCATCTCCAATGTACTGAAATGGATAATCGGGTATCATTTATCTCCGCTGTATATGCGATCCTGAATAATGTCCAGAAACAGATTTTGAATGATGTGTGTGTGATGAGCACAATTTATGCCATATTTTCCCTATATTATATGACGAATTGTACGGTAAATATGAGCTTCACTGTAATCAATTTAGGCAAAAAGGCTTTAATTCATGATATAGGGAATTGAAGGATAAAAACCATCTACATCCTAAACATGTCCTAAGAAGGGATCAAGTTGTAACGTTTTATAAGGAGAACGTATAGCAAAGCTGATACTATGCTATAGCATCAGAACAGTTTATCGAAGTGCAATACGAGACATCTCTGATGCTATAGCAAAGTAAAGGACGCAATGCTATGCGGCATAAGTTCTAATCTTTTGTCAAGATTGTTTCAGGAAATATTGCGAAGGTCGAGAAAAGACAGGTAGATTGTTGACGTAAAGGAATAGAAGATGCGTAAGATTGAAACTAAAAGATTTGAAGAATCCCGCAGGATCAGTAGAATCAATCTACTCAGATTGAAAGATACGATAGATCTCGACAGATTAGGAAAAGGCCCAGCTCGCTGGAACTTACGCCGCAAGAAAGTCTGATTATATAAGGAAACAGCAAGCATGGCAGTAGGGCGGTGACTCAGAACCGCCACACTCTATGTTGACCCTTCTAATGGAATATATGGAAAAAAATGATGCAATCATTCAGAATCAACAAGTAACCTTGAGGAACCTTGAAAACCAAGTGGGACAACTAGCTACTGCCCTCAACAATAGACCCTCAGGATCTCTACCGAGTGATACTGAAGTCCCCCAAGTCCACGGAAAAGTGGAAGTCAAGCTAATAAAGCTCCGAAGCGGTAAAAGTCTAGAACCCATGAGAATAACCAAGCAGCCTGCGGTTGTTGTTGACCCGAAATTAGGGAAATCAAATGAGGGACAAGAAAGTACTGACAAATTCCTTGAAGACGAGTAGAGGCACCCAAGGCTTTCACAACCTGAACCGGATATGAACACCGCGACATTGCCTCCACCTACCGCACTAGATGATCACGAGCAACACCCGACAAGGAATGCTACTGCAGCATCATCACAGCGTAATCGTGATCTCGGGTCTTCAAGGATGCTGAAGCAACCCCCGCCTTTCCCACAAAGACTGCATAAGCAAGGTCAAGAAAAACAATTTCAAAAATTCCTGGACATGCTACGGCAATTGCACATTAATATCCCTCTTGTGGAAGCATTAGAACAGATGCCTAGCTATGTGAAATTTATGAAGGAAATTTTGTCCAAAAAGAGACGGCTAGAAGAATTTGAGACAGTAGCATAGACCCAGGACTGCAGTGCCATACTAACAAATCGGCTCCGACCGAAATTAAAAGACCATGGCAGTTTCACAATCCCCTATGCAATTGGACCTCAATATTCAGGGAAAGCTTTGTGTGATCTGGGTACTAGCATCAATCTCATGCCTATGTCTATATTCAAGAAGTTGGCAGTTGGGGAGGCCAGGCCCACAACAGTTACGTTGCAACTAGTTGATCGCTCCATCGTTCTACCTGAAGGAAAAATCGAAGTTATCCTGGTAAAAGTGGATAAATTCATCTTCCTTGTGGACTTCATTATTCTTGACTTCAAGGCAGATCGCGAAGTCCCAATTCTTCTGGGAAGACCTTTCATGGCAACTGGGCGCACGCTGATCGATGTGAAAAAAGGAGAACTCACTATGCGCGTTAATGACGATCAGGTCACCTTCTTAATCCTCAAAATCGTGAGATTTGAAGACCCAGCTGAGAAGTACTTAACCTCTGAAGATGACAACAAAGGCCCTAAAGAAGTAGGAAGCCTTCCTACACTACCTCAGCATTAAATTGCTATGGCAAAGTCTGGCTGAAGACTTTAAAGCAAGCGCTATTTGGAGGCAGCCCAATTTCTTGTTTTCTATTTTTAGTAGGAGAGGACAAGTCCAGCATGGCCAATGCTACATCATGATGAAAGGTATTTTGGCCCTAGCACAACACTGCGGTAGCAGCCCACAAAATGCTAGTCAGGTATGCAATCGTCTCTCGGATAAACACTATGTGCATGAGTTTTTATTAACGGGTCATCTCCATTGGGCCCACTACGCGCTAAATCAGTTTAACTCATTACCGAAGAGTCATAACACTTAACAATTCAAATTGTGCTCTTCTCCTATCTCTCTCTCCATCCTTTCGTCTTGCGTCTTTTCACCTTCCTCTAACCCTCCTCCTCCATCTCTCCCTTACCCAACCACCATGCCTAGAGTGAAACGTGCGGCACGACGTGGCCGGATGCCCCCACCGGTTTACGCCCGTCAACCGCCCGTTCGCCCTATGCCCCCAGAACCATCACCGCCCATTCCCATCGAGATTTCCTCTCCCTCCTCCTCATCCACTACACCCTCCCCTGTGTCCGGCACCACAGGTTCTTCTGATCGATCCTATATCCTTACCCATGCCCCCTTTACTGGCGCCCGGCCACTAATGCGAAGTCCCCAAGCAAATTTCAACGTCACCTCCGTCGGATACGCAAGGAGCTAAAGACCATCCGCCGCGACCCATGGGTGTACCTTGAAGCCCACCGCAGTAGTATATAGACAACCGTCTCTCTCTCTCTCTCTCACTCGGTGAACCCTGTCATCAATACCTTGGGCGACACTTCTACTGAGTAGGACACGGCTAGCAGTGTCCCAACCCCTTCTGCTCCTCCTCCTGCCCCCTAGTTATAATTTCTTTTGTTGAAATTGTTATTTATTTGTTTCAACTGACAATCTGCTAATGCCCTGGGCTTTGCCCCAGGGCCATTTTGTGAATGATGCTATGATTACTTCTGCTTCCCTGCTCTTTTCTTTGGATCCTCCTCCGCTCCCTATGCGCGTTCTGTTTATGATTACCCCTCGTTCTATGCTGCTACAATGAGGACATTGCATTGTTCAGGTGTGGGGGGATTAATTGGGAAATTAGAATTGATAATCTGTGATATAATCTGCTGCTGTTTCAATGTGCGTTTGCCATACTAATTTACCCTGAATCAAGCTTTTGCACAAACTGAAATTTTTTTCAAATTGCATGATGAAGCATGAACAGAATTTTTGTAGCAGTAGGATGAATGTCTGTATAACGAAGTATAGCATGATTGCCTAAGGAAACTGTTCCTGTAGGCTTGGGAAATTGACAGTGCTAGCTAATCTGATGTGGGGTAAAGTGGCAGTGAGGGAGTTTAGAGAGAAGAACACATATGGAAGGATTCATTTGAGCCTGATTGTTTTATTCTAGTGCGCATGTCTGCTAGCCCATGTATGATCCTTGATTTGTCTTAGTTCTTTGATAAACTATTTAGCATCTGAGTATGAAATTCGTAGGATAAAGACATTCATATCATACCCATCGTTCCCATACACAACCCATTTATCATCATCCCCATTTTGCTACCCCATTGAGCCTACACGATAGTGCTATAGCAGAACTAGTTCGACAGCCAAGCTGGAAGGAAATTGTGAAGAAATGTTAAGGCAGAGTGCTCTTACGAAAAATACTGCAAGAAGAACTGGTAAAAAGAGTTGTTGTTTCGTGCTTAAGAAAAAGGAAAAAAAGGCATAGAATCAAAAAGCAGTGAATATAAAGTTCAAAAGGAGGCATTCGCTAAAGCCAAAGAGACTTGTCTAATTATCCTGCTATAGCATTCACCATCACTTCTTACCTCAACACCTATCCATACGCACCAGTATAACCCAAGAAGTCCTTTAGATGAATGAAAACTCAGATGCTAGGAAGCAATCTTAGAAATTTGACAAGGCTATGGAACTCTAGGTTAGCATGACAAGAGAGAAAGCTAAAATTCCCTAGGTAAGAGAGCGTAAACACTGGACCTGAGAGCGTCTTGAGGTTTCCTCATCTAAGCAATACCACGCATCACTAGCCGCTAGTACTGGGCAGTGGGATTGCCGAATAGGGGACGAGAACTGAAAGCAATTGTGTAAGCAAAGTTATACAGACAAGAGTACTACGACTATGAGATTTTGTTGGCTTCATCTTATTTTGCCCAGGAGTGCAAAAAGCTAAGTGTGGGGGTATTTAACAAGCACAATTTATGCCCTGTTTTCCCTAAATTATATGACTAAATTGTATGGTAAATAAGAGCTTGACTACAATCAATTTAGGTAAAAAGGTATTAATTCATGATATAGAGAACTGAAGAATAAAAACCATCTACATCCTAAACATGTGCTAAGAAGGGATCAAGTTGTAAGGTTTTATAAGGAGAACATATAACAAAGCTAATACTATGCTATAGCATCAGGACAGCTTATCAAAGTGCAATACAAGGCATCTCTGATGCTATAGTAAAGTAAAGGACGCAATGCTATGCGGCATATGTTCTAATCTTTTGTCAAGATTGTTTCAGGAAATATTGCGAAGGTCGAGAAAAGACAGGTAGATTGCTGACGTAACGGAATAGAAGATGCGGAGGATCAAAACTAAAAGATTTGAAGAATCCTGTAGGATTAGTAGGATCAATATACTCAGATCGAAAGATACGATAGATCTCGATAGATTAGGAAAGGCCCAGCTCGCTGGAACTTACGCTGCAAGAAAGTCGATTATATAAGGAAACAACAAGCCAACCCTAACGAGGTCGAGTCATTGAGAGTCTAATCCAAATTCTTATTCGGCTAGGCTCAAAAGAAGAGAGAGAGAATTCACAAAGCACGAGAACTCCAAGAGAACCCAGCATCCTTCTTTGCACTAAGACGAAGAGAAGAATAAGTGGAGTGGTGACGTGACAAGGCTTCTTCCACACGGTCAGAACTTCGTCAAGCTTTCTGTTTTTCTTTTATTTAGTCTTTTAATCATAGGTCATTCTGTTGTTATCGTTTTACGTTTCCTCGTCAGTCATGAACTGAACTTCTAATGGCTGAACGAGGATGATTCTTTAAGTTTTGAATGAACCCAGTTGCTAGTTCTTAATTCAATAAATTCAGTTTGCTTATCAGTGCATTAATTACTTGTCGATTAGACTTCTGAGAAACAATGATTGCTAGGCAGGCTGGTGCAAGGCATGACCTATTATTGTAGGCTTCAGGAATGGGTCTACCGCTCATAACCAATACACCCCGTTTTGTAGTGTTGATCTAACTAGAAAATTGCCATAGGCATATGGAAGGAGTGAAGTTAGCATTAGAAGTATCGAACGCGGAAGCTTCGATAGACTATAGTGGTGGGTTAACTGAATAACGTTGTAGTTAGTAGCTATGCTGTAGCATTGTGGAAGCTGTGAAGTATAGATGCTATAGCAATGGGTAGAGCAACTGGGGGATTGAGATACTTAAGGATGATTCCAAGTTCAGCCTAATTTCATTCTGATATCTTCTTACGACTATGATACTCTGTTTACTTTTGTTTGTTATTTAGCGTAACCACAAAAACCTCTCAAACCAATCATATTTATCTTCTGTTTGCACAACTATCATAGCATTGGAGCGTTACTTCCTGGTATCTCAGTCTTTGTGGGACGATACTCTACTTGCACTTTATTACTTGTTCGACTGGTTCACTTGCCATCAAGGAAATCGACCAACAGTGTGACATAGCGTCTTCAATGTTGGACCCATGGGTTATCATTGAGGATTTTAGTGATGTGGTGTTGGCTGTAGAGTGAACAGGGGGTTCGACGGCTAATCTTGGAAGGATGGCGTTGTTTGATGATCAAATTCGACAGTGCAACCTCATTGATCTTGGGGCGGTCGGTCCGAAATTCACCTGGAGGGGTCCGTGTTTAAGAGGTGGTCGACGGTTATTTGAACGTCTGGACCAAGTATGGCTAATGAGGCATTTATCTCTTCTTTTCCTGAAAGCTCTATTCAGGTTTTATCTAGGACTAGATTCTCTGATCACAATCCTATCTGCTTAAGGTATGGTGTTAATAATTCTTGTGGTAGGAATGGAGCTTTTAGATTTGAAGCTATGTGGATTAAACATGCGAGTTTTAATGAATTTTTGAATAATAACTGGGCTAGTGGGGAGGACATTAATTACTCTCTCGGTCAGTTACAAAATTCATTGGGCCCTTGGAATAGGGAGGTTTTTGGATTAATTGAGAGACAAAAGAAGAACATTTTGAATAGACTGTATGGCATCCAAAGAACTAATGGATATCCTCATTCTATTTATTTATGTAACCTGGAAATGGAATTACAGGAAGAATTGGAGAGACTTTTGAAACTTGAAGAAATTAAGTGGTTTCAAAAGTCTAGAAGTGAGTGGATTGGTAAGGGGGATAGGAACACTCACTATTATCATTTGAAGACTAAAATGCGAAGGAGGAGAAATAAAATTGTGATGTTAAAGGATGATAATGGAGATTGGGTGGAAAGGGAGGTGATCTTAAGTCTCCGGTCCTTAACCATTTTAAGTCTCTTTATTGTTCGGATCCTCATGACCCTTTGGTTCTTAATACTATAGCCTTCTTTCCTGTTGTTGATTCGCTGAAATTATCTTATTTGGCTTCGGTTTCTGATGATGAGGAAATTAGGAGAGCCCTATTTTCTATGGGTTGTTATAAAGCTCCAGGTGTAAATGGCTTCCCACATATTTTTTATAAGTCTAACTAGAGTACGGTGGGCTTTACGCTTTGTAGCTTTGTCAAGAAAGCTTTTACTGGGGAGGTTTCTCTTGTGGAGGCTAATAAGACGCTCATCTCCTTGATTCCGAAGAGGGATCATGTGGAATTGGTAACTCACTTTAGACCTATAGCCTTGTGTATAGTTCATTATAAGTGTATTACTAAGGTCATAGCCTTGAGATTGAGAGGAGTGATGAATGATTGTTTTCTCCTTTTCAATCTAGTTTTATCAAAGGAAGATGTATTCAGGATAATATCATTGTGGGTCAAGAGATTTTGCATATTATGGGGAAGACTAGAAGCAAAAATGGGCTCATGGGGTTTAAAATTGACCTTAAGAAAGCTTATGACAGAATTAATTGGGTGTTTTTGAAAAGGGTTCTTCTTGAGGTAGGCTTGGATAGACCATTTGTTGATTTTATAATTAATTGTGTTTCCTCGGTCTCTTATAATGTGTTGTGGAATGGTTCTCCTACTGAGTTTTTTAGCCCTAGGAGGGGTCTTAGACAGGGAGATCCTTTATCCCCTTTGTTATTTGTTTTATGTATGGATAAATTATCTCATTTGATCTGTGATGCGATGGATGATGGTAGATGGAAGCCGATATATGTTTCCAGGTCTGGACCTAGTGTGTCCCATCTGATGTTTGCCAATGATCTCTTGTTGTTTGGGGTGGCTTCTGAAGCTCAAATGGCCTATATGATGAAGTGTGTGGATGATTTTATGAGTTCTTCTGGAGGGAGTGTTAATACTGTTAAATCCTCTATATTTTTCTCTCCTAGAGTTCCTTTGCAGACTAAGCTTAGGATTAAAGCTATGACTCAAATCCAAATTTCTTGTGAGATTGGGAGATATTTAGGCTTTCCCCTAATGCGGAATAGGAGTGCTAGACAGAGATTTTAGTATATCATTGATAGAGTTAGGGCTAAATTGAGTGTTTGGAAGGCTAACTGTTTATCTATGGCAGGTAGGATTACCTTAGCTAAGTCAGTGGTGAGTGCTATTCCTATGTATCCTATGCTTGTTGCCAGGATTCCGAAAAGTGTGTTCCTTGAAGCTGAAGGCTTCAAAGGAAATTTATTTGGGGCCATGATGGTGAGTCTAGAGGCTTTCATCCAATTGGATCGGAACAAATCACTAGTCCTAAGGAATATGGTGGTCTTGGTTTTAGACGGCTTTGTTTGGTGAATAGAGCTTGTGGGGCCAAGTTGGCTTGGAAACTCATTAGTAGCTCGATGGGTTTATGGGTCGATATATTATCTCAAAGGTATATGCTAAGAGATAGGGATTCGTTGCTTTCCTATAAAAGAGGTGATTCTAAGTTATGGCATTTTATTTGTGCTCAGAGAGATGTTGTGGACAAAGGAACGAAATGGCAAGTGAGAAATCGTAGTGTGGTTAGTTTCTTCAACGATCATTGGATTGGGGAGGGTTTGCAAATGAGGGGTTTTGCTTTGAGGGCTTTGACCGAGGAGGAAGATACCTCATTAGTTGCTGATTGGGTTGCAGGGGGCTGCTGGAATTTTGAGAAGTTCTCAACTATTGTTAATTTGGAAGGTATTAGGCGTATTGTTGCGGTTTTACCTCCAAGGTTGGATGTAGCCAATGATTGTATTATCTCGGGGGCAGCTAGTGAGGCAGATTTTCTCTTAGAAGTGCCTACTTTCTTATTGAATCCAACTCTGTTCTTGCAAGAGATAGAGTTTTCAATGATATATGGAAATGGAAGGGCGCAGAGAGAGTTCGTGTCTTCATGTGGAAAGCTTTACTTAATAAGCTTCCAACTAATTTATGGAGAAGCTCTTGGTCGCAGGTTTCAGCTTTATGCACTCACTGTTCTGCAAATGTGGAGGATCTTTTGCATATTTTGAGAGATTGTAGCTATGCTAGAGGAATGTGGTTCAAATTAATTAAGTAGCGGTGTTTCTGCTGATTTCTTTTCCTGAAATTTTCGTGATTGGTTGGTTTTTAATTTTAAATATCCGGTTGGGAAAAATTGGGAGGGTTGCTGGAAATTATTTTTTGGGGTGGCTATTTGGAAACTTTGGGATTGGAGGAATCAATGTATTTTTAACAGTAGTTTTGTTAAGCCTAGTAATCCTGCTTCCGTTTTATCATTGATCTGGACTAGATTTGTTTCTCTGGATGATTATGAGGGCGTTGTAGCCCATTCTAGAACTATGCAGGTTTTGGCTTGGGAGAAACCCCCCAATGGCTGGTTCAAGTTGAACGTTGATGGGGCTATGGAGTTGCAGTCTTCCGAGGCTGGTTATGGGGACGTTGTTCATGACTTTCTGGGCAACTGGATCATGGGTTTTAGCAGGAAGATTGGCATATGTTAGCCGGCTTCAGCAGAAGAGTGGGCGGTGGCGGAAGGTCTCCAGATGGCTTGGGATCTTGGACTCAAGAAGGTCATTTTGGAGTTTGATTCTGATGAAGTAATTAGTATGATATTAGATGATTTTTATATGACTGGAAGCAATTTGATTGTAAAAATTAAAGATATTCTTAGTTGGGATTGGCAAGTGGATATTAGAGTTATCCCATGTGATGTTAATAGAGTGGCGGATGCATTGGCCAAAGTGGGTATTTCTAGTACTTCTATTATTGATGTTTGCCCTATTTATATTAGGAATTGGGTAGAACATGAGAGTTTAGGATTCATTTCCTCCTATGTGTAATTTCATTTCTGTTTATGTAGGCTTCTAGCCATCTTTTCTTATAAAAAAAAAAAAAAATCCCATATATTATATCTATATAATATATAGAAATATGAAAATCCAATGCCTTTCTCACGCCTGATGCTTTAATATTTAGTACATTTTTATCTCTTTGTTAATATAATATCTCCTGCACAATAAAATAGGATTTTATTAGATTTTATTTCAAAATATCTTTTTATCCTATATTTAATCAAATGATAGAAAATTATATAAAAGATAATTAAATAAGTATAAAATATTAATAAATTCAATCCTATATATCTCAAAATCTATACTTATTTAATTATAAAATATATACTTATCAAATGGAACCAAAAATACATATATAGAGAAAACTCTAGGAGGTTTTGAATCAACGAGGTGATACTCGTGCATAAGCCAGTTGGTTCTGATGCCATGAGGAGCTCGACCTTCATAATACACCAACGTCTTCTTCACCCCAAGAGATGGCTTTTGATGATGAGAACTCAGTCACAGGCTTATCTCTCCCTGTAGCTTTCCAATAACCAGCTCTTGTTGCCCTATTTGTTCTTCATCCAACTGGGTAATTTCTCTCCCTACTACTGTAGAAGTACCACTCCATATCTTTACTTGTCAACCATGACTTCTCTGCAACAAGTTATTTCTCATCATGTCAGATACAATTTAAAAGAATAATGAAAAAGAACTTGCTAGAAAGAATTCATACACACCCCTGGCAAATCCCAAGGCTCATGTTTGTATAGATCAACTTCAGGGATTATATGAAGCTCTATCGAGTGACCTGTTATCTTTCTTTCTAGGTAGTGAGAAACAAGTTCTTCATCTGTTGGATGGAAATATATATATATATATATATATAGGCAAACTTGGGATGCCCTATAAATAAAGTGGATAGAGAGACGTGGTTTTGTTCAGTAATTAAAAGGAGTATTAAGGGAGTTTTAAAAAGGTATGCTCTTTGGCTTTTCAGGAGATTCCAATTTATAAAACTAGTTTTTAATATCAACACATGTATAATGTATTACACAGTTCACCATTTCTTTATCATCCTGATCACGTAACAAATCAAAGATCTATTTTCATCAAGTTAGACTACATAAATCAAAATAGAACATTTATAAATTTGGTTCCTAAAACCAAACTTTTCATGGTCCAAACTGAGTAACTCATCAGTTTGTACTCATCATAGTGTAATAATTTATAATACAATACCTTCAGTCAGGGAAAACAGTATTTCCACTAACTCATCTTTCCACATAATTCTTTCATCATTGGATTGACTTTTAATGGTTGATATTTATTTTATAAAAATATTCTTATCATTGATATTTAATATTAAATGAAGAAAAAAAAAACTTGTTGATCCATCGATGAATATTACAAGCTATTTTTTCAAGGGCATAAATAAACGTGTTTAGGATGTCTTATTTTGTTTATTTTTATTTTATTTTTTGATAAGTTTGGGACGTTGCAATTAACACCTATGGGATTATTACACCCATTCCAATTTTGATATAAAATCACTTCCAACTCTGTAGACGGCCGAAGAATCTCATGAAATCCCAGCCTGACCTCAAGACCTCTCTTTGCTAGGTAGTCTTTATATGTATAGTATAACATCAACCGCAAGCAAGTTGAATGTATCATTTGGTTTGAACAAGGTATAGAATCTTTATATAATACTTGAGAAGGAAAACAAGGTATAGAATCTTTAAATGTGTAGTATAACATCAACCACAAGTAAGTAATATACGTTCTCTCTACAATCCAAGTGATTAATTTAATTACCAACTTATTACATTTCAGCGTGTGAGAAGTAGCTTGTCAAGTTTTAGGATCAAGAACATTATTATGGGAGCCTGTGAATTTAATATTTATCCGAATGAATGAATATTGAAACTCCAACTAATATATGTTGAATGTATTCATTTGGTTTGAATAAAATCAATGGGAGCTACGATCACACATCTATTGAGAAATATGAATTATATTGTTATTTCATGAATAATTAAATTCAAACCGTTAAAGTGTAACCTAGAGCTAGTTATAGCCTTTAATTTTAGGGAAAATTTTACAGTTGAATTACCTAAATTCTAATTTGAGTAATTAAACTTAACAAATCTTTAATTAGGTTATGTGAGACAAATAGATATTTTAAAATCCGATGAAATGTCTAGAATGCCCCTATGTAAATGAGAAGAAAATATAAGGGAAAATCAAAATTCTTCCTAAAAGTAAACTTCAGGTGGAGGAATCTTGCTTTATTATTTTATAAATAAATCTAAATGGTTTAGATCAGATGTAACCTATAATTATAGGACTTGTCCCAAAAAAGCCTATAATTATATAATTTTATTATAATTTAAAAAATTATTTTTGAAATATTTAAGTTAAAATGAAATCAAACGTCTATCCAACAAAGAAAATAAGCTAGGTTTTCTGTTACACCCCTACCGGCCTCGTCTTTTTCGGGTGACGGGTTAGAGGATCCTTTATATAGTTGTTACCTTACCTTTAATTATTTCCATATTAACATTAATCAGAGTGTTACGAGCGCAGAGCATTGGATCGGTTTGGACAAACACGTAATACTAGTAAAAGAACGATAGTCAAAAGTAAATAGTCCCCGTAGGTTAGGTACAAAGAATCCGTAAATAAGTACCGGGTAGAAAGTAAAATAATATACAGTCATCCAAAATGTAAAATACAAAAAGTAATAGGGCATTCCCTATTTCTTCAGCCTACAACTCCATTCCCTACCTCAGATCTTCAAGTCAACTCAGCTAGATCCACTTGAGTCCCTATACGGTCTGGAGTTCAAAATTGAACCCTGGAGTAATTGTTGAACTCATATATAATATGTATCAATGCATGTATGCAACTCACAATTAGGAAAATCACAACATCAATGATGGTAAACATACCACATGCATTTAGAATCACAATCAACACACCGTTAAGCTGCCTTACCAAGGCAAGCCTCGGATGCTCATAACCGTCGAGTACCCTAACAAGGCCGGCCCTAGAATCCTCAGCGCTAGGAAAACATAGTAGCCAGGGTCTCAAACCCTAACTAGCCTAAATATATCTTAGGCTTGGTAGTGACCTAAGGACACACAGTCCACTAGGCCTTACAGCCCTAAACATTCCTCAATCATGGCACCACAAACATACAAGGTAACATAGAGTATGCGAGTAAACAGTTACTACCTGACAATTTTATCAAGAAACAATAAATTTTCTTGGTGCTTGGAAATTTACTCCAGTCACGCGTTGACCCTAAATAAAGCAAATAAACTCCATTTTATTCACTTATGCAACTCTTCTCTTAATTTTATGAAATTTGCGTATTTTCCAAAAATTCCAAAAAATATGCCTTATCTTCAAAAATTCATAATTAATTCTAGATAATTTATTTTGGCATGATTCTAGTGGAAATTAAACCGTTGACATGTCTAGTTTTTATTAAAAATACTTCCAGAGGACAAACAAATTCGTAGGATTTTTCTGTGTAAAATCTATGCTCACTGGTCAGAGTCAAAGTCCTAGTTTTTGGGTTATTTTCAAAAATTCATCTCTCCCAGTAAAAACATCGTAAAATTACAAAACTATATACCACAATGAAGCTCCAGATGTATAATTTAAGCCTGTAAAGTGTTATGGCCATTTGACTTCATTTGCTATTTCAAAACCATTTTTCGAGTACGATTGCCCAAAATTCACTGAAGCTAGCAGATTCACTTTTACTTGTAATTTAGGGTTTTTAAGTTCTAAAATTATGGTTACCACTTGGACCCATAAAAAATTTTGTTCTAAACACTTTGGAACCATCAAAAATACCAAAAACATATCATAACCTCATATATTCAGCCCTGGACGAAAATCACTTTATGAAGTCTACAATCATAACTTTCATTTTTTCTTCATATTTAAGCATTTCTTGGCTTAATCTTCTTTTTGACACCATTATCTTATATTTAATCATTTGATACCCCTTTTTAGTAATTAGGGCATAACCTCCTTTTAAGAAAATACCACTTCCTTAATCAGCTATCATCATCAAAATTACCAAAATCCAAAACACAAGTCACAAACAAGCTAAGTTAGTGACTTACTCTTCTTGTGTCTTGGTTCCACTTGGACTCCTTCTTCTTTGAGCCACTGAATAAGGTCAGCCTTGAGCATAAAAGGATCATAAGAATATCATATGAAGGATTGAAGAGGGTGGAAGGCTTATTTAACGCAAAACTTACATCTAACTTACCTTGTTCTTCAATGTGTGTGTGCTTTCTCTTCCTTCTTTGTGTGTCAGCTTGCTTTCACTCTACCCTCTTGCTTTTACACGACTTGGGTCAGCCGCTGATGCGAAATTCATTCTTGGTGGCCAAGAACTTTGACTTCAAGTAGCGCTTAATCAACTTGAACTACTATTGTACTTTGTCTTCTCAAAAGTCCAATTTATCTCCCTAAGTTGCCACTTGTCCTCCTATGTTTAATCCCTTTGTTTTTGTATTTTTGCATGTGTGTTTTGCACTTGATCACTTGTTTCTCCTTCATGACCAGCAAATACATGCTTCTTGAGGAAGTATTTTGTGCTTTCATGATACCCCTTTTTGACTCTTTCACACCAAGTTGGCTTACATCATCTTGATGATGTAAATTCTTGGTTGGCTTCAATCTTAAGCCTAGGTTCTTTTGTCATTAAATTTCTCTTGACTTCTAACTATTGGGAAAATATTCTTGTCCCATACTCTCTTTGGGTGGCGAAATCCTAGTCAAAATGGGACAAATTGTTGCTTTTTAATTCCTTTAAGATTCATGCCACATATGTCTTTACCAACTAAATTTCATGTTACTTACCTTCCAAAGTTTCATTTCCATTCCCTTTTTCACTATGGTTGGGCGAAATTTTTGGCCTTTTAAAGGTCCATTCATTTATTCCAATGTCCCTTAGGTCCTTGTTAATGTTGACATGTCAACTCACAATTTATTGGCCTTAATTTAATTCAAATCAATCTCTTAACGTTCTACCTTTTTAATTTGAAAATTAGGTCACAATTATAGTAACTTTCATCTTGTCATAGGATCTCTAAAATAATTGATTTAATATGCCATTTTGGCTACTTAATATAATTAAAAATGTTCCTTGAAAATAGGAATTTAATTGTAGCCAAAAACCCACTCATTATTTCATTAATATATGCTTTGTACATTGTTTGCAAAAGTAGGGGTGTTACATTTCCAACCCAAGATATATTGATCCAGAGTTTTTTGAACAAATAAATTTAGGAGATTATTTGGCTAACTATGTTTCTTATTTGAGTTCTTTTTAAGAAATACACAAGTTCTAATCATACCTTAAATTGTTAAAGAGGAAAAACTGTATATAAAAGTTGTCATATTTTCTGAGGAAAAACGCTTGCGGCAGGCATTTCACCCTAATGCTTAATTCTTCTAAGTTTGAAACTATTGAAATTGGATTCTAATTACCTAAATATCTGCTTTGATCACAACCAGAATTTGTGCTTTGTATGTGACTCCTAGATAGAGCAAGCTTTCCAAATATGACATATATAAACGCCTGTACGTGATCACATCATTTCAAAACGTAACATTTGGGTAGAGAGGTTAATCCATTTTTACTCCAATCTGATCTGTTGTTTTTTTGTGTTGTTTATACCATGATTGGAAGAAGTAAATGTAAAGAGGTTAATTTGTTTTTAAACCATTACAATGTATTAAATTAATATTTTTATGAGCCGAAAGAAAAATAAACCAGCACAATAAAGTATTTAAGTTTATTAAAAAAACCGTTGCATGCCTAATATATTACATGCAGAGTCCGATGTTGAAATTTTCTTTCCTCAACATACACATAAATTTTCTTTTGATTCATGGAGAACATATATTTAACTATATATATATTTATATATATAGATATATATATATATATATAATACATATATATATGCGCACACACATATACATATACATATATACACATATACACACATATACACACACATGTATATCAGCTTTTTTACAAGTATTCTCCATGCTTTTAGGATGACACAAACACACATCTAAAGTGTTTCTAAGCTTTATATATATTAAGATTATTTAATTCTTATGCGGCTTCTATTGCTTTATCCAATACGGCTAGTTAACAATTATATGCTCATTATTATTTCCTGCAATCTTTTTTATAAACTCCAATTAATTATTGACATAAATTGAATAAGAAAATTAGTTAAAATTAATTATTCCTTAAAATCTCAAAAGTATCCAGTTTGATACGTTTGATTAATTAATTTAAACTTTTTAGTTAGTTAGGGATATTAGTTGAAAAATTTAGGACAAAACTTACGTTATGTTGGTTATATGGATGATCTTCATTAAGTCAAGTGCAAAGACGAATTTACAAGTGTATATATGCATTAAGCAACATGCAATAACAAAATAACAAATGTCAATATAAGAATTTAGCAATCCTAAGTTTAACAACTAACAATAGAAAATTTACAAATACTAATTTGCATTATAAGGGCTGATGCAAAAATGTAGGAGTGTTTCATAGGTGAATTTACAAGTGCACATGCATTTTGATAACTAACAATAACAAAATAATAACTTGATTGAAAGGATATAACCAAAGTTTAATCCAAAAATGTATTACTTTAAATAAAATATTTTATATTACGAAATTTGCAGGAGTTCCTTATAATAATGAGAGTAACTATTATCTAGAACATGAAAAAAAGGACGTAGTTATTTAACTAGTTCAAGATTTGAAATGATGACTAGCTAGCTCGTTATTAACCTAAAAAATAAAATAAAATCTGACCTATAATGATAACTTTGAAAAACTAGTAAATATATAGCTTGTTTGTGAATAAGTTATTGTTATTCAGCTCTCTAGCTAGCTAGCTAGCTTGTCCAAAATTAAATTATGTTATTTTCATGCTAGAAAAAAAACTAATCTGCCTTATTATAAATAAATTAAATCTGCAAAAGCATAGGAAAAAAAAATGAAACTGCAATGAATTAAAGGAAACACTGCCATATTTAATTATTTGTTGTAACTTGCTTATAATTTAATAATGGGGCTATATTTTGTATAAACATATAATCCTAATAACAAAATAAAAATAAAAATTAGTATTAGTGGGGTCCACTGCTACCAAAAAACTGGAGACCATGTAATCCTAAAACCACTAATATATTTTAATGAATAGATCGTGAGTATTTCATATTCTGGGAGCAACTGTTCCTTTAATTCCTTGCTTTTCTACTTCATTGCTCATTGAAAAACCTGATATTGTATCCTTTAATATTTTTACTCCTTAATTCACCCACCCCTTAGCTATATAATTTCTTATTGCTTCGTAAAAGGCTTTCAAAGTTAACTCGCCTTCGTGCCCTTGCGCTTTTATGATTGTGTGTGTATGCAATCTCTGAATCCTCAAATCTATTTCTTTGATTTCATTGGGGGAATATCTCATGTCAGTCTGAAAACATTAAATGATATTTATTATCATGAGTATGTACTTTATAGTGAGTACCATTAGAGTTATGGTTTCTTATGATAACCTTATAGGATGTAAAGCTAAAAAGGAATAATGAGTAAAATGGATAATGAGTAGTGCCAGGGGTTTAAATGATGGTCATGAGAATTTCTCATGACAACTTTATAGGAACCCATGAGTAAAAGGGATAATGAGTAGAGACGTGGGTTTAAATGATGGTCATGAGAATTTCTCATGACAACCTTATAGGGACCTATGAGTAAGAGAGATAATGAGTAGAGTCGGGGGTTTAAATGATGGTCATGAGAATATCTCATGACACTACAAAAGAAACCATCATTAGTCACGGTTAATCTGTAGCTGTTACAAATAACCGTTACAAAATCATGATCTTGCAGCGGTTTTAGACGAAACAGCAACAAATTAGTAGCTGAAACATTGGCGCCAAAACACGAGCATGTTTGCTACGAAATTTGTAGCGGTTACCCAAAATAAAACTGCTACAAACTTGGCGCCAGCTTGGTGGGTAGTGGCGCAAATTTTGTTGCAGTTTCTTTGAAATAACCGCTACAAAATTGGCGCCAGCATTGGCGCGTAATGGGGTGAACTTTCTCTCGGTTAATTTGTAGTGGTTATTCCAAAAAAACAGCCATAGAAAAGCAAAACGACACATTTTTGTCACTGTCAAAGTAGAGCGACGTCTTAACCGCGTCAAATTTTGTATGTTTGTCGCGGTTTTTAGGTAAACCGCTACAAAAATTACGCTACATATAGCATCTCAATCCGTACAATTATAAATATTCAAAAAATTACTAAATCTACATTGTCGCTAAATGAACATTCTCGGCTTGGTAGTAGAAGACATGCAAATATCTGCAGCCCTGATCTCCCTGATCTCGGGAGATGAGAGCTGCAGATATTTGCCTCCCTTCTCATCGTTGAAGCCGAGGATGTTCCTTTACTGACAATCCAGATTTACTTATTCCTTTAACTTGAAGACTTCTACTCTTCTGAAGATTGTCCAACATGCGACCGAAGATTGGGTTCCATTATTGCCACCATTGTCTCCGAAAACTTTTTCCAAAAAAAGTGGCGGGATGTATTTGTAGCGGTTACCAACCGCGACAAATATTCTAAGGAATTGGTGGCAAAATTTTCCCCCAAAATTGGGCGGGAATATTAGTAGCGGTTATGTAACCGCTACAAAATATTTGGAAAAGTTTGGCGCTACTTTTCCATATAATTAGTCGCGGTTAGATAACCGCTACAAATATGATCAAATTCAATTTGTAGCGGTCATGTGACCGCGACTAATATTCAAACAAGAACTCAGCACAACATCATATAGTGGCGGTCATTTGAACCGCTACAGATACAGTAGCGGTCATTTTTTATGTAGTAACGGATATTTTTAACCGTTACAAATAAGCTTGTCACGGTGGATTTTGTAGCGGTTAGACGAATCGCTACAAATGTCATTAGTAGCGCCAAAAACCGCTACTAATATGCCATTTTAACCGCTACTAACGGTCTTTTTTTTTTGTAGTGTGACAACCTTATAGGAACCCATGGGTATATATTTAATAGTTTAATTTGAGAAATCACATGATAAAATAGAGACAAAATTTCAATGACTACATTTAGGAATTGTATTATGTGTGTATTTGAAATAATTTAACAGTGGGATGATAGCTTTGGGATGATACCTCCCAAAGTGATGAACACAACTTTTGGGCTTTATGCCCCGATGTTTAAATTTATGTGGAAAAAGATAGTATCTGTTCTTCCCAAAGTGGTGTCTAGCAAAGTAACTCGGGATACTAGCTAGTAACAACTTTGTGAAGAGGTGTGCACACTAGGAAGATATGTTTTATGGCCAATTTGATGATTTGTGACTGGCAGGTTTCCGGGTCACAGGGTAGACTGGCAAGATATCCGGGTCTACCATGGTTCTCTTCCCATTAATTAAACTTAATAAAGAATAATTGTAACATCCCAGGCGTTCGCTTATGGAAATTGTCTGCTTTGGACCACACAAGGCCTCACGGTTTTGTTTTTGATTGGGCCTAGCTCATCAAAACACGTCCTCAAGGGAAAGGTCTCCACACCCTTATAAGGCATGCTTCGTTCACCTTTCCAGTCAATGTGGGACTTCACAATCCACCCCCTTGGGGCCCAGCATCCTCGCTGGCACAACGACTCGAGCCCCGGTTCTCGATACCATTTTGTAACACCCCCAAATTTCTAACAATTATAATAACATAAAATTGCAATGATGTTCATGAATAATTACTGAAATTCAAAATAACCAAATTTGGGAAGTGTTACCGCCGCACTTGTTCTGGGACAAATGCAAGGCTAACTTATTACATTAATATAAATCCAAACTTAAATAAATATATTTTATTCAGAGCAACAACAAAAAAATTAATAAAATAAAGCTAGCTAGAATTAACTAAATGTTCTTCCTCCCTTCTCACCGCTAGCCCCAACTTTGGAACCTCTTCCACTGAAAATCTGCTCCTCGAAGGGTCATCGCACCACATAAACACAAACATCAGCAAAGCTAGTAATCCTAATCAAGATAAAGACAATATAGTGAAAATAAAATATTTACATAAAAAATAGCATTCATATATAACCAAAAGAAAAATATCAATTTCGTTATTCTTTATTAAGTTTAATTAGTAGGAAGAGAACCATGGTAGACCCGGATATCTTGCCAGTCTACCCTGTGACCTGGAAACCTGCTAGTCACAAATCACCAAATTGGCTGTAAAACATCTCTTTCTAGTGTGCACACCTCTTCCCAAAGTTGTTACTAGTACCTCGAGTTACTTTGCCAGACACCACTTTGGGAAGAATGGATACTATCTTTTTCCACATATATTTAAACATCGGGGCTTAAAGCCCAAAAGTTGTGTTCATTACTTTGAAAGGTACCATCGCAAAGCTATCCTCCCACTGTTAAATTATTTCAAATACACACATAATACAATTCCTAAATGCAGCCATTGAAATTTTGTCTCTATTTTATCATAAGATTTCTCAAATTAAACTATTAAGTATATACTTATGGGTTCCTATAAGGTTGTCATGAGATATTCTCATGAGCATCATTTAAACCCCCGACTCTACTCATTATCCCTCTTACTCATAGGTCCCTATAAGGTTGTCATGAGAAATTCTCATGACCATCATTTAAACCTCTGGCTCTACTCATTTTCCATTTTACTCATTATCCCTTTTACTCATGGGTTCCTATAAAGTTGTCATGAGAAATTCTCATGACCATCATTTAAACCCCTGGCTCTACTCATTATCCATTTTACTCATTATTCCTTTTTAGCTTTACATCCTATAAGGTTATCATAAGAAACCATAACTCTAATGGTACTCACTATAAAGTATATACTCATGATAATAAATATCATTTAATGTTTTCAGACTGACACGAGATATTCCCCCAATGAAATCAAAGAAACAAATTTGAGGATTCAGAGATTGCATACACAAACACAATCATAAAAGCGCAATGGCACGAAGGCGAGTTAACTTTGAAAGCCTTTACTAAGCAATAAGAAATTATCTAGCTAAGGGGGTGGGTGAATTAAGGAGTAAAAATATTAAAGGATACAATATCAGGTTTTTCAATGAGCAATGAAGTAGAAAAGCAAGGAATTAAAGGAACAAGTTGCTCCCTTAATATGAAATACTCACGATCTATTCATTAAAATATATTAGTAGTTTTAGGATTACCTGGTCTCCAGTTTTTGATAGTCTCTAGAAGCATAATTTGATGCAGAGTAAGAATAGAGGAAGTAGTAGAGGAGAAGAGGAGTATTGAGCGTTAGCTAGGGTTAGGCAGCTAGACTTATGTTTATAATTTAGAATTAGGGTTTAGCTATGGGCTGGGGTCTTTAACTATTGTCAACTTATTAATAGGTTATATAACAATATCAATATTTATTAAAGTTCTAAGTACTGTTATCTTGATGATTATTGAAATCATGCATTTTTTTTAGGGAGAATTACGCACAGGTCCCAAGGAGCAGACATAATTACGCACAGGTCCCTTCAAATGACAAAATTACACAGAAGTCCCTAGGGTGAAAAAATCCAGGTTTTGAAAAGTTGTTGTTATTATATGCATTTTATGTTGTTATTACATGCATTTGTTGTTGTAAATAGCCTCTGGAAGTGAGAGGTGAAAAAATCCAGGTTTTGAAAAGTTGTTGTTATTATATGCATTTTCTGTTGCTAATATAGGAAGAAGGAGAATGGGCAATAAGGTCTTTTACTCATATGAAATAATTACACAGAAGTCCCTAGGGTGATTCTCGCACCAATTCCTTTCCCTAACCTTGTATCTTTCCTAATGTTCACCAACAAAATCTGGTATCTTGATTCTTCGAAGAACCAGTTAAGCCACAGATGTTTGGGCAAACCCACTTGAACTACATGAACATATCCTTTCAAGAGGGTTCAGGGCAATCCAAAGCACCTTCTAGATCCGAGCTTCGTCTCTAGGCCACTTGAGGTGAGTCTTCTCCGGACCTTCTCGGTCTCGCCCGGTTCATCAATCCTCAAGTCTCAATACGAAATTCAGAACATTGTGGTCAAGGCTATGCAAGAGACTTTTGGCACTCTCCAAACCACCATGACAGCTCAGTACTATGAACTTTCTGATAAAATTGAGTCAGAAATTGGAAAGTTGGTCCAATCGGTCACTTTATCGAATCTCAGGTTGGGAAATTGGCTAGAACAGTTGCTTCTACAGATGAGAAAGTTGATTGCCTGGATGAGAGGTTGGACAATGTTGAAGGTCATTTCGATGATCTTGGTCATAGATTTGAGAATATGCATGTTTTATATCAGCTCTTGGACATCAAGGTCTCCAAATTGCTCAACAAAGATGATGGTGCTGGTCCTTCGGGTGGGATTCCTTCTCCCAGACACTCTCTTACTGTATCTCCTCCACATGTTTCACCCCATTTGTCTCCCAGAAATTCCCCCATTTCTTCTCCTCCTCATCGTCTCCTCCTCACCCTTCTTCATTCGTTCCACCTACTCCCCTCTTATCTCTCTCTCCATCTCATCCTGACTCCACACCCATTTTGCCCACTCCTCCTATCTCAGCTCCATTCATATCTTCTGCTCCTCCCACTGTTAAACTCCCCTCTCCTCCAACCTCTTCTGCCCCTCTTCCTTCTTCAGGTGACACAGCAGATTTGTTTGATGAACACTCTTCTGGCACTTCTGTCTCACCTCCTCCCTCTCCTCCATCTCCCACTTCCCTACCTACACCACCATCTCTGTCTCTCACTGTCTTTTCCCCTTTGCCTATTCTTCAAGCCCTCTGTGCTTCTTCGGCCTCTGATTCTCCTGTTTTGCCTGATGACAAAGGGGGAGAGAAAGGGAAGAAATGAAAATGAAGACTGCAGTAGCTTAGATCTGTCGTGTTATCAGTAGCTTAGTCTTCCTTTTTTTTGTGTTCTTGCATCTATGCAACTTGACTTTATGTTTTTTGGTTGAAACTCTGCAAAGTACTAAGCGTTATTGTCATCTGTTGTTTCCATGATTCTACATACAAGCTTGTTTCGATAGTTGTTTCATTTTCTTGGGCTCTATTGAAAAGCCATTTTCATTTCAAACCTACAAATATTGTCATCATCAAAAAGGGGAGAATGTTAGTTCTCTTAGTGTTTTGATGATACCTAGCAATTGTATTAAATAGAACTAAAAGTAAGTTTGAGTTGATTTGAAAATGTTTTCAGAAAATGAATAACTCAAGTTTCTTGTTGATAACTCAAGTTACATTTTCGAATGCCAAATTTATTGTTCAAAGTAACTCAGGTTAATAAATCATAACTCAAGTTATAAGATTAAGAAAGATCAGCTTCGTTAGAGCTCTAACTCGAGTTACCACTAAGCAACTCGAGTTATGAATGTACTTCAAGATGTCGAAAGCTTTTCGCGACATCATTTTTCTCGTGAATCAAGTAACTCGAGTTATCCGGGTATAACTCGAGTTATAAGCTTATCAGAAGTTCATCTCGATATAGAGTAACTCGAGTTACATGGAGCAACTCGAGTTAGAACAAATCACTTTTGCTCTCGGCCTCGATTTCGAGATAACATAACTCGAGTTATGGATAGTAACTCGAGTTACTATATTTGCAATTTTTTCTCTGCCTCAATGAGCACTCGAGTTACAATCTATAACTCGAGTTACCCTTGCATCTAGAAATATTCATTGAACTCATTTATAACTCGAGTTATGACAGACAACTCGAGTTACTCGCATCAGTTTTTGAAACTCGCCGTTCTTGAATTTTAAAATCTTATCATCATGCATTGGGTACTTGATATTATTCATTCTAATCATTTCGACCAAGTTTAATCAGTTTGTTAGTATGTTTCGACTTGACTAACAGGTTTAAACTTGAAATTATCATAAAGCAAGAAATTTGTCAGAAGCATTAAATGCAAAGCAGTCACATTCACCATTTTGGCAAGAAACCCTCTGAGCAAGTGAAAAGCACTCATTTGTTCCGCACGACATTCTCGAGTATTTCAACGGACAATTTGAATTAACAATGTCAACGGAGAATAACGGACAAATGTCGGAAGCATACAAAGAGACCGTGCAACGTAATCTCAATGAGATATATTCATTACTCACAAGGCTCATTTAATTTTGTCTCAACAAATACAAATGCTATCATCTATAAAACCCAGGAGCTTTGAAGTCTCTACCTACCAAACACCGTGCATTCAATTAGCCATTAAGTTCATCTACCTGTTTCAACTCTAAGAGTTAATATCTTCGGATACATTACACTTCAAAGTGATTATTATTCTACTCTTTTAGAGAGTTCTTTATTGATTATCTTTCTTGTAAGAATCTCAAAGTATTGAGACTTTGGGATTGGGATATTTGATTACAACTTGTAAGGGGGAGTAAGTTCTAGAGAGAGAATTATTCCGTGAGTTACAGAGTGTGTAATCATTTGAGTTAGTGAAATCCCGGAGAGTCCGGGACCGGACGTAGGTCGAGGATTTAGACCGAACCGCAAGATAAATTGCTTGTGTTCATTCTTCTTCTACCTTACTTCCGCTCATCTCGTTTTGGTTCCTTTAAACAGCATTTACGAAAGAAAATTTTAATATCTCCAATTCACCCCCTCTTGGTGATATTCCGTCTTTCGCCGTATTGGTTAATGCTAAAATGTAATGAATATCTGTCATATATACTGCTATTACTTGAACATGAGGTTAACTGTTACCTGAGGTCTGATGGGTATTGGACCTCAGATTTGTCTAAAGTTCAGAAAAGGAACCAGGGTCTACGAAGACGACGTGGACGGAGCCATGGAAAAGCACCGAAGAAAGGAGCCGAAAAGAGGCACCAATGGACGAAGCTGATAAGAGGAACCAGTCAAAGCAAATGCCGGAAGAGCGTCATCAGAGCATTCTTTCTGGCATGGATTTAACGACATTACTCCAAACAGTTTGGTGTCTAGGCAAGGTTCGTCTTTGTGGTTAAGTCAATAAGTTACCGTGAATTCCGGGAGACTTCCACAAAGGCACCTACCTAGCCAAATTGTTTGATTAACTAAGTTAGGTTCATTGCCCCAAGTCTACCTAAGGCCTGGTTTAAGATTGTATAGTTACATATAAGAATTGTAATTTATACAAAGCTCTGTATTATTGTATCACACGAATATTCCTTCGAGAAATTTTTAATATACCAGCTTATGCCTGGGCATTTTATATCAAATATTCATTGTCCAAACGTTAGTGCATGCTCTCCATTTCCGCATTACTATAAGCTGTAGCACCTCAAGCTCTGCCGATTTTCTTAAAACTAAGTGTCAACCGACACAATTTCAAGTATGGAATTTGGGGTATTACATAACCTTTCTTGGATGGAACCTTGGAGGCCGCCCTCTCTTGGATGAGCCATACGCATAACTCTCCAAGACTACTCGCCATCTTCTAAAAAGTCCAAAATTAGGTGCCCCAATTTTTGGCCACTTAATTAAGGTTAAACCCTCATTAAATTAATTAGAAGAAAAGCTCATTCCAAGGTTTAATCTGAAAATTTAAAATAATAGATCATATCCATATCTTTAATTATTTCTTGAATTAATAATTCAAGATAATGGATCACATCCATATCTTTAATCATTTTTTGAATTAATAATTCAAGATAATAGATCACATCCATATCTTTAAATATTTCTTGAATTAATAATTCAAGATAATGGATCACATCCAAATCTTTAATCATTTCTTGAATTAATAATTCAAGATAATGGATCACATCCATATCTTTGAATATTTGTTGAATTAATAATTCAAGATAATGGATCACATCCATATCTTTAATAAAGATAATGGATCCATCTATATCTTTAATCATTTCTTTATTCAATCTTTATTGGAAATTTATTTACATACATATATATAAATATTTTAGATAATTCAAAGAAAAATTTATAACCTAATCTCTTAAATTTAAAATTCAAATTTAAATCTCAACTTTAAAATTCAAATTGACCTAAGACTTTGTTTAGTCTTGTAACATATTTGGGCCAATAGTGGAGCAATTAATTTCCCACTAGGAACCATATATGGCGTCATTTTTGCATATTGGGCTTAGGGTCTTACTCCAACCCAAATACACCTATTATTTCAAAAAGCCCAACAATAATTATAGACCCAGGTTTGCTAATTTTAAGCAATCAAGAATGTCTAACCCATTAGGCCCAATTAATCACTGACATAAATAACCTTGGACCAATCAAACTCTTTTAATGGGCCCAAGTTATCTAATGACCACATAAGACACTAGTAATGCTCTGTGGCCCCATAATTAATTGAGTTGATCAAGTGATCGACCATTTCCAATTTGGATACCATGTCGGCTTCATCCCTCATATCGTCATTCACATTTAGTTGAGAGCAAATATAGAGTATAATCTCTCTTGGTTGACTAAATATAGTTTTTTTTACAAAACTAGGAATCTTCTTCTATTGATTGTAAGATAGATCATGACTCTTCAAGATCACTTACTGTACACAAATTCTCAAGTCAACTAGAAGTCATCCAAGCCCTACCAATCCTGTGAACGACTAATCTCTTGTAGGGGACTATCAGTCCTTTTGGCATGTCCATCTATACTCATGCATTTGAATCATACCTAAGAGTAAAATGTTTTCCCCATTCTCAGGCGGATAGAGCTGTATAGTCAAAGTATGACCCTCGTATATAGTGCTCGATGACATCCTCAATTCTTAGACGATCCGCACTACCAAGTGATGAGGGATTTTTATATCCAATGATACTTTCTACAAATCTTTGTGGAGTCTCTCAGGGGTTAGTTCAGTGTTATCTGTTCTCCAATAGATCCATACATGACATCAGCTAAGGCATCACATGCCTGTATTCCATGAGATCTCTACCTCGTATCTCTATACAAGTAGATGATGTCGTACGAGCCTTATTGAGATCATCAATACCCTTCCTTGGTGATTAAAGACTAGGGAACAAGTTTTAGGTAATAGACATTCAGTGTTCTCGAGTCCTCATGATTATGATCCCTATCATAGATCCTCGAGTAAACACATGTTCTATTCCTAGGGTTTTTATCTTTAAACACATATTTACTTTAAATAAAAGTGAGACACAAATATGATAAAGATAAAAGAAGCTCAATTTTATTAATCATGAAATACTAAATAGAAAAAGGTGTTCCTTTGTCAAAACATATTGTCTCTAGGACACCTATTTACTAACACCTCCAACCATGAATTTTATCTCACATAAAAGGGGACATGTAGACATAAATTTACCACACATGTAAGGTAAAATTAAGAGCTAGTAAGGCCAAGAATTATTGTTAGATTTTTGTGTAATCCCATGGGTTATGAATAAGAAGTCGCGTCGGTTCGCTACTGTCAGTCATCACCTCCTATCAATGAAGGGGTGCGTAGCTCAACCGACACAATGCCAAGCTTCAAGGTGCAATCAACCCATGCATCGATGGTTCGAAACTCCCGAAGCAAATTTTTATACAACACATTTTATAAAAATATTTTGTCAAGGGACGCACCAAGAAGGAATCGAACCGGCGACGTGTTGCTTGGGTGAAAGACGCCTTGACCAGTTGAGTTATTAGGACCTCTTTGATTAAGTGTGGGCCGAAATATAGTTTAAAAAAATTGTTGGGCCGAATTTAGTTAAAAAAGAAAGAAAAAAAGAAAGAAGGTAGTTAATAAATCTCCTACTATCTCTCCTTAATAATGATTTGATGATATTAAATTAATAAAGTGGTCATCGGAAAATTTTCCTGGTTTTATTATTTAATATTGTGAATTACATTAGTTATTGTATAGAGATGAAATTTTGATATGATAATAAGATCATTATTTAGTTCATGCTTGTTATTTGATTATTTGGTTTCTAGTTATAGAAATTAGATATATTTAACAGTTATATGATGAGCTTTATTAAAAATCCTAAAATTTTAGGATGAAAGGGGAATTTATTCTCGTTTAAGGCTTTATTATCAATGAAAATATCAATTTGTTTGATAATTTCTAATCTCCTAAACTCTTGTGAATCTTTTTAAATTAATATGGCTGAAAAAAAAATGGGGATTCGTTGTATTTAACTTGATAATAGTTGGAAGTTGAAACAATATTTTGTTTTAATAATTCTATAGATATTTGGGAATATCTTAGCCATTATTTAATTTATTAAGAAGGATTTATTATTTTCTATTGAAAATAAATGGTAAATTATCAAATATTTTGTGGTAGTATGAAAATTTGATCATTTATCTAGGGCAAAGATAAATGTTCTCTAATATTTCATAGTATTATTATTTCTCTTGGTATAAACATGCATGGTTTCATGTATTGATAGAAATGCAATTATAGCCTTGATTTTATAATCATGAATGATTTTGTGGCTATGATTTTGTGCTTTTTAAATATTGTTAATAGCAATTATATGAATGCTAATTATTTGAATTTTAGAATTAAGTATGGTTGATTTGTTAGTCACCAAAGTGGTCAATTCTTTATGAATTATTTTAATTCCAGATATTATAGTAAGTTAAATATTTAAGTTTTGGAATTAAGAATGGTTGATTTGTTAGTCACCAAAGTGGTCAATTCCTTATGAAATATTATGGTGATTTTTCAACTAGCTATAACCTTGATGGTATGATGTTATGTTTGTATTGTGGGTGAATTAAAGTTTGTTATTATAAGGTGTTTATGGATCAACCCAAAGGTTGATTATTTGTCTTTATAATTATTGAAACTAAATGTTGCTAGTTTTATTTTGACACCCAAATATGATAAATATTTCTAGTTGGGGTATGCATCACTACTAAATTATGTGAAATCTTTATAGCATCATTGTGCTTAAATGTTATATATTGTAAGAAATGTTGATTACGTCTAGTTTACCACAGAAGTTGTGGGGGAAAGCCATTTTAATGGCTAACTTTATAATTAATAGAGTGCCCCACAAAAGGATACAAAACATACCATACAAAATATGGAAATGAAATAAAGCTTCGTTGAAATATTTGAAAGTATGGGGGTGCTTGGCTAAGGTTGCGATTTCTAAACCCAAAAGGTTGAGAGTCAAACCTAAGACAATGGACTATGTGTTTATTGGCCATGCACTTGACAGTAGTGCATATCAGTCTTTGGTTTATAAGTCTGATGTATCAGATATCCAGTGAATGCAGTTATTGAGCCAATGAATGCTACGTTCTTTGAGAATGTATTTTTGTATAACAAGGCAAGTGGTAATAATGATAACAATACTGTGAAATCGTGGAATACCACGACCAGTTATGACCCTGTAAAGGAGAAACCTAGATATAGTACAAGACAAAGGACCATAATATCCTTTGATCCTGATTTTCTGACCTATTTGTTGGAAAATGAAGCTCAAACACATGGAGAGGCTATGGGCTCTCCTGAAGCACCATTCTGGAAAAAGGCTATCAATAATGAAGTTGAATCCATTCTGTCAAACCAAACCTGTGAATTGGTTGACCTTTCTCTTGGCATTAAGCCTCTAAGTGGGTCTTCAAAAAGAAGATGAAAGTAGATGGCACTATTGATATGTACAAAGCTAGGCTGGTAGTAGTAAAAGGCTGCAGACAACGTGAAGGCCTAGATTACTTTGATACCTATTCACTTGTTACAAGAATTGCATACATTTGGATGTCAATCGCGTTAGAAGCATAGAATAGGCTGGAATTACATCAAATGGATGTAAAGACAGCTTTCTTGAATGGTGAATTAGAGAAAGAGATCTATCTAGAACAACCTGAGCATTTTGTTGTCTCCGGACAAGAACCGAAAGTTTTTCGATTGCTTGATAAAGTCCCGTTATGGACTAAAGCAAGCCCCAAAACAATGGCATGTGAAATTCGATGAAGTTATCAAATGGCTGTAGTATTAATGAACGCGACAAGTGTGTCTATATTTGGAATACTGAAAATGGTTTTGCCATAGTCTGTCTTTATGTAGATGACATATTGATAACATGTAATAATCAAATGATTAGAGCTACTAAGCTGTTGCTTACGAGTAAGTTCGACATGAAAGATACGGTCTAGTAGATGTTAATTGGGGAATTAAAATCCATAGAACATCTGTTCGGTTGTCTTTATAACAAGAACATCTATATTGCTAAAATTCTTGAGAAATTCAAGAGTTTAAACATAGCTCTTGTGACAAACCCTATAAACTCTAGTTTTTGTCTATCGAGAAATATTGGCGAAGCTGAAAAACAAAAGAAGTATGCTCGAGTGTTATGCAGTCTTATGTATGTTATGAACTGCACTAGACCTGATATTGCCTACGTAGTAAGCATGTTGAGTCGCTTTACAAGTAGTCCAAACAAGCTTCATTGGAGAGCTATGATAAGAGTTTTGGGTTACTTAAAGCTAACTCAAAACTTTGCTTGTCATCATGAGAAGTACCCTGCATTGCTAGAAGGGTATTGTGATGCAAATTGGATCAGCAGTCTTCACGATACAAGATCCACAAGTGGTTATGTATTCACCCTTAGTGGGGGTGCAGTGTCTTGGAAGTCATCCAAGCAAATTTGCATTGCAAAATCAACTATAAAACAGAATTTATTACTTCAGATAAAGCTGGTGAGGAAGCCAAGTGGCTTCATAACTTTCTTGAAGACATTCTTAATTGGCCAAAACCGATACCGGCAGTGTGTATACACTGTGAAACTGATAGTCAAGCAGCTATTGGTAGGGCCAAGAATGTCATATACAACGGCAAGTTTGGACATATACGTCATAGACGTGATACCGTTAGACAACTACTCTCGAATGGAATCATCTTAATTGAGTAGGTGAAATCAAAAGAGAATATAGCGGATCCATTGACTAAAGAGATTCCTAGAAAGTTAGTTATAAATTTGTCCAAAGGAATGGGTTTTAAACTCATACTCATTCCTAGACAAGACAGTGCATATAAATAAGGGTAAGCTTTTAGGCTTTTAATGGTTTCTTAATTTGATGTGTTCAAATGATGTATGTTGACTTACATCACAAGGAATCACCTATGTGAGTGTGAAATATGAGCCATTTCTATGAGAACTTAAAACAGCCGATTCTCTAGAACACTCACAAAACCAAGCGGTGTCTAAGGCCAAAATGGACACATCATGAGAACCAACGATGCTAGAGGAGCAACTGTGTGACTCCTATTGTCTTGGTATACACAAAACGGTCGACGGTTCAAGACAGCATGTCTACTGATTGACCAGTATATCCAATAGGTTTTTACTAGAGAAGGTTCAAAGGTAACCCCTACCTTTCCCGATGCAATTGCTGCTCGTAGACGAATCGCACTTTGCATACATATTTATTTTTCACTTAGTCACAATGGACTGGCTTCTTATCCATGTGGGGGATTGTTAGATTTTTGTGTAATCCCATGGGTTATGAATAAGAAGTCACGTCAATTCGCTACCGCCGGTCGCGTCGATTCACCGACGGGACTCTATCTGATTGTTTCATCGTCTATAAATAGACATGCGTGTGGCAGAAAAATTATCTCATTTTTCTAATACTAGGCTCCCATAAATATAGTTTAATGCATTTTGTGATAAGTCACATTCGTGCCATTCTGAAAGCAGACTTGTTGTGTTTGCTTGGGCTTCTGATTGAGAATGTCATCATTCTGAAGATGAAAAAAACGCTCTATCCTGGGAGACAATTGCTCATCAACCTTGGGAATCCATATAGAGGGAGCAAAATTGTCTTAAGGAAACAACTTACATTGGGCCCGGATTTCTTCATAGTTCATTATCATATTCAGCAGTCTTGTGAGTTTTTACTGGTTTTCTTCTTTATCCAGAAGTATTGTATGTTTACAGATTATACATATTAATTACAAAGATTCTTATCATAGTGGTATTTCTATCTTGAAAGTATTTTCACCAACAGAATTTGGCCAACAACAAGAGAAGAAGGGAGAGTATTAGACAAAGCCAAAAAGGGACCCTTAAGCAAGGGTAAAATAGACAATTAACAATTGGGTTATTTGGGTCATTTGTTATCAATTATAAAATATCATTTCACCCCTCTTATTATGTAAATTTCATCCTAGGGTCCCAAGAGGAAAAGAAGAGCATAGAGACATAAGGAAAGAAGGAAGAAGGAAGAGAAGTCCAAGGAACCTACGGTAAGCCATGTGGGAATAAGTTTTTACTTCTCTTCTTCATAGTTTAACTTCAATAATTATGAGTTTCATAAGGGACACTAATGTTCATGATGCTTTCTAAAGGAAGGTTGAAACGTTGGGGGGAAACGAAGAAAGGCAAAGGACTTCACAAGCACAAGTAAGTGTGTGCATGACTTTGTGAACTTGTATACATTGTTTGAATTAATCTACTCTTATTTTGTAGATTTGAAGACTATGATTTGAAGATGAGGATGCCATACAAATACTTGATATATACATATATTTAAGAATAAATTAGGTCTCAATATGGAGTAAAAAGGCCAAATCTCACATAAAATCATAAGGATTCTAACGATGAAACAAGTCCTACTTCCTTGACAATTTTTGATCACACCCTAAGCACAAAGTAGCAGTAGGATTTTGACAATTTTGACCATCCCAAAGTGTTTGGAATGGACAATATAATAGTTTGGGATTAAGGTTAAACCATAATTTATGGAACCCTAATGATTGAATTGAGAAAATTACAAAATTGTCCAGTGAAAATCCCGTCGGGGCAACAAGCTTGTGATGTGTTTGTGGCAAACCAAATGAGGTTAAATAATTATGAAGTTTTTCATAATTGAAGTAGATATCATAAGCTTTAATGTGATAGGTAATTTGAAATTTTTGGAGTTGTGTACAAAGAGTTATGAATTTTGGAAATTGACCCTTAATTCTGGAATTGAAATCTGAACAATGAGGGTATTTTGGTAAAATTGGAAAAACAAGAAATTTTTGTAGTTAATGGTGATATGTTTATTTGAAAATAGACATATCAATGATCATTTAGGATTTGGAAGTACTTGATTTTGATATGTACATGGACAATTAATTATGAATTTTCAAGATTTGATAAATTTTGGGAAAATCATGAAAGTAAAGTGACAAGGGTAAAAATGAAAATTTTGGCGTTTTGGAAATTAATAAAGGACTTTTAGTTAAAGAAGGACCAAATGGTAATTAATACAAGTATTATTTGATTTTTTGGAGAGTTTACATAAGTGATGAATATTATTTAATAATTTAGGAAGTGACACCGCCGAAGAATTTAAGGAGATGAGAGTAAATTGTCGAATTAAAATATTAACTAAGTAATAACTCTAATCCCATGGACTCTATATTTCTATATATGCATATTTTTACCATGATTGTGGATCTGTGTCTAGGACACATGTTATTGCATTCAATTGTTATATTCTCAAGACCGTGGATCCGGAACTTGATGCGTGCTCTTTCAGTCATCTTTCGTGTGCATATATGACTGTTTTTTCCGAGATTGGCTTTGTGCCTTGCCGTGTGTCGTGCCCTGCTGCTTGTGATATACACTGAATGTTGTATTTGATATTTTCATCATTGTGGTTGACTATCATATGTTGTTTATACATTGTGCTTGAGATTAATATGTTACTCTGGGATCCTTGGGGATTCCAGCCCTTATTACTTCATGTGAATTATACAGCATATTGGATGAAGCTCCCAGGACAAAGCAATAGATGTTAGCAAATGAGGGTGCATGGCTGATTTCAAATTGTTCAAGGGAATAATTGTAGAAAATTTATGTAATTATATTGCAAATTTTATTCCCAAGATTTATAATATATTATCAGTATACTACACCTAAACCATTTTGCCACTATGGTACGCTATAATGCTCTGATATATGATGTATTGATGAAAGGGTGTGACATATAACATATTTATCGCATACAAGTTATTCATTTAATTAAGAGACACGATTCATCCTTCTCATTTATAGCAAATATATAAAGCTCACACTGGTTTTGTTAAAATTGTACAAATATTAGCTCTACCTTCAAAATAACCATATATAAATAATCTCCTCCAGTTTACTTTGTTAGTTTGTTTTGAAAGATATAAATTAGTGTCAATTTTGTAAGAAAAATATCAGTGCATTTAAAAAAAATCATAAAAAAAGTTTCTGTAATTTAATTTTATATTATCGTGGAAGTATCTCGTAATTTTCTTGTCATCTTTAAGGAAGATCTATATAAATTTTAAAATATGAAAAATTTGTACAATTTCAATAGAATATATAAGCGAACATTGAATAATTTGTACTCTTCAAAACCGCTAATTTAGAGATTGAATTTTGAAATGTATTATTTTTTTGTATGCTTAAATCGGGGAGAGGGAGAGAGAGAGACAGAGAGAGAGAGAGAGAGAGAGGTGTTGAATTGTTAAATGGGGTCAAAAGCAATGCAACCTTTGTTCGTGCAGTACCAAGGTTTGTGTAGTTGGAAGAGTGATGTTCCACTCTTTTCCAGCTAATTCCTTTGCTGTGAAGGCTTTTCCTTCGATAGCTTTTATTCCCTGACTACCAAGGTACTACATAACATTGTCTATTTTTAATTTGAAATTATTGTTAGTATTATTACTTAACCTACCCGTGAGGATCTTTGTTATGGCCAGGTTTTGGGTTTAGGGTTTAATGAATTGTACAAAATTATGATTTGAGTAAGGGCCTATGGAGTTTCTGAAGTATAGACATTAAACTTACTTTTAGTCAGTACTTCTGATAGCTTTAGATCTTCTATTTTCTTCTTTTATATGATCTAACTCTTTACCATATCAAGTCTGTGGTGATGCCCAAAGACTAGCCCGAGGGATCATGTCATCAGAGAATGTGACTAAATAATCTGGCAAGTTAGGTGAAGGATTACAAGTAGCCACATGACTTCCCTTGGTAAAGAATTTGATTATTTAAGTCTTGAAATTGGAAAATCTATTACTAAAAGGAGTATTGATGAAAAAGATGTTAGGTGTTTTGCTGAAGGAACTCACAAACATAGGTACCACTCAGATCATATTGAAGAAATTTATACCTTCATGGTCAATTGCTCTAATACCAGATTGGGAGGGTGCCTCCTCTTCTTCAGTCTCCTGTGCCTACTTATATGTATAGAGGTAGGACTTGAGCGCAAATAAGCTGGAAGCTAAAGAAAATTTGGAAGAGAGGGAAAATAAGAGTTCTGTGAAATCTTCTATATTGATTTCGGAGGGTTCTTTGTGTGGTGTCAATAGACTGTGAATCCACACTTATATATCAAGTTACATTAATGTGCGGACTTAATCTTAGCTCAAATCCGCGGATTTCAAAATGCTACAAATCCGAAAAAGTAGTGCTAGTACATAGTTGGCATAAAAGATAAAACTCAAAGATACGACCGGCATCAACTTTTTGTAAAGTAAAAGAATATGTTTTTCGAGAGCAGAGTACTATCAAACTTTCTGTCATGTCAAACTTTAATATGTGTCAGCCATGTACTCATCGTCGAACATCTCGTCATCACCGTAATTTTCTGGGTTTGGAACTAACACTCCTGCTTGGATTGCGCAGAGACGCTCACATTCCTTGGGGATCCATACATGATAACAAGATCTTCGAACAACTATGTCAAAATACTTAGGATTATAGTCTTCTGCACCTTTATCACCAAGAATTTTGTACACGGGGATCTTCTAAAAATTGATTACACTGTGGCTCAGTGAGTCCTTCCTCAGTGTGTTCAATGACTGGTGTAACTAGAAAATGATGAAAACTCTGGCGATATCTCCCTCTTCTATAATAAGGGATTTGAGACTATACTTTAACAAAGACTGTGCCAAATCTCTGTTGTTTATTTATTTCTTCATTTAGAGCTTCTCCAAATGGTAATTCTTTAAAATCTTCAGGGATGATGAATGCGGCTGCCATCCCATAAGCAAGAAACTCTAAATAGTCAATTGGACATTCTTCCCCGTTGATATTTTGGGTTGGTCTGTCCAGATCAATTATTAACTTCAGCAAACCACTATACAAATACTCTCCTGATGTATTGAACCAGGTAATGACTTCCTGATCAATTATGTATCTTCCATCTGAAGGTGTTCTAAGGTGGAGATCTAATAACTATGTTTGAAGAATCATTAATTTCTGAAGGTGTCTACTTTCTATGAGCGGTTGAATTTCAAAGAAAGGGACAAGGTTAGCCAAATGTTCTTGTATCACTCTTCGTTTATTAAGACAAGACATCTGTAGCCTGTTGTAAGACTGGGTGCCTAAAAGTAGATTATTTAGATGATTATTTTGTATCTGCAGATCTTGACTTTTAAGGTTGAGCTTCTTAAAATGTTCTCTCATGCTCTGATTCTCCTTGCGCTCATTATTCAGTTCCTGCTGTAAATTTAAATTACACTGAAATAGAGAAACATTAGTAAATTCATACTGCTTTAGCCTATTTTCCATAAGGAAATCTGTACCTATGAAATGTGGGGGTAGTTCTCCTAGAGACTTTCCTTCCACAAAAATAGGTGGTGGTAAAGTGGCTGTGGCTTGTTCACAAGCCTTTTGAAAATCATAGTATCCCTGCCAGAAAGGTCTGGGATTGTTTCCAATTGCTTTAACCATTTCAGGATAATTGATATAAATGCCTGGTCTATCCCCACGAAACAAGACATAGAATGAGAAATTCTTGCCTAGGGGTTTTTCCAGTATCTTTGAAAAATAATAATTAAGTGCATTTAGAGCTGTGTGCTTCTGTCTAGCTGTAGAAGCATTCCAGAAAGCATCTAGTAAACATTGCTGTGAATCATCTAGAAGGGGCAGATGTGGTAAAGGTTTGAAGGATTTGATATGTCCTGGTGGGTATTCAGTCAGGACTGATCCTCCAAATGTCATTATTTCCTTAACTGGCTCAGTCAGGAGGATATTCTGCTGGTGCTTTCCCCTTGTTCACTTTGAATTTCTGCAAAAGTGAAAGAAACACTGTTAGATATAATTATTGATAATTTATCCGCTCCTATGTTATCTTTACCTTTGATGTGTTCCATGTTAACAGTTACTCCTGTACAAGTTAAATAATCACAAAATCTTACCCACCTGTTTCGACTTAATTTTCGGGATGTGGCGAGTGTGTTGTAAAAATTGATTATAGCTTCACAATCTGTTCGGAGAGTAAACTCCTTCTTATCAATGACAAAAATTTTAAATTTTTCTAAACTATTGATACAAGACCATGATTTCGCATCTATATTTGACATTGCCATTTTATACTTTCCTGAGGCATATCTCGCAACCCTTTCTTCAGAGGCTAGGTCACCTTTGTGGGGTTTCCATTTAAGGACTCCTCCCCATCCACTAAGGGTTCCATCACATTCAATAATAATATAACTGTCTTCTAGGGGGAGCTCTAGATCGGGAAGATTCTTGATTATGTCTTTTTGCTCTGTGATCTTCTTTAGATCCTGTTTATTAAAGTTTCTTTCACCTTGAGGGGTTAATTTTGAGTACAAAGTTCCTGTGTACTTTGTAAGATTAGGAATATAATTCCTAGCATAGTTGAGTATTCCTAAAAATCTCTGTAATCCCTTTAAGTCTGTTAGGGATTCTTCAGGGTATTCTATTATATTTTTAACTATATGGGGTTGTAATCTAACTTTGCCTTCTCCTATTTCTAATCCTAGAAATTCTACTTTGGTTACTCCTAATTTATATTTGGTTTTTGATAATACTAGTCCATGAGTCACACATTCATCAAAAAAGACTTTAAGATGTTGTACATGATGTGATATATTATCAGAATATATCAAAATATCATCAATGTAACAAACAATAAAACTGTACTTCTTGAAGATATTATCCATTTTTCTCTGGAAGACGGCTGGTGCATTCTTCAAACCAAATGGCATTACAAGCCATTCAAAAAGTCCTTGGGGGACAAAAAGTTGTCCAAGTAATCGACTGGATGCATCGCTACTTGGTGAAATCCAGATTTTAGATCGAACTTACTGTAAATCCTTTTGGATTTGATCTTCTAGAGTAAGGAATTAATTCTGGGAGGCTGTATTGATCCTTATATGTATTGTCATTTAATCCTTTCTAATTAAAAACTAACCTAATTTACCTCTGACTATGGAACCATCTGGGTTAACTGTTGTTCCTGAGTGTACAATAAAGGCTGTTGTCCTATGTCTACTTTGACTAGGCCTAATTACTCCTATTTGTAGTAAAGAATCTACATGCCTTTGATATGCTTCCTGTTCTGCAAGTGAGGGGATAATAGGTTTATCTTGTATAGTTACGTCAGGGTTAATGATTTCTAATTTACAAGTGATCTTATTCTTTTCCCATAAAGCTGTGGGATTATCTCCTATTACTTGAAGCTGTTGGAGTTTATTCAAGAGACGATTCATTTGGTCTTCAAAATCTGTTAGCTTCCCTATACTAAAGCATAACCAATCCTGTATAAGTTCACTATCTTCTATTTCTTCTTCTAAAACCTGAAAATCTGCTCCCTTTCTTGGAGGGGTGAAAGAAGGTACTTCTACTAATTGGGGAGGTGATTACTCTATCAGTGTGTTTCAAAATTATGAACTCATTTCCTAAGCACAAATATCCTCCTCCTGCACTATCTAAGAAATTTTTGCCTATAATGAGTTGAGTTCTATCCTCAAGGGCAAAATTCATCACATAAGTCATAGGAAGGGGGTACCTTTCCTTGTTGAACTTAATGTGTGCATTTTTCAATTTATATTTTACATAAAGTTTTGACTTGAGAGCAGTAACATGAACCCGTCCATACATTTCTTCGTAGAAATGCTTGGGGATTGCATTTGGAGAGATGTAACTCCTACTTGCTTTTGTATCTATGATACAACTCACCACAAGGGATTTGTTGTCAACATAAATTGTAGCAAAGCAATTTAACAAATTGTTTTTTACTGTACCTTTTTCTGGGGGTGCACCTTGATAATGAAGGATGGCGCCACAATCCTCACAATCTTCTACTATTGGTTCGGAGGTACAAGGTATATTTTCCCTAATTACTAGATTTCTTTGTGCAAGGGTACTCTGTACACTTAAATCCTTTTGAGGATTCTTACCCTTGATCTGTTGAAGTTGTTGTTGTACTGTTCTACCTGAATTTCTAAATCTTTATTTCTGTTGATAAGTTCCCTTACCAAGGTAGGATAATCTGTTGTAGATCTGACTTGTTCTGGTAATGCTTCGAACCTAAATCCTAGCTTATTCTCAGCACACAAATAACAAAGGATTAGATTACAAAATCTGCATTTCGTCCTTATCCTTTGGTTTAAAAACATATCACAAAAATAGCACTTAGGAGGTCCTGGTGCTTCAAAATAATTTTCAAAATCATGATGACAGATATTTTGTGTGGGTGTTAGAGTTTTTAGAACTCTAGATGTGTTCCAGTCTTCAGATAAAACAAGAATGGGAAAACTAGGAACTAAAGATATATCTGTGATAGTGTTACCATCAGCTTCATCGTCTATTACTGAACAGATATCACTGTCATTGTCAGGGTCATCCTGATCAATGCTAACAACATCAAAGTCTTGAGGTAAATCTAATGAATGATAAATGGAAAACCTTTCTGTATTCCCTCTTTTTTTCCAACATTCCCTGGCGAAATGACCTTCCTCTCCGCATACATAACATCTACATTTTTTGGTAGGAGGCTTATGTCTTTTGAATTTTCCGATATGATTCTTTCGAAGTATGCCATTCCTATAATTAGTGGCCCTCCTGATTCTCTTCTTTTCTTTAGGAAAATATCATGGTATGTGTACCTGTTTACAAAAATTATAGTCTTTAACCTGTTTGGCTACCTCATTTTCTATACACTTCTTCTTGAGGTATTCTTTGGTGAAGACTATCCTAGGAGCTATTCCCTGTGTTACTATAGGGTAGGTTTTATACCATTCATCCTTTATGATACTGTTAAAGGGTGGTGGTAACTTACTAAAGTATTTATCACTCATGTTCTGGGTGAAAGCCTGTCCAGATTTTGATGCTAAGTTAAGGAAAGCATCTGAATAGTTATCTATGTCTTTCATATTTTCAATGACAAGCCTTTCTATATCCTGTAAGGCTTTATCCTGCATCTCTGTTGATCCTCTAAAAGGGTCACTTCCTATAATTAATTGCCTAATCTGACCTATTACATTCTGTGTGTTGTCAGTCGAGGTTGTCAACCTATTATATGCTCTGGGAAATGTAATGGTCCAATTCATGTAGTAATACTTAGCTGTTTCTCCTAAGAGATTTTCAATGTAGTTGACCAGTTGACCTTCTCTTGGTTGTTTGCAAAAGCAATATTTGAACAGTGTAAGATGGTTGATGATTCCCATCGTCCTATTACTTCTTCCCAAAGTTACGGGGGAGTTCCTACAAGTATTAGTACAGAACCATCACTAACATTTGCACGAGGAAGGTTATTAACATACTCATAGGGGTAATTTCTTCCACGTTGTCTCCCTTGCTGTTGTCCCGCTGTTGGCAAAGGGGTCTGCTGTTGATTCCCAAAATTTGGCCTGGGTATGTGTGAGGCATGATGTTCAGGAATCTGAGTGAAGTTGGATGATGCTGTACTTTCATTCATAAGTATGGGAGTTTCTTCATCCCACTTTGGAGGTAGAGACTGTTGTGGGTACAGTAGATCATACTCATTATTTTCTAACAAAGTATTCACATTAAACATTGCAAAAGTGGAAGAAAAAGAATCAAAGGGTTCCACTGTTTCCATTGTATTACCCACCACGCTTCGCTGGCACTCTGATGCAAAGGGGTTAGTAAATATAGTAGGGTAATTGCCATTATATTTGTAACTAATTAATAAAGAACAATCATCAGGGTGATAGAATTTGGTCAAAATCCTGTGACCAATCATAATCAGGATAATAATTATATAATAACCGTAAGGGATCAGGCTCTTGTTCCAAGATGACCAACATGGGGTTCCCATGTTCATCATCGGATTCTAGTTCAGTTATCCCTTCGTCTTGTAATCGAGAAACGAATACCTACGATTTGTTGCTATTCTTCCAAAAACGGTTCGAGCGGTACCAAGGGTGTGTAGATGGAAGAGTGATGTTCCACTCTTTTCCGCCTAATTCCTTTCTTTGTGAAGGCTTTTCCTTCGATAGCTTTTATTCCTCGACTACCAAGGTACCGCATAACCTTGTCTATTTTTAATTTGAAATTATTGTTAGTATTATTACTTAACCTACCCTCCGTGAGGATCTTTGTTATGGCCAGGTTTTGTCCTTCTGTGAAATCCTCGTATCCTCTGGTTTTGATGATATATGTGAGCGTCTCTGCGCAATCCAAGCAGGAGTGTTAGATCCAAACCCAGAAAATTACGGTGATGATGGGATGTTCGACGATGAGTACATGGCCGACACCGCATTAAAGTTTGACATGACAGAAAGTTTGATAGTACTCGCTTTCAAAAAGCATATTCTTTTACTTTACTAAAAGTTGATGCCGGTACGTATCGGAGTTTTATCTTTTATGCCGACTATGTACTAGCACTACTTTTTCGGATTTGTAGCATTTTAAAATCCGCGAACCTTTCTGGCAGAGATACTATGATTTTCAAAAGGCTTGGGAACAAGCCATAGCCACTTTACCACCACCTATTTTTATGGAAGGAAAGTCTCCAGGAGAACTACCCCCACATTTCATAGGTACAGATTCCTTATGGAAAACAGGCTAAAGCAGTATGAATTTACTAATGTTTCTCTGTTTCGGTGTAATTTAAATTTACGAAGAGAACTGAATAATGAGCGCAAGGAGAATCGAGCATGAGAGATACTAACAATTTACTAATGTTTCTCTGTTCTCAACATAAATTGTAGCAGGAGATACTAACAATTCATTAACAAAGTATTCATATTTGAAGGATTCAACTCTACAATCATCTCTCTCTCTCTCTCTATATATATATATATATATAATGAGATAAATTTAAAGGTGATGAAGAGGATCAGATTCCCCATAATTATTGTCTTACACCGTATTTTTGTGTTTTCATATTAATTATTGTATATGCAACAAAAGACAAACAAATCTATCTCATATATTTTTCTTTTTTCATTCCTTTAATTTAGTGATTATCATCTGATCATATGAAGCTTTCATGTGCCTTCATGTGCACCTTCTGATTTGCCTTTCCTTTAACATATATAATGCCTCTCTTTTTTCTAGAATTCCATTTTTAAAAAAGTTACTGCTGGTTAACAATTGCCATTACATGGGCTTCCTTGGGATGCTTTCCTTTGGCTCAATAAGACCCAACAAGAGGTACAAAACCCCCTTACAATACAAAACATCACGCCCCGAAATCCAAATTGTAATCAGTGCATGGGCCAAGTCAAGAAATTGCACATAGCCTAATAATTAAGTCTAAACAAATTACCAACATGTGGTTGGTCCAGCGGAATGTGGCGTTGAATTCCCTTAAGAGGTCTAAGGTTCGAGCTGCGGTAAAAACCACTCGTAATCCACCTTGTATGGAGCTACCACTATTGGGAGGGTCGTCCTTGCCACTGCAAAACCCGAAGTGGTTGCACACTTGCCACCATTTTTATTATCAAAAAAAAAAGTCTAAGCAAATTAGCCGATGAGAGTTGGCGCAGATGGTAAGGAACGGGCTTAAGTCCCAAAAGGACAAGAGTTTGATTCCCTCTACCGTTGTGAGGGCTCCTTCGATAGGCAATCTCGTAAGTACCCCTGTAAGTGCTCAAAGAGCCCTAGGGCCGTGCCCTGGCCTTGGTGGGGGGACCGGTGCCGAACCCAACTAAACTTTTATTTATCAAAACAAAAAGTCTAAACAAATTATTGAACCAAAAAAAAAGTTTAAACAAATTATATCGACTCTCAGACAAATATCTCTACAATAATAAAATAATGTGTTACGGACCTATAGAAGGCCTATTTAACATACGGCCCAACAAGGGGCAATTGCTTTTAATCTGATTGATCTTGTTTTCTTATATTTTGTTCTAGCTTGGCTTCGTTTTAATTACATTGAAAAACTCCCCCCATTCTGGTTACTGTTTTACTACATTTACTGTTGATTTTAGACCCGTTGTGAATTCCTTAAGAAAAACGATCCAGGTTTCCTATATTACAAGTCTTTAAATCCTAGTTATTTTGAGAGAGTTTGACAAATCTCTATCATTTTTTTTTTAAAAAAAAGATTATCCCTTTCAAGACATGTTTAATTCGTTAATTAGAAAGGTTTGTTTTAAAAAATAATAGAGAAGGGAGAAGAATACGTTCTGTGTTCGGATCCTAGTCGATGTAAAGCTTAAATTAGTATATATATATATATATATATAACAAATGAAAGAAGTTGGTTTTGATCCAGGAGACACTTTTGCAAGAGAAATGGACCCAGATGGTGGACCTATAACTTTATCCACACGGTCTATAGAGATTGAAGATGAAAATCTAGTTGGGCCATCGATGGTGCCCGAGACACAATTTTGGCCAATAGGTCTTTTTGGATCTCCAACTATTTTGTCTGTGGATTGTGTTTCATACTGGAATGTAAGAGGAGTTAATAATAAAAAACTCCTCAAAGCAACTTGAAAGTGGTATGTTGTGAGCCTAAGCCCAACATAATCATTCTTTCATAAACTAAATGCAGTACAGATAAGCCTTTTTGCCCAGTTCTGTCTTGGGTTTATGATTCATTGTGATGTGTCTCAAGCGAAGGGCTTTCAGGAGGACTACCTGCAACTGGAGAAGCAACAATGCTATGGTATATATCCTGGATGAAACATAATACTACCTTCAGTCTTAATTATAGGAGTACTTTTGTAGTGCAAATTGTATTACCAAAGTGCTCCTATAATTAAGACTGGAGGGAGTAGCTAATCAATTTAGAATGTGAGTTTAGAGGGAAACCTCCTTTTCTTTTAACCAATGTGTACTGCATCCCCCATTCAAATCTTCGTATTACCCTCTGGGCCTTTCTAAAAAAATTCTTTGAGTCCATCAAAAAACCTTGGGTCGTATATGGAGATTTTAACGACATTCTCTTACCCTTGGAAAGAATTGAAGGTGTAGGATGTAATTGTAACAGAATCAAGTGGTTTAATGATCACGTTAGAGAATGTGGCCTTTCTGATCTGGGTTTTTTGGGTCCAAAATTCACTTGGAAAGGACCTATAAGATCTGGTTATGCTCAACTCTATGAAAGATTGGATCAGGCATTTGGGAACAATTCTTTCTTGGATAATATGGAGAACTGCGTAGTTAAGGTACTTCCCTGTACTCTGTTTTCTGATCATAACCCTTTGTTATTGTCTGTTAAAACATATCAGGGGAGTCTTTTTCCTCGCATCTTTAAATTTGAAGTAATGTGGTTGACGCATGAATCCTATAACAATTTTCTATTGGAATGCTGGAAGGATAATGATAATATAATGTAATTCATTCATAAGGTACAGCTAGCTTTAAAGGAGTGGAATAAAGCTTGTTTCGGTTTAGTTGAAAAAACAAGGGAATCATTCTTGCCGAATTGAGGGGAATTCAAAATTCGCCAAGGTACCCACAATCTTCTTTTTTATGTTGGTTGGAGAAAGTCATACAATCTGGAGAAAGTCTTACAATCGGGAGGAGATTAAGTGGTTTCAAAAGACTCAAATAGAATGGATCACTGAAGAAGATAGGAACACCCAATACTATTACCTAAAGTCCTCTATAAGAAGAAGAAGAAGCACAAAATTTTGATGCTAAAGGATGATAATGGGATGTTGATTGAGGATGAGATTAACATGAAAGACATGGTAATTAATCATTTCCGACGTCTATATCAAGAGGAGGAAGGCAATACTGGAAATTTAATTACAAATACTAAATTTCCAGCTTTGGAGATGGAGGACAGAGATAATCTTAGCAGAGTCCTGTCGGATAAAGAAATCAAGAAAGCTCTTTTCGCTATTGATCCTTACAAGGCTCCAGGTTTCAATGGTTTTTACCCAATCTTCCAATCTAAATGGAACATTGGGGGTCGTGCTTTATGTAATCTGGTGAGAGATGTTTTTGAAGGGAAGAAGGTGATTGATGTTCACAATAAGACTATAATTACTCTCATACCAGAAACGGTTGGTCATTTTAGGCCGATATCTCTATGCTCTGTCCACTATAAATGCATTACCAAAGTCATCATTGGAAGGCTCAAAAATCTAAAGGATTCCATTGTATCTCCATTTCAGTCTAGCTTTATCTAAAGCCGTCAAATTCATGACAACATAATAGTGGGTCAAGAAATGATGCACACCATGAAGAGAACTAGGGGACGGAAAGGCTTGATGGCTATGAAGATTGATCTAGAAAATACCTATCATAGAATACAATGGAATTTTGTGAGACAAGTCCTAGAAGAAGCATGTATGGATTCTAAGTTTATCCATTTAGTTATGGACTATGTTACGTCTGTTTTGTATAATATTTTATGGAACGAAACCCCAACGGAATTCTTTTCTACAAAATGAGGGCTTAGACAAGGAGATCCTATTTCTCCTCTTTTGGTTGTCCTATGCATGGATAAATTGTCACATATTATAATGGATGAAGTCAATTTAGGTATTGGAAACTGATCAAAATTTCTAAAGAAGGCCCTTATTTATCCCATCTTATATTCACGGATGATATCTTACTCTTTGGTGAAGCTATTGAGAAATAGGCTAATTGCATGATGACTTGCTTAAACTTGTTCTATGAAGTACCTGGTGGGAAAGTAAGCAAAACCAAGTCTTCAATATTTTTTTCCCCAAGGGTTCCAGGTTTGGTGAAACAAAATATTGCTGTAATGATTGGTTTCCATATTTCAGCCGAAATAGGAAGATATTTGGGATCCCGTTGTCTAAGGAGAGAATAAATAAATAAATAAATAAAAACCTACTAAAAGTTTTCATTACATAGCTGATAAAGTTAGATCTAAACTTTCAGGAAAGAAAAATGTTTGTCAAGGGCTGGAAGAGTTTGTAGGAATCTCACCAAAAACACGGAAGCAAATCATACCGACACGATATAGGAAAAGTTAAAACCTTTATCGTTTTGATTACCTGGAAAGATGCAATGATCTGAAAGCCTCTCCATGAACAGTCGTAGTCCGCTCTATGATCGATCTTCCAGACTATCTCTCGAGGGGGATAGGATGGTTGTGTGGGCAACCGTTCAGATGATGAACGTCTGCCTCTAGGGTTTGTTTCTGATGAAAGCCTCCTTTTGTTACTCCTTTCTCACAAGCAGGAGAAAGTGGGTTTATATACTACTACATCCAAGACCTAAACCTAAACCACATGGCCATAGAGTTCTTGGGCTGTAGTCTCATTTAAGCCTTATTGAGCTTAAGTGACTAAAGAGCACATTAACCCAACAATCTCCAACTTGCTCTTTAAGATACAAACTTGAGTTCGTAAACCCAAGACCATGTAGCCCATAAGCCATCATCATCATCGATAATATACCCCATGCCTTGTCTCGAGCTAGCCTAGGGATCTACCATTTGTCATTCATCAAGGCTCATGATAATCTACAGAAGATTATCTAGTTCGGTGCTACTCCACTAAAGCCCGAACGTGATCTCCAAGAATAATGACACTTATAACAAGAATATGCATTACCCCTTTATAGAATGTCTATAATTTGATTGACTAGTTTTTTGTAACCCAATCAATTATTTATTCCCTTGACTTTAATAGTTTCTCTAATGGATTACATGCACTGACCAGTGTCTTCAATATCCAGGTATCGAAACATATCAAGGGGACATTTCCTATAAATTCCATGTTATTTATCTCATAAACACCGATAACCAAATAGTCTCAATCCCAAAATACCAAGTTATTGGCTGTCATATAGATCAAACCTCACTCGTTGGTAAATCAAAGAATGAAAACTATTCGACTACCTATTTAAAATAAACTCAAGATTAAGAGCAACTACATGACTATAGTTATCTAGAGATTTGATTCCTTATGATAGAAAGAACAACCTTAATCAAATCTCTTCTTGATCCATTCAATGTAAGTATTAACTCACACCAATATTTTATAATGATTCGGACAAAACCATTTCATAAAATATTACGACCTAAATAAAGTGCCCAACTTAATTTAATAGTTGTGAACCAATTCATCAATTGTGAGAACCTATGACCATGTCCTCTATGAACGTATTCATATGATCATATACTCCACAATTGATCCTGACCTTAGAGTTTGTAAATAGTGTGCGAAATAAATGAAAAACACCCCATTTATTAACATTCAGAAAAAATGCAATGTCATAATGTCTTGCTCAAAAAGCACTAAATAACAAAGTGTAATAACAACTACCTAAAGCTATAGCAAATCTGGAATCCTCCTAAACCCATAGATGAAACATGCCTCTCGAACACACGTTCAGGCAAACTCTTAGTAAAAGGGTCAGTAAGGTTCTCGTCTGATGCTATCTTTGCTACCAATGTATCTCCTCTTTTAATTATTTCTCGGATCAAGTGGTACTTTTTCTCTATGTGTTTTTGTCTCTTGTGACACCTTGGTTCCTTGGACTGTGCTACTGCCCCACTGTTGTCACAGTAAAGTGTGATAGGACAATTAACACCTGGTATCACCTGAAGGTCTATTAGGAACTTCTTTAACCATCCAGCTTCCTTTGCGAGCCTCTGTATGCGCCCTACATACTTAGCCTCTCGTGGCGTAGTCACCACACATGATTGTTTTACCTTCTCCAACAAATGGCACCGCTATTAAGGGTGTACACATATCTCGAGGTGGACTTACTTGAGTCAATATCTCCTTAGAAATCTGAGTCCGTATAACCAATGGTTTCAAGACTCCCACTCCGAATAGACCAACATATAATCTCTCGTTCTCCGTAGGTACTTGAGTATATGTTTAACCGCTACCCAGTGTTCCTCTCCAGGATTAGATTGGTACCGGCTTACTACTCCCACTGCATAGCAGATATCTGGTCTGGTACATAGCATAGCATACATGAGACTACCTACTGCTGAAGCATAAGGTATCCTACTCATGCGTTCTCTCTGCTCAGGAGTTTTAGGAGATTGCTTCTTAGAGAGATGAATCCCATGCCTGAAGGGTATAATTCCCCTCTTGGAATTCTCCATGCTAAACCTGACAAGTATTTTGTCAATGTATTTATCTTGGGATAATGCCAAAACCCTATTTTTCTGGTCTCGCAAGAGTTTAATACCAAGAATATAATTGGCTTCCCCCAGGTCCTTCATATCAAAATGCTTGCTCACCAGGTTTTTATGCCTAACAATACCTCTCGTATCATTTCCGATAAGGAGTATATCATCCACATAAAGTACCAGAAAAGATACCGTATTACCTTGGATCCTTTTATACACACACGGCTCATCGACTTTTCTCAAAACCATAAGACTCAATGGCTTGATCAAATCGATGTTCCATGATCGGACGCTTGCTTAAGTTCATAAATGGACCTTTGCAACTTGCATACCATTTCTTCTTGCCCTTTGGCTATAAACCCTTTTGGTTGCTGCATATAGATTTCCTCTTCCAAATTTCTATTTAGAAAAGTAGTTTTGACATCTATTTGCCAAATCTCATAATCAAGATTTGCTGCAACAGCCTAAGAGAATCCGGATGGACTTGAGCATGGCAATAGGTGAAAAGGTTTCTTCATAATCCACACCTTCTTTTTGGGAGTACCCTTTCGCCACCAATCTAGCTTTGAAGGTTTCAACCTTCCCGTCCGATCCTCTCTTTCTCTTGTAAATCCACTTACACCCAATGGGTCTTACCCCTTCAAGTGCATCTACAAGAGACCAAACTGAGTTGGAATACATAGAATCCATTTCACGAATCATAACCTCAAGCCATTCCTGAGCATCAACATCTCTTAGTGCTGAAAATGGAGCTAAATACCCAAGAGGGGGTGAATTGGGGATTTCAAAAACTTTTAAAAACTGTTCTGTTTGTAACAATAAAACAGGGATGAACAGAGTGTAGAGAAGAAGAGCTAGACACGTAGATTTATACGGTTCGGTCCAACCACTTCACCTACGTCCGGTCCCGGACTCTGCAGGATTTTCACTATCACAATTGATTACACACTCTGCACTCAAGAGTAGTTCTCTAACTAGAACTCACTCCCCCTTACAAGTTGTAATCAATGAACTCCCAAATCACCAAGTCCCCTGAATTGTGATTCTTTACAATAAATGTTTTACAAATAGAAACTCTCTCTAAGAGTGGATAATGATAAACACCGAAGCTTATAATGTCAAAAGACACAATATCATTTGAAAACCGAAAGGTAGTTGAAGAACTTTGAATGCTATTCGTTTTGTAGTTGTAGTTCTTGAGAAGACTTGAATGCAACTCTATTTATACCGAGAGTGCATTAAATGACCGTTGGATTTATCAATATAACCGTTGCTTTGATTAACCAATGTTTTGGTTAAGCTTTGGTCTTCTTCTCTCTAAACTTTACTTAATCAGTGGGCGAAGTTCGAGTTGACTCTCTGCGAATTTGTCCGTTGGAATAGCGGCTACTAGATGTAGAAATCATTCTTTAATCCCTTGTAGGCGTGTGCAGATGGATTACCCAAGAGAATGCAACTTTCTGGGTTTGCATTTAATCTGCTGACATCACTTTTGTTTTTCTTTAAACCTTCAATGCACATTCTCTAATCATTCGAAACTCAACAATAAAGTGATTAAACATGTCTAGGAACATTAGAGAATAATCATAGGAAGTATTAAGATCAAATAAGAAGGTATAGCAAAATCGTCAGATTTGAATTTCTGAAGACGCTGAGAAACCTGGAGGTTTCTCCAGAAACCTCAAGGTTTTGGACCCAAAACACCAAACCCGGAGGTTTCTCCAAAGCCTGGAGGTTTTTTTTAACGAGCGTAAAAACGTTGTGTCTCGTGTAACAAAACCTCAAGGTTTTCGCGAGAAACCTCGAGGTTTCACTTTGAAAGTGAAACTCTCAAAAGCGCGATAAAGGCAAACCTGGAGGTTTCTTGGAAACCTGGAGGTTTCTTGGAAACCTGGAGGTTTTCAAAGTCAGTGAAAAAACGTTTGCTCTCTGGAAGCCAGAAACCTAGAGGTTTTCTTCAATACTCGAGGTTTCTCTTGAAATTCAAAAATTCTTAGTTTTGCGCCAAGAGCAAACCCGGAGGTTTTCAAAGTCAATAAAAAAAAGGGTTTGTTCTCGGATCCGTAAAAACCTCGAGGTTTGCAACAATACTCGAGGTTTCACCTTAATTTTCAAATTCTCGTTTTTGCGCCAATACGTAAAACCACGGAGGTTTGAGTAAAGCCTCGAGGTTCTCGAAAAACTTGGAAAAATGCGAAGCTCTCGACAAGACAAACCTCGAGGTTTGTCCAGAAACCTCGAGGTTTCTCAATTTTGAGAAACTTGTAAAACACGATTGAGATCAAACCGGAGGTTTTCCTCAAACCGGAGGTTTTGAAAACCGGCGTTAAACCGAGTTTTCTCTCGGAAGGACAAAATCTCGAGGTTTCTTGCTAAACCTTGAGGTTTCACATAACTTTGTGAAACCAGGTTTTTCAAGTTAAAAAAGTAGAACCTTGAGGACTCCTCTGTAAGGCCAAACCTCGAGGTTTCTTGGCAAACCTCGAGGTTCGCTCTTATAGTGAGTTTTTCACCAATTGAGAGCAAAACCTCATGCTTTGTTTACAACCAATGGAAATCATCAAAACCCTTAGAGAACTAACAAGTGCTTCGTCATAACTCGTGGGATCATCATCTTCTTCAATGATGACATCCTAATTTGACTCACCCAACAAGAGATATCTTGCGGGTTTACGAATCAATCTCCCACTACGACTTTGTCGCACTTGATGTTGTGCATCTACAGGGGGTCCACATTTTATGGGTTAACAATTTCTAGATGAGGACCCTTATTAAGTGGATTAACCAATTCATGATTTTCTTCTTCCATAAGTTCATCATCATGCTGAACTTCGGTTAAATCTCTCGGTTCCTGTGTATGTTCGGGTACATTTTCCCCTCTTTGAACAACCACGGGAATAAAAGCCGGAACCACCCGAGGTTGAGGTGAAACTTGAACGAGACTAGCTCATCAAGAATAACAGTACTCCTTGGCTTATAATTTTCCATATAGTCCTCCTCTAAGAAAGTCGCGTGAGTGCTCACTATGACCTTCTTTTCTTTTTGACTATAAAACAACTAACCTCTGGTTCCTTTAGGATAGCCTATAAACATGCATACTTCAGTACGCGAGTCCATCTTATCTGGTTTCTGTTGCAAGACATGTGCCGAAGCACCCCAAATACGAATATGAGTCATGGTGGGCTTACACCCTTTCCACAATTCTATTGGTGTCTTTGAAACCGACTTGGACGGAGCTAAGTTCAATAGATACATAGCTGTTTCTAAGGCATATCCCTTAATGAATCGTAAAGAGATTAATAACCGAGCATAGATCTTTTCATTTCTAAAAGGGTTCTATTTCTCCTTTCAAGCAACTCCATTTTGGGGTGTCCTTGGAGAAGATAATTGTGAAACTATCCTCTTTGGTCGTAAGACCTGAACTCTCCAGATAGGTATTCACCCCCTCGATCAGATCGAAGAGTTTTAATTTGAACACCAAGATGCTTTTTTGCCTCAGCCTTGAACTCTTGGAATTTTCCAAAAGCTTCAGACTTGTGACGCATCAAGTACACATGTCCAAATCTAGAGTAATCATCAGTAAATGTGATGAAATACTGATACCCGCCTCTGGCTTGGACATTTATTGGTCCACATACATCAGTACGTACCAATTCCAGCTGAAGTGTGGCACATTTTCCCTTGGCCTTGAAAGATCTCTTGGTCATTTTACCCTCTAAACAAGATTCACATATGCGGTATCGGTTCAAAGTTCGGGATTTTAAAATCCCACTTTTTACCAAACCTTGTATCCTGTTAGAGTTAATATGACCCAATATCAAAGAAAAGAAAAGTTTCATTAAATTCAACATGATTAACTTCACAGGGAACAGGGTTAAGGAAATAAAGACCATTAAACTTTACACCAGAACAAATAAAAGAAGATGAACTTCTTATTGAAACCGAGGAATTAAACCGAACTGTCAAACCATGTTTATCCAAACAACTAACAGAAATTAAATTCCTCTTAAAACTGGAATAAATAAATAGTCTTCTAAAACCAAAGTTCTGCAATTATCAAAAGATAAAATAACTTGTCCCACTCGCTAGTGCAGAACAAGCTCCCATTTCCAAGCTTCAAATCTCTTTGTCCTTTACTTACAGTGCAAGCTATGTTTGAACCACGCAAAGAGTAACAAACATGGTTAGTGGCTCTGAATCAACGATCCATTTATCATTGTGATTCTCCTCTAAACAAGCCTCAATCACATGTAAATTACCCATACCGGGTTCATTCATACGTGGGCAATTTTTCTTCCAATGCCCTTTTTCCGCACTTGAAGCACTTGCCTTTTGGCAGCTTCATTGCAATTGTTTTGGCAACTGGAGTACATGATTTCTTCTTTTTCTTGTTCTTGTTCTTTCCTTGGGTTTCCCCTTAGGTTTCTGTTTTAACTTTCACCAAAAAATGCACTTCCGCTTGACTAGAGATCGTCAAAGCACTCTCAAGCTCGTGCATCGGTTGAGTGAGGTCAAGATTCATCTTATTCATATTATAATTCATCTTGAATTGATTGAAGTACTCAGGCAGTGATTGTAAGAGAAGGTAAACTTTTACTTCTTGTTCAAACTTGACACCATGGTCATCAGCCTTCTTGAAGTTTGCTATCATTGTTAGACAATAATCTCGCACACTTCCTCCAGACATCACTGTCTTGGTGACTGAATTCAGCGCATTTTGCCTAATAGAGCGCTAGACATAGCAAACATGCCATCAAGAGTCCGGAGCATTGTTGTTCCACTCTCAATCATGCTCACTTGCTCCTGAAGGTGATTGGCGAGACTGGACAAAATATAGCAGCGAACTGCCACATTCGCCTTCTCCCATCTTTCCTTCTCCTGCTGATATTGAGTCTGAATTGCATCAGACGTATCTACAACAAAGTCATTTGGCATAGGGGTAGTTAGAACAAAGTTGAGCTTTTCATATTGAAGAACAATATCCAAATTAGTTTTCCATTGTTTGTAGTTTGTACCATCCATAGGTTTTTGGCTCAAGATTGTAGCTAAAGGATTGAATGAAGAGATTTTTCTGAAAATAAGGAAAAACACACTAATTACGAACTATAATTAACAACAAACAGATATAGCACTAGTAGATTCTAATAACTACTATTCGTTTATTGTTTAACAATCCATTAATTATCTTTACAAGATTTACGATGGGCATGATTCTTGTAAAACTAAAATTGTTAATTTGGGCCTTGGTTCCATTGCTAGAGCCTCGATGGGAGGGTTAACAATTTTACCAAAGTTGAATGTATTTAACCATTGTTTACTTTCAAAATTATCTTTAGTGTAAGTGTTGCCGATGATGGGCGTGCAAAACTTTACTAAAATTTTGAAAATATTAGGGTTTAATCTAGCGGAATCCAATTATCCTTATCCGATTGGGCTTCGGTGATAACCATTTCACTAATAAACCCACAATTGGGGCCCGTAGGTTTTAAAATTAAATGCTTAATTTAAAACCTTCACCCATTCAATATTTTAAATTTAGAATTTTCAATTTCCAAGAATTTGTTCAATTTAGAGTATTCTTTGTCGAGATCAACAACTATAATTGAAATCATTAGGTATCTAAAATCTAGTCATGATTGGCCGAGTGTGCGTCACATGACCTTTTAAATAACCCTCAAATTACTCTCAAAAATACAATTCTCTTAGGAAATTTTCTGGATTATTTGTCTAGATTTTAATTCCACAATTAATTAATCCAATTATTATTCTAGATTTTAATTTAAAATCATAATAATTGATAATTAGTTTAGTGGATAACCTAAATAATCTCGCATAATAACTATCATACTAGTCGATTCAAGGCATAATACCTACTATGCTGTTATGACATGTGATTATGCAACAATATGGCATCTTCCTATTCTATATGGCATGTTATTACAAACATCATGTTAATCGCAGATATAATTCATACAATTCAATAAAAGCATTAAATAATTAAACAAATAACTTTAATCCATGGCTTTCCTATAAAAATTTAAAAATAAAAATTAACAACTTTGGAATTCCTCTTTCGTCCAGCCCATAGTATCTGTCTCAAGCCCCTTTAGGGTATCTATGGGCCCAAAAGCCCCAAAAAAAAAAAAAAAACCAATCCTTGGCTAGAAACCCTAGGACACAAAAAAGGAACCCTTGTCATCACTTCTGCCACGCCATCAGCCGAAGTCATCTCAGCACGATACTCCAGGGGAAGGACCGCCACGGGGAGACGAGAACACGACCGCGGAATCACCCAAAAAGGGTGTCCCACGCGCCCTCACGCACGGTTCCTTGGGCTGCGCGCGTGACGGCCATTCGCAGCCACTTGTGACGGCGCTTCTGGCGTCGGTCCTCCCACCACTTTGCTCGTCTTTCCGTCCTCTTTCCATTCATATATGGATCATCCAAATCCGAGGTCCGAGGTCCACAAAAAGTGTTTGAGAGTGTTGAATGCTCATCTTCTTCACAGTTTCTTGATCTCCAACTTTTACGAAATTCAAAAAATACATAGAAATTCCAAAAAAAAAAAAAAAAAAAAAACAGCAAGGAGGAAATGTAATCATATGGGATTAGCCTCCTTGTTACAAATCAATAAATACACGAGAGAATCTAACCATGGATTAAAGCGATTAACTGATTGAAATTAAAACTAATACCAAATATGAATTATAAACGAATAATTACCATGAAATAAATAACAAATATAGAAAGAAAAAAGATGCCATATTTTTAAAAAATAATTTTCGAAAAGAATCACATGAAATATAAATTAATATCAAAACTGGTTCTTTTCCTCATCGCGATAGGCTCTGATACCAATTGTATGAATCTCACCAGAAACGCGGAAGCAAATCGTACCGACACGATATAGGAAAAGTTAAAACCTTCATCATTTTGATTACCTGGAAAGATGCAGCGATCTGAAAGCCTCTCCACTGATTCGTAGTCCGCTCTATGATCGATCTTCCGGACTATCTCTCGAGGGGATAGGATGGTTGTGTGGGCAACCGTTCGGATGATGAACGCCCGCCTCTAGGGTTTGTTTTGATGAAAGCCCCCTTTTGTTACTCCTTTCTCACAAGCAAGCGAAAGTGGGTTTATATACTACTACATCCAAGACCTAACCCTAAACCACATGGGCCATAGAGTTCTTGGGCTGTAGTCTCATTTAAGCCTTATTGGGCTTAAGTGACTAAAAAGCACATTAACCCAATAGAGTTACACTAGTGAAATCAGTGCTTAGTGCGATTCCCTGTATCCAAGGCAAGTTGCACAGATTCTGATTTCTATTTGTCAGGAAATTGAAAGAATTCAAAGGAATTTTATCTAGGGACAATGATTCTTCATATAGTTTTCATCCAATAGGCTGGGAACAAATCCTTCAATTTAAAGATTAAGGGCGACTTGGTTAAGACATTTGCATCTTTAAACGTGGCATGTGGTGCCAACATTACATGGAAACTTCTTACTGGGACCAACGGCCTTTGGGCTAATGAATTATTGAAGAAATATTTGCTTAGAGATGAAACTGATCTGTTCTGTGTGAAATGCAGTGACTCCGCCCTCTGGAAGTTTATTGCCAAACAGAAAGATTTAATTACAAGTGATTCTGTATGGAATAACTAGTTGTGGAAAGATAAGACGTTGAAAGAGGTATACATCGACCTCTCTCAATGAAAGAAGAAAGTAGTGTGGTAGCCAACTGGGTATTAAATGGGTGCTAAGACTTTACTCAACTGTCGAGACTTCCACCTGCAAATGTTATACAAAAATTACTCTCAACCATCCCACCAGTGGTTGAGGCAGGAAATGATATCCTGTCATGGAAGGAGACAAATACTGGAGTTTTCACTGTCAAGAGCACATATAGCCTACTGGAGAAATCAAGTAGGAACAGTATAAGGAAAAGTTTTCAATATGTTCAAACAGATTACATTTTTTATTCGGATAGTTTTTCATAACCGTCTGCCTACTAATTTTTGGAGAAGCCAGTGGTCATATATTTCCCCTATTTGTTCTCACTGTAATGATGGAGTTGAAGACGTGTTACATATCCTCCGTGATTGTGAGTATGCTAAGAGATTTTGGTGTGCGGTATTGAAGCCAAAATACAAAACAGAGTTCTTTACTGCTCTTTTGAGAACGTGGGGATTTCTAAATTTCCAAAAGAAATGGGAAAACATAGGGCTGTTCACAACAAATCTGAGGTAGCTATATGGAAGTTATGGTTATGGAGGAATGAATCAATCTTCACTGAAAAGGATCAAAAACCGACTAATCCAATGAAGGTATTTGAACATATATGGAGGAGTTATGTCCAAGTGCATCAAGATGCTAGGCTCCCACACATAGAGCCAGTGAAGTCTGTGATTTGGCAACCACCGATGGTTGAATGGGTGAAATTAAATGTAGATGGTGTCGTATCTCGAGTCAAAAGAAAGGTGGATTGCTGGATTCATCCACAGAATCGGGAACTGTTCGGCTTTTGAGGCAGAGGAGTGGGCTGAGGTGTCATGGGATTTGGGATTTAGGAGAGTGATTGTTGAATCTGATGCCAAGGACTTGGTTACCATGCTGAATGACGCGAATTCTAGTGCCAGAGGAGATCTCATTTTCTGGCAGATATGGAGGTTGAGGACGAAAGATTGGGAGTTGCCATTCCAGTTTAGCCCACGTGAAGGAAACAAAGCGGCGGACATTCTTGCTAAAAGAGGCATCGCTTCTTCATCGTTTTTAGATAGATATCTTGAGTATTTAAAAACTCTGGTCATTGAAGAGAAATTGGGCTTTAATTCCCTTATGTAATTTGTCGTTAGTTACGCTTATTATTCGTAAGTATCAAAAAAAAAAATTGATGATGTATCAATTTTATATAGGGTGAAGGTGCGGATTTGCCAACCAACCATTACCCGAGGAGTGTCCGGCACAAATAACTATTGAGAGGACCAAAATTGCCAATCAACAATTAAAAAGTGACAAAAAAACACCAAATAGCTATTAAAAGTGAAAAAAAAAACACCAAATAACTATTAAAAAAAGGGTGAAGGTGCAGATTTGCCAACAAACTAATACCCGAGGAGCGCCTAGCACAAATAACTATTGAGGGGACCAAAATGGCCAATAAACAATTAAAAAGTGAAAAAAAATACCAAATAACTATTAAAAGTGAAAAAAAAACCAAACAACTATTAAAAAAAACACCAAATAATTAAGTTAAAATATGAGGCACTGGCATAGGACGGTAGCGGAAACGCTAGAGAAAAGAGCGGTTAAGCCTTCTTGTTGGAAAAAGAAAACACTAACAGAGATGGGAGCAGGCATTGTGGCAGTAGCGGTTGCTGCTTGTGGCATCGGAGGGATGGAACCAGGGTGCAAGGTGTGTGCCAGTCGAACGCTGTGGACTACTAGATGAGTTCAAGAGGGTGAGTGGAACATCCAAAGCAATAATAGAAGCTTTGGAAATGCCGACGTCGCCGACACCTTTGTGATGATCAATGGAAGACGGAGACACCAAGACAGTGACGGGGTAATAGTTCGTTGGCGAATCTGCTCCAAATTGTGTTTTTTTTTTCACTTTTTAATTGTTGATTGGCCATTTTGGTCCCCTCAATAGTTATTTGTGCCAGGCGCTCCTCGGGTAATAGTTGGTTGGCAAATTTGCACCTTGACCCTAAAAAAACTATCACAATTAAGTTAAAATATGAGGCACTGGTGTAGGACGGTGGCGGAAACGCTGGAGAAAAGAGCGGTTAAGCCTTCTTGTTGGAAAAGGAAAACACCAACAGAAATGGGACCCATGGGAGTAGGCATTGTGGCAGCAACAGTTGCTGCTTGTGGCATCGGAGGGATGGAACCGGGGTGCAAGGTGCGTGCGTACCAAACGCCGTGGACTACCGGATGAGTTCAAGAGGGTGAGTGGAACCCCAAAGAACAATAGAAGCTTTGGAAATGCCGACGCCACCGACACCGTGACCAATGGAAGACGAAGACACCAAGAAAGTGACGGGGTAATAGTTTGTTGGCGAATCTGCTCGAAATTGTGTTTTTTTCACTTTTTAATTGTTGATTGGCAATTTTGGTCTCCTCAATAGTTATTTGTGTGAGACGCTCCTCGGGTAATACTTGGTTGGTGAATCTGCACCTTGACCCTTTTATTTAAAGAGCAATTGGAAAGAGACGGTAGCAAAGAAGTTTATATCCCTTTTTATGGTGACTTTAAAACTAAAATGGACAAATTCATTCCTTAATAGTTTAAGTATTGTTTCACTTTTATTAAAAAAAAAAAAAAAATTTCTTACTATGAAAAATTAAAATTAAGGTATCTATTAAATTTTATTTTTTATTTTTTTATAAATTAATACATACTTTCAAGGGTTAAGTAGCAATTTTGTTAGGAAGTACATTTCCAAGAGCAATTTTGCAATGGAATTTTTCTTGGGTTCAATTTTACGCCGGAAGTTTTTTTTTTGGAGCAATTTTGCCCCTCCGTTAACAACCCTAACGGTCAACTGTTAAAAAAAAAAACTTAGGGGCAAAATTGCTCCCAAAAAAAATTCCAGGGTAAAATTGCTCCCGGCCGTATATTTCCGAAGCAAAAATGCTACTTGACCCTTTTTTATATTTAATATTTAATTTTGCAATAATGACTCGTTAACGGTTGACCGTTAGGGTTGTTAACGGAGGGGCAAAATTGCTCCCCAAAAAAACTTCGGGGCAAAATTGAACCCAAAAAAACTTCCGGGCAAAATTGCTACTTGGGGTATACTTCGGGGCAAAATTGCTACTTAACCCTACTTTTCAATTCATTAATAAATCAACACCTTATAAAAAAATTATTTATTTTTTATTAAAAAAAATTTGTCCTCACTAACTATTTTTTTAGTCAATATAAAAATTTTAAACTATTTGAAAATCACTCTTTTTAAGCAATCATAATTTGATTAAGACACTTCATGCCCACATTTTTATGAAAAAAATTACCATTTATTATAATTAAATAACAGAAATTAATGATTGAATTATGATGTAATTTATCACTTAAAAAAAAAAGAATGATGGGAAAATCGGCTCGGAGAAAAAGAGGAGGTGAGAGGTGGTGTAGAGGCCGAGTGAGAGATGTCGATCCTATGGGAGAAGAGCGCGACTTGGAGATGGCTCTTAGGCGGACCGAGATTCCAAGCCCTTCTTCCTTACTTTCGCCACCGTATGCGACGTCGTTCCGGAGTCATTGGCTATGGCGTCATGCGGGTCACCAAACCCGCAACGAACAGCTTGAGACCCAGCTTCACAAAAATGCTCGCCCCGAAACCACGGTATCTCTGTTTGTTTCCCAAGAAATCATGCTGAAACTATTACAATTAATCATGTGATTCAATGATCGGAACACAATAAGCGTGGAGAAAATGCTCTTGCCTGATCATACAGAATCAATCATAATGTTTTCTCTTTACAATGTCAACATACAATTGACCTATTTATACATGTACTTAGAAGTATAACCAACTAACTAACTAACTAGAATAACAAACATTATAACAAGCAAATGTAACAAACTAATTACTTATTACATTTTACATTTCTATCTCTAACACTCCCCCTCAAGTTTGAGGCAAAAATATCAATAGACCGTAACTTGCTTAACAATTTGCGTTGTACTTCTCCTGAGACTGGTTTGGTTAAGAGATCAGCCTCTTGCTCATCAGACCTAACATGCTTAAGGCCAATGACTTTCTCTTGCCATTTGTCATGAACGAAATGGCAATCAACCTCTATGTGCTTGGTTCTTTCATGGAAGACCGGATTGGTTGCTATGTGTATCGCTGCAATGCTGTCACAATACACAGGACTGGCTGCGGATGAGATATCTTCAAGTCTCGAAGCAATCCAAGTGCCCAAACTATCTCTGAAGTGGCCATACTGAGCGCCCTATACTCTGCCTCTACAGAAGACTTTGAAACTGTATTCGATTTCTTTGTCTTCCACATCACGAGCAACCTTGCAAACTTCAATAAATAACCAGAAACAGATCGCCGTGTAATCCCACAGGACTCCCAATCTGAATCACAGAAACACTCTAACTCAATACTTCCTTGAGAGCTGAGGTGAATGCCAAGCCTAACAGTCCTCTTCAAATATCTTACAACATTTCTGGCTGCTGCCATATGTGCTTTAGTTGGCGTTTGCATAAACTGGCTCAAATTCTGCACACAAAAACAAATATCAGGCCTAGTTACAGTCAAATAAATTAACTTACCAACTAATCGATGATATCTTTCAGGAGCTGTACATAGACTCTGCACACTATCCTTTCCCTTTTGGAAAGGCATCAACTTCAGATTCTGTGGCATAGGAATACTCAGTGGCTTACATCCACTCATTCCCATTTCAGACAATAAATCCAACACAAATTTGCGCTGAGACAAATCAATTCCAGATTCTGACTTAGCGACTTCTATACCAAGGAAATATCTCATTAATCCTAAATCTTTAATTTTAAAGTTACAATGCAGTAGCTTCTTAACATATGCAATCCCTTCTTCAAAACTTCCAGTTATTAACAAGTCATCAACATAAATCAAAACTAAAACTATGCCATCATGCCAATCCATAGTGAACAATGAATAATCATTCTTGCTTTGGGTGAAACCACCCTTAATAAGAGATTCAGATAGTTTCTGATTGCACTGGCGGGAGGCCTGTTTAAGAGCATAAAGAGACTTATTTAGTTTACAAACCATATGCTCCCCCTTACCTTCGAACCCTTGAGGTATTCTCATATATACCTCCTCATGGAGATCTCCCTACAAGAATGCATTATGCACATCCATTTGATACAGATTCCATGAATTCATTGCAACAAGTTTAAGTACTATTCTAACAGTAAACATTTTTACAACAAGTGAAAAAGTTTCATGATAATCAATCCCTTCTCTTTGACTATACCCTTTTGCCACTAAACGAGCCTTATATTTATCTATATTACCATCAGAGTTATATTTTACTTTATATACTACTTACAACCGATGGCCCGCTTGTCCTTTGGCAACTTCACTATTTCCCAAGTCTGATTATATTCAAGAGCTTGCATTTTTGCCTCCATAGCCTTAACCCACTCAGGATTGGTGATGGCTTGCTTGTAAGTAGTAGGTTCAGATACTGTATCAATGGAAGACAGAAAAGCAAGATGATCAGCAGAAATAGATGCATATGAAACAAACTGTTCAATAGGATAGGAACATTTAGATTTATGTGCTAGTTCACTTTCAGAGACTAAAAGTGAACACACATAATCATTAGACCAAATTGGTGGTCGTCGATCTCTTGAAGGACGTTGTTGTTTTGACTCAAGTGATTGATCAAATGACCCATCAAGTTCATTTGGATGAGGCTATTGATCACTAATCACATGTGACTACTAGATTTATCCTTCAACAAATTAGGTTGTGATACACCATACTTATCCTTGAACACATCAGATTGTGTCCAGAAAGGGTCTGAATCGAACCAAAACATCTCCTTCAAGGTGGGATGCACTCCCCCTTGCTGTTGTGAATGTGCATCTCTGAAAGGAAATACATGTTCTACAAAACTAACATGATGACTAACAAATAAAGTGTCACTTTTCATATTCAATAATAGATAACCTTTCTGATTTTCAGGGTATCCTAAGAATATACAAGGTATAGCCCGGGGCTGAAACTTATCAGTAATTTTCAAATCTATTGCATAAGCCAGAGATCCAAATACTTTCATATGTTGGAGGTCTAGTTGCTGTCCATAAATCCTTTCGTATAGTGTTTGAAAATCAAGGATTTTGGATGGCAATCGATTTACTAAGTATGTGGTAGCCTTGACACATTCATCCCAGTACTAAACTAGGATACTAGACTGCAACATTAAACTTCTTGTAATTTGCATAATGGTCCTATGTTTACATTCTACAACCCCATTTTGTTAAGGAGTATAAGGACAAGTGGTTTCATGAATGATGCCCTTTTCTTGCATAAGTGTTTGGAAAGAGTGACTCGATGAACTCACTTCCATTATCACTTCTAAACCATTTAATTGTTATATTAAACTGTGTCATAACATATGTAATGAAATTACAAATATAAGTATGGGAATCAGATTTATGTCTCATCAAGAATATCCAAGTAGCTCTGGAATAATCATCAACTAATGTGAGAAAATACTGAAATCCTTGATGAGTGGGTGTTTTATATGGTCCCCATATATCTATATGTATGAGCTCAAAACATCAATTAGTCTTAATACAAGAAGATGGAAAGGGAAATTTGGTCTGCTTCGACTGAACACAAATGTCACATTTATCATTCACCATATCAACATCATCAATCAAAAGTTTAAACGTCTCATGACAGAAAAAGGGTGCATGGCCTAATCACCTATGCCACAAACATACATCATCAGATTTCAAGACATTAGTATGTTTCTGTACAATATTCAATACATGCGAGGTTTTTGGAACACTAAGAATATACAAGCCATCTACCATCTTACCAGTTAGCTTCGTCCTTCCACCCTGAAGGTCCTGTAGAACACAACAATCATGGAAAAAACAAGCCAAGCATTCTAATTCCTTTGTAATTTTAGAAATTGCAATAAGATTGAATTTTAAGTGTGGTGAATACAAAACGCTCCTTAATGTGACATGAGGTGCTATAGTAATCGATCCTATGTGTGACTGGTACCCTCTGACCATTTGGAATTTTGATAGATTTTATAGGGCCATGATATTCAATATACTTATCTAGCAGTGTAAGATCTCCTACCATATGAGTAGTGGCCCCTGAATGTAAAATCCAGCAAGTTTGAATTAAATGCTCAGAGGGAGGTGTAGCCAAACCTGTACCAGTTAAGGCATATTCAGCATCTTTCTGCAACATTTGAAGAAGATGATCATATTGAGTTTGGGTGAAGGAAGGAGCCACTGTGCTCATAGTATTGAGATGGAGGTCTGGTTCAGCCTTTGATTCCATGCCTAATTTACCAGATTCTGTCATTGCTCTAGATTTTGGTCCTTTGAAACTAGGTGGGTACCCCACTAATTGGAAACAATTTTCTTTGAGGTGTCCCTTCTTGAGACAGTGAGAACATTCAATAGAAGGATCGCCATGACCCCTTCCTTCCCTTCCTTTGCCACGACAACGAAATCGTGTGGCCATAACTATGCTCTCCGAAGGAAAGTTGTGTTCAGTGGTGGAAATAGATTTTTGAGTTTCGTCCTGAATAACCATCGAATATGCTTCATTAATAGAAGGCAAGGGGCTCATGAGCAAAATCTGGCCTCTGCCTTGATGGTAGGGCTCATTCAGTCCCATTAAGAACTGTAGGAGCTTTTGTTCTTGTACTAGATCCGAATAAGCTTTGGACGTGTGACAAGTACAAGATGGCAGAGTGATAAGAGCTGATTGATCTTCCCATAATTCTTTCAGTTTAGAGTGATAGGAAGATACAGAAGAAACTCCTTGGCAATGAGAGGCAATTTCACGATGCAAAGAGAAAATCCACGCACCATTTTTCTTGTCAAAGCATTCCTTAAGGTCAACCCAAACTTGGTGGGCACTTTGGAAGAAAATCACACCATTAGCCAATTCCTTGGATATGGAGTTCAAAAGCCAAGAGAGGACCACTACGTTGCATCTCTCCCACTGACTATGCAGAGCCAGATCCTGGTGCTTTTTCAGGCACGTTCCATCAATGAAACCAAATTTATGCTTGCCAAGCAAGGCTATTCGCAGAGCCCTGCTCCACACTGTGTAGTTCTCCGTTCCAGTAAGAACGTGTTGAATAATGGACAGACCCTGTGTGTCGGATGGGTGCAAGAATAAAGATGAGAGAACAGAAGGGAGCCTGAGGGTGCGGTATCTGCCTCTGTTAAGGTTTTGGTGCCCGAGGGTGTGTCGGCCATGAGGAAGGTTCAAATGTTGAACAAATAAAAGCAAAGGAAAGTCTTCTGGTACCAGATGCGTGAATGGTAAGGATGATCTTGGGGCCGGAATCTTTAATCGGCCAAGAACGCTGTATGCCATAGTCGTGAACGGTGATGACGATCTGGATCCCAGAATCTTTACTCAGCCAAGATCACTGAAGGTGACGCCAAGAGTTGCAGCAAAGAGTCGTGAAGCCAGAATCCTTGACAGCGATGAGGAGCTTGAGGCCGAAAGCTATACCCGGCCAAGATGCAGAGGCGAAGCCCGCAAAACCTCAAACTGCAGAGTCAAAAAAGGTGAATCGTTGTGGCACCCGCGGCCGTGAGAAGAGACGAGAAAAAAAAATTGGGAAGTGGCGTGTCGCACAAATGTCGCGGCGGAAGGGTGAATGTGAATCTGAAAGAGCTGGTCAAGAAAGGAGGCTTCTTGTGAGTCGTGCCTGCACGTGATATCTGACCTTGATGGGATTTGTCGTGGGTGTGAGCTAGCGTGGTGGAATTCACTTCATAGGCCAAAGAACTACACACAATGATGGACTATTCTTTAATCCTCGGGCAGAACGTTGGCCATTTCTTGAACTTTCGGCGTGCGTATTTGGGCCGCCGGTAAGGGAGAAGAGAAAAAATCAACCTGTTGGCTTTGATACCATGTTGAACTATTACAATCCTATGATTCAATGATTGAAACACAATAACTGTGGAGAAAATGCTCTTGCCTGATCATACAGAATCAATCATAATGTTTTCTCTCTACAATGTCAACATACAATTGACCTATTTATACATGTACTTAGAAGTATAACCAACTAACTAACTAACCAGAATAACAAACATTATAACAAGCAAATATAACAAACTAATTACTTATTACATTTTACATTTCTATCTCTAACAGAATCTATTAGCTTGTTATACTTATTTTGTTATTTGTGATTTTGTAATTTGTTGATCTGATGCTTGGCATAGCGATTTAGGTGTTTAGACTTTTGATGGGAAAGATGTGCTGAAATTGTGGGCTCTTCATCGTTAATTAATTTGGATATAATTAATCTTCTCCATTATTTAGCTCTGTTTGGGCCAGATGGTTAGCTTTTGCTGCGGATGAAGCTTATGTGTGCTTTGATGTATTAGCTTTCTATCAGAATTCTTGTGCACTAACATGAAGGAGATCGTAATACACAGTAGGAGCTTTCTTTATAGCAGAAAATGAGCTTCTTGAACTTTAAACAAATGCAAGTTCTATTTTAGAATTGTAACATGTATCAATCTTGCCATACCTTTGGACTTTGGTTCTCTTTGAGAAAGACCATGGGAAACTTGCCCATATGAGTACTCCGTGAAATGTGAGCTGTCACCTGGAACTGTACCCTGATATAAGTTATAACTTCAATATCTATTGACTAAGTGCCTATTTGGATTAGGTTAGAAGTTGTTTCTAATGTACGAAGTAAATTTGTGAGAGGAGTTCTTGACCTACGTGAACGTATTTTTCAAACGTCAACCCAAACAGGCCCTTAGTCTCCAACAGTATGGCCTCACCGAGTGCCTGGTGATTAGGACTTGATCTCCGTACGAAACTTGTTGCTTGGTATTTTAGGCTGTTTGATTTGGCATGGTTGCACTGGCTTAGGTGATATTAGGATAAGAATACCTTAACTATAATAAGCTTCTACAATCCTTTGTATGCCCCAAACTCCATACAATAGATTGTATTTGCTTATGCTATTGCGTTTGACATAATACACACCATATTAGGCCTCAAATTCATTTTTCTTAGGAGCAGAGTAAGGCGAAACAAGATGGGAGACTGATGTATCATCTTTTGTTCAGATTGTCTAGATAAAGAACTGCATATCTGCAACAAAGATCCTTATGATAAAGTAACCACGTACCTCAACCTCTGCTGCTTCTTTTTTCTCCTTTTAATGGAAGCTGAATGAGATAGGATTTTGTCACTACCATATTTTGTCACTACCACTTTTTCACCGTCAGATCAGAATCTCAATAGGAGAGAGAAATGATAAAAGTATATGAGATTCTGATCTGACGGTGAAAAAGTGGTAGTGACAAAAAATGGTAGTGATAATATCCTATCACTTGTCCAAAAAAAAACATGAAATAATTAAAGGTCTGCGCCCTTATTTCGTAGTATTATTCATCCAATATATGTGTACATATATAGAAGGAAATAACCTAAACTGATCACTAGAGTTTCTCATAGAATCTAGGAACAAAACTGATCACTAGAGTTTTTCCTAGAATCTAGGAACAATAATTTAAAATTTAAAAAACAGTTAGGATCACATAATCAGATCTGATTAGACTAAGTCACAAAACAGATTAGGGTTTAAATGATAAAAGCTCATAGTTGGCGGCAAGGCCCATTCCAACATGAATCAATAATTTATAAGGAGTACAAGGAGAAACCAAAAACGTCCTATGGCAACCTTTCTTCATCCACCACCTATGTCCTACAAGAAGGTGGGGGTTGGACATAATAAATCTCCCAATCTTTTAACATATCAAAATTTCTCCAGTTGATCAAAGGTCCTTGTAATATCACATATTTTTATCACTAGTTGAGTCTGATGACCATTTGGTTTCCTTATTTTGTAATACTTCTTTTTCCTCTACAGATCTTTGGATATTGCATAGCTACATTGATGGTCTATCATGTAGGTTTTGCATTGTCCTAGAAGATAAATCTATCTTGAGATTAAATGACTTTTTTGTTTGTTTGAAATAAGGTTAAATAACTCAATGAGGGGGGAAAACGTAATGAGCTGAATCGTTGCTAAAATATGTCTTGGGTTTTTTTTTTTTTTCCAACACAAGTTTTTTTCCTCTGGTGAAAAATTTGATCTTGCCAATATGGTTGCTTTGATTAATTAGAGGGACAAGTAAATAAAGAAAGGTTGGCTGAATTCCTTGGAGAACTACAGCGGAAGGAGGATACAAATGACCGGTATGTTGCTGCTCTGAAAGGTGAGACTTTAACCAGAAAACCGTATGTGAGAATTCAACCTGTTCCTAAGCAAAATGACGCTGGCGTTGACAAGGAGCAGAAGAAATAAAGTCTGATAGGCATTGTCTGAGGCATTTGGTGTCAATACGTACGAGGTATCTGTATGTCAAGATCTCACTAGTGTTTAGGAGCTCAGTATGAACTTGATGCTATAAGTCTTTACTTTTTGATTTTGATTTTGATTTGGTTTTATTCCATACAGAAGGGGATCTTTGTGGGTTTGCATGATTATATATAGGCAGGACATTTCCTTGTCTGGATTTCATGTGTGTTCTTCGGTGGAATTACAAAGTTCTCCTAGGTTATGGAATATTTTGAGGTTTAATCAACCGCAGCTTAGGTTGTTTCCTTTTTCAGTGGGTGAAATAAAACACAATTCCTTCACATTTTTTCATTTTCATCATACAATTCGCCCACTATTGTTGTTTTGGAAATTCTCACTTGAGTTGTCAAAATCAACTTAATTCTGTTATCTCTTACCTCCTCCAAAAAGACATGGGTACACCAACAATTCCATATCAAACAATCCTCTCAACCGCACCTCGCTCAAACAATTTCCTTCATTGACTCAGTTTGTTTCGGCCAAAAACAAAATTGATTAACATATAATGGTCTCCAACTTCTGAAACAGAGATGTGTGGGATGAGATAGAGGGATTGTTAGAGGAGCATTGCAAAGAGAAACAACACAAGTACTCCACCCAAAGCATTCACTTGGAGGGATTAGCATTTTCACTGGGGTATGTTTGGCTCCAGGGAAATGGAGGGGTGGGGAAATTTTAATGAGCTCGATTTAAAAAATTTGGACAAGTGGGTTAAAAGCTTTTAATTAATTTTACTTATTTTTATCTCACATCTTTTTTATTAAAATTTCATAACTCTACTTATTCAATTTTTTTTTCTTTATCAATTTAAACTCATTAAAATTTCCCCTCGATAAACCACTACATGAGCTCACTTGCGTAAGCACACATTTTAATATAACGAGTTTTTCTAAAATGAGTTTTGATTGAGGAAAGATTCTCTTAATAATCTATTTTTCTCTTTAACCTTCAGTTCGGGGGATCGAATTTTTCATTTCGGTTCTGCCCAATTCTGTAAGCTTAGAATGTTATCTCTGGGATTCTTTTCACATTAAAGTAAATTTATGGGTCCAAGATTGTTCATTTTGGGCAAGAGATAACTAGAAATGACCATACAGTTGTTTGTGCAAGAGATGCATATTTGATAATTTCCCAAATTCTTTTTTACCTTGTAATAATCTGAGATATCCAAATCAACTTATCTTTGCAATTGTGAGATGCTAAATGCCAGAGACACTCAAATGAAATGATCGAAGTCACCATCATCACCAAACTTGTTGTATAACCCATTTCCAAATTTGTTAAAAACACATTCAGAAAGTAAAGTTCCTTTGACTCGCCAATAAAACAAGGAGCAGAAGAAAAGCTAAAGGTTGTAAGCATATGAGGAACCAAGGAAACAAATTTGTACAGGATGATTACATCTGAAACATGTTTCTCCAAAGCTAAAATAGGTCTTAGTAGGGCATTCTTTCTGATTCCATTATTTACACTTATCATCTCTTGGCTTGTATGCTTCTGATTCAAACCTACAACACAGTTCATCCACATCGCATCATCTTCACAGCACATAGGAAACTAAGTGATATATATAGAGAGAGAGAATGAAAGAGGATGCGACAGATAGGTCCGATTTGAACCTAAACATACCCCTACTCAAGGAAATAGTTTGATGCGAATAGTTATATGTTCCCGACATATGGGACACATGGATAGCGTCTTCCCACATTCTTCACAAGTCTGCATCAGAATCACGTATAACTCATCATTCTCATTATGCAAAGAGAAGAAAGCAATGAAACCATTCTAGTAGGCTTGTTTACCATATGTCCACATCCAAACGCCAAGTCCTTTTCATTGGTCAAACAAATTGCACAATCCTGCAAAATCGTTTCAGGTTTAGCATTGTTACATATACCAGGAATACTTCCATGCAGCTTACCATTTGATTAGTCTTTGGAGAAACTCATTCACATTATATAATAAGGAAATCTCTATCTTGCAAAAATAACTACTACAATATTTATGAACATAAGGCTCGATGCAAATCATTCCTAGCATTCATTTCGGTCAATAGTTTGCATATTGTATCAGACAACTTGGGCAAAGTTCTATAAATGTTTGCTATCAAGTTTATCAATAAAAATATAGCATGTGCATAACCACTTTCTTAGATGACAGAATCATGTGATGTTAACTTTAAAATCACATCTAAAATTTGTTATGTCGCATGTTGACTTTCAATTAACAAAAAGATGCTTGTCTTGAGTTTCAATTAACAAACAAGAAATTTATGAATATGGTAGGCCCACATGTAATGAGGAAGAAATAATACTCATAAGAAGCGAAATATTAAAAATCATCTCGAAGATTATATTTCATTCTCAAGAAGTGTCTTGCCGGAGTAGTTTGGTAGAAGTTGTTATTAGGAAGATTCACTATTTAAAATATAGGTATATTAACCTAATAATGAATAAACATTTAAGCATGACACATCTGAATTTCACTGAAAAAGTTTACTATACCTATATGATAATATATGATCAGTCTAGTCGTTTTTTTGCAAAAAGGATATGTTTAATATCTTTTTTTGTTTTCATTTAAATACCGGGCAAAAAAGAGGAACTCGACGATGCGTATGTGACAAAGATTAAGGGTATCGCCTAACTCGAGTTCTTTTTCTCGCAACCCGTCTCTTGGCCCTTTTGCTAACCTCCTGACATTCCAGCTTTAGTATCTGAATCAGCTCAAGCTTGTCTTGCAAATCTTTCTTTGCTTTAATCCACTCGTTCTAGACATAAAATGTTACAAATTAATGGTCACTTAGATCATTCAATTCAACTGCACATAACATATTATTATAATTGCCCTATCAATAACAAAAATCATTAGGTGAGGAGGCAAAATCTCGAAACAAAATATGAAGAAACATTAATTTTGACTTAGATTTAAGAGAAGCACAAACAAAGAAATTATCACCACCCAACCCGATTTTCTTTTTCGCGCCTATCACCCAAACCTGATTTTAGTGATGTTTTCAAAATTTTAGTTACAAATTTAATGTAATAGGGTTCATAATGTCAATTTGTCTAAAATATTATAAATGCATGCGCTAGCGCGCGCACATATTGCACTTAGGAGGAGCCAGAGTAGTCAGTACCTTGGCAATGTCAGCATCATTTTGAGCATGCGCAGCTTCATTTCGAGCCTTCTCCAATTCCTTACTTATTTTTTCAACTTGTCTCTCACCATATTGTCTCGTGTCCAGAACTTGCAACTTTAGAAGTTTGATGAGCTCTTCGTCTTCCTTCACCTCTCTCTTCACCTTGGTCCATTCATTCTATACATCGAAGTAACCACTTAGTACACACAAGTGTTTATGCAAATTGCACCATGTGAACAAATACAATCATTTGAAGAGAGAATTCAGTTACAAGTATCATTCAAATGCTAGGTAACATGTAACGTTGATCTTGGTAATCTAAGAACAAGGAACTGTACAAAATCTAACGGTTTCCTATCATTCGTCTAATATTTTCATGATTTTAAAATTGAATACAACAGGGGAAAAATCAACAGAATTAGTACCTCAGCAATGTCAGCATCATTCCGAGCATATTGAGCTTCTTTTTGAGCATAGGCTAATTCTCGTCCCATCTTTTCAATTTCTCTCTTGGCCTGTTCTGCCTCATCATCTTTCTCAATTATAAGCCTTTGGACAGTTTTTCCTTCCTCTATCAGCATTCTTTTAAGATTAGCACATGCACTCTGTCAAATTAGCTAAAGCTTTAAGAGAAAGGTAATGGAATGATGTCTTTTTAAGTGTCAAAATCAACTTCAATGGAAAATCGAGAACATAGTTACAAATAAATAATTATGCACATTTCTTCACAAATTAAATGCACGGAAGAATTTATTACTTTTATCTTCCCATACCTTTTGTCAAGCCTAAATCTGTAATTTTTAAAATAATAAAAAAAAAACATAAATATCACATTATTTTCAAACGTAGCCTCACTATATAATCTCTAGCCACATAATTATAGCACGTTTCCTGTAACAAATAAAGATTGAAAAAAACATAAAAAAGTACTTATAGTTTTTATTTTCTGAAAAGCTCGTATCAGAATGGAGAAGAAATGCACCTGAATAAACCAGAATGAAAGGAGTACAGATATACTTCTTTTAGTCTTTATGTACGTCTTTTATAGTGATTCAACAATTAAAAAAATAAAAATACTTATTTAAAACAATTGAACAAGGATCAATCAAACGCTAGTTGCTTCTTTATAATTCAATTTTGTAGATACTTAATGAAAAATTGTTCTCTAGAACATTTATCTGGAATACCATACATTTATGTATAATTCACCTCAGCGATCACAGAAGCATTAAGGGCATTGGCTAACTGCAGTGCCTTCTCTTCATCTTGCCTACTGGCACTTTCTTTTATCTCTTGACACTGCAACTTCAGCAATTTGACATGCTCTTCCATATTCTTCAAATCTCTCTTCACCTTAGTCCATTCATTCTGAATACAAAAAACTTCCATTTAAAAGCCGTTTTACATTTAAGCGCTTCAATCAACCCAAAACAGTTCTTACACGTGATATTTTATAATTGCTAGCATCAAAATATAGTCATTTGAATCTAATCATGGATTAGAAGCTGTGCACAAACTGAATTTTGATAGCTAAGACTCATTTTGTTATCAAATTGATAACAATTGCATGTAAGTTGGTTCATATTGTAAATTAATAAAAAATATGGTAGAAAAATATCATAAAGTTAAAGGAGAAAATACCAACATATTCAATACCTCAGCAGCATCAGCATCTTTTCGAGCTAACTCGTCATCTTTTCGAGCTAACTTGGCATCTTTTCGATTATGGGCTAATTCTAGATCAATCTCTTCAATTTTCCTCTTGGCTAGCTGTACCCCATCATCTTTCTCAAGTATAAGCCTTCGTACTAGTTTTTTCTCTTCTTCCAGCATTATCTTCAGTTTAGCACATTCACGCTGTAAGATCATGTATGAATTAATAAAAGTAAGGAAGTGATACAGTCAAACTGTCATGCCAAACCCAAATGGGGAAAAAAATTGAATTATTCAAATTTCTTCACCAGTTACAACTTACAAACATGAAGCAACTGACATGAGTAATATAACTTTCATATTTTTATAAATTTTACCTTTTTGCAAAAAATAAAAACCAACATAAAAACCATATTTTCAACTGTTGCCTCAAACCTTAAAGTCACTAGCCACATAGTTATAGCATGTTTCACCTGAGAAGGAAAGATAAGAATATATAATGATAATTTATGTTTCTAAATTTTTCTTTATATTTGATAATGGCATACGTTTGCTTTAAAATGGTCGAAGGATTTAGTTTCCCACTGAATGAGGGGAGCTTCAAGTACGAGTTTGCTTACAAAGCAGTATCATAAAAAAGTACAGATATAATCGAACTATTCTTTTAAGTGTCCAGGTTCCGGTTATTTCCTGTAGTTTATCCCTTCTTTTCTAATGCACCTTGATGAAAAGCACAATTCCTTATTAGTGACAATTTTTGGAAAGACTAGCAATAAAATGTTTTAAGAGTTTGTGTAGAATAAGTTGGCATGCAATATTAAAAGAGGCAGACAAACTGAAAGGCATATATAAAAAAACAAAAGAAACAAGATATACCTCAGCAATTTCAGAAGCATGAAGCGCGCTGACAAACTCTCGTTCCTTCTCTTCAACTTGCCTCATGGCACTTTGTCTTATCTCATCACATTCTGGCTTTAGCAATTGAGAAAGCTCTTTCTCCTCTTGCAACTCTTTCTTTGCCTTAATCCATTCAGTCTAAACATAAAATTAAGTATTAATAAGCACTTGAGGCTTCAAAACATCCTAAACCATTCTTTACGTGCGCAAAATACATTTTTATAATTGTTCCTCATCAATATATATAGCCATTAAGAGAAGAGAGTCGGTTATTAGTAGAATTCAGATGACAGGCATAACAATAGTGCTAGGATCTAGTCTATAAAGAAGCAAAAACCAAATGCACAGAAGGAAAAACAGGGAAAGAGGTAAAACAACTTTCATATGGTAAATATAATGAAAGCAGGTGATAGAGAGAAAAGCGAAACTAAAGCAGAATGCTAATTACAATGACCTAACCAGCACAGTGACAGAAAGGTAACCTTGATAATAACCTCATTCCAGGTAACACTTTGACCTAACCAGTAAAAAGTCCCAATTACAATTTTCATATTTTCTTGCCATGAGAGCTGATCACCTTTTCCATCATATTTCGATCATTATTCTCCCCCATAAAACAACCTTGTCCATTGGCAGAAAAATGAAAATTTAAACTTAACAAAATTAAAAGAAACACATGCATAACCTTGTCTTGCCCCCTGAAAAGTTCCTTCCAACTGGAGCATAAAGAAACAAGTAAAGACACATGAGAGAATTGAAATGTCTTCCAACACATAGCTTCCATGTGTGAATGGGAATCCCTTGTTTTTCTGTTCAGTACCATTTCTGCCTAATATTTGGCTTCTTCTCTGTTTTCTTCTGCCAAAATCTTCAGAGAAAGCTTGCACGTCTCCCTCATACATTTTCCTCTTTAATCTCTTCTCAGCCATCCCTCTCTGCTCTTTATTTCAGCCCCACTCTATTCTCTTATGCCCGAGTCTCTACTCACCTTTTCTCATCATGTCTTTGTTTTTCCGTTAGCTTTGTAATTTCTTCTTTTATTAGACCAATCTATTCATCAAGGATCAAAAGTAAAATAGACATCCTCCACAAATTTCTGACTCATGAGAACTGACAACAGGAAAACCTTGTAGCAGAATAATATTATAATTGTAGTAACATTCCATAATGCTCTACATCCTTGACTTAGTCGGATTCACATAGATCCTCATTTGAATGATCTCACTATTCACGGACCCCAAATCTTCGTTGCTTTTGTCCAGACAATTGATGAGAAGGGAATGTTTTTCTTCCTCTAAATCTAGAAGGAACTTCACTGCCTTTTACACTCAAGTCATTAAAACAATAACATTCATATCCGTCCTTAAGAGCTAAAGCTCCTTTCTCATAGGAAAACAGCACAGTGAGAGAAAATTGACTTCCATGACACACTTGTGCAAGCTCAAACCTCAACCTAACCACACACAATCACACTCTCCTGGGTCTTCATTCGGAAAAAAAAATTCCTATCCATAGAATCGCATCATATTTCCTACTTCCTACCATATCCCTATTATGAATAAATAGGAATCCTGCGTCATTCAAATTGGTTTGTATAAATGTTTTTATATTTTTTTAAGCACAAGAATCCTGTATTTTCCTTTCCAAAATGATCACAACAACTTGTAACATGGTCACTTTGTTTATTTGTCTGAAAAAAGATGGATAAATATGCTAATATAAATGAAAAATGATATCACATGAATCACACCTCAGCAACATCAGCTCTAGCAGTAGCATACTCGGCATCTTTTCGAGCATTGGTTAATTCTTGACCTATCTCTTCAATTTGTCTCTTTGCCAACTGAGCCTCATCTTCTTTCTCAACTATAAGCCTTTGGACAAGTTTTCGTTCTTCTTCCAGCAATGTCCTCAGTTTATCACATTCGCTCTGTAAAATTAGCTATGGGTTCAGCATGACAATAGCAGAGTGATACAAAAAAGTATCACAGTAAACTCAAATGGGGAAAAAATTCAATCATAAAAATATAAGTATATGTATGCTGATAGAACTAATAGATTCAGAGATTTAGGAAGGTAAATAGAAGACAATTCTAGAGTCAGAATCTAACTCTAGCCAACACAACACTTTCTGGAAATACTTCTTCATTCATCACTTCATAAAACACAATACATGCATATAAAAAGAGTTGCCTATCTAACTGCCTATACATAACTGTCATTGTGCAGATAACATTTAATAACTACCCATAACTGATAATAACTATTCTGTCTTATCCATAACTGATAATAACTATTCTGCATTATCCTATCTTTTTATCTTATTGCGTCTGGAATACACTAACAGAGGCAGAGGGTTATTCTTCCTATTATTATCATTCCTATCATATGCACATTGACAACTTACAATCATCAAAGGAATTAATATTAGAGTAACATCACTTTCATCTTTTCATAAAATTTATCAAATCAAAATTTGCAGCTCTCTATATGACATAAGCCAACTTAAATTTCAAATTATTTTCAAATTCAGCATCACCCTTTATAAAATCGCAAGCAACATAATTATATCATGGTTAGCCCAACTATGCATAAAAAATAAAAATGTTCATTTATTTGTTTTACACTAATAGTGTTTCAAAAACGCAGACATCTTCTTTTGATTTACAGATGGATTAAATTTTCCACCCTGAGAGAGGCATAAAATTGGTGTTTCGCTATAGACTATAGAGCAATATTAGAGGCAGGGCAAAAAAAAAAAAAAAAATTTCGACAACATAATTGACCAAATGTTAATCATAGATAAAAGCACTTGCATGATAATTTCGTTTAAGACTTACTGCTTCTTCATTATATAATATTAGCAAATGCTATTTTTTTTAAAAAAAAAAAAAAAAAAAAAATAATAATAATCTTTGCAAAGCTATCTGGATTAAAATACATATTTCAAGGTAGAAAAAAAATGAGATAAATAGTTTAAGAAAATAACACTAGCAACAACAAATACCTCAGCAACAGAAGCAGCATTAATGGCATTGGCTAGCTCTAGTTCTTTGTCGTCACCCTGTCTCAGTACAATTTGTCCTGTCTCCTCACTTTCTGGCTTTAGCAATTGCACAAGCTCTTGAGCTGCTCGCAATTCTCTTCTCAACTTGACCCATTCATTCTTGTAAACATAAAAAGATACCATTCAATGGCCACTTGACTTGAGTACTTTAATCTATTTCCTATATCATTTTCAAAGGGCTTTTAATATGTTTTTATAACTAATCACATAAAAAGATAAAATCACTTGGAGAGGAGATTAAATGAATGAGAGATAAAAACCTTGGAATTCTCAAATTTTTAGAGTGGCGCATAAATAGATTTATCATACAGCCTTGTTAGTCTAAATACTGTGATAACTTTAAAACCAGAAATGAAAGAATCCTGTATTATCAATTTGTATATATATATATTGAGGGGAGTGAGGATCAAGACAAGCCAAAACCTCAGCAACATCAGCTCTAGCTGTAGCGTACTCAACATCTTTTTGAGCCCCGAATAATCGTTGCCTCATGCTTTCCAATTTTCTCTTGGCCATTTCTGCTTCATCTTCTTTTTCTTGTTTAAGCCTTTGCACGAGCTTTCTCTCTTCTTCCAGCAGCCTTCTCAGTTTAGCACATTCACTCTGTAAAGTTAGCAACACCTCCAACTATAAGCTGAGTGATGGAGTTGAAGCATCACATTGGTTCAAATAGAAAAGCAAGATAATAATTATCTATATTCTTCACAAGTTACAAGCAAGGAAAGAATTAATTCTACCGTTAAAGAAGCATAGAATAAGAGTTTCTTCACAGAGCAATATAAGAACCTCCCACCCAAAAGAAAAAAAGAAATCATTGGAACATAATCAAAATAAACAAGTACTGAAATAATCCAAAACAAACACACACATAAAATTAAATTAAAAAAACAACAACAAATACCTCAGCAGCTGCAGCAGCATTAAGGGCATTGACGAATTCTACAGCCATCTATTGAACTTGTCTGATCTAATGGGACTTATCGGGTATCCTGAAATACCAGCTTTAGCGATTCGATGAGCTCTTCCTCTTCTTGCAATTTCCTCTTTACCTTAATCAAATCATCCGAAAATGATACAAAGGTTAAAAAAGCCAACGTCATTGTTGTGAAATGAGGGCGAAAGGTCCATAAAACTCGATTTGGGTATCTAAATAAAAATCACGTAACGAGTGGCAAGGAAATTAATTGCACAAACACCACAAGGGGGAGAAAAGAAGAAGAAGCTTGCGTTGATCTGTCTCATCAATCCTTAAAGGTTTCAATTCCAGAGCGCATCAAGCAAGTAATGCAGGAAAAATATTAAATTTACATGAGAAAATACTCACGATTACAACTCTATAATTGCAGTTTTGCCGTTTCTGCCACTGTTGGGTCTTGCCTGCGAAAAAGCTTTTAACTGTTCAGTGAGTGGAAAACAAAAGAGTGGGTGAAGCTTCTATTTTTCTGGTCAAGAAATTGATGAAACTTACCCGGTGATGACCGAAGCCAGGCGAAAGCGGAGAATCAGAAATAGCAACTATGTCTGTATAAGTAAAACATCCACGATGAAAGGAAAAGGCAAGAAGCGGAGGAAAGAAGACGACCCTGGTGTTAACGTTCTGAGGAGGGAACTGATTCGGATTTGCTCACTAGCCCTCCCTGAGTATCCGTATCCCTCAATCTAACCTTCTAAAAATTGATCCAACCGTTTAGAGAGAGATACTTCATCCACTTTTAAAATTTTCATATTTATCGCATACGGTAGTTTTTCTAACCTAGGTTAAAAATGTGGTTGGTCAATCATAATTTTGTTTAAATATTTTTTTTACCTAGTGCTAATTGTGATTTTATTTGAATTTTATTTATTAAAAACCTCATTTGGGAGAGTTACCCATCATAATCAAGTGTGTGACCTGGGTCGGATTCGGATTAATGAGGATGAAGCTCAAGCTTCTGAAACCCGAACCGATCACTGAACCGGTCGAGATACTGGGTTAAGGGTTAGTGGGTCAGACCAGAGTCAACCCAGACTTAGACCGGTGGGAAATAAAAAATTGGAATATAATTAATTTCTCATCACACCAACCAAAATTTGACATACTATATATCGTTTCAATAATTTGGATTATAGCAAAAGAATCATATACTTAAACACTTACACATATTCGATATTCTTAACAATTTTCTTTACAACCTACATTTGAGACAATATATTCATGGTAGCAAAATATCAAAAACAAGTATATGATGACAAAATATTCTCAACTTTGATAAACTAATCATCATCATCTTTGTAATCATCATTTACAAGTGTGTTGAACAGAGCACGACAAAAACGAAGACTTCGGGAATTAAACCAAGCCAGACCGAAAAGCAAACCAAGCCAAACCGAACAGAAAGCACGACAAGCAAACCAAAACAAACCGCCTTATATGAACCCGAAAACAGAGCGCCGGCCCAGATACAGAAGAACTAAAAATCTAAAATATTCAAAAATAAATTATAATAAACCCGAAGCTCTACAACCGAACGAAGAACGAAACTTTGCAAAATTGAGACTCCTTAACCCGAAGATATTAACGCAGTATGAGGCAAAATTTCAACCAAAAAAAAAAAAAAAAAAAAAAAAAAAAAAAAAAAACCTAAAAAGGAACCAAAATGGAAAAACCCTCAGTAACGTGAAAGCGGTCCACTTACCGACGGCGAAGTGAGGAGAAGCTCTACAACCTTGCGACGGCGAAGGGAGAGGTGAGTGGTCGTGAAGTCGGGCAATAGGAGAGGATTTCGGTCTTTCAATGGCGAACAAAGAATGTGAAAGCGGAAATGGCGTTGAGCGAGTTCACCGAGCAGAGAGGAGCGAGTTTGACAAGATGGCTATGGACGGTTCGAAAATCACGCCAATATCAAATCAATTAAAAGATATTGATTGATCGTATCAAATCAATTAAAAGACACTATTCATCAAAATAGGGTTAAGGTGCAATTTTACACATGTGCTTTCCCCGGAGCGCCCAAAGACCACGAGCTTTTTTTTGGACCAAAAATACACATGTGGTTACGTTTTGGGAGCGCCCGGACCACGACCGTTAGTTGATTGTTTGGTCAATGTTAACTTGGATGGAAGTGCATTGTAGCGCGGGTGAAATTACACTTTTGCCCCTTAGTTTTAGGTGAAATTACACTTTTGCCCTTAGTTTTAAATATTTAAAAAAAATACCCACCGGTGGGCCCCACCACCGCCACCACCACCAGAAAAATTTAAAAAATTAGGAACAAAATTAAAAAATTATAAAAAAAAATTAGGAAACAATTAAAGAATTTAGGAAAAAATTAAAATAATTAGAAAAAAAAATTAAAAAAACCATCGGCCACCACCGTTATTGTCGAAGAAGTGATCGCTATCATATTCAAATGTTATTGTCTCACCGCAATGGACCCTTTTGACATTTTCATTTCTTAGCCCCTACTCCCGTTATTCTTTGGAATGACATTAACAGGGGGAACATACAATTGTTATGGATAGAATTTGGGATATATATTACTAATAATTCTTGGACGTTATGTTCAAAGTTGGGATATATTACTGATAAATTCGTCTAAATCACAAACTTATTAACTTGTTGGTTGTCATTAAATTGTTATATCCGTCCCTCTTCCTCCAACATTGATAATTCCCCAACGTCACGCATTTGTATCCATGACAAGCCATCAAAAGTTGTTTTGTTGCATTGATGTTCAGTCTAGCATTAAAACGACGAATATTTACGTTTCAAATAAAATTTACGATAAAATTTACAATAAAATTTTGAAGTAATTTTTTTTTGTAATTTTTTAAATTTTTTTCCTAATTTTTTTATAATTTTTTCTAATTATTTTAATTTTTTCTAATTATTTTAATTTTTTCCTAATTTTTTATAATTTTTTATTTTTTCCTAATTTTTAAAATTTTTTGGTGGTGGTGGCGGTGGGCCGACGGTCGGTCCGGGGCAAGTGGTGGTGGTGGCCAAAGTGGCAAGGCCCACCGGCGGGGGTATTTTATTTTTTATTTTTATATTTAAAACTAAGGGGCAAAAGTGTAATTTCACCAAAAACTTAGGGGCAAAAATGTAATTTCACCCATGTTACTATTCACTTCCATCCAAGTTAACGTTGACCAAACGGCAACTAATGGCCATGGTGGGCAGGCGCTCCCAAAACGTAACCACATGTATATTTTTGGTCGAAAAAAGCTCGTGGTCAAGGCGCCCCGGAGGAAAGGCACATGTGTAAAATTGCACCTTTACCCATCAAAGTATCGATATTGAGATCCTTGCTTTGCTCATACAAGATTACGAAGTTAAAAAACAAAAAACAAAAAAAAGGACGTGCTTCATAATTGAATGGAGAAAAAAAAATAGAAGGGCCTGACATGGAGACCTGGGTAGCTCGGCTGGTTTTACCGGTTCAACCTGGGTTCACCAGTTCAGACCAGTTTTCCACTGAACCGAACTGGTTTTGAAGCCGGTTGACCGGTTTCCGGTCTAAACCAGCCGGTCCGGTCTGGTTTCACAAACTATGGTGAAGCTCTTAATATTGAATGGGCAATAATAATAATAATAAAAGTCTCAGATGACAATGCAAAAAAAAAAATTGAAAAATATGATAACTAATTTTTTTTTTTTTTTTTTTTTTGCTATGACTGCCCCAGATGACGACGTAATCAAGTTTATTTATTCAATAGAGTTGTTTACATTTTCATGATTATATTTAATAATAAAGATAATTAAATATTTAATAATTACCATTGAATATGGATTAATAAATTACATGAATATTTAAAAATAATTTTTATTTAAAAAATGTTATTATTTAAAATAATTTAATAGAACACGGAGGCAGGAATTTAAAAACATATTTAAAACTTTTGGTTCAAAAATATTTCCGAAATATCTGGGGCAATAGATAATTGAGGAGCAAGATGAGATAATTCCTTATAACGAAAGTGGTTAACCATGATTTCCTAATCGCGTAAGCGAGGGTCAATTCCGTTAAACGCACTTTAGGAGAGAGAAATCACGATAAATTGGGGTTTTGAAAAAAATACAAAAATACGATAAATAAGCCACATAAGCAACTTTTTAGGGGATCATCAATTTTTTTTTTTTTTTACCGCTTAACCAAATAGACAACTAATATATGATAAGATATTGTCACTACCAAGTCACTACCACTTTTCCACCGTTAGATCGAATTTCATCTACTTTTATCATTTCTCTCTCTTATTGAGATTCTGATCTAACAGTGAAAAAGTGGTCGTGAAAATATCCTATCCCTATATATATATATATATTAAGTAATTAAAAAGGAAGGACGATGAACGCTCTGACCGCTACAGATGCTCCGGCCACCAAGGATGAGGCTCCACCTCTCCCTACTGACAGCCTTCGGTCGACAAAGAAGGTTCGTATACGCTCTGAAGGGGATACTGACAGTTTGGCAAGGGGTGTTGAGGGCCTGCTGGGACCGATGTGTGTATGGTCGAGACGGAGACTATCGAAATGGTATCCTATCGGAATAAGCTCTTAAGCACAGGGACTGCTGGTGCACCTAGTCGACCTCGGCGCGAGGTGGTGGTTTCCGATCAGGATTACTTGATTGGCCTGGTGGCGATGTTCCGTCGATTGACTTCTCGCAGGGAGTCCGAGATGCACTGGTACAAGGTATGGAAAGGACATTGGTAATCAAGCTTTTGGGTCGGTCGATCACATATGGCGATTTGCTGCATAGAACTCAGACTCTATGGCGTGTGAAAGGCTCCTTTCAGTTAATTGATATGGAAGGCAGTTTCTATCTTGCTACTTTTGATTTGGAGGAGGACTACATGAAGGTTCTTACTGGGGGACCCTGGACGGTGTTTGGAGCATACCTAGCGATGCAAACATGGACAATTGATTTCGATCCCAAGACCACCGCGCTCTCTACAGTGGTTGCTTGGGTTAGGATACCTGGTCTTTCTTTTAGGTACTAGCACAAGAGCACGCTTCGTGCTATTGGTAAGCTATTAGGGGAGGTGGTCAAAATCGACTATATGACGGAAAATAAGGGGCGGGGGAGGTATGCCCGCATTGCCGTCATTATCGACCTGCAACTGCCGCTAGTCCCTTGGATTAAGGTCGACGGGAAGAAGTATGGAGTTGAATATGAGGGGATACCACTTATCTATTTCTCTTGTGGGAAGTATGGTCATACGAAGGAGAAGTGTCAAGCAGGGATAAGGGTGACTGATAAGGCAGGATCAGGAGACCAAGTTACCATGGTTGTGGCTAATCCTCAGGTACAACAGGAGATAACTCCCATCGGGTCTACCGTCGGACAAGCACCGGAGAATGGTTCATCGTAGTATGGCTCCTGGATGTAGGTGCTGTAACATCCCATTTTCAAAAGCAGTATATATATATTTTTTTCATCAGAGTAGAGCATCGGAGCGATTGAGTAACCGATATTTATATTCAAAATGCCGTAAGTCCGGGCCGATTACGTAAAGTGACGTTATACCGAGTGTTTTCAAAGTAAATAACAAAAGAAGAAAGTCTTCAGCTGAGTCCCTATGCGTGCCGCTTGCCTTTCTCCTTGATCCTCGGTCCTCTTGACCCTGACGCTATGTTAAGAGCTGAGGTTCAATTCCCATTGAACCTCAGGTAACGGTTAACCTCATGCTTATGTGTGACAAAATATGTATGATAGATATTCATAACATTACAGCATTAACCAATACATAGCACACAACAGATGTAAGGTTACAACAATACATAAGCACACAGCAGATGTAATGTCAATCACAACAACAGTACATAGCACACAGCACATGTAAAGTTACCCACGTTTGCACTAACCAGTGCCACGACGGCCCATCGTGTCCTCAGCGCTAGGAAAACTCAACGGCATCACCAAGACTGTAACCCGTATAAATAAAGCTGAATGTATAAACAGTGAACTAAGACAGAGTCTTAGACACGGTGCATGACCCAAGACAAAGTCCTGTCCATGACTCTATGAAATAGCCTATCACATATAAGCATACAATAAGCATCGAGTTAGTGTTAAGACGCGAACGTACCTTTCACCGTGTAATGGCCACATGCCCGACTTTTGAACCCACCCCAGGACTTCCCGGATATCCTAACATATCACCATAATACTTAGAATAATATCCTAAGGGATATTTTCACTTCTATTTACCTCTCTACCCTTGGTGGATTTGTTATTTACAATTTTGCCCTTACATTCATTTTAAAACGCAATACTGAATTTTCTAGGCAGATTTTGCAGCAACTTTGGAAAATCATAATTAATTCTAGAAATATTGAAACGAGGATCCGTAAAATTCCATGGAATCCTTAAGATGTATATTTTCAAGAAAAAATACTTTTATATACCCAGAATATATGAACAATTCCCAGTTTTCATCTTTCACAACGTTGCCCAGAATTTCGTCCAGAAAAATAGCCTAACTTCAACTGATTGTATTTCTTTGTATAGGAATCAAAACACTACATATTATATATATTCGGAAAGCCCTACATGTCTACTTTATTTCTGGAAAGTTTCTTGATTTATGGGCTTCATTTTCAACATAAAATATTATCATTTCTGTTGCTGTTTGCCCAGAAATTTTACCAAAAATTTCGCTAGAACTTCGCTACTTTGATCTTCAACTTCCAAGAATTTTGCTCCACAATATTCTCCACCATATTTTCGAAATAAAGAAATTTTTAATCATAAAAACATGAAATCAAAACTTCTTGGAAGATTTAAAGATCAAACTAACTTTTATACTAAAAACTACTAAGAACTACAAAACTAAAGACTAGAAAACTAGAAGCAAACTTACCTCTTGAAGACTCTTGCTACTCCCTCCTCCTTCTTGCTTCACTCCACTCTTGTTTAGAATGGTTTTTGGTGTGAAGAGAATGAAGAGGGAAGCCCTCTATTTATAGGGAAATGGTATGGCATTTTGGTAGTTTTTCCAAACTTAATTCATCTTGAATATGAACCCTTGGATCTAAACTTAGTAAAGAAGTTTTAATCCTAACCATTGGACCCATACTTAATGAAGAAGTTTCTTCCAACTGAGTCTTCGATTTTACTTTAACGAAATTCATTTTTGGTTGCCGATCAATCACTAATACTTTTAAATTTCGAGTATGCTTTTTGATTAGCAGTTGAATATCAAGATTTATGGTCTAATTAGATTCCCCTGGTTGTACTAAGCTTATTTTTCAACGTTTGAAAAAATAGCCTTTACTAGGCTTACTTTCGAGGTTAAATTATGTGGGTTCAAGATAAGTCCTTATATTTTCTCCAGGGTTCCTACTTCTTCACAACTATTTAAATTTGTATAAATTCTCACTTTATTTGTTGTTTTGAGTTTTTCTTGTGTACATCGATATTTCTTGGATTTCAAACCATTATCCAATTTACTCTAGGATTTCAAACTTTATTAAATTTGCTTTAATTTTTTTTCTCTCTCTCTTTCTTATACTAGACACACACACATGCACAACAATTGTACACACACACACATGCACAACAACTCTTTTTCTCTCATTATCCTCTTCCATGTAATTAAGAGCTTTAATTTCATAGTACTCTTATCCTCTTCCATTTGTTCCCTTAATTAATACCTTATCCCATGTGTGTGTTTAATTATAATATCTTAATTAAAATAACATAACCTTCTTCCTTTGCATGTGCTAGCCGTAACTCCCTTTGCTCACAACTATTCAATGTGTTTTCAATTTACAAATAACTAATAGCTCTTTTTTTTTTTTTTTTTTTTTCTAATAGCCACTTCATGCGTTTTCATTTAGCAAGCTATCTTTGATTATTTAATAAATAATTCTTGTGGGTGAAACTTTTGACTTTTCAAAGCTAAGTTTAATTATTATATGATAAATACTCTCCCTCTCTCATGGCTTGTTGGCCAAATTCTCACCATGTGTGATTAGAAGAATATCTAGATTTTTATAAGATTAGTTAGCTCTCAACTAGGCTTTGGAACTAGATGCAAATGAGATAGTTGGTTACTAACTAAATAAGAGACATTTAGGTGGTAATCATAAAATTTATCCAAGTCTCTAATTGATTCATGATTTCCAAAAATTACAACCTTCCTTAGATGTCTCTAATTGTCTCTTTTATAATCTCAACATTAAATATATAAGTTGAGTAAAAATCAAGGAAATAATAATTCGAAGCTTGGTATGTGTTTTTGTGGCACAAACTTAAAAAATATTAGGTGTTTTATTCCCTTTAAAATGATTTAAGTGTTTTCACAACACTTTCTTGCTTATTTTGGTTACATAAGAATCATAATTTAATATGATGGTTTTAGGGTATTTTATGATCCCTAAATAAAATCTCAAGATTAAATCTTGATCTATTTAAGTTTTAAGGAGAAATTGCCCTAAAGTTCATAATAAATAAATTTCATAATTTTGAGACACATATTCACCTATTTTTAATAGGCACTATTTATCAAAATATAATATTTATTATAAATATGATTTTTAGGGTATTACAGGTGCGCTATCCCAAAAAAGGAAATAAGAAGTATTGGGGGAAGAAGCAAAAGAGAAGGGATCACAGAGTAAAGGGGGGTCGCGTTATAAGGTGCTCTTTGATTATGAGGATATGGAGGTCAATCCCATGCAATCTGTGGTTTCTGTTTCGAGTGCTATAAATGTTTGGGGGTCTGGAGGTAGTGTGAAGGCTACAGGAGTCAACCCAAGTAAAGGCCCCATGGCGACACGTGTGACTAATGCCACGGGGGGTGGTCTCCCGAAAAAGAATTCTTCTGAGGTCAAAAGTGGTGGCTCTAAGCCCACTCAAGAATATAGAAGGAAGGTCCCCATGGGTGGGCCAGATGCTGCTTCCCCGGTTAAGCCCAATGTGGGAGTCTCTCCAAAGCCCAGTAGCTCTGACGGCTCACTCACTAGTGGGATAGGGTCAAAAGGAGGTAAGCAGATGGTGGAGGCCCAGAAAGCACCAACAGAGGCCAAGGATGATGGGATTGTTTCGACCCTCCTGGAGTCGGCATATTCAGCTATGGAGACCACTTCAACCCTGGACAGTGCCAAGCATACCGTGGTCGAACTACAGAGGAATAGAAAGGCACTAGCGGAGATTGACATGAGTACACCCTCTATAGTGCCTTGTGATAGGCCTGTGCAGAGCGATCCGATGCCGGGGAAGGAAAATGTGTCTCGACCACCCTCTGTATTAAAGCTAGGGTGACAGGGGGTTAAGCTCTAGTCTTCTAATGTGCGAAACTTGAAAGTACGAAAGACGAAGAAAGGCATGCAAATCTCCAAGGATGCTATTGAAGTGATTCGGGAGCAACTTTAACGCCATCAGAAGTGGAGATAGTGACGGTGTGCTCTCTCGACCGTATTACACGGCTTGATGAGGGCGATGATGATACCACGAGGTCTGGTATGACTGTTTGACCTCCCAATATTTGTCTTATGATTATGCAGTTTTTTATCTGGAATTGTCAGGGGGCAGCAAGCAGGAGTTTGTTCAGGACCTTTCGGGAATACATGGAGGAGCATAAACTTGTATTAGTGGTGATTGTGGAACCAAGGATCTCGGGTGTTAAGGCTGATCGATTCATGCCCGGTTTGGTTTTGATTTTTCCTATCAACTTGATGCTCAGGGGTTCTCAGTTGGTATATGGTTGTTATGGAAAGCCCCGCTACAGGTCTCGGTTGAATTGTGTCATGCCCAATATATCCATACCAAAATCGATGCTCCAGGTAGCTTGGGCTCTTTCCTTTTCACGGCTGTATATGGTAGCCTGAATAATACCCTACGCAAGGAGTTGTGGGCTTCGTTGCAGCAGTTAGGAGTGTCAACCTCTATCCAATGGCTACTTGTAGGTGATTTTAATGCGATTTTGGGGAGTGAGGACCGAACAGGAGGGGTCAATGCCCGAAGCTGAGGGTGTGAGCTATTCCGTATGTGCCTTTTTAATTGTAGACTCTCATACCTTGGCTTTTGTGGACCCAAGTATACTTGGAGGCGAGGTACTTTGCTTCAACACCTTGACAGGGCCCTTGCTAACACTAGCTGGTTGAACAATTTCAGTGCATCCAGGGTTAAACATTTACCCAAACTTAACTCTGACCATCAGCCCATCTGCATATACGTGAGCAAGAATGCGAGGGTACCACCATGGCAGACCACGTTCAGAAATCTAGCAGCATGGTCGATATCAGAAACTTTTGAGAAGGTTGTGCAGGAAAACTGGTCTGCTATGGATCCCGTCCACACCAACATTCACAACTTTACAGCTGCAGTTAAGGTATGGAACCGTGATGTTTTCGGTAGCATTTCTCGTCGTAAACGGAGGGTCATGGCTCGGCTGGGTGGAATCCAAAAGGCACAGGAGACACGCCCATCTGGTTATCTAGATCACGTGGAAGGTGAGCTGCGCAAGGAGTTTGAATTAATTTGTGAACAAGAGAGTATTACATGAGCACAACGGGCTAGATGTGAGTGGATCAACTTGGGTGATAGTAATACGGCTTATTTCCATGCAAAGGCAGCTCGATGTGGTCAATGGAAGGCCATCAATGCACTCAAAGGAGAGAATGGGGAATGGTGTACGGATGGTAACACGCTCCAAGGATGGGCCTTTTGTTTTATCAGCAGCTGTATACTAAGGAGAGTGCCCTGGCCCCTCCTTACCCTGGAAGGGGGTTATTTCCTGTCCTGGATGATTCAATGACGAGGTCTCCTAGTGCTACTATCGCATTTAATGAAGTGCACATGGCTCTTTTCCAGATGAAACCTCTCAAGGCACCAAGACCTGATGATGGCTTCCATGCAGCCTTTTTTCAAAAACATTGGAGGTATGTGGGCCCTTCTCTTCACGTTTTGGTGTCCCAACTATTTGATGAGGGCCTCTTAGCTCCAGACTTGAATGAGACGCTCATCACCCTGGTTCCCAAAATCCCTTCGCCTGAACGACTGAAGGAATTCCGCCCCATCAGTCTTTGTACAGTGCCTTATAAGATCATAACAAAAGTTCTTGCGAATCGTCTCAAGAAGTGGCTACCGAGACTAATTCTTCCCAATTAGGCGAGTTCTGTTGCTAGTGTGCAGATTACTGATAATATTATAATTGCACAGGAGGTGATTCACTCAATGAGAGCCAAGAAAGGTTCAGAAGGGTGGATGGGCATCAAGGTCGATCTAGAGAAAGCATATGACCGTCTATAATGGGATTTCATTGAGGACACTCTATATGATGCTGGACTCCCTAGGAAATTTGTTCAGGCAGTTATGGTATGTGTCTCCACTTGTAGCATGCGAGTAGTATGGAATGGTAAGCACTCAGGAAAATTCCTGCCTTCCCGGGGAATTAGGCAAGGGGACCCCTTTTCACCTTAGCTTTTTGTTATGTGAATGGAGCGCCTATCTCAAATGATTACTAAGCGGTGGACCGAGAATCGGTGGAAGCCAATCCGCTTGGGTAAAAGAGGGCCGCCCTTCTTGCGCCTATTTTTTGCGGATGATTTAGTCCTTTTCAGCTCTACTAACGCCTCGCAGGTTCATCTCATTAGCAACATCTTGGATGATTTTTCTGTAAGCTCGGGGCACAAGGTTTGCATTTCGAAAACAACTATATTTTTTGCACAAAATATGGTCCATCGAGATAAGGTACACATAAGTGAGGAACTGGGATTTGAACGAACAGAGGATCTAGGGAAATACCTGTTGGAATCCGTACAACGCAGCGGATTAAAACTTACGAATCCCTTCCCGAGGATCACTCAGGTGCGTTTAAACCCAGGCTAGGGAATCCGAGATTACCTTAGGAAAACTCGTACGCGATTTCTTCTTCGTTGAACAGGTGGGCTACCTCCTCGATCAGCAGAAGACGACTCGTAGAATCGGCTTCCTCCACCGGTATCCACACGAACAATTCCGAACACGGCCGGCGGCGTGCTAGCACCTCTTTTGCGTCTCTCTCTATTTTTCACTCTAGGGTTTCTCGCGGCTTTTAGAATACGCTCGATCGAAAGTCTCGTAGGTTTTCTAAAACTGTTCGCGTATTTAATGCAAAATTAATCGTATTAATTTTAAATTCAAACTTTAGATCGGATTAAATATATATTAATTAAATCTATCCGATAGATCTAATATAATAATATTTATTTAATCGAATTAAAAGCCAGATCTGAAATTTCGATTCGAATCTGGATTAAAAATAATTAATTAAATCTATCCGATAGATTTAATCCAACCTATTTATTTAATCCAAATTTAAAAGCCTTCGATTTAATTTATCTCAATAAATTAAATCCGAGAAATGATATCTATCTATTTATTTAAATCGAGATACTAATATCTCAATTTAAATTAAATAGACAATAATATCTTTATTCGAAAATTAAATGAGATACAATATCTCTGTTTGTTTTAGATATTTAATTTATCAAATAAATTAAACATAAAATAAATAATATTTTAATAATATTTTAATCTCAATTAAATAATGCCATTATATTATTTTCGAATTTATATATATATATATATATATTTACCCAGATTAAACTCGTATTCATTGATCTCGATTAATCGAGATTCAATGAACCTGGACACTTTTACCCGTGTTGGATTATTCTTGTGTGCGACCTTCGCAGCCCATGTGAGATTGGCGGTGGGCCAACACGTGTCGACCCACAAATCGCAAGCGGCCTCTAGCAAGACATTGCGACTACCCAATTCACATGGGGATCGATGACACGATACACCTATCGTACAACCATGTCACGTCCCTTTTGTCACGCGATAATGTGGTCAAGGATGAGGCATGGATAATGTCAACTTCCTTTTCTTGACCATTACTTTCTCGATTCTCGAGTAGTCTAACAAGTGAAATGGAAACTCCTTTCCATCACAGTATGGCCATACATTTCTTAGACTCACTCATCGAGAGGCCCAAAGATTATCTCTCTACAAATGTGAGGGACAAATTCCATCTTGACCATTCATATCCCTCCGCATGAAAATCACGATCCCGATCCTAGCCTTTATCATCACCCGGTCAAAGGTGACTTTTGACTAGGTCAAAGGTCGATGACTCATCATGTAGGAATCCATGATGATCTCGGGTCATGGGGCGTTGTGACGCGGTTATACATGAGATAAGCTTATGACTTAATCCATGCGGCTTTCTCATAGTGGGTCGGTCCAAAGACCTTGTACTCTTACAAGTGCCCATGACTTTGATTGTATCTCCATACCTCATCAAAGTCATGCGGTCTTAATTCATCTTCGCTCCGTGTAGATGACCGACCGGTGGACATTTAGGATAATCTATAAGATGTATCCAGGGATGCAGTTATCAATACGAACATGCAAACGAAAATGATAACTAAAGAAAATACTTTAAATAACTTAAATATCCAAAGTACAATGAATTGCCCCTAGGGCATAATTTCCAACAATACCTTGGAGTCCCTTTGCTTCATCAGAGAGTTTGGGTGGGGACTTATGCGTATATCGAGGAAAAAGTTCAACACAGGCTTTCAGGTTGGGCGGCAAAAACTCTCTCCTTGGCTGGACGGATCACGTTAGCTAAAGCAGTCTTATCTGCTATACCAGCATATGCGATGCAAACTACTAAATTGCCCCTGGGTGTAGGCCACCGTCTGGAAAGACATATAAGGAATTTTGTATGGGGACGTGTAGGACCTGACCGAAAACCAAGTTTGGTTAGGTGGGGGGATATGTGAAAACCATACAAGGTCGGAGGTTGTGGTTTTAAGGAACTTGAGAGACAAACTCAGGCCTTCCTTATCACGGTGGGTTTTGCTATTCGATCACGGCCTGAGCTCCTATGGGTTCAAGTTCTACGTCACAAGTATAGTTGGGATTGAACTCCAGGGGCCCTATCGACGGAACCATCATTGCTCCTATCTCTGGAGGCACTTACGGAAACTCTGGTCTAAGGTTGATTTAGGAACACGATAGGACGTGGGGGATGGCTCCAGGGTCCGGTTTTGGTCCGACAATTGGGTCCCGGATGTGGGACCACTAAGGTTGCTAGCGTATAGAGAAGTGGTATAGGAAGAGGCTTCACATCCTTTGCATCTTTACGTTAAGCAAGATGGAACCTGGGATTGGGAACTTTTTAAACATGACCTCCTGACTCAGGTTTCTCCCTCATCTCAGTGTGCAAACCTCCAACACCAGAGGGTGGCGCGGATCAGTGTTTCTGGGATTATTCCACTGATGGCAGTTTCGCGGTTGCGTTGGCCTATGAGAAGCTTGGGGATGCTGAAGATGTTGACTCAAATAAACTGTGGGAGGTTATTTGGAAGTGGGAGGGCGTGCAGCGAGTCAGAGTTTTCTTTTGGCTGGTAGCTCGACAGAACCTCCTTACGAATGCCGAACGCAAGCGACGTCATATGGTTGACAACGATGTTTGCACACGATGCGGACTGGCGCAGGAGGACATAGACCATGTTCTACGGCATTGTAGTTTTGCCAAACGGGTTTGGAGTCATTTCTTTCTGCCGACAACCCTTCAATGGCAATCACAACTGAATCTTCAAGTTTGGTTACTGTAGAATCTAACTAACCACCGTCGGAGCGTTGGACAGGGGAGGTGGTCGAGTGTATTCGGTTTGATTTGCTGGAAGTTATGGTAAGCTCGGAACAAATCCATTTTCCAGAATCAGCATATACGGCCGTGCAACTTTACGGGTAGGTGATAATGTTAGCAAGATTCAGCGAGGAACCTGCTGAGCATATTCGAGAGGCGCAGTGGGGTGGGGTATGCAAGCAGGAACGGATGATCCGTTGGCTCAAATCACCATCGACGGCAGTAGCGCTGAACTGTGGTGGCGCAAAGAAAGTGGACTCATGCAAGCGAAAGCCGGGAGTCCGATCAAGGACCACAATGGAAGGTGGTTGGCTATGTTAGTTCTCTATGTGTTTTGATGATAATTAACAATTGTAAACATTCATTGAAATTGGTCTTTGGCAAGTTGGAAAACTTACTGTTGTCAAAGCCACACTCGAGTATTGGTTTCAATACTCGAGTATTGACTTGAGAGAGTTGCTCAAAAAACCATTACACAAAGCAATACTCAAGTATTGGACACAATACTCGAGTATTGGACTTACGAAGAGCACTCCAAGTTTTTGACCACGAGCCAAACTCGAGTATTGATATGCATACTCGAGTATTGAACACGAGAGACAATTTCAATGATGACTTTAGTTTTCAATACTCAAGTATTCCATTGAATACTCAAGTATTGGCCATACGAGAGAGATATCAAGTTTTTCATCTTATGGACACTCGAGTATTGGTTTTGCATACTCGAGTATTGGACTTTCACAAAGCCTTCATATTTAACATATGTGTATGAATACTCAAGTATCCTTTTGAAAACTCAAGTATTGACTTGACATCCATTTATCAAAGTTTTCAAACACCTTGAATACTCGAGTATTGGTTTGCACACTCGAGTATTGAATTGACAGAAAGATTACGAGATTTATGCATATGTTGAATACTCAAGTATTCATTTCAATACTCAAGTATTGACCTGGGAAAGCCTTCACAAAGTTTTTCAAAATGAATACGTACTCGAGTATTGAGTTGAAAACTCGAGTATTGGACATACGAAAGCTTTGCCCTTTGTCAATGACTTGAACACTCAAGTATTGAAAACAATACTCAAGTATTGAGGTTTTGAACTTAAACTTATTTTCATATCAAAAGTTCAAAACTCGAGTATTGAGTTGGAAACTTCGAGTATTGGACATACGAAAGCTTTGCTCTTTATCAATGATCTGAACACTCAAGTACTGAAAACAATACTCAAGTATTGTGGTTTTGAACTTAAACTTATTTTCATATCAAAAGTTCAAAACTCAAGTATAGATTAGAATACTCGAGTATTGACCCTATTTCAATATTAAGATTCAAAGTCAAATCTCGATGATACTTCTCTGTAAGAAGAATACTCGAGTATCAGAAAGAATACTCAAGTATTGACTTAAGTGCACAGTGACAAACTCGAGTATTGATACACATACTCGAGTATTGAACGCTAAGTTTGAAAATCAAATCGACGATTACGCTATACCTTCTTGTTTGATCCTAATACTTCCTATGATTATTCTCTAATGTTCCTAGACATGTTTAATCACTTTATTACTGAGTTTCAGTCAGATTAGAGAATGTACATTGAAGGTTTAAAGCAAAAGCAAAAGTGATGTCAGAACATTAAATGCTCAATCCAGAAACTTGCATCCTTTTGGTTAATCCATCTGCACACGGTTGCAAAGCATTGAAGAATGATTTCTACAACAAGCAACCGCTGCTCCAACGGATTGATTCACGAGAGAGTCAACTCGAACATCTCGCCCTTGATTGGATTAAGAGGAAATTAGATAGAGAAGATGCCTAAACCACTTCCTTAACCTTGGTGAACTTGTCCAACGGATCTATTAGTAAAGCAACGGTCATTTAATGATCTCTGAGTATAAATAGAGCTGCATTCAAGTCTTTACAACCACCACATCTGAAAACGCACAAGCATTCAAGTTTCTCAACTACCTTTCTGTTTCACTTGTATTTTGTCTTTTGACATTATAAGCTTCAGTGTTTATTATTATCCACTCTTAGAGAGAGTTTTTATCTCGCAAATCATTTATTGTAAAGAACCACAGGTCAAGGGGACTTGGTGGTTGGGTTCATTGATTACAACTTGTAAGGGGAGTGAGTTCTAGAGAGAGAACGCTTCTTAAGTGCGAGTGTGTAATCTTTGAGATAGTGAAAAATCCCAGTGTCCGGGGGGGGACGTAGGTCAAGGAGTTAGACCGAACCAGTATAAATCTTTGTGTCTAGCTATTCTTCTCTACATCTTCTATTCACCTCTGTTTTTGTTGTACAAAAACAGAGCAAAACAAAAAAATTTCAAAATCCCCAATTCACCCCCCTCTTGGTGATTTAGCTCCACCTTCATTTGGTATCAGAGCAAGGTCTTCTCTGAAGAGTTTAACAGCTCGAGAAGGATCAATATGGACGGTATTCTACCTGATGGAGCTTCAATCAACAGACCTCTAGGTTTCAATGGAGAACACTACTCATTCTAGAAAGCCAAGTTCAAGGTTTTTGTAATGGCCACTGAGTATGGTCTCTGGAGAGTTTTAGAAAGAGGAGATTATGAGCCATCAACTGTTGAAGATGGTGTGAGAGTTCCTAAGCTAGAAGAAGAATATGATGAGAATGACAGAAGAAATGTCACTCTCAACAGCAAGGCAGTCCTCTTACTGCAAAGTGCACTAAGCCAACAAGAATATTTTCGTGTGTGCACCTTACCTTCTGTAAAGGCCATGTGGGATGCTCTAGAAATAGCTCATGAAGGAACCGCTGGAGTCAAGCAAAATAGAATTAACACTCTTATGATAGAGTATGATCTTCTACGAATGAAGCCTGGTGAATCCATTGGTGAGTTCCAGCTGAGGTTCACTCATCTCATCAATCAACTTGCTACTTTGGGGAAAGAATATGACCAACCAGTCCAAGTAAGGAAGATCTTGAATATCCTTAACAAGGAATGGGAAGCAAAGGTCACGGCTATTGAAGAGGCTCGACGAGAGTCAATGATGTCGATGTAGTGCTCTATTCGGCAGTCTCTCTGAGTATGAGGCTAAACTCAAATTCAAGAAGGGACTTGATGAAGTTCATGGCAAGAACAAAGGAATTGCCCTCAAGGCTGCAAGAGAAGTTAAAAATGCAGATGAGGAAGATGAGAATGAAGACGAAGATGAGGAAATTGGCATGCTGGTCCGAAGATTCAAGAAATTCTACAAGAAGGACCAAGGCTTCAAGAAGTTTCACAAGGGTAGCTCCAGCTATGAGGCAAAGAAGCCAATCATTTGCTATGAGTGTGAGAAGTCTGGCCACATCAAATCAGAATGCCCCAATCTGAAGAACAAAGACAAAGAAAAGAAGAGATTCAATAGATTCAAAAAGAAGGCATATTGAAAGTGAAGGAAATCACCAAGAGGGGGTGAATTGGGGATTTTAAAATTCTTTTACGATCACCCACACAACAGATAAATATGAGCGTAAAGTGAAGCTAGAGAAGAAGAGCTTGACACAGAAGATTTATACTGGTTTGGTCTTAACTCTTGACCTACGTCCAGTCCCCAAACTTTCTGGGTTTTTCTACTATCACTCAAATCAGTTACACACTCTGCACTCAAGAGTTATCCTCTCTCTAGGATACACTCCCCTTACAAGTTGTAATCGATAACCCAACCTCAAAGTCCCACAACTTTGAGATTCTTACGATGAATGATTTACGAAATGAACTCTCTCTAAGAGTAAATAAGAATGAGCACTTCGAAGCACAATGTATCAAAGATACAAATGAAAGTAATATAGCAAGAAAAGACCGATGTTCTTGTGTGCGTTTTTACGTATGTCTTCTCGCTTCCGAGACTTCAAATCTTCATGTATTTATGGTGATTTGAAGTAGATGAACGTTATAGATCCGTTGTGAAACAAACCCATTCGAAAATATAGCTGTTATGGGTGTTTCTTCATGAATCTAGCTGTTGTAGTTGTTGCCATTTGAATATTACATTTGGAGACAATTTGATTTGAATATATTGAAGTTTGGCTCTTCAATGTTGTCTCCCATATTGTCTTGTTGGTAGAATGATGAAGTTCGGCTTTAGTTGGGGGCTATGTTGTCGCATTGATAAATGGCGCCCATCTTGCCGACTGTCTTCCATTTGCTTTTGTCCTTGAGGAATAATGTTAAAATATTGCAACTTGCATATTGCTTTCTTGATTTTCAAATCAAATTCATATCTTCTGAAATCTCACAAGCAAATTGGTAAACAGTGGTTAGGAATATTGATAAGAATCATATCAAACATATACAACCATTTTGCAGATTAATGCCTAAGTGAAAATCATGACTGAACTTTTCAGCAAAAACTTCGTTCATCTGTTCTGAACCGGCGAACTCGAGTTCGCATAGCTAGGCTCGAGTTTGCTCTTCATTTAGTTCAAATAGATTTGTCTCTGTAAAAGCTGAACTGGAGGTTTACAAAATATGTCCGAGGTTTGAAACCTTTGTTCGGGACCGAACTCGAGCTTGCATGTCGAACTCGAGTTCGGACTTTATCGAGGAAACCATCGGGGTTCACCTAAAAATATATTTTGCTCAAGACTTAAACTCGAGTCTATAAGTGAGCATGCTCGAGTTTAACACTGTTCATGTCAAAATAAGTTGTAACCTTTAAAATACGAACCGGAGGTTCCCTGGCAAACTCAAGAGTTTACTTGTGTTAAGAATCATTTTGCTCTCGTAAGGCATGAACTCGAGTTCTCAAGTGTGAACTCGAGTTCACTCACTTAAGTGAACTTTAGGAAAGCTTTTGGCCTGAAGCAAACTGGAGGTTTATGAAGAGTGTCTCAGGTTTGCTCTTTTGAAAAATATTGAAGCTCTCGACCAAGGATGAACTCGAGTCTGTCAATGGTGAACTCGAGTTCACTTGCTTGTAAGCTTAAACAATGTTAAGTTGCAATCGAGGAGTAATAGTGTAGATTTATAAAAGTTCTTCCCGCCAGAGGTAAACTCGAGTTCATCATTATGAGCTCGAGTTCACATGTTTGTAAACTCATTGAAAATTTTCTCTAGAGGTGCGAACTTGAGGTTTGGAAAATGAGGTCACGAGTTTAAAAATGTTTTCAACTCTAAATGCTCTCTGTCTCTGAAGAACTCGAGTTCATAATTGTAAGCTCGAGTTCATCCAAAACTTTTAAGTTCAAACTTTTGGTCATGTCTCTGGTTCAAAGATCAAAGTGGCAAGTTTGGCTTCTCTGTGATCAACGAACTCGAGTTCGCCTGTCTAAGCTCGAGTTCGACACTTACAGAATATTTTTGAAATGAAATTAGCAAGTTTCAAAACTTCTTTTAACTTATCAAAAATAACAAAACCTGTTTGCAATTGTCAGTTATCATCAAAACACATAGAGAACTAACACGTATGTCTCTGGTATTTGGGGAGATAGTTCATCTGATGAAGATGAAGAGGATGAGGAAGAAAAAGCAAATGTATGCTTAGTTGCTGAAGAAGAAGAAGAACAACGTATCAACTTCGAAGAGTTATACGATTGCAAACCACCTTATGATGAGTTATTTGCTGAATATATGGTGTGCAATCCGAGTTTGAAAAACTTCTTGAAAAATATTTCAAGTTGAAAAACGAAATCTTACTCTTGAATTTCAAGTTGAAAAGTTTTCCTCTTGAGAACATATTGCGTGTGAAGATTGTCCCGATCTCGAAGAAAAAGAATTCATATCTTACAAAAGCACTTGAGAAATTCACTAGAGGAAGTGAAATGCTCAATGTCATTTTGAAACAACAAAGATTTAAAAATGACGGATCGGGAGTTGGTTACAAACCTAACTTTGATAAAAAGAAAGGAAGAAAGAAGTCTCGGTGAAAAATCCTATATGAACTATTTTACAAAATCAGTCCATTCTTCAAACCCGTTTGCACAATCGTAATTACCGCAAGAAAGGGTCATGCTACTTCTTCCGCTTTCATAAGAAGGAAAGAAAGAGTAAACCCATAGGAAATTATCAATGGGTGCCAAAGGGATCTTACAAGATTCCTAAGACACAAACTAACCCCAAAGGAGCCAAGAAAAGATGGGTACCTAAGGCCTGATTCGTTGTGTCTTGCAGGTTTTCCTAAGAGCATCAAATCAAGGCCTGATTCGTTGTGTCTTGCAGGTTTTCCTAAGAGCATCAAATCCAACAAATGGTACATTGACGGTGGAGGCTCTAGGCACATGGTAGGGATCAATCCAAATTTGCCTCAATCAAGCCCAAGGATGGTGGCAAGGTGACCTTTGGTGGAGATCAATCCGGAAAGATTCTTTGGAGTTGGTGAAATTGGCAACAATGAAGGACTACTAATCAAAGATGTCTACCTAGTCGAAGGACTTTGCCACAATCTCCTCGTGTAAGCCAAAGCACGATAAAGGTAACTTAGTTATCTTCGATTCGAGGAATGCTTGATTGTGAGTAAAGATATTCTCCCGCTAGAAAACATAAAATCAAAAGCTTTATTTAGAGCCCTAGAGATGGCAATTGTTATACACTTAGTCTCTCTAGTAATGGTTTGTTTACGAAAAATGTTTTGTCGGCAACTTGGATGAGAGTTGGCTATGGCACAAGCAATTAGCTCATGTCAATATGATTCAACTTGACAGATTGCTTAAAAAGGATCTGGTGATTGGTGTTCCTAAATTACATTTTAAAAATAACATGCCTTGTGATGCTTGTCAAAAGGGAAACAAACTAAATCATCATTCAAATCTAAAAACGAGATTTCTACTAATAGACCTCTTCAATTGCTTCATATGGATCTAGTTAGACCGGCTAGAGTGAAAAGCCTTGGAGGCAATCTTTATACTTTGGTCATAGTTGATGATTTCTCAAGATTTGCATGTACTATATTTTTATCCTCTAAAGATGAAACATTTGATTAGTTTGTTGTTTTTGCCAAGAAGGTCCAAAACGAGAAAGGATTCTCTATTTCAGGAATCAGAACTGATCATGGAGGAGAATTCGAGAATCATGCATTTGCATAATTTTGTGATACTCATGGGATAAATCACGATTTCTCTGCACCCAGAACTCCACAACAAAATGGAGTTGTTGAAAGGAAGAATCGTGTCCTAACTGAAATGACCAGAGCCATGCTGAATGAGAATCAAACATCTCAGGTTTTCTGGGCAGATGCTATGAATACAGCTTGCTATATCTCGAATCGAGCCTACCTCCGGAAGAAGATGAACAAGACATCATACGAATTATACAAAGGAAGGAAACCAAATCTTGCCCTCCTGCATATCTTCGGTTGTAAGTGCTATGTGCATAATAATGGTAAGGATAATTTGGGTAAGTTTGATGCTAAAGCTGATATGGGGATATTTCTAGGATATTCAAATAGAAGTAAAGCTTATAGAGTTTTCAATACTAGAACTCAAGTTGTTGAAGAATCTATTCATGTTGTGTTCTGTGAAAATAAGTCTGATAAACCTTTAGTTGATGAAGAGGAAAATGATTTCAAAAACCAATTCTTTTCAAAAACTACTCCTTCTTCTACTGAAGATGTTTTTGAAGCTGATCCCCAAAATTCTATTGAAAACCTAGATCAGTCTCAGCCTAGAGCTTGGAAATTTATAAGAAATCATCCTTTAGACCAAGTTATAGGTGATGTGAATCAAGGAGTAAGAACGAGAAGCAGCACTTTAAATGAAGTTACTTTCTCTCGCATTCATCTCCCATATAGAACCCTCTAAAATAGATGAAGCCCTTTCAGAAAATGATTGGGTGATAGCTATGCAAGAGGAGTTACATCAATTTGACAGAAATCAAGTTTGGGACTTAGTGCCTAGACCCAAGGACCATCCGGTTATTGGGACAAAATGGGTATTTAAAAACAAACGAGATGAATCTGCAATCATTGTCCGAAATAAGGAAAGATTGGTTGCAAAAGGATATAACCAAGAGGAAGGTATAGACTATGAAGAAACTTATGCTCCAGTAGCAAGATTGGAAGCTATAAGAGTTCTTCTAGCCTTTGCATATGTAAAAGGTTTTAAACTATTTCAAATGGATGTTAAAAGTTCATTTTTAAATGGTTTTATTCAAGAGGAGGTTTATGTTGAGCAACCTCCTGGTTTTGAAAATGAACATTTTCCTGATCATGTTTATCATCTTAAAAAGGCTTTATATGGACTCAAGCAAGCTCCAAGAGCTTGGTATGAGAGAGTAAGTCAATTTCTTCTTGATCAGGGGTTTATCAGAGGAAAAGCTGACATAACATTATTCATTAAAAGAAATAAGTTGAATGAAATTTTGATTGTGCAAATTCATGTTGATGACATAATCTTTGGTGCTACTAATGATGTTTTGTGTGAGGAATTTGCAAAGATTATGCGGGGAGAATTTGTTGGTTCTCTAAAAGATTTTGATGATTCCCAACAATTGTGCACAAAGAATGAGGATTTGTTCTCAGAAGTTGGAAAACCCGAGTGAGAGCAAACCTCAAGGTTTCGGGAAAACCTCGAGGTTTGGCCTTACAAAGGAAGCATCGAGGTTCTATATTTAAACTTGCAAAACTTGGTTTCACAAATTTATGTGAAACCTCGAGGTTTATTAAGAAACCTCGAGGTTTTGGACTTCCGAGAAAACTCGGTTTCACACCAAGTTGTGAAACCTCGAGGTTTACAACAAAACCTCGAGGTTGTGCCTTGGCGCCAAAGCGAGGATTTTGAAATTAAATGACAAACCTCGAGTATTGATAGAAACCTCCGGGTTTCGGCTTCCCAGAAGAGCTAATGGATTTTCAATGTGTTTGAAAACCTCGAGTTTTCCATAGAAACCTCCGGGTTTGTGTTTTGGCTCAAAACAAAGAACTTTGAAGTTTGGACAAAACCTCGAGTATTACTACAAACCTCGAGTTTTGTGAGTTCGAGAGCAAATAAACTTTCACTCATTCTAAAACCTCGAGGTTTCTGAGAAACCTCCAGGTTTGCCTTCGTCGAGTTTCATTTGGATTTCACTTACAATGTGAAACCTCGAGGTTTACGAGAAAACCTCGAGGTTTGGAGGATGCCCGAGAAACCTTCGTGTATTGCATCATGAGAAACCTCCAGGTTTCTCTATAAACCTCCAGGTTTGAGGTTTTGGTCTTAAATCGTTTTCAACCTTAAATGACCAAACCTCGAGGTTTTTGAACAAACCTCCAGGTTTATGGACGTTACCTTAAAATCGAAAGTAACGATTTTGCTATGCCTTCATGTTTGATCTCAATGCTTTCCATGATTAATCTCTATTGGTACTAGATATGTTTAACCATCTTTTTAGTGAGTTTCGCATGCATTAAGGAAGGTTTCTTGAAGGTTTAAAGCAAAAGCAAAAGTGATGTCGAACATTAAATGCTCAACCCGAGAAACTTGCATCCTTTTGGTTAATCCATGTACACGGTTGCAAAGCATTAAAGAATGATTTCTACATCAAGCAACATCCTCTCCAACGGATTAATTTGCAAAGAGTCAACTTTGACCATCCAGCCAGCTGGATTAAGTGAGTTTTAGAAAGAGAAGAAGACCTAAGCAGCTCACAACTTCGTGGATCATCTCCAACGGTCGATTATCAATGCAACGGTCTATTAATGCTATCGGCTATAAATAGAGTTGCATTCAATTCTTCTCAACCACTACAACAACTGAAAACGCACAAGCATTCAAGTTTCTTAACTACCTTTCAGTTTTCACTTGTATTCTGTCTTTTGACATTATAAGCTTCAGTGTTTATTGTTATCCACTCTTAGAGAGTTTTTATCTGTAAATCATTTATTGAAAAGAATCACAAGTCAAGGGACTTGGTGATTTGGGAGTTCATTGATTACAACTTGTAAGGGGGAGTGAGTTCTAGAGAGAGAACTACTCTTTGAGTACGAGTGTGTAATCTTTGTGATAGTGGAAATCCCGAGAGTCTGGGGACTGGATGTAGGTCAAGTTGTTAAGACCGAACCAGTATAAATATCTGTGTCCAGTTGTTCCTCTCTTTACTCTGTTTATCTCTGTTTTTGTTGTTTAAAAATAGAGCAAATCACAAAAGTTTTAAAATACCCAATTCACCCCCTCTTGGGTATATAGCTCCATTTTCATTTGGTATCAGAGCAAGGTCTTCTCTGAAGAGTTTAACAGCTCGAGAAGGATCAATATGGATGGTATTCTACCTGATGGAGCTTCAATCAACAGACCTCCAGGTTTTAATGGAGAACACTACTCATTCTGGAAAGCCAAGTTCAAGGTGTTTGTAATGGCCACTGAGTATGGTCTCTGGAGAGTTTTCGAAAGAGGAGATTATGAGACATCAACTGTTGAAGATGGTGTGAGAGTTCCTAAGCTGGAAGAAGAATATGATGAGAATGACGGAAGAAGTGTCACTCTCAATGAAAGAAGGCGGTCCTCTTCGCAAAGTGCACTAAGCCAACAAGAATATTTTCGTGTGTGCACCTTAACCGCAAAGGCCATGTGGGATGCTCGGAAATAGCTCATGAAGGAACCACTGGAGTCAAGCAAAATAGAATTAACACTCTTATGACGAGTATGATCTTCTACGAATGAAGCCTGGTGAATCCATTGGTGAGTTCAGTGAGGTTCACCCATCTCATCAATCAACTTGCTGCTTTGGGGAAAGAATATGACCAACCAGTCCAAGTAAGGAGGATCTTGAATATCCTTAACAAGGAATGGGAAGCAAAGGTCACAGCTATTGAAGAGGCTCGAGGAGAGTCAATGATGTCAGTAGCTACTCTATTCGGCAGTCTCTCTGAGTATGAGGCTAAACTCAAATTCAAGAAGGGACTTGTGAAGTTCATGGCAAGAACAAAGGAATTGCCCTCAAGGCTGCAAGAGAAGTTAAAAATTCAGATGAGGAAGATGAGAATGAAGACGAAGATGAGGAAATTGGCATGCTGGTCCGAAGATTCAAGAAATTCTACAAGAAGGACCAAGGCTTCAAGAAGTTTCATAAGGGTAGCTCCAGCTATGAGGCAAAGAAGCCAATCATTTGCTACGAGTGTGAGAAGCCTGGCCACATCAAATCAGAATGCCCCAATCTGAAGAACAAACACAAAGAAAAGAAGAGATTCAATAGATTCAAAAAGAAAGCATATGTGTCTGGTATTTGGGGAGATAGTTCATCTGATGAAGATGATGAGGACAAGGAAGAAAAAGCAAATATATGCTTAGTTGCTGAAGAAGAAGAACAACGTACCAACTTCGAAGAGGTATATGATTGCAAACCACCTTATGATGAGTTATTTACTGAATATATGGCAATCCGAATTTGAAAAACTTGCTGAAAAATATTTCAAGTTGAAAAACAGAAATCTCACTCTTGAATTTCAAGTTGAAAAGTTTTCTTCCTCTGAACATCCTACCTGTGAAGAGTGTTCTGATCTGAAGGAAAAGAATTTATATCTTACAAAGGCACTTGAGAAATTCACTAGAGGAAGTGAAATGCTCAATGTCATTTTGAAACAGCAAAGATTTATAAATGACAGATCAGGAGTTGGTTACAAACCTAACTTTGACAAAAGGAAAGGAAGAAAGAAGTCTGGTGAAAAATCCTATATGAACTATTTTACAAAATCAGTCTATTCTTCAAACCCGTTTGCACATTGTAATTATTGCACCTTGAGAAAGGGGCATACTACTTCTTCCTGCTTTCATAAGAAGGAAAGAAAGAGTAAACCCATAGGAAACTATCAATGGGTGCCAAAGGGATCTTACAAGATTCCTAAGACACAAACTAACCCCAAAGGACCCAAGAAAAGATGGGTACTTAAGCCCCGATTTGTTGTGTCTTGGGGTTTGTCTAAGAGCATCAAAATCTAACAAATGGTACATTGACGGTGGATGTTCTAGGCACATGATTGGGACCAATCCAAATTTGCCTCAATCAAGCCCAAGGATGGTGGCAAGGTAGCTTTTGGTGGAGATCAATCTGGAAAGATTGCTGGAGTTGGTGAAATTGGCAACAATGAAGGACCACTAATCAAAGATGTCTACCTAGTCGAAGGACTTTGCCACAATCTTCTCAGTGTAAACCAAAGCACTGATAAAGGTAACTTAGTTATCTTCGATTCTGAGGAGTGCTTGATTGTGAGTAAGGATATTCTCCCTTTAGAAAACATAAAATCAAAAGCTTTATTTAGAGCCCCTAGAGATGGCAATTGTTATACACTTAATCTCTCTAGCAATGGCTCTCTTTCTGAAAAATGTTTTATCAGCAACTTGGATGAGAGTTGGCTTTGGCACAAGCGATTAGCTCATGTCAATATGATTCAAGTTGACAGATTGCTTAAAAAGGATCTGGTGATTGGTATTCATAAACTGCATTTTAAAAATGACATACTTTGTGATGCTTGTCAAAAAGGGAAACAAACCAAATCATCCTTCAAATCTAAAAACGAGATTTCAACTAATAGACCTCTTCAATTGCTTCATATGGATCTAGTTGGACGGTAGAGTGAAAAGCCTAGGAGGCAATCTTTATACTTTGGTCATAGTTGATGATTTCTCAAGATTTTCATGGACTATATTCTTATCCTCTAAAGATGAAACATTTGATCAGTTTGTTATTTTTGCCAAGAAGGTCCAAAACGAGAAAGGCTTCTCTATTTCAGGAATCGAATCGATCATGGAGGAGAATTTGAAAACAATGCATTTGCCGAGTTTTGTGACAAAGATGGAGATAGATCACAACTTCTCAGCCCTAAGAACTCCCCAACAAAATGGTGTTGTGGAAAGAAAGAATCGAGTTCTCACTGAGATGGCAAGAGCCATGCTGAATGAAAACAACACTTCTCAAGTGTTTTGGGCTGATGCAATGAGCACCGCATGCTACATCTCAAATCGGGCATACCTCCGGAAGAAGTTGGATAAGACTCCCTATGAGCTATACAAAGGAAGAAAACCAAATCTAGCTCATTTGCATGTGTTTGGATGTAAGTGTTTCATCCATAACAATGGTAAGGATAACTTGGGAAAGTTTGATCCCAAAGCAGATGAAGGTATATTTCTGGGTTATTCTAATAGAAGTAAAGCTTATAGAGTCTTTAATACTCGTACTCGTATTGTTGAAGAGTCTATGCATGTTGTTTTCTGTGAATCCAAGTCTGATAAAACTATGGATGATGATGAAGGAAGCGTCTTCAAAAATCAATTCTTTTCGAAAACTACTCCTGCTTCTATTGAAAATCCTGAAAATGTTTTTGAGGCTGATCCTCAAAACAATACTGAAAATCCTGATCAAACGCAACCTAGAGCTTGGAAATTTATTAAAAATCATCCTTTGGACCAAGTTATAGGTGATGTTAATCAAGGGGTAAGAACCAGAAACAGCACTTTAAATGAAGTAACTTTTACAGCTTTTATATCACACATTGAACCCTCTAAGATTGATGAAGCCCTTTCGACGGTGATTGGGTGATAGCAATGCAAGAGGAGTTACATCAATTTGATAGAAATCAAGTTTGGGACTTGGTACCTAGGCCTAAGGACCATCCGGTCATTGGCACTAAATGGGTATTCAAAAACAAACGAGATGAGTCCGCAATCATTGTCCGTAACAAGGCAAGATTGGTTGCCAAAGGCTATAATCAAGAAGAAGGAATTGATTACGAAGAAACTTATGCTCCAGTGGCAAGATTGGAAGCTATAAGAGTTCTTCTTGCCTTTGCCTATGTGAAAAACTTTAAACTCTATCAAATGGATGTGAAAAGTTCTTTTCTGAATGGTTTTATTCAAGAAGAAGCTTATGTAGAACAACCTCCTGGTTTTGAAAATGTCCATCATCCAGATCATGTGTATCGGCTCAAGAAGGCTCTATATGGTCTTAAACAAGCTCCTAGAGCTTGGTATGAGCAATTAAGCAAATTCCTTCTTGATCAAGGTTTTATTAGAGGAAAGCAGATACAACTCTCTTCATAAAGAGTAATAAGCTTAATGAAATCTTAATTGTCCAAATATATGTTGATGATATTATATTTGGTGCTTCTAATGATACCTTGTGTGAAGAGTTTGCTAAGAATATGCAAGGAGAATTTGAGATGTCTATGATGGGAGAGCTCAACTATTTCCTTGGTCTGCAAATTAAGCAAAGAAAGGATGGAATCTTCATATCTCATACCAAATATCTCAATGATCTGCTTAAGAAGTTTGGGATGGATCATTGTAATGGAGCTGATACTCCTATGAGCTCAAGCGCTTCATTAGATCTTTGATGAAGAAGGCACGGACTTCAACATCACAAAATATAGAGGAATGATTGGATCATTACTCTATCGACCGCAAGTCGCCCGGACATCCAATTCGGTGTTGGAATGTGTGCAAGATTTCAATCTGCTCCTAAGGAGTCACATCGAGCAAGTAAAGAGAATATTCAGATATCTTGCCGACACAAAGACACTTGGATTGTGGTTTCCTAAAGGTCAACTGAACATTTGGTAGCATATTCAGATTCAGACCATCTTGGGTACAAGATCGATAGGAAGAGTACAAGTGGCCAATGTGAGTTTCTTGGAGGCTCACTTGTGTCTTGGTTCAGCAAGAAGCAAACCAAGTGTGGTGTATCATCAAGCGAAGCCGAGTATGTGGCTGCCTCAAGTTCTTTGTGCTCAAGTCTTATGGCTCAAACAACAACTCTCGATCTAGGAATCAATTGAAGGAGATCCATATATTATGTGACAACACAAGCACAATAAGCTTAGCCAAGAATCCAAAGGCAACATACTCGGACTAAGCATATTGATGTGAGGCATCATTTCATAAGGGATCATGTTCAGAAGAAAGATGTCAAAGTCATGTTCATCCCAACTCATCTTCAACTTGCTGATATCTTCACCAAACCTTTGGCCAAGGAGTCATTCAACTTTATTAGAAGAGAATTGGGAATGGTAAATCCCAACGATTTGTAAGTAATTCTTGCTCAAATTAGTGATAAATTGTGATTTTGATGATTAAAAGTCACTAACTTAAGCATCGGAGTGTCTAGATATGTTTTATGCAGGATATTGAGTAACGTGGTTTTGCTGTCGAGGAGCAAAACCTCGAGGTTTTGAAGAAAACCTCGAGGTTTGGTGGAACATGGTCAATCATGGTTTTGCTGTCAAAGAGCAAAACCTCGAGGTTTTTCTGAAAACCTAACCTCGAGGTTTGGTAACCTCGAGGTTTGGTGATGCATAACCAAGGTCAGAAAGTTTCAGAGAAATGAAACCTCGAGTATGCAAGGAAACCTCGAGTATTTGATGAGACAAAAAGCTGACCAATCTGAAGGACAGTAAAACCTCGAGGTTTTGGAACAAACCTCGAGGTTTTCGTGCTGATGAGTCAAAGGTTCATAGAACACCTCTGACGTCCAGGTTGGTACCTTTTCATCAAAACCTCGAGGTTTGGCATGAAACCTCGAGGTTTGCTATCGTCTATATATATACATCACTGCTCACGTTCTTCAAACCTCGACCTAAACCTCTAGTTTTTCTCTCTCTCTCGTCACCCACTCTCTGAATCTTCCATTTTCAACCTAATTCTCCTTTCTAAACCCTCAAATGGCCTCGAAATCACAATCCCAAGCTATTTCTGCTTCTGATTCCAGTGAGGAAGAAACAAAATCATGGTCTCCTCCTCCTCCTCCTCCTCATCAACCAGAACAAACACCCCCTTCTTCTGGTCACCCAGTAAGGAAAAAGACTCGCTCTACTTGCCTGCGTTATGGTGTAGATAAATCCATTAGAGGTGTTCAGGGTGAGATTACTGACGAGCAATCACCTTCGAAGGGAAGAAAGGAAACCAAGGGTCCAAGGAAAGAGGTCTCCTTCAAGGAACCTACCAAAGAACCCGCCGAGGGTCCTTCAAAGAAGAGGAAAGAGCCCGAACCCAAAGGAAAAGGGAAAGGGAAAGCTTACGCCTGCGGAATAGAGCCTACTGGAAAGGATCAATCGAAGAAAACAGGAACTTCCAAATCCACTAAGTCTCCAACTAAGGCAAGAACAAAGAGGGCCTCATTTGCTAAGTCCCAACAATTATCAAGGGGTCAGTCATCCTCTCATAATCCTCAACAAGAAGAGGAAGGAGATGTGCCTCCTGTCATGGAAAATGCAATATCAGACATCTACAAGAATATCTCTCCACCAAATGGATTTGTCATCGCCCCGTTGCTCTTCCCAAAGACGACAATGAAAAATTCAGGGAAGCATATCTTCATCATCTCTTTTGTCCTGTGGTAGTTATTGATTTGAAGACATTTCAGAAAGAATGCCACTTTGACTTATCACCTTGGCTGAAACAATACGAGTCCTTCATTTCCATATCCGCTCCTTATACTCCAAACTTAGTTCGATTGTTTTATTACAAGATGGAGTATAACAATGAATTGGGCGATTATGGCGAAGTGATTGAGGAGAGGGTCACCACCACTGTTAGGAATGTCACATTTACACTGTCAACTGCCATCTTGAACAAAATTCTAAGAATTGACAATCCTCCGCCTACTCCTGACTTGTCTTACAGTAACCAGGAAGTCTTTAAAACACTTAGGCCTGGTGTGCCTTTCCCCCCAGATCAGCAACTCAGGCTTACATTCAGACCAAGCTCCATGCCGGCTGAGAATCGTGTCCTATGGTATGTCTACTCTAGGAACTTCATTCCTAAAGGCGGCAATGGACTCACTTCACTCGAATGACTACGAGACCATTTTGCATTTGTGAGGAAAGTTCCCTTCAACCTTGGTCACGGCTCCTCAAAGGGATGGCGAGTTCTCGCTTTGCCAAGAGGCAATTATCTCATATTCCATATCCCTCATTGGTGTCTGTCATTCTTTTCTACCACAAGATATGGTATGTGGGTGTTTCGACACACTTGAGTATCCCCCTTCTTTGGGAAAACATAGATGAATTTGATGAAGATCAAGTTTGGGGAAGAAGGTTCCGCTCAATCTCGAGCTCCTTCAAGATCACATCCGCGTTCACAAGCTCAAGAGGCCCAGTCAGCACCTCCACCTCTTCAGACATCACTGTCTTCTGACCTTGCCTCTCAGATTAAGTAAATTGTGGATGCTGCACTCGCCACCATGACTATGCGCATGGAGTTTGAATTGGGAAAGTTACGGGCTGAAATGACTCGTGGGCATACTGGTCTAATTGAGATTCAAGATGCCATAAAGGAGCATCTTGAAGCAGTTGCTGGGCAATCAGCTGAGGTAAAGGAGAAGGCTGAAGAGATTGAGCTCAAGATGTCCACTCAGCTCATTTCTCATATGGATCTCACTGATAAGGTGGACAAAATCATGAAGCATCTTCACATTGGTTTCTCCTTCACTCCTGGCTCTACTTTTGACCCAAGTCCTTCTGGCCCTGCCTCTAGTTCTCCTCACCATCCTTCACCTTCACTTCCCCTCCTATCCCTTCATTCTCTCAAGCTCCCTCAACTCCCATTTTCCCTTCTCCAGTCACTGAGGCTACCACTCCCACCACTGAGATTCTTCCCTCTCCATCCATAGCAACTCCTGCTACTGAAGTTCTTCATCTTTCTCCTCCCTCTACACCCTTAGTCAATCCTCCTTTTGAAGATGACAAAGGGGGAGAGAAAAGCAAGGAGTAGCCTTTGAAGTTTAGAGAGCTTTGAGGATCATGTGCATTTTGTATTTTGCTTTGTTTTACATTATCCTGTATTGCTCTTTTTATTGAATTGAAATACAACTTATGTGTTCATGCTTCTGCTTATAACTGCTTGATGCCTTGTATTTACATTATGCAAATAGCTAAGTTCTTGAAACCTCTACTAATTTCAAAGTCTAATTACAACATGAAAAATTTCTTGAACTTTCCAAAGATGTTTGCTTACAAGTGTTGTCATCATCAAAAAGGGGAGAATGTTGGTTCTCTAAAAGATTTTGATGATTCCCAACAATTGTGAACAAAGAATGAGGATTTGCTCTCGAAGTTGGAAAACCCGAGTGAGAGCAAACCTCGAGGTTTCTGGGAAAACCTCGAGGTTTGGCCTTACAAAGGAAGCATCGAGGTTCTATATTTAAACTTGCAAAACTTGGGTTTCACAAAATTATGTGAAACCTCGAGGTTTATTAAGAAACCTCGAGGTTTTGACTTCGAGAAAACTCGGTTTCACACCAAGTTGTGAAACCTCGAGGTTTACAACAAAACCTCGAGGTTGTGCCTTGGCGCCAAAGCGAGGATTTTGAAATTAAATGACAAACCTCGAGTATTGACGAAACCTCGAGGTTTCTGGGTTCCAAAGAGCTAATGGTTTTAGTATGCTTGTGTTTGAAAACCTCGAGGTTTCCATAGAAACCTCCGGGTTTGTGTTTTGGCTCAAAACAAAGAACTTTGAAGTTTGGAGAAAACCTCGAGTATTACTACAAACCTCGAGTTTTGTGAGTTCCCGAGAGCAAATGAACTTTCACTCATTCTAAAACCTCGAGGTTTCTTGAGAAACCTCCATGTTTGCCTTTGTCGGGTTTCGGCTGGGTTTCACTTACAATGTAAAACCTTGATGTTTCTGAGAAAACCTTTGTTTGGTTTTGTCATTTGTACTTCATTCTGTAGCTATCTCTTTGATGTTTCTGAACTTGTGTTGATTATCAGAGTGATATCAGTAGTTATCAGAGTGTCTATCCTTTCGATATCGTTCTTGATTATATGAAGAATGCTTAAATGAATATAGTTCAGCTTGTTTATACTTTTGAATTCCACTTCGCTGCCATTCTCTGAACTTTAAGTGTTGAAATGCAAAATTGGTTGATTTTCTGATAACTCAACTTTGAACCTTGAAAACTTCATTTCAAAACAAATTACATCTTTCAAATTCTTTGCAAAAGTAGTTTACAAGTGTTGTCATCATCAAAAAGGGGAGAATGTTAGTTCTCAATATGTTTTGATGATTAACAACAAATGTAAAACATGTTTTGAAGTTTGCAAAGTCGGTTTAAAAACATTCGATAGTTGCATATCTGCAAGTATAGGTTTGCTTACTTGCGGTATTGGACATCCAGAGCAACCAAGTTCTTCAAGTTATGTCAATACTGCAAGTATAGGTTTGCATACCGCGGTATTGGACATCCGAGAGAGCAACCAAGTTTTTCAAGTTAAGTCAATACTGCTAAAGTATAGGTTTGCATACCGCATGATTGGACATCCGAGAGAGCAACCAAGTTTTCCAAGTTAAGTCAATTTGCGGTATAGGTTTGCTTACGCGCAGTATTGGACTTCCGAGAGCAACCAAGTTTTCTCAAACTAAGTCAATACCGCAGTATGGGTAGCCATACCGCAGTATTGGACTTCCAGAGAGCACCAGGATTTTTAAACTAAGTCAATACTGCAGTATGGGTAGCCAAACTCGAGTATTGGACTTCCAGAGAGCAAAAGGATTTTTCAAGCAAAGTTGCTTACTACAGTAAAGGAGCGTATACTCCAGTATAGGTGTTGTCCTTCAAACACAAAACACGATTGGTTTACCTCGAAGGTGCATACTCCGATTATCCCATTGGATCTTGCAAAGATAGACACTTGTATACGTGCACATGCAAAGTAAGCATGAACATACTTGCAAAGTATACAACGGTAAAAACTGATTTTTGAATTATACGAATTTGCAAATCACTCTTGTTTAATCCTCGTTGCTTTCATAAATCATTCACTTATGTTCCCGGATATGTTTAACAAGTTTATTGAGTGAATTTCGGTTAGCACAAATGAAGATTAATGAAGATCAAGGCAAAAAGCAAAAAGGTGCTCGGCATTTAATGCACCTCTGCAAATCTACCTACTTTCGCTAATTCATCCGAGCACGCCTTCCGAACGTTAAAGAATGCTTACTACAACAAGCAAGGTAATCTCCAACGGGCAAATTCTCGAGAGAATCACATCGATCAATCTAACACCCGGATTAGCGAGAAGTTTAGAGAGAGAAGATGACCAGACCTTAAGCTAATCACCTACAACGGTTGGATTCATCAAGCAACGGTCATTTAATGTTCTCTAACTATAAATAGAGTGCATTAACTTCTTCTCAAGCCGATACACCTACCGAGAGCGAAAATTTATTAAGTATCATTTATTGTGTTCAGCTTCTTTCGTATTGTATCAATTTGATACTTGTACTTCGTGTTCATCTTATCTCGCTCTCGTAAGAGAGTTACTCCCGTAAATCATTCATTGATTGAGATAACCACAAGTCGGGGACTTGGTGGTTGGGTGTATTGATTGCAACTTGTAAGGGGGAGTGAGTTCTAGTGAGAGAACTACTCGAGTACGTAGTTTGTAATCAATTGTTGAGTTTTAGTGGATTGAAAATCCCAAGTGTGGCTTCGGGGGATTTGGATGTAAGTCAAGGATAAGACCGAACCAGGATAATTTCTCTTGTGCAAGCTTTTCTTACCTTTCTCCTCGATATACTGTTTTCACTTGTCCAAAACAGAGCTAGTTCTTAAAATTTTAAGAATACCCAATTCACCCCCCCTCTTGGGTATTTAGGCTCCACTTTCACACTCTTCTCCCAGAATTTCCCTTATCAACTCTCCTCCTCATCAGTCTCCACCTCATTTGTCATCTATTCCACGTTCCTCCACTCCCATCTTATCTCTATCTCCATCTCATCCTGAAGCCACTCCAATTTTACCCACTCCTCCTCTCTCAGCTCCTTTCATTTCATCTGCCCCTCCTGCTGTCATTTTACCTTCTCCTCAGCCATCCACTGTCTCATCATCTTCCTCTGGTGACACTGCAGACCTCTTTGATGAGCATTCTTCTAGCTCATCCATTTCCCCACCTCACTCTCCAAAACACAAGTCTCCTTTGTCCCTTACTTCACCACCTTCTTTATCTCTCACCATCTACTCACCCTTGCCTGTCCTTCAGGCTCTACGTGCTTCCCTGGCCTCTGATCCTCCCATTTTGCCTGATGACAAAGGGGGAGAGAAAGCGAAGAAATGAAGTTTACAGCAGTGTTTAGCTTGTGTGTTTAGCTTATTTGTTCATCGGCTTATGTTCATTAGCCTATGCTTTTCTCTACAGTTTATATGTTTTGCAATTATGTAGTTCACTTCTGTGTTCTTAACTTCTAGATAGTTATTTTCAATGAATGCAAACATTTAGATATGTAGGTATCTGTGGTTATTCTTGATAGCTTGTATGCTTGTATGTTTTCTGCAAATTCATTTTTGTTTAAAAATTACAAGTGTTGTCATCATCAAAAAGGGGGAGAATGTTAGTTCTCTATATGTTTTGATGATGTCTAACAATTGTAATTCCAAGAGATTAATGTTGGTTAATGACAAAATCAGTTGTTTTTCAAATTCAATTTAAACAATTTACTAAAAAAATACAACTCAAGTTATCAACCTTAACTCAAGTCATGAGTTTGAGAAAATCAGCTTTTGCAAGTGTGATAACTCAAGTTACCACTTAGTAACTCAAGTTATGAAATGTACTTCACTGTTTCAAAAAGCTCTTCGCGATATCAGATTTTAATCATCTGATATAACTCGAGTTTTCTGAAGAATAACTCGAGTTATAAGCATATTAGAAAACGTCAACTGATATGAGTTACTGATATAACTCGAGTTACTAGGAGCAACTTGAGTTATGTTATTGGCAAATACTCTCTGTTTGATTTTATTGCTGACCTAACTCGAGCTGTGGCATGTAACTCGAGTTACATAACTCAAGTTAAGCTTTATAACTCAAGTTACTTTATCTGAAAATACTTCTCTGTAAAAGAAACAACTCGAGTTACTATATCTAACTCAAGTTACTTAAAATGAATTTTTGTCTCTTTTTGAATTGATTTAAATATAACTCAAGTTAAGGTTAATAACTCGAGTTGATCTTCATTGACAAATATCCACTGAACATGCCTGTAACTCGAGTTACTCCTGTACAACTCGAGTTATCTGTATCAGTTCTTGAATTCATCGCTCTCGTAATCTGAAATCTTTTGATTATGCTTTGGGTACTTGATATTATTGTTTCTTATCATTTCTAACCAAGTTTAATCAATTTACTAGTGATTTACATACATGATTAACAAGTTTTAATCTTCAAAATTCCATAAAGCAAAATCCTGTCAGACGCATTAAATCTTGAACCAGAGACGAAGCAAGAAAGAGGAAAATGTACTTCTGAGCAAGCAAAAAGCATTCTAACTATTTCCAAGACAACATTTCAACTAAGTCTCAACGGACAATTTGAATAAAGAATGTCAACGGAGAATAACGGACAAATGTCGGAGGTATACGAAGAAACAGAGCAACGTAATCTCAACGGATATATTCATTACTCACAACGGCTCATTAATTTCTTCCCGACGGTCATTAAATGCAAGCAACTATAAAAGATGAAGCATTGAAGTCTCTATCTACCGAAACTCTGCGCATTCAATTAGCGATTAATAACATTTACTGTTTATAGAGTCAATATCTTCGGATATATCAATCTTCAATGATTATTATTCTGCTCTTTTAGAGAGTTCTTTATTGATTATCTTTCTTGTAAGAATCTCAACGTATTGGGACTTTGGGATTGATTTATTTGATTACAACTTGTAAGGGGGAGCAAGTTCTAGTGAGAGAATTGCTTCTAGAATTACTGAGTGTGTAATCATTTGAGTTAGTGAAATCCCAGAGAGTCGAGGATGGACGTAGGTCAAGGATTTAGACCGAACCAGTATAAATCGCTTGTGTTCATTCCTCTTCTACTCTACTCTGTTTATCCCTGTTTTGGTATCCGCTAACAGAGTATCTTTTGAGAAGAAAATTTTATATCCCCAATTCACCTCCCCTCTTGATGATATTCCGTCTTTCATTATATGGAAGATATAAATGTTTTAAAAGATATTGCCCGCAAACAGTGTATACAATTCTGTGTAATTTTCTTTTAGTAACTACGGCTTTTTAGCCTTCTTTTATATCCCAAAAAAAAAAAAATCATCTTTGATTTTTTTTTTTCCTTTCAATTGGCTAGTTTAATTCTTAGCGGCGAAGTTTGGGGCTAGGGTATTAATTTATTGATTAGTTTAGAGAAAACTACAAATTCAACCACAATGGTCGACGCGGATAAAACTCCATGGAAGCACAAGGATGAATTAAAAAAACAAATATGAATAGGTCTCAAATAAAAACTTATGTATAAATAAGTCAAGTAATAAAAAACGAGCAATGTTTTTGTCTTTTTGCATACATAAAAAAATGGCACGCAACCAATTTGGGATTTCATCGTACTTTAACAAAATTCGCAAGTTTGATTTGTATTTAAGTCCTTAAATGGCTAAAATACCCTTATACCAAACTATATCAATGTTTAATTTAAAAAAAAGTTTAAATTATCATTTTAGCTATAGTTTGATTATCTAAATATCTCAAAAATTTATATTATTATGTTAAATGAATAAATAAATTTCGTTTCATTGAATAAACAACTACTAGCTAGAGTTCCGGCCTAATCATGTCTTTTTCCAATGTTTTATTATATTTTTAGCTTCGTATAGTTTAACCCTCCCACTTGATAAACATTTTCTTATTGATGCCCGGAATTGTTTAATGCTTTTCCAAATTGCTGATAGACGGTGGGTTTCTGAAACTAAGGCTATGCTACATGTAGCGTAATTTGCAAATTGCAGTTGGAGCTAGTAATATATTATATGGAAGATATAAAATTATTAAATAATTTTTTTAGATCTCATATATCCCATGAAAAGTATTTATAAAGAAGTCCCATAATTTTTTTGATTTTATATGTGTAAGAATTTTGTGTGTGCGTGCTTGGAATCCGACTGACTTACTAAAATACCTACATGAAACTAAAGTATTGATATGGACCCGGTCATATTTTCTACAAATACACTAAGGCCCCGTTTGGTATAAAGAATTGGTGGGGAGGGAAAGGAACTTTGGCAAGTTCCTCCGTTTGGTATACATTTTGTACCAATCTTCCCGAAACCTAAGTTTCCGGGCCCACACTTTGGGCCCACCACTCTTCCCTCATATGTGGGAACTTGAGATCCCTCCAAAATTAGTGGGATCTCAAGTTCCCACGTCATTATTCACTTTTTTGGACAGATTTACCCCTGAAATTTAAACTTGGTGGGAATGTTCAAACGTGGCGGGAACGTTCGAACGTGGCGGGAAAGTTGAACCTGGCGGGAAAGTTCGAACCGACATGAGTATATTTTTTTAAAAAATATATTTAAGCAAAAAAATTATTTTCTTTTTTATTTTGAATTAATTACTTTTGACGGTAAAATAGACATTTCATGATTCTTTACCAACTATCACTCCTTCATTTTCTTCCTACCAAACAACTCAAGCCATCTTCCTTCATCTTTCAAATCTTCCTTTCCTTTCCCTTCTCTTCCTTTCCCTCCTTTAAGTTCCTTTCCCTCCTCAAAAGTTCTTTGTACCAAACGGGGCCTAAAGAGAGGAAAAGAAGAGAGCTTTTAGAGTGAGAATCCTGTATTGTTTTCAGATTCATTATTCCCTCAATCATTGCGTGTTTAAGAGATAAATATGTAAAAGATTTTTTCTTTAAAAAAAACAAGTAGTAAAGTTTGAAGTTTGAACCTTCAAATAAACAACCACTAACCACTAAGACGGAAAGGCGACATAATAATAGTCTAAAATAATGTCATCCAGCTGGATCGAGAGGAGATTAGGGGTGGGAATAGGTCGGAGGCCCTATCAGGCGGCCTACTGACTTGGCCTATTTAGGGCCTGGGGGGCGGCTTTGTTTGTTAAGAAGGTCGCCAAGGCCTATTTAAAAGCTCGAATATGTAAATAGGCCAGGCCTATTTTGTTAAGGCCGACTGTAGGCCTTCAGGCCGGCTTTGTTTAAATATTAAATAAATATAATTATATTTATATCATATAAATAAGATAATATTTATTGTTTTTCATTTTTATATTATAATTTTAAGATATATCTATATAAGTTTTGATAGGTTTAAAGCATACAAAGCCTATTTATGGTCTCCAAGGCCTGTAATATGAGGCATTTTTAAAGGCCTACATTATAAGTAGGCCTTTAAAAAGGCTTCAGGCTCGACCAGACCTTATGAAGACTCAGGCCTGAGCCTAAAAAAGGTCGGGTCAGGCTCAGCCCAGTTCGAAGCTTTCTTGCTCCCATTGCGGGCTCGGCCTATTTAGCCAAAGTCGGTTTATTTCCATACCTAGAGATGCTTTATTTGAATGGGTTAATAAAGGATTAATAAAGGGAAAATCTATATGGGGGCTCTTTCAACAGAAAAAATCCTAAAAAAGGAAGATTCTGAAAATCTCAAAAAAGGCCCCAGGGCCTTTTCTAATATAAATTCATTAAACGTCAACAACTAAATCAGCCTCATTAACAACTAAATCAATACCCGTTAACAACTAAATCAGTCGCATTAACAATAATATTTTAACAACTAAATCAGTCACATTAACAACAATATTAGCCCTGGTTAACAATTATATAACAACTAACGTTTTAATGAAAAATCCCAGAAAAAGCCCTGGATCCTTTTTTGGGATTTTCAGAATCTTGGGGCCTTTTTTGAGATTTTTTTTTTCTTTTAAAAGGGCCCCCATATGAATTTTCCCATTAATAAAATATAATTAAACTTTTCTTTGTTCAAATGAAATTTTTTTATTCTTGGCCCATTGACTTCTTGGGGACAGCTGTGAACAGTGAACACTACAGGCCTATTATTTCCTCATTTTGCGGACACACGTTTTTTCTGTGATGAACATCAACTCGACCCTCCATTATTCGATCCAGAACTTGAAATAGTACTCAATAATCTCTCTCTTTGGTCTCTTCTTTTCAATTCGATTTTGTGAACTGATTTTATCTTCCTTTTGTTACTTCTGCTTCCGCCTTTGCACACTTAATATAAATTCTCTACTTTTGAGTTGGACAGATGATTCAAGATTCAATCTCTCAAGTTGCCTAATATAATCTTCATTCCTTATTTACTTTGTTCGATCAAATCGCATGCATACTGAGGAAAGGTACGTAGATGATTTTATATGTTCCACTTTTGGAAGACCCTTTGTTATATCAGATTTGGCTTTCCTCCTTTTTCCGTTACTCTCCTTTTCCCTCATTTTTCTTCTTTCATAGTTGGATTAAGATTTCAATGGTTCAGATTTAACATATTATAAAAATATTATTATAATTTTACTTTAAATATATAATATCTTAAATCTGAATCGTTAAGATCTTAATCTAACAGCAAAAAAGAGAAAAGGAGGGTAAGGGGAAAGGAGGAAAGCCAAATCCTATTATATCACCGGATCTCAATTTTTCATATATAAACGAAAGTAATGTATCTCCTTCATAAAGCCATTTTCCATCATGGCCATTGTTCTGGTATAGAACACAGATGTCCAGCCGAGGGCTGGTATATTGATCTTGGATAGGTAGGCTCTGCCTGGATATCTATGGAGGAGATTACCAGAAGAGCTTGGAATCACCGTACACAACAAAGGGGTGATGTGTGTGCACAGTGAGACTGTATGTAAATAGTCTAGGTTAGAATGTGTGCACCTTGTTACCTATCCTCTGTATTTATAGAGGAGTTTGGTGCGATATCCGGGGCACGCCATTAATGACGGGCCATTAATGGGGCGGATATCGGATGATACGCCATTAATGGGACGTGTCATTAACGGTGCGGATATCCGGGGTGATACGCCATTAATGGGACGTGTCATTAATGGGGCGAGTATCTCGGTAGGCCGTTATGACAGAGGTGGATCTCGCCTAACCGAGATCTCCGGATCTCCTGCTATCATTAGCGGATTAGGCCTCCGGGCTCCATTTGGGCCGTGTTATGGACAAGGGGAGCTTTTGGGCCGGTCCGTAACAGCCATGAAAAGTTTTTTTTTCTTTTGGTAATAAAAATGGTGGCAAGTGTGCAACCACTCCGGGTTCTGCAGTGACAAGGACGACCCTCCCAACAGTGGTAGCTTCATACAAGGCGGATTACGAGTGGTTTTACCGCAGCTCGAACCCTAAACCTCTTAAGGGAATCCAGCACTACATTCCACTGGACCAACCGTTGCTCATGGTGTTGCCAAATAAGGGTTAGCAGATTTTATTGCAACAAAATCCATTTGAACAATTAGAACTTGACCCAATTTTATTTGTGGTTTGTTTTTAGTTATATACACATTTTCACAAAGAAATTGTCAAAGGTTAATTATTGTACATCTTTTTTCACAAGAATTTTGATGATAATTTATTCTGACAAAAAAAATTGCTAAGTGTTAGATAATTGCAATATTCATATTATTAATTATTGTTTTGATTATATATATATATATATATATATATATGATTTTGGCTTTCTGTGTAGTTGTTTGCCATGGAAATACTCTTCGAGAAGGAAAAATGAGCATTGTCAAACTATAAATTGGAAAGGGCAAACGACATCCTCTCCCAAGACAATGGGTAAGTAGACAATTATTATGTAGATTATTAGAAAAAGCTTTTATCAAGCATGACCTTATCATATTTTCTTCCATTTGTAGATTTGATTGTGGTGTCTTTGTTATTAAATACATGCAACAATCAGATAATTATGTGAAGAGAAATCCTTTATTTCAAGTATGACCTCTTGCAGACATATATAGTCATATATATAGTCGTAGACGGATAGGTTAGCACTCACGCATGCCCACATACAATCCTACACGAGCACGCTGGCACTTTAATTCTTTCATTCATATAAATGATATGGACAATAATATTATAATGTAGTTTGACAGTCAAAAAGAAAGGGAGGATTTGGCTTTGAAGTTGCTTACTAATGACCTGAACCAATAAAGACAAAATCTATATGACAAAGCAAGAGGACGACTCTATGCACAAGTTGAAAAGCAAGATGACAATGAAAGATTACGAGTTGATGCTTCCGAAACATTTATTGAAGCAAAATATGATGAGAGAGTGAAGAAGCACGATGGTTTACAAAAAGGTATGGGCACCTGCATTAACTATATATTCAATCATTTATGAAATTTTATTAAAATTAGTTGAAGCTCTTGAATTTTTAAAAAATGTGTATAACTTTCATATGTTACTCTCATTGAATTGTAACATCATCTTAATTATGTTTCTCTTTGCCACTCTCTTCTTGGTGACTTTTTTATCATTCAATGAGGGGCAAAGTGCATAAAAAATATTTAATGCTACTGTTACGGACCTGTATTAGGCCCAATGGCAAATACGATCCAATATGAGATATGGCATCTATCAGGATCTATCAAAAATGAGGAATCCTAACTTACCCACAATAAAGGGATATCATTGGATATGATATAACCGCCAGGATCCTCGGGCCGAGAATCAAGCAAGGCCTAGAGATCCAACCGAATGTACACTCTATAAATACAGATGCCAAATCCTAAGGTGCACACGTTCTAACTCCAACTATTTACATTTAGTCTCACTGTGCACACACATCACCCCCTTTGGCGAAAGCCTTGTTTGTGTACAGTGATCCTACGCTTTCCCTGATATCTGCCTCATAGATATTCATGCAGGGCCTATCGATCCAATATCAAAGCACCAGCCTACTGGGCTGGACATCTGTGTTCTCCATCAGAACATTGGCGCCAATCATGGGGACGTTAAATTTTGATCCTTGTGACCAAAATGGCTAATACCAGAAGCAGTAGTCGGAACCCTCGGCCAGGAAATCCATCGCAGGCCAAGACAAGTCAACAACAACAAACTCAAGAACCACTGCGCCCTGAGGATATCCCAGAAGATCACACCAGAATGAAGGGAATGACGTTTCTGAGACGGCATCCTCCCCTCCCCTAGTGACAAAACCTCGGGACGCGGCGACAGTAGAGACCTCGGCCCCGAGTCCGGACTTTCTCCTCCTACAAAGGACCCAGGAATCGATGCTGAGGCGGATGGAGAATATGGAGAAGCATAGTAATCTCCAACGCCAGGAAGATCCTAGAGTGATACAGTAGTTGATGGAGGATCGCTTCAAGTAGTTTGAAGCGTTGGGCTTTAAAAAGTTTGAAGCTTTAGTTCAAAAACAGAACCGAGATGACAAGCAGGGAAGGAAAGGAAAGGCGGCACGAGACACCCATAGCCCTCCTTGTAGTGAGCAACCGATATCTACACAACACACTATCGGTGCAGATTCCCAAGAACCGAACTCAGGACGAGCCCGGGGCAAGAATCCAGACTCGGACCTAAGGAAACTGCGCATTGAAAGGATCTCAGATGACGAAGACCGAGATATGGGGAGGAGGGCCAGACCGGTGAGTTCTCCCAGAGAGTATAGAGTGAAGTATATCGCGGGATACAACAACAGCCCCTTTTCTGAGGAAATCGCCAATGCCCCTTTTCCAAAAAACTTTGACTTGGTAGATTTACCAAAATACGACGGCACTTAAGATCCGAGGTCTCACCTAAACATTCATTCATTCACGTTTTTGTTATTTGGTGGATCAAAATAGAAGTTTTCAAATTCTCTCAAATGTTCTTTGTGTTCTTAAATACGTTCTTCATTTTTTCCAGCCATGCTCGGCTAAACTTCGTGATTAACCCAACGATGAGGATTCCATGATTCGTCCGGAGAGCTTGTGCTTAATCGGTAACGTTACTCGTTTCTGTTTTCATCTTATCGATTCGATTTGAAAATAGTTCAAATATTAGATTTAATATTCGCTTTGGTTCATCCCAAGGATTTGAGTTCGAACTAGGTTTAAAGTTTTTTTGTGCGATTGCATAGTGGGACGCATTTGTTCGGATATATTCTAGCGATCGTCTAGTCGAGGGATTTTACGGATGAACGCAGATTTCGGTTCATCCGAGAACCAAACGCGAGTTTGTTCATATTTCGTTCAATGATGGAAATCTTTGGAATCTGAATGTTGGGTTGATTGTTTTTAATCTGTTTTTGCATATTTCGTTACATTTTCTTTTTACTTTCGTGTTTAATCTGTTTGAATCAACAAAACCTCGAATTTTATTGTTTCGTTTCTTGTTCTTTGTCAATCAAACTCGCTACGAATTCATCGGGGAAACGACCCAGGTTCCCTATTTCTGTAAAATCGTTTTCGAACTTGGTTATTTTGGGAGACACGGCAAATCTCTTTCAAAATATGGCGCCGCTGCCGGGGAATTTGCATCGGTTTGATTAGTAACAGTAGTGTAAATAGCTTCGTTTGATTAGACAAGGGACACTCCCGTAAACAAGTGTACGACACGAAAAACAACAAGAGACCTGAACTCAAATGGCACCCAGATGCACAAACTGAAAATTTACCCAGAAGAACCCATAAGCGAAAATGAGCAAAATCACAGGAACGATTGAAAACTCCAGAAATCAAACCAGAAAAAAGATGAGAAGTTGGAGAATGTACCTGGTTTAGCAAAACTTGGAAGAGGATGAAATGGGAAGATCTGGAGATTGCACATAGACGATCGCGAGAAAAATAGAAACGGAGGTTTCTTTGAGAAAAGGGTAGGAGTCGTAAAGGAGAAGAACAGTAAGAAATGGAGGGAAATACGAATAATTGGTAGGTGTGCTTTTTCCAACGTTGCCGAAGAGTCAAGGATAAAAATGACTATTCACCCCAAAAAGTGGGGTAGCGTACGTTACGCAACAAGTGCATTAAATGCGCATGAAAGTCGCTGGCATCAAGGCGCGGCGTTAAAATCCCTCGCCAACCCGTGGAGGCCAGGTGGCAAGGGGCAATGATGGCCATAGCAGAGGGACCCAGACCTCGAAGACAAGCGAGACGCTTGCCATTACCCCGGACTAATGAGCCCTTTGGCGTTACCTTGGATCCAAAAGGCGAAGAGAAATACTTTGGTCTCAAAGACCTCCTAGCACGGCTTCGGATGAGGACGGATAATTTCTATAGTCGGTCAGTACGACACAACGTGATGACATAAGGACCTCGGAATACTTGCTTAGGATAAACCGGCGTAACCTCAGCAAAACAACAAATTTAAGAAACACGTGAAGAGCCACGTAATCCAGAAGGTGACCTCGGAACTTCGAGTCTCTATGCATGACCTCGGATCCTGAGATAGGACCTCGGATTCTCGATCAAAGGGCTTTTATAGCCAAGGTTGGCAATGACCCTATCTATGCCGTCACGGAACGCCACGCCACCCACGCAGTTAAACACTTCCTGATGTCTCAAACTACATGGACTTTGATCCCTCTACAGGGTACGTAGGCCCTAGGCATCGTTCCTAGGTCAAGTCCGATCCAATCAACATCAAACAGGGTGGTCCATTAGGGCTAACCAACCCCGGCAACCTACCTCGAATGACGTGGTAGGGGGCAAAATACATCCCGGCAGCCCAGAGACCTGAACTATCAGGCTGGGAGGGCAACTGTTACGGACCTGTATTAGGCCCAATGGCAAATACGATCCAATATGAGATATGGCATCTATCAGGATCTATCAACAATGAGGAATCCTAACTTACCCACAATAAAGGGTTATCATTGGATATGATATAACCGCCAGGATCCTCGGGCCGAGAATCAAGCAAGGCCCAGATATCCAACCGAAGGTACACTCTATAAATACAGAGGCCAAATCCTAAGGTGCACACGTTCTAACTCCAACTATTTACATTCAGTCTCACTGTGCGTACACATCACCCCCTTTGGCGAAAGCCTTGTTTGTGTACAGTGGTCCTATGATTTCCCTGATATCTGCCTCATAGATATTCAGGCAGGGCCTATCGATCCAATATCAAAGCACCAGCCTACCGGGCTTGACATCTGTGTTCTACACCAGAATAGCTACCTAAATTTTATGGTTACTTACATTTTGAATTTTTAAATCTTCCAAAGTGCGATTGACATATAGGGATGGGGAGAGAATACGACTGCTTAAAATTTGAATGTCATATATTTTATTTTTATTTTGTTTTTCTTACTATCTTTACTTAATTATTCTTTACTATTCTTGTTGCTAGGATCTTCTAAAGGTTATCTATTGCCTACACCAGATTTAATAGGGTGGAATTTTCAAATATATACTAAAAAAATATGGAGATGGATAATGGATGATAAGGTGACAACAATTGGAGTTTGGGGAATTGGAGGGTCAGGAAAAACAGACCTTAGCAACTCATATACATAACAAGCTTATTTTAGAGAAATTTGGAAGTGACATTTAGGTTATTTGGGTAATTGTATCACAAAAATATAGCATCTCCCATTTGCAAAAAGTGATCGATAGATCAATTGAGTTGAATATATCTAATGAGTTTGAGGTTAAAAGAATTGCCGGAAAATTATTACAAGAATTTAAAGAGATGAAAAAATGTGTTGTTATTTTATATGATGTTTGAGATCATTTCTTTCTAAACGAGATTGGATTTCCTATGTCAGATAATCGAATTAAATTCATTTTAACAACTCGTATATTGGAAGTGTGTCAAGGTATGAGTTGTGAGAAGAATATAGTAAAAGTGCAATCTCTAGAAGGAGGAGATAGTTGGGCTTTGTTTAAGAAGATTATGGGATATCATGAAGAATTGTCTTCGGAGGTAAAGAAGATTGCACATAATGTATCACAGGATTGCGAGGGTTTGCCCCTTGCTATTGTTAGAATTGCGACAAACATGAAGGGGAAAAAACATGTTAGAGAATGGAGTCATATGTTGGAATGTTTTGAAAACTTGGGCAATAGGCAATATGAAATAGACAAATGGGTGCTTCCAGTTTTGAGATCTAGCTATGATTTCTTAAATAGAAAATTGCAAAGGTTCTTTTTGTACTATGTCTTAAATACCAATAATGAATCTATTTATGGTGACAATGCTAATCATTTCATAAAAAGATTTGTTTATGAAAGCATAGATGAGACGAAGAAGTTGAGGGTGTTGTACAATGAATATTACAACATGTTGGATAGATTAAAAAATCATAGTATGTTGGAACCATTACGTTTGCGATGGATAATGTCCGTCGCAAAAAAGCAGTGGCAATTGCGACGGAATCACAAATCCGTCGCTAATTCAACTTTGCGACGGATTTCAAATCCATCGCAACATTGAAATTTGCGGTGATTTGAAATCGTCGCAAAAATTCAAATTTGCGGACAATTTGAAATCTGTCGCAAAAATTGAATTTGCGACGTATTTGAAATCCGTCGCAAGGTTAAATTTTTTCCATTCGTCGCAAATTTCAATTTTTTTAAAAAAAAAAATTTTTTTAAAAAATTTCTTTATTTTTTTAAGTCGCTTTACTTTTTTGTTTTAATTTTGTTTTAAAAATTATATTCTTTTCCATTATTTTTTTAAAATTTCTTTATTTTATTTTTTAATTCTGTTTTAAAAATGATATAATAAAATATATATAAAAAAGCTGTATACCATAAAAAAATATATATAATAACAATCATAAAGAGTTTTACATAGAACATTGGGAAATTATAAATAATAGTGTTGCAAAGAACATGTACTAAAAAGTAGTCTAAACAGCAGCATTGTGATCATCATCATAGATTTTGCATCCACAATCAACCATCAAGTAACTAAAGTGTATGTAGAAATACGTACAATAGCAATGCTAAAAAATTATAAGTAAACAAAACGAAATATAAACACCAATATTGCAACAAAATAAACTAAAAAGCACAAAAATCATAAATAAGTTATATACCAAGTAACTAAAAAGCACAAAAAAGGACGTCACCGTAGTACATCTAGATACATCAATGTCGACAAAAGTTTGGTCACCCACTCCTCCAAAGAGCACCTTCTCCGTAGTGCAATGAAATGTGTTAGTCATTTACAAGGTAAAACATAAACAATAATTATACTACCTACATAGATTTTGCATCCACAATCAACCATTAAGCTCAATATGAGATTAATAGGAAAAATACGAATAGGAATAGGGTCACTTAAATTAGATGGAACCACATGTGCAATTGATTAGATATTTCATTCTAAAATATAAACAATGCCTTATAAGATTCAATCAAAGAACCTTGTCTTCGACCTAAAACAAAAATCAAAGAACCTTGCCATTAATGTCAAACAGGAAGGTGATTTTTTCCATCCAATGTCAGTCACAAAAGTTCCAAAAGTATCATTATCATATTACTTATGTTGAGTGGGATTGAGAACAAAAAATTGTCATATTACTTATGACATGCAAATAAACTCTAAGCAGCAGTTCATCATAACAAAGCACAAATTAGAAATCAATCAAACTCACTCAGATAGTTACTAAAAAGGTGACACCTAATATTTGCAAGACATGTTAAATCACACTGCACTAGCGTTATTCCTGCCAAATATTCATTAAAGTTGAAATTTTGAACAAGTGAAATCATAACTGACAGCCAATTGTCTATTCCATTTCATGAGTTGCAAAAGTATATCACAAAAACATATGTTCATGTGTTTTGCAAGTAAAAGTGCATTGCATAATGCAGCCAATTTACCAAGTCAATGGGAAATTAGAAGACTGCCATATTTAAAACACAGTAATCATTTTTTTTAACTGCTATACCTCAAAGCATTTGGCAAAGGAGGCCATAAACTTTGCACTGAAGTCAATACCAACTAAGCAGGCCATCTCAGCAACAAATTAGAAGAAGTCTTATTCAGGATTTAAAGCAACATTTAGAATTTATAGTTTGTAACATTCAGATAGAACAAAAATTGTGAGGGAAGAAGGAAGGGTTAGTTGTGCTGAAGGAGTGTTAAGACACCACCAACTTCCCTCGAAACAATTCTACAAGCTAGAAGAGTTAATCACTCTCACTCAGCAGTTCAGTATAAACTAAATGTACTCTCACCAAACAAAGGGGAGATGAAGTCACAGTTATTTTAACAGATAAGTGAAAAACTTTATCATTGTGTCAGTGTCAGTCATGCATAACTCAAAATTTATGGGGAAAAATATTCTGATTCATTTAACAGATAGAAGCTTTATCATTAAAAATTTAAATCTTCAAATCTTGAGTTATGGGGAAAAATTTATGGGGAAAAATATTCTGAGTCATGCATAACTCACTGAAATTTGGGAGTAGACCGAACCCTAGGATTCAAAGCTTCAAATCATACTGGAGAACAACCATGCAAGGCTAACAACGGTTGCCGGCGTCCAATAGGGCTTGTAGTTTCTTGAAGGCTGGTGCGTCGCGGACGTGGACGAGATTCTGGAGCTTTCTGGAGCAAGCTTTTGATTTACGGGGAGAGTGATAGGGCTTGTAGTTTGCACTCTTTAGAGAACTCCACTAATTGAGAAATGGAGGGAAGCTGCAAAATTTTTGTGAAATTTTTGGAGGGAGCGAGAATAGAAAGCCTCGCACAGGAAATGACCTCATGAATGAAGGTTCAGAGAAGTAATAAATAAAATAATATCATTTTTAATTACACATTGATAATAAGAAAAATCATAATATGAAATAAATTTTAATGATAATTAAAATAAGAGGCTATTTATATTAACATAATCAAATTCAAATTGAGAAATTTTTTTAATTTATTTTATTAATTATTGTTGGAAAAAATAAGAATTTAAAAATAATTTTAAAGATTTTACAATATATAGGTTGTTTTGATTTATAGCCTTATTGACAGTGTTTGAATATATATGAATTTTTCACTTATGATCTTACTTTCTCGTGTGTGTTTTTAGTGATAAGTTTAGGCTATTGAGCTTAATTAAATTATATTTTATTTATTAGGGAAAAAGATAGAAAAGAGATTTGAAATTATAAAATATCAAATCAAATATGTAAAACATCAAGTTAGCACTAAAGTTGGTGAAGAGCTGAAAATTTGGGACCTGGTTGTCTTTCCAACTGGAGGAAGGCGCCTTTGACCCCAAAAAAAAAAATAATAAAAAAATAAATAAAATTGGAGGAATTGTGAAATTTTTGGAGGGGGAATAAGTTTACATTGTTTTGGAGGGAATATATGAATCTTTTGGAAGAATAATATTTTCTAGTGAAAAAAAAAAGAATTATAGTTTCTCACATACTAAATAATATATTTAACTTGTTATAAAAATAATATATTTAAATTTAAATTTTATAATTTTTAAATTTAAAGACTAACTTCGGAATGTAAGCATAATGAGAAATATAATCTCAATAACTTATATATTAGATAATGGTCTATACATAAAACATATAAGAAAAGTATAAAGATTATTAAATATAATTATGATTTAGCTCACGTGATTATGCCTAATTACAATAATCAAATCTGGAGCAATAATATTAGCTCATATGATTTTGAATTGGTTGTAGGATGTTGTTTATTCGTATTAATTGTATGTAACCAGACCCATCTTCCTTTATTCCTCTATATATCTATATATGTGGAAATCTAACTTGGGTAAATTACATCACAAACATTCCTAGTGAATAATTATATTTTGTTGTCAACACTCTAAGTATATGAATGTGAATTTTGAAATTTTTATTATCAGTATTATTGAGTCAGGAACTTCATTATTTAAGTTGTATAAACTAAAACACAATTAGAAAATGAAATGTGTGATTTAATCATTTTTCTTATAAATTCTCTGGGTAAAATGCTGAGATGAGCTCCGCAAGCATGTTATAAACAAATATGCCTAATACTATATGTTCTAATGAAACTCATGGATAGCATATTTGTATTTTCCCCCACTCTCTCTGTCTTTGGGTTTTGGCCCTCCCTCCCTATAATAAAAGATTAAAAGAAAACAGAAGTCCAGAGAGCTCGAGTCATTCTCATTTATCAAGATTACATGCCCAGACAAACACTAAAACCAACGACAACAATGAAGCTGTTCAATGTTTTCCAGCTTAATTTTATCCAGTAGCTTCTATGGAATAAAATTTCCATTCTTTGTAAGCATCGTAATGTTAGAAATACACATGTTTTGTCCTTGCATTCAAATTAATCAAAATCCGTTACACAGGAATAAAATATAAATTTAATTTCTAGTCACCTTTCTCATAGACCTAATTACCTCATACATAGTAGATCACAATTAAAATGTTTCTGTAGAAATCACCATTCCTAACAAGCCCCTGACCTTGTATTATTGATGACAGTAAGTAACATGATTATTGATCTTAATGTAATTGAAACTGAAAATTATTTCATAATAATACATATGAAATACACAAATAAACATTATTGCATATTAATTTTCTAGGATTTAATAAGTGGGGAAAATATTTTTGGATTTTTGCGGCGGAATTTATTTTCCGTCGCAAACTTGCAAATTGTGACGGAATTTATTTTTTCGTCGCAAAAGTTTGCGACGATTTGATTTTCATCGCAAATTGCGGCGGAAACTTTTGTGACGCATTTGATTTTCCATCGCAAATTGCGGCAAATTTATTTTCCGTCACAAAAGTTTGCGACGGATTTGATTTTTTGTCATAAATTGCGACGGAATTTATTTTCCTTGTAAAATTTTGCGACGGATTCAAATCCGTCGCAATTACGGCAATTTTTTTCCGTCACAAATTTTCGTCGCTATTTTAGTATTTTCTAGTAGTGTTAGAGCCCTGGCTATTGACATTGCAAAAGATACTAGTAAAATTATGGCAAATGCTTATAAGAATTTGTGAAATACCAAGGATGACCAAAGTGGAGAGAAGATCTACAAGAAGGTTTTTTTACAGGAAACATGATACAAACTATTCCATATGGCACATGTCCTAGGTGTTCTCTATTGTCCGCATTGCTTTTAAATAGTAACACAAAGCTCAGCTATATCTCATATGATTTTTTCAACAACATGCCTGCTCTTAAAACACTTGATTTGTCTAAGACTAGGATCAAGTGTTTGCCCGAATCCGTGTCGAGCTTGAAATGTCTCAATGCTTTAGTACTTTCAGGATGCAAACAATTGAGTTACATTCCTCCATTAAGAAATTTGAAATGGCTGATATTATTGGATCTATCTTTGACTGTCATCAATGAAGCACCTTTGGGCTTAGAATCATTGGTCAATCTTAGATGCTTGAATCTACTCTGTACGCCTAATTTAGTAATATCAGCATCAATCATATCCAAATTGATCAATTTAGAGCATCTTGAGCTCGATGTGACAACACAAGTAGGCATACATGGTTTAAAAAACTTGGAAGTTATAGTTGCTAACTTTCATGACTAATTCGTCTTCAATAAATATATCAGCTTTGTGCACGAACATTGTGTCCTTAGAAGCTATCATATAACTTTAGGGGATTCAAGTGATGAGGTAATAAATACAGAATATTCCATGAAGAGGATAACTTTTGAGGGTATGGATTTGAGAAATAGAAAAGCAAAACTCCCAGGAGACATCCAGGAGTTGGTTACAAGTGATTGCCAGCTAGTAGGGACAGTTGGTAGTTGCTTATGGAGTGTTCTTTTATCATATGGCCACAAGCCATACCAAATTCAACGGTTGGATATAAGACGCTGTAAAGATGTGGAGTACTTTTGTTGCTTCTCTGGCAGCTGCCCTTTTTCTCCTCTTCCCAACTTGTTGGACTTCTGTGCCTCTCGTCATTGAAGGACTTGAAAGATATTGTGTCACCAGATGCTCTTCTATCCTTGCATCAACCCTCTCTATTTTCTCATCTCACAAATCTCAAGATTTTCCGTTGCGATAGCATGGAGACTCTGATGATGCCAAAGTTATTAGCACTCCTCCAAAACCTACGCACCATTTCCGTTTCTCTCTGTTTGAAGATGAAAGAAATAGTTGGAGAGGATGATCATTCTAAAATGGAACTTGGCGGTAGTGGCGACCTTTCTCACCCTACTCCTATCACTCTTCCCAGGTTGACATCTCTGAAATTACTGTCAATACCTGATAAATCCCAATTTTAATACATTTTATCTCACCTTATCCATTTATTTTGGGAATTATTTTAGGCTAATTTGGATATATTAGATAATATTTGGATTATTAGCCAATTTTAGGAAATAATATAAATCTGAATTAATTATAAGATATTGGACTTAAATTATAAATATCCTAATTGTTATCTTGTGATTAAATAATATTTCGTAATATATGATAGATCATGATCTTATCATATTAGAAGATCCTATGATACATAATTTTTCGGAAGCTAAAAGGAAATCTAATGGTAGAATTTTATCGGTTTCTCATATTTTAATGGGGGCTGTTGGTACGCAAAAAAAGTCCCTATCTTCCTCTTATTAACCTAACCTAGCCGCAGACAGAGACATTCATTCACGTTGGAGAGCTGCAGAATATTGACGCATACGGAGACGTTGAAGACGCCGCAACACGCAGAGAAGAGAAGTTTTTGATTCTTTGATTCATTGATTCATTCACCTACGCGGACCCACCATTCATTACTTTTTCCTCCCATCTACTCACGTACAGCCACTGTGTGCCCAAGCCAATATTCATTAATTCATGGGAGAATTACACACAGGTCCCAAGAAATAGAGATATTTACATTTAGGTCCCTTCAAATGACAAAATTACGAAGTCCTAGGGACTTACGTAATTATTTCATATGAGTAAAAGACATTTTTGTCCATTCTCCTTCTCCTCTCTCCCTTTTTTATCTCTCACTTCCGAAGCTATTTACAACAACAAATGCATGTAATAACAACAGAAAATGCATATATTAACAACAACTTTTGAAAACCTGGATTTTTTCATCTCTCACTTCCAGAAGCTATTTACAACAACAAATGCATGTAATAACAACAGAAAATGCATATAATAACAACAACTTTTTAAGACCTGGATTTTTTCACCTATCACTTCCAGAGGCTATTTGAAAAAATCCAGGTTTTGAAAAGTTGTTGTTATTATATGCATTTTCTGTTGTTATTACATGCATTTGTTGTTGTAAATAGCCTTTGGAAGTGATAGGCGAAAAAATCCAAGTTTTGAAAAGTTATTGTTATTATATGCATTTTCTATTGTTATTACATGCATTTGTTGTTGTAAATAGCTTCTGGAAGTGAGAAGTGAAAAAAAATCCAGGTTTTGAAAAGTTGTTGTTATTATATGCATTTTCTTTGTTATTATATACATTTTCTGTTGTTAATATAGGAAGAAGGAGAATGGGCAATAAAGTCTTTTACTCATATGAAATAATTACACAGAAGTCCCAAGGGACTTCTGTGTAATTTTGTCATTTGAAGGGACCTAAATGTAAATATCTCTGTTCCTTGGGACTTGTGTGTAATTTTCCCTTAATTCATCTATTCTTATGGCTGTGAGCTGCATGAAGCTGGGTGAAGGAATGATTTCCATGGCAGCTTGAGATCTTTAGGAGGCAACTTGGGAGGAGCGTGGGGAAGCTAAAGCCTAGGAGTTTATACTTGAAGACCACAAGGAGTGTTGTTCTTTTTATCTTTTTAATTCGAGACTTGAGATAATTTAGTTTTAAATGATTTCAAGCTATGTTAATTGAGAACAATCTAGTTTTAGATTGTAAACTTATTTCTTTTGGATTAGGTGATAATTTGAAGTTTTTATACTTATTGCTAGATTCTTATTTGCAACCTTTGGATTGTCAATTAAATTAATAATTGAGTTTTTGTTATTAATTTAATTGTTAATTTTGTTTATCATCTTAATTGTTTAATTGGGTTGGTAAATTATCTAGTTGTTCAATTGGATAATTGTAAACAAGATTTTCAAGATTATTTTGTGATTGGTTTTTAATGAGTTTAATTAGTCACCGCTTATTTCATTATGAGTTTTCTAGTGAAATATGTGTTATTGAGCTAGAGGGTTTCCCATGTTCAATTGGGTAATTAAATTCATTAATGTCTCTTTGATCTAATTAATAAACTTGGGCTCAAAAGTTAACTCCATGCAATTTCTAAGTTATCCTCTTTTTATCATAACTGAGTTAAATCTGTGTGTTTGAATTGCTTTTAAATCAACTTTCTTCTTAGGAATTTTAATTATTCTCTCATAACAAAAACCCCCTAAATTTGCATTCCCATCTAGATTAGTTCCATTCTTATATAGGTTTTAGAGTCATTTTCATCCTACATTTAGTTAGTTTAGTTTCATTTCATTGCAATTTTTATCACCTAAATTCAACCTAAAGAAAACCCACAGCTTGCTCCTTGGGAGAATGACCTAGGTTGATCCTAAACTGCATAATTAATTAGGACCTAGTTTAATTGATTGCTGTAGCGACAAAAGCAATGCATCAATACGACAATTAAATTTTGTATACAGAGGCGTCATCCTCTGCCCTTCTCTCCAAACATTCTCTGCTCTCGAGTGCGAGAAACTAAATCGCCCTCGGATAGAGATCTCAAATGGATGTGAGCTTCCCATGGAGAAGACCTCAACTGGATACAGTTGGGCAATTAAAACTGATTAATCAGGTCCATATCTGCGCCATTATAATTTGACTTCATTTTATATTATATATATATATATTTATTATGCTGATTGAATCTCAACAATTTATTAATATTATTCTCACTGTTTGTGTTGGTTTCTCCTCACGCTTTTCATGAGTTTCTCTTCTTTAATCACAGAAATCGATGCACCTGTAAAAATCTAAAATTATTAGAGCCAAATAATCATATGTTACTTATGTCTTCTTTATTTTCCTGTGTTGCACTTAATTTTTGTCTCAATTAAACTAAATTAGTTGAAGTTTGATCTTTTTCTTAAAAAAAAAAAAAAAAAAAAAAAAGGTTTATGAGGCCACCCATGGTTAGTCCAATTGTTAAGAATTTAGCTCATAACTTACAAAATCATGAATTCAAATCCCACTATTGATGTGAGGTAAGCTCTAGCTCTAAGTTTTGAGGCATGATTTAACCTTAGTGAACCTATGAAATCCAACTAACTCAAACCTTTGTCATTTAAAAAAAATAATTAAAAAAAACCTAATTCAAACACTCACTTAATATATGAGCAAAATCAATTGTTCTATTTTTTTTCATTTTTCATTTCATTTTATTATTTTCTGGGGTTGAATTCTCCCACATATTGTTCGAGTTTTCAACTTAAAAACCGAAAATTAGTTTTTGCCAAGCGCAACTACTGCCATTTTGATTTAATTCGGCTTATGAAAAAGTACTTCATGAGTTGGTAATGTTTTTTTTTTTTTTTTGGGATTAAATCATGAGTTGGTAATTGTTTATAAGAGTCTACAAAATTTCTAATGAACTTTACAAAAGTGCTGTTATATTTTATAATAATACTACACTTGACTCTCTCTCAGCAAATAAAGGATAATGTACTTTGTTGTCAACCATCAAAGGATAATTTCAAAAATTTATCATCTTTTCATCGCCACTCCAGCGGTTATTCACCTAAAAACTTCATCTCCATTCCAGTAGTTCTTCACCTTTGGACCAGTGGGCCCTTCCTGGCCCAACACTTCACTCGGCAAACTGCTCACCATATTCTCAAGAAGCTTCTTCAACTCCCCAGGCAACCATTTCTCGACCTTCTTCAATTGCTCTGCTACATCATAGCTTATCTTCGGACCCCATTCTCTGAAATAGTTCAGCCATGGCGGCTCCACTATCTCTGACCCTAGATACTCCGCAGAAACCACTTCATACCCTATCGCCATATCCACTACCATATTACTCGCTGCAGTATCGTTCCTAATTCCAACACCATTAGCCCCTTGAAGACTGGTCCCTTGTTTGGGGTAAATAGCATGGCCATGAAGTGAAGAATAGACAATAGGTTTGTTCCCATCCTCCTTGAATTCAAGATCGAAGGGATCTACCCAGATACCCCCACTGTGTTCTGATAAATAAACACTTTTTAGTTCTCCATCGAAATTGCTCACTCTCAGTGTCACGTGTTCCCAGTCCCCCACGTGTTCGCCGATCTTCCCCAGTGAAATGGTGATGAACTCTACTTTTGCTCTTGCAGGTCCATTGAATGGGTAGAATACCCAACAGGCTATGTCTGTAAATGTTCCACCAAACATGGGTTTTATGTGTAGATATGCCTTTGAGCTTTGTAAATCGCCCCTTTTAACTCTTTCCTTGTTGTCTTCGTCTGCTGGAAGATCCAGCCAATAGGAACCGTCATTATTAGGATCCTGAGGAAGATTAGTGCCGTTTGGTTGTATTGGGGTAGGATGTGATTCGTCTCCCTTCTTATAGAGTAATCCCCCATTGGCGAAAAACCAGTTTACAGAGGAAGGGTGGTATTCTTCATCAGGATGTAAGTACATTACTGGAGAGTAAGCTTGGACTATTGCTTGAATTTGTTGTAGATTTGGCATAGAGGTTAAGTTAATATTGGTGTTTTTCAAACATGATATTGTCAGAGGACTAGCGTTTCCACCATCTTGAACTAGAAAAGTTCCTACAAGAAGTCCAGGAGCTTGCGTGCCTCTGTTGCTTGGTCTTGTTTTATAGAGATTGAATCCATTGGGGTCATTGGATGTGCCTGGTCCCCAGATCCATGTATATGTTTCAATCTGATCGGTATGGTCTGACCGGACACACCGAATTTTATCGAGCGAGGGCTTCTCTAGTGTTGTGGTCACAACGTGTCCTACTGCTTTATAGCCATCAGGAGGGTTTGGTTGCCAAAAATAGGCAAAGCTACTTTGATTGATTTGTAGAGACATGGTGCTCCATATCAGAGTGTAGTCAAGTGGTTCCTTTAGAGCCGGGTTAGTGGTTGAAGAGTTATCTTTGGCCACAAGAACCCATCCAAAAAGGGGCTTGTTGTTTGGTTGGCTATAACAACCCAACATAGAGAATCCTTCTGGTTGTCCTGTAGGTTCAAATATTGTTGCGCCAAGATTATCCGGACCACCTTCATAGGATGCCCATACTTTGCTGAATGTTGAAATCTGCGCCACTTGCAGCTCACCCAGATTTATGATCCCACTAGCAAATCCATCACCTGCATGCAAAATGGTAATAATACTTCACCAATGTGACAGTATTTGACATAAATCATACTTCAAATTGTGCCGGAGCCTCACACATTTTATGTCCTAAACTTGAGCACAATCTGTGACACATGGGGATTGGTTTCATGTGTAATGAGTGTCAAACATGTTTAAAGATATGATATGACTCTGTTTCTGAAATGTCAATGCTTTGCTGAGAGAAACTTCAAATATGGAATATCAGGCTTGTATGATAAGTGTTCATTAGAGCTTGAAAATTATACATAATTGCTCTGCATCTGTTGAGTTTCATATGAAGATAAAGGCTATTTAATTACCTGGTGGCCAGACTGGTGTTGGAGCAGAAAGCTTGAAAGTGGTATCAATGCGAAGACTTTGATCCTTCGTGGAGATACCCTTAAGACTATTTCCCATCCGATCTGTTTTTGATGAAAAACAAAAATGAATGCAAAGGTAATGGTGTTATACAATACATACGGATTTTGCAAGGAGCATATTCATTTGATGATAAAAGTGATGATAGGAAGTTAATGAGTGGAAACAAAAAGGACGGCCTAATGAAGTATCGTCCATGGAAGCCAGATTGCCTCTATATATATGCTTATGCTTCTAATTAAACTTTAGCATTCAAACGGTACGTTCACATGCTTGTATATGTAAATAGACAGTCAACAAAATGCTTTTGTGAGTATAGCCGTTTGTTTGTATTTAATCCCACTGTGTAAGAAAAGACATACACATAAAACATCTCCCATTAAGGTAATATCGTTAAACAGGAGCAGAAATATTTTCTTATGTCTCTTAAATTATATGTAATGTAAAAAGTTAACGATGAATTTATTTTCTCTATAAGAAGTTATTATTTAAAAGGTTAATAGGATTAATGTTTTAAAAGATAATAAAAAATAATGTTATTCAGACCAATACGTAATGCAATTTAAAAAATTTAAGGAAAAATATTATAAATTATTGATACTATTTTTTTTTTTTTTTTTTGCCCCAAGATACTAAAAAGGTTCGGAATTTAGAAATGGTAAGTAACTAAGAGATATATTTAAATAAAAATTAATTTGTAATATTTATGAACACACACATATATAAATTTTATACAAATTTGAGTAAATACCCTTTCTCGGTCCTTGACAAAAAACACGGATCCTATTTTAGTCCCTTACAAAAAAAATCGGCTCTTATTCATCCTTTTTATGGACTAAAAATGACATTTTGGAAATTTGTGAGGATCAAAATGTCAACCAATCGACCTTATTGTAAGGGACCGAAATGGGGATCGAGTTTTTTTGTCAAGGACCAGAAAAGATATTTACTCTACATATTTCATAAAAAATATGAAGTTGGATTTAAAAATTTAAAAATAAATAATTTTTAATATCTATAAAGTACACATATGATATAAGTTATGAATAAAATATAAATTATTGAAAATTTACAATATGATTTTTTGGAATTTAAAATTAAATTTTATGAAAGAATATATTTTTTTAAAAAAAGAAATTATATAAATTTATATCATCTTGTATTACGCTGATAATATTTTTAGCAATTCCTCCCTACCACTACCACATCTATGAATAATTAAATAATACTGTAGTACTCTTAAGATAATTAAATTATGTGAGCCGGCTGAAGAATATAATTTTTTTTAAAATGATTTTTCATCATAATTTTTTCACTATTTTGCGCTAAGAATACAATTATTTTTCAAAGTTTTAATCTGAAGTGTTATATATATAAGATATTTTCAAAATTTATTACTTTATAAAATTGAATTTTTTAAAAGTATAATAATCCTTTGGATTTTTCAGTTCCTTGACTCCTCCCTTCAAAGATTTAAACTTCCACCCAACAACAACAAAAACAGTTATTTCATGTCTATCTCTTCTTTATAGATTGGATAATTAGATTAGAGATTGCTTGGTTGTTTTAACAGTGGCTTCTAAATCTAACTTTATTCATTTTCTTAAAGTTCTAAATATACGAGAAAAATTGGGGTGTTTGATTAGGGGTAATTTAGTTTTTTTAAAAAAAAAAAAAAATTGATCTTCTAAATAATTATCATCTTTAAGGTCCTAACTTTTAACCAATAAATATTATTTTTCTCCAACATTAGCAAGATAGTAGGAAGGACGTCATGCCATATAACAGCGAAATTAGTAGGAAAGTAGCGAGGGAATAATTAACCTCTCTATCACTAAATTAATCATAACTATATATAATTAACCTCTCTATCACTAAATTAAGCATAACAATATAAAAGCGAAATTGGTGAGGGACTTTATCTTTTGCTAATTTTAGATTTTCTAGAATTTAAAAAATTAAGAAAGTTACATTGTTAAGTATAGTTTATCCAAAATTTCATATAAATTCTTTATTAAAGTCCTTTTTAAACTTAAACGTTACAAAACATTGTTTCATCTTATCTTTTAACTTACTCCTTGTGTTGTTTAATATAAGATTTAGTTAACTTTTTATATAAAAAAATTAATAAGGAAGCTAAATAAATTACATAATTATTTTATTGTGTATATTATTAAATTATATATTAATTTATAAATCTTGCAAATTAGATTAGTTTGAAAAACAACAATAAATGAATTTTTTTAAAAAATATCTTATTTGCTTCTTTAATCCTCTTTAAAAAAGAAGTTTACTTAATTTGGTCTTATATTAAGAAGTAAATGAATTAATTTCTTTTGTCGCTTCTCATCCTCCTATTAGGCTATTACCAAGAAATCACAGTCACAGGCCAATAAACACAGAGAAGTATATCACTGTAAATAATACTTAAGAGTGCAAAATGTTAGTTAACCAAATATTGCTTCCATACTTAATATATGACCTAATTTGAGAGTTAATGTTGATCCTAAATATAAGGCCTATTTCACATGTTTCCCGATTTTCCCCCTAAATAAAACTTATTAATATTCCTTCAACAAAGTAGGAGACGAGGGAGGGATCATTTAAGAAGATAATCATGATATTTTAGAAAAAATTATACTATAAAATTAGTTAAATATATAAAAATTAAGGAGATGAAGGTTTTTTTTTTTTTTTTTTTTTTTTCCTTTCATATCCAAAGCAAGTAAAACGAATCTGACCTGAAAATGCTTCCATGGGCGCCGCTGCAGTGTTGGCCGTCGGCATCCTCGTCGCCTCGTGATTTCGCCATAGAAATGCAGACCAAACAACCCCTAAAACCATTATATTCACCATTTTGTTCTTCATTGATCTTCTTTTAAAACTTCTTTTTCTCTCTCCCTTCGCTGATTAATTACCACCAAAACCCAAAAGCCTCCTCCTTTTATATATATATATATATAGAGAGACATGGGCACAAGACCTCCTTCACTGCCCTCTCATTTGTTTTGGACTTTTGACATATATGTCTGCCATATGTTGCCTTTACTACCTGGGAATATACGTCAACGAATTTCCTTGTTTAGTGCATTATATTCTTCTCTTTCCCTTAATTTCTACCTTTCTGTAATGATCTAATCTTAAAGATGTTTGCTTCCAAGTTTTCTCTTTTTTATCATTTAATTTTCTCCTTTGTCCCATTAATATTGAGAATTGAGAGAAAAAAATTTGAGTTGTGAAATTAATGAGGAAATATGTTATTGGTTTCTGGAATAAGTAAATGGAGCAAATATTATTTTTAGCCTTCATTCATATCCGGAAGCAAATCCTCCCATCATTTCATTTTTTTATCATCCTTCATTAGCTCATTTGGACCGTTAATTGGAAAGATGAACTCATCTATGGCAACGAGTAGAGTAGGCAGCAAGTGGAGTGCATAAGCCCCTTTAGAGATAGGGGCGAGCAGCAAGCAGCACCTTGTTTGTATAGGGTTCAAAACCTATCTTACTAATAATTAGAAAGGGACCGTTGATTGAGAAGATAAAAGAAAAGTTGAAGAAGTAATAACTTAATGACATGACTCATTTTTTACCTTTTAAATTGATTAAACGGACATGATTCAAAAATTGTGAGGGATGATAAGAAAAATGATGATGAAAGAAACGGACACATTCATATCCATGTATATGCATTTAAATCCAATGAATAAGAGTCTTAAATGCATTTATTACTTATTAGTGAATATAAATTATTTATGCTTGGACAAAATTTGAAAGGGTTTTTAAATACAACTGAAAAGAATAATTAAAAGAGATTCAATGAAACCTCTCGTCCTTGGGGTCAACTGGCAAAGGGGTCGGACACTCTTACCAAAGGGAGGGGGTTCAATCCTGGAGTTGGTCAAGGCACTGGGAGAGACATCTTAGCTCTTAAGTGCCTAGGTAAACGCTCGAGGGTAATAGATGGCTTGCCCCGCCTAACATCGATATGACCCAGGAGGAAGTGAATTTCGCCCTGCCTTTTGATCGTGGGTGAACCCACCCCTTTCCTAAAATTTTTGTATAATAATAATAATAAAAAAAAAGAGATTCAATGAACAAAAATGATCCTAGAGACCAGGAGATGAAGCTTCAATTACCGAAGAAGATGCAAAAACAACTAAACAAGCATAACTGAATTCTGATCCGTTATGAATCAAAACGCGCGTGCTTTTATACATATGTGGTGAACAGTAACTTCATTTTAATTGGTCAAAATATACATATAATAATTAATTTTAAGTTGAATGCATGGAACTTCTATCATCTCACCAGTAATTTGAAGCCAACTCCTAAAACTTTCAAATTTTTGTAGTATTAGTCAGGTATCTCCAAAATAGTTGTTACCTTTTTTAATATAAGAACTATATAACTAATTTGTTAATATTAAAAATTTAGTTAAATTAGTTATTTATAATAAATATGTGTTAATTTCCTTAAAATATCCTCTTTAATCATGTGGCTTTTGATAAAAACCATGGTTATGAATTCCACCGGCCGGTTCGAACCGAAAACCAGCTCACCAGCCATGAAACCAGTCTAGTCTGTTATAGAGATGGGGGTCATGTTTTTTTCTAACGTCGATTGAAGCTCCCATGTTCGACAACTCCGACATGGAAAAAGAGAGATGGAAAGAGAGAGAGATGAACAAAAATAGATGGACAGAGCCCAGTAGCTAGATTGACGTCCTTCAAGGCTCAGATTAACGACATTTCTAGGCTCATATCGGTGAAAAACAAAGTCTAGCGACCTCTGAGGCTAAGTTTGGCGAAAATCTTTGACGAAACCTTCGAGGCTTGTCATCGTGAAGGAAAAAATAGAGTCGGTGTTCTTCAAAGGTCGGAGTGGCGAGAATCTTCAATAACATGAAAGAAAAAATGGAGTTCGGCGTCCTCCAAGGTCAGATCATCAAGAATCTTCAGCACAAGCCTTCGAGGTGAAAGAAAATCAGACTTTGTTAATGTGAAGGACGAGGCGTCGAGACTCTTAGGCCCTGTTTGTTAGAAAGAATTGGGCCGATGGAAAGGGAAGATAACAACTTTCCCACGCACAAAACGTGTTTGCTTCCCCCATCTTCCTTCGAGTATACATCCGGCGAGGCCCAAAGTTCCATCAACCATTGGAACCTTCATTCCATCCGAAATAGGGGGGAAGGTGAAAATCTTCCCTGGAAGGTGAAAATGTCGGACAAAAAGGCCCCTTTGAAAAGACTGTACCCATAAGCACGAGCAAGGCGCGAGCTGGACGAAGGTGTCGGTGAAGAAGCTTGTATCTACAGTGGTCATTTTTCGACGAAGGAGAAGTTGAACCCAGAGGGAGAGAGCTGCATTTGAGGTCAGTATTCATTGGAAATCCATTTAAATGTGTGATCTACCTTTATGGGTCTGAGCTATTCGTTGTAGTGTTGCGAGCTTGGGGGGTTCTGAACTGTTTGTTGCCTTGTTGCTTCGAGGTTAGGGGGCTAGGCTTTTCGTGGCCCTGTTACTTCCAGCTTGGGGGGGGGCTAAGCTTTTCGTAGTCCTATTGCTTCGAGCTTGGGGGGCTGAGCTTTTCGTTGCCTTGTTGCTTCGAGGTTGGGGGTTGAGCTTTTCATTGCCTTGTTCCTTCGAGCTTGGGGAGGGGGGACACACACACAGTGGAATGCATTTTGAAGCAATATCCAAACACAGACACGGTTTACTTGCTAGGAAATATGTTGTTTGTTTCTGTACAATGTGTTGTTGTTTTATTAATCTTCCCTTTTTTGAATAATGTGAAGTGTGTTTATGTATGAAAGTTGATTGTGTGGTGATGGTATGTTTATTGAAAATGAAAAATGGGTTTTGTTAAGTCTATTAAAGCTGAAATGAAAAAAAGTAATAGCAAATAAACAACTGAAGATTACGTTCGAACCAGACACCCCAGTTCGAACATCAGATATATGTCGTTCATTCAGTGAGTGAGATGTTGGGTGATAAGTAGTGGTGTAAATTGAGCCGATGAGATGAAAGATAGGAATGTCTGAATGTTAAATTGTGGTAGTTTGTAAAGAGGAGAGGCAGATTATGATAAAAAAGATATTGGTGTGGTGAAAAATTGTGTAGGTATGGAGCCACGTTTATGTGAAATGATCGGAATGTTGGCCGGGTGCATAACTTTGCTACTAGCAGTGAGGACCTTGCTTGTGACGATGATAGTCGCTGTGGGAGTAGGTAGACCAAGGCACTTAGCGGATAGGACATTTAGATTAGATTTTCATGCCAAGAGAGCGAATTTGAGAGCGATGATATATAGTAGTGACACCACTTGCTTCAACCAAATTAGGATGTTTCGGGCAACGTTTGATAAATTGTGTCACATGTTAGACACAATCAGCGGATTGAGAGCAACTAAACATATGCTAGTTGATGAGCAGGTGGCTATGTTCCTTCACATATTGTCCCATTATGTGAAGAACAGAGTCATACAGTTTGAGTTTGGAAGGTCAGGAGAAACCATTAGTAGATACTTCAAACTAGTGCTCGATGCTGCCATCAGACTTCGATCATTGCTTTTGAAGAAACCAGAGCCAATTCTAGAGGACGCAAATGATAATCGTTGGAAGTGGTTCAAGGTATGTACATTATGGTATTGTCTGAGTAATTTAATAGAGTATTGACACTATGGTTTGACCTTAACGGTGATAATGTTTTTGTCATTTTAGGGGTGCCTTGGTGCATTGGATGGTACGCACATACGTGTTCAAGTCCCTGCACAACACAAGGGGAGGTACCGAAATAGAAAAAGGGAGGTAACAACTAATGTCCTTGGGGTATGTTCACCGGATGAGCAATTCATATTTGTTTTGCCCAGGTGGGAAGGGTCAGCTGGGGATAGGAGAGTGTTGAGAGATGCTATAAGGAGACCATTTGGACTAACAGTGCCACTAGGTACGGGTGTGAGCGTGCATTACGTTGTTTAAATTAAGTTACACTATTGTTTGTTAACTTGTATTTCTTTGTGCAAGGAACTACTACTTGGTCAATGCTGGGTACAGTAATTGCCAGGGTTTTTTGCTCCTTATAGAGGTCAAAGGTACCACCTTAATTTCGGAGACAAGGACATCAACCCCAACCGCGCATGAGTGTTTCAACTGCGACATTCGCGGCACGAAATGTAATAGAAAATTGCTTTGGCATACTCAAGTTACAGCGGGTAATATTGAGGAGCCCATCTTTTCATCCAGTGAGGCTGCAAAATAGATACATTGTTGCTTGCTGTTTGCTCCATAATCTCATTCGTCAGGAGAGTGTTCAAGATCGCCTTGATGAGCAGATTGAGACGTTACCAATTGGACCTCCAACGATTGACAACACGCCCTTAGTTCCAATGGAAACTAGTGAAGTCTGGACTAATTACAGGGAACAACTTGCAAATGACATGTTTGTTGCCTTTTTGCCACTTGGAGATAACTGATAACGTTGTACACAACTATTGCTAGGTTTAAGGACAATTTATTCTATTTGTTTATGTTAAAAACAACAACCATGTCCTATGTCAATCTGAATTTCAATTAAGTTCGTCTTTGCCTTTGTCGTTGGTGTGGTGTGCTATTTTATTGTTATTTGAAAAGTATGTATACCTGTAATATTTTTCCTCAATCAGTGTTTGTTTTAGATGGATCCAGTCGAACAGGAAACCAGGATGAGGATCAAGATGTGGACATCAGTGGAGGATCGGGTCTTGGTCGATTGCCTTGTGACTTTGAGAATGGACCAAAAGTGGATGGCGGATAGTGGGTTTAAGGCAAGATATGCAAATGTGTTGTAGAAGATGATTGAGGAGAAGCTTCTTGGCTGTGGTATTAAAGCAACTCCTCACATCACCTCGAGACTAAAGACCTTAAAGCGTCTATTGCAGGCAGCATACGACATTATTTATGGACCTAATGCTTCAAGATTTGGTTGGAACCCGGAGACCAACCTTGTTACCGCATATACAGAGGTGTGGGATGAGTATCTGAAGGTATATGATCCTACCATTATGTTCAAATTTGTACTTAGTTTCTGTATTACAAATGACTTCCATTTCCAAACTCAACTTGTTTAAAGTGCAGGCTCAACCAAAGGCAAAGGAATTTAGAACCAAAACCTTATCAAACTTTGAATCTTTATGCATGGTTTGGGGAAGGGACAGGGCTACCGGTGAAGAAGGTGAGTGCCCGGTGTAACATCCTGAATTTTAGACCCGGAAAATTGAGAATAAGCCTAAATTAGACAGATTACTAAGCCCGGTTCAGGAAGTATGACATTTCCTGGACAGATAAAGATCCTCTGCATGTTTGAGGAAAAAGCGTCTTTGGTGGGCCCGGGTTTGAAAAGGTGCGGGCCCGGGCAAGATACGGTGAGGCATAAAGCTAGGTATGATGAAGCAAGGGCAAAATGGTCAATTCCTTGACCTTTGGGCATTCAATTTCGTTTTATATGAGAAGGGAGAGAAAAGCAGATGATTTTACACATACTCTGGTCCAACACAAGACGCGGGACCCGCAGGCGATAAACCAATAGAAAAGGGGACCGATAGGGACCAGTTAGGGGATAATTTTGGGCAGAATGAGACAAATGTGGGGCCGCCTTGGAAGAGGGAAGGCGCCACATGATTATACCTAGGTAGAGGCGAATATTTGGAAAAGTCAGAGAAAAGTACGAAAAGATGTATTTTTTGACCCGGCGGGACCCGATAAGAGCCGGTAGACCCCAAAATTGACAAATAAAGTAGGAGAATGGAATTAATTGGTGGGGTTCAGATTTTGGGACACCCCATGCACATGTGATCTGCCTAAATTGATGAAAAAAAACTGATTTGAACAAGAGTCAAGCTTAGTCAATTAAGTTACTAACATGTGGGTCCCAAAAAGCCATCTAGAATCACATTGATTAATTCCAATCCAATTTGAAGGTGGAATCTGATTATTTGGGCAGAAATCACGCCACATATACTCCCTAGAAGTGTCTCAAATCTGCACATGGGCTAAAGATTAAGTAAAGACAATTGGATGCCAACCAAACTAGAGATTTAATTAGTTGCATTGGAACTAGTTGGTTGCTTGTGCTATTATTAAATATACATGCTCTCTCTCCTAGACCATGGGGAGCACGAAATTTGCAGAGAAAGAGAGAGTATTCAGCCAACCTCCATAGCCAAGCTCAAGCTCCAAGTACCTAGGATCATCAACTCAACTTCCGATTTCAGGTAAACACCGAAAACTCAACTCTTTGAAGTTCAAAGTTGGGATTTTCGTGCTTCTGGATGGAGCTTGGTTTTGGGGTCTGATTTTGGGGTTTTTGATGGTCCCAAAGTGTTTAAAACGTGATTTTGTGTGGGGTTAAGCCATGGTTTAAGTTTTCTAACTCAAAAACCCCAAAAACTCAAAGAAGAGGCTTGCTGCCGGTGTTCGGATTCTGGGCAGCGAAGCTTCAAAGATGTTTTTAGAACAGTGGAGATGTTGTTTTGAGCTGAAATTTCACATAAGAAAATTATACATCTGGGGCATAATTTTGATAGGTAATATGATATATTTTTGATGTACCAATTGAGAGATACAGATTTTCTAAGTTAGCTCTGTCTGTAACAGGGTGAAATCTGACCCAGGTGTGAAAAGTGAGAACCACGCCAAAATAAAAGTACTTTTAGAGTCTAAGAATATTTTTCATGCAAAATAGACATTTCAATGGTTCAAAGGGCACTGGTTTCATGTAAATATGAATTTTTTGGAATCTATTAAAAATCTTATAAGTTGGGTCAGAAACACTGGATTTCTGGAAAATGAGGTTGGGCTCGGTTTTGGTAGGAAAAAACGCAGTGGCATTTTCGTAAATACTGAATAAGTGTATTTTAATGATATTTAGGTCAAGAAACCCTTGGAAAATTAGCGGGCCCAATAAAAGAGTGAGGACAATACTCACCACACCAGGTAGTAACCGTTTTACTCAGATATCTTTATGTGTTTTGTTGTATGTTTGTGTTTGCCATGTGTGTTTTTCTCTGTACATGTTGTGCCAAATATGCATACAGTGTTGTGTGATTCCTAGCGTTGAGGACGATCAGTCCGAGGCCGGCCTTAATTGGCGGCTGTGCGGGTTGAGTTTTCAGTCTGGGGCTGGCCTAGTGAGGGGCGGCTTTACGGGTTGAGAGTCCAGTGAGACCGAGGCTTGCCTTGGTGAGGCGGTATCACGGGTTCTTGGACTGTGGTGTATGTTGTACTGTGGTATGATCTGGATGCATATGTGGTATGTTTGGCATATCTGTGATGTTTTTATATCTGACATGGTTACATACATTCTCCTTACACATTTAGTATTTGAGTATTGACGGTTACTCTGGGGAACACTATTGGACCCCAGACTCTTCTGTAGTCACAGGGAGACAGGCCCGATGTGAAGAACTCATCTTCTAAATGATAAGTGTTTATCGGTACAGACTGAAGAATAGGGAATGCCCTATTATATTTGTATATGTATTTGAGATGACAGTATGTTTTGTTTCGGTATTTATTCTGGATAAATGTACCCTTAACCCTTCGGGGACTTTTATTTTCTATTTATTTTACTTTTACCAGTACAGTAAGATTGTCCAAACCGGTTAAATGCTCTGTTGCGCTTACTCTGATACAAGTTAAATGGACCTAATAATGAAGAAAAGGTAACTAAGTAAAGGAATCCCTCTAACCCGCCACCCAAAAGGGGCGAGGCCGGTAGGGGTGTAACACCCGGGGGGAGTGGAAGAACAAATTAATCTTGAAGATGACAAACTTTCAGAAACACCACAACATGTTGATGAATCTGAGTTGTCAGGAACGAACCATGAAACTGTCACCACTCAAGTCAATGCATCTGATGCAAATGTTGGTCGAAAGAAGAAGCGCAAACTGAACAATGCTGAAGTAATCGCTGAGGCATTGTGAGATACAGTCACACAATTGGAAAAGACCATTGTTACTACGTTTGACAAGCTAGGAAATATGATGGCACCCCAAGAAAGGCAACCTGAACCTGCTGCCCCAGGAGATGACTTGTACATGGAGCTACTACAACTTGAGGAGTTGACTTGGAATGAAAGAAACCTTGCACATATGAAGATCGTAGCGTCTGACAAAATGGTGACTGCATTTCTAAAGGTACCTGCAGAGTTTAAGCCGTCATGGATCCACACTTTGCTTTCTCAGTAGAGATGCATTATCAATAGTACATAGCTGGTCTTTTTATTTTTGATGTATCTGTATAGGCCAGTGGTAATTTAGATGTGTCACTTTGTTTTGGACACTAATCTGTCTTTTGTATATGCTGCACAGTCCTTTTGTATATGCTGCACAGTCCTATTATATAGGGCAGGGTTATTGCATTAGCGTAAACTTTGAACCATGTTCAAATAGGTTAAGGAAAAATTGGACATGGCATAAAGTTTGTGTGGCGCAGCCTGTTGTCAAATGATAAGTTATAAGTGTATTATGATGCAGGCCATCTGTTAATTGGCTGGTGTATGGGATGTACTCACTTATTTTGAATGCAGAAAATGGATAAATTTCTATATGTGAACATTGTATTTTAGTGTTTCACCCTTTCCATTTATTGTACTTGCTTCTTGTAACAAATGCATATCAGCATTTTCCATTTACTGTACCTGCTTCTTGTAACAAATGCATATCAGCATTTTCCATTTACTGTACCTGCTTCTTGTAACAAATGCATATCAGCATTTTCCATTTACTGTACGGCCGAACGTCCGGCTGAAGTTCGAACCTAATAGTGTTCAACATTATGTGAAGTTTTCCATTATGAAATCTATGTCTGTTCGAACTTTGGATTTACGTTCGAACGTATGATATCTTTTGAATTAGTTATGCAAAATATGAGATCAGTATGTTTAATGACACGACAGCCGCTTTAGCAAAGTTATGAATGGAAACACGTGACCAAATTTTTTTAAAAAAAATTATGTAAAAGGTCTTGATTGAACAGACGTGGGTATTTTTCCATTTCATTAAAGCAAAGGCAGTTTATACCCATGTCCAGTACTTTATGGAGCAGTTCGAACGTCAGTCACAAAACTGACGCCGCCCACTACTCTGTTCAAAACTGTCACACATCTGCCATCTGTTCATCACGTCTTCCCCAGGCAAACCAAACCCATTTCACATTGTGTTTCCACCTTTTTCAACCGCGACCTTTCAGCATTTCTGACCTTCAAACCCACACCCAAGGACATTACACAACGTCGTCTTCCCATTGTTCCTCTGTTCCTGCCATTCGAACCTCGAAGGAGTCCTTATAAACCCGAACCTCTCAATCCACATTTGGGAGGATTGTAACCTTGTACCCAGTGTTTCCAAACGCGACTGTACCCTAACCCGATATGTTTGCCACTGCCGTGTACTGAACCAGTTCGTAATGGGGAAGGCAAGGAAAAGTGACAACCGGTTGAACGAATTGGGCATTACAATGGAAGACGTTGTAGGTTATAGGAAGCACAGGGCAACACTACGGTAGTGTGGTCGAGTTGGGAGGTCGACGGAGACGAGCAAAGACACAAAAGCGTATGACGAGTATGCAGAAGCAGCAAAGTAGAATAGAGAACTTGATGCTAAAGAAGCGAGGAAAAAAAACGGGCTATTAAGAAGAATACCCACACTCCGGCGTCTAGGAAGAGGAAGGCCCCTTCAGGTGATGATGGTGACTCTGTCTCTGACTCTTCTCAAAAGGGGAAAAATCGAAAGGCAGAGGATGCCAAACAGAGGAAGGGGAAAATGGTTGACCTTGCCGGTTCCAGTGGGGATGATAAAGACTGGCAACACACAAATGTGTCTGAAGATTCTTCTGCCGCCACCAACGATGATAACGACGACATTGAGCAAGTTGATGAGGTAAGGTCCAAGTTGTATAGGAAATTGAAAGTGCAACAGAGGGCCAATATCATTCCTGACTCTAAGGCCGACTTCAATCAGTCGAAACTTGAGGACTATGACATGAGGTTAGTAGGTAGAAGTTTGTGTAAAATGAGTAGGATTAGGATGGACTCATTTGATACTGATTATCCCTTTGGACTAGACGCCTTGCTTAGACCATTTAGGGGACTCCTGGAGTTGGGTTTGCCTTATAGTGACTCGATTGTGAAGGTGTTTTATTCAAACCTCAGATTATCTAGAACTGGAATTGTGTCCACACGTGTTAGGGGGCAAACAATTGAATTGAGTGACAAGAAAATCCTTAATTGGTTAGGGGTTAAGGTTGCACAAATTAAACTGACTACAAGGTTCAGTGTAGAGGAAATGGATAAAATATTGCTAGATGGGGGACAACCGAGGGTGATTCTTCTCTATCTAGTATAGGGTGCTGCATTATTTGTACAGCAGGAACTTCGTAAACAAGGGCAAGCACTACACAAGCATGAGCCTTGAGGACAAAGAAATCCTATGCTGCATGATCAAGAGGAAGGCATTTCATATGGGGAAGAGGATCATTGACACAATGCTGAAGGCTGCAACATTTGGGGTGAAAAATTCTGAACTGCCATTCCCTTATATTGTTTCTCTCATATTACAAAAGCACAAGGTTTGGTATCTTCATGAAGGTGAGCCCCCCATATGGACTCCTGAATTTGATGACGAGGCTCTACACAGAATGCAAATCCCTGTTGTTGCCAAGCAGTCATCCTATAGATCACCCAATGAGCCCCATCAAGGAAGGAAAGGGAAGGAAAGGGGAGATGCACCTACAGCTGGTCCAAGTAGAACAAACCCTTCATTTGAGGAAGGAGTTGCAGAAGTAGCAGCCATGTTTGCCAAAATAGTTGATGAAAAAATTGGGTTGATGAAGGATGACATACAGTCAACCCTCAATGAGATGGAGTCACGCCTTGCTTCAATGGCATTTGACTTGAAGGACATTCGAGATTTCATTTATGTCTATGGTACTGACTTCAAGGACTTTGCTGAATTTAGGGCAAAAAGACATGACATGGCTGTTCCTTCTACCAACCAAAGGAATGAGCATGTCCACTTCACAGGACACGCCATTGGGCTCCTAATCTGAGGATGACAAGGAAGGAAGTGAAGAAGGTGATAGCATCAGAGAAGAAGAAGGACAGAAGCAAGGGGATGATGAGTGTGATTCTGAGGCCGACAATGATGGCAACAGGGAAGAAGAAGAAGAGGATGAAGATGAAGACGAAAAGAATGAAAGGGATGATAACCATGATTCTGAGGGCGATGGCAGTTGGACTACCAATTCGTCCTCCAAGTACGCAGCCTGCTGCTCTAATGTACATCCCAGTGAACCTCCCTGGTTCACAGACATCATCGCCTAGGCGCGCCGCTCCAAAGAGGTCCCCATCAAAGAAGAAACAGAACTAGGGACAAAAATTGTTTGTATTATTTGTTTAGAGTTACATGTAATGCTCCAGTACAGTATTGACTATGGTTTTTGTTGTTATGACTGCTGATTCACATTCTGAGATGGTTTACTTGATGTTTGTTTGAGTTTGAACTTTCTTGTTTGGTTCGAACTTACACTTTTGTGTTTTGAACTCATGTTTAATGGTTGAATGATGTTTACTCTATTGTAATGTGTATTATCATTTTGTACATTAGTTCATGGCTGTCATAATTCCTTTGCATAACATGTCGATTTTAGGCAGCTAATTTTAGGGTGCTTGATGCACCTTGTCATAAACTTTACAATTATAATTGTTATGCTGTGATGTAGTTCGAACTTAATTGTTTGGTTCAAACGTCCCCTTCTTTTTTTTCCTGCCATCTGACCACTGATGAATGATGGTTATTCTATGTTACTGTGCATGCAAGTTTTGGGTGGCTCATGCACCTTGTGAAAAACTTCACAATTATTTGTTATACAGCATTTGAGAAGGCCAATATCCAAAAAAAAAATTATCCCTTTCACCCCTCAGTTCACATGCTATCATTTATGTCCATTTATCTGACACTGCCTCATGTTGTTGTCATGTCCAAGGTTCTGTTTACTTGTATGCAGCATTTGAGAAGGCCAATTTCATTCATTTATTTTCATTTTGTGCCTTGGCATTAAGCTTCGTGTTGTGTTGGTTCAAGATTATGGTTACACATTTTACAAGTCCAATGTAATTTTTTTGCTTTCCTTCTTATGCAGCATTTCATAATGCCAACTTGCTTTATTTTTACTTCCTCTCCCACACCTTGCACTGGGTGAAGATTATTTTTATAAATTTCGAAGCAATCGTCAAAATGTTGGTTGTTCTATGCTTCACATAGGTTCACTTCAACTGCCCATTTGACAGCAACCAATGTCTCTGTTTTGCACATTGTATACCTGTTAATGTCTTCTTCTTCATCCTCACAAGTGCAATTTTTCATACTTCTTGTGTCTTTTTTAACTGATCTAACATTCGTTATTGTTATGTCCCCGTTTGATTTTGATGATTAATTATAGTCACATGAAGGAATGCCATATTTTCCTCACTCTTTTCGTACTTACCCTGTTTCACCAACCCAACAATCCCCTTTTCATTCAGCGACTTCACACTAGTCAGGGGTTCAACACTCATTTTTTTCAATCAACCTTCGTTCTCTATAGCATCACCAGGGTTCAATATTCATCAGTGCTAATCTTCCTTGTTTCTCTTCCCATACTCGTTTCCGTAGCTCGTTAAATATTGCTTCGTGATTTCCCAGCCTTATTCCTTCCATCTACGTCGTCCTTGTCACCACCGGGAGACACCCGTCGTCGGAATTTCATACCTCATCACCATCTACTTCAATTTTACATTTCAATTTCCTTCTAGGGTTCGTTCCTGTCTTCGTTCATGTCACGCAAAAAACACTTCCAGTCAGTTATTACCTTTTTTTTAATGTTTTTTATTTAGGGGCAATTTGGGAATTTCACCTAATCTTCCCACTTAACCAACACCCAATTCTTCATACCAAACATTTCATCTTCCCTCAACTAACTTCCATTCCCTTGTATACCAAACAGCTCACATTTTTAAAGTTCCCTCCTAATCTTCCTTTCCTTTCCTTTCCATTCCATTCATTTCCTTTCCTTCCTCAAATCTTCCGTGTAACAAACAGGGCCTTAGTGTTTCACTTTCAACTAGCTACAGAGATCATGTGGTGGAAAACCGGACGTAACAGTGGTATCCATCAGGTATGGGGAGACGTAAAATCCATCGAATAAAGTAGGGGTATGGGGAGACAATAGGGGTGTATTTAGTATTCACCACGTGAGTTATTAAAGTTTTCATGTATTCTCCAAGTATCCATCAGATAAAGTAAGGAAAAATCAATGGGATAAAACCATGTGACTTTAAGGATTATTATACGTTCTATAACTTTAATTTTATGAAGTATAATAAATTTTGAAAATATCTTATATATATAAGACTTCCGATTAAAATTGTGAAAAAGAATTGTATTCATAGTGCAAAATTTATAGGCAATTAAGGCCACTAAGTTAATCAACAGTGAAAAATTTATGATGAAAAATCATTAAAAAAATAAATTATTCACCAGTCTCACATAATTTAATTATCTTAAAAGTACTATTATTTAATTATTCAAAGATGTGCTAGTGGTAGGGAAAAATTAGGGATTTGGTTAGGGACAATTTAGTATTTGTAAGTTTATATTTTGATATTTGGTCATTCAATAATAATGGTTTTTAAGTTCCTTCTTAATAAATATCATTTCTTAGGTCCTTTATTCTAATTATCCCTACTTTTTTTTGCCAACTTTAAATTACAAGTAATTTATCAATAAATTAGTTAAAAAAATAAAAAATAAAAAACATAAAGTAGATTAAGATTTTATTTTTGAGAGAATGACAGAAAAATATCACTTGAACTTCAAAATCTGGTTGACAACAATAATAATGAGGTTTACAAGAATAACAAAATAATTAACAACTCATTTTATTAGGAAATCATCTATTTGAAATTTAAATGGTATTTTTTTTTAATATTCTCTATTTATTTTTAAGATGAAATCTAACAATTTAATTAAGTTTTATATTAAGGAAGGCTAGTGAACCCTTGCCCCATGTGAAAGAGGTTTTAAGAAATAAAATTTAATCTCGCATCTCGCACTCTCATCTTCTACACCTCTCTTCGGCGGCTTGTGTTTCTATCACATGCCGCGGCGAGTCCCATTTTCGTGTCACATACGTGTCAGTGTTGTAGTTTGGAGTTCAGATCTTGGATCTGTGGTCCTTTCACCCTGAGTTCTGTCAGTAGTGGCCTTCTCTTGTCCTTGTGGCGAGTCCTGTCCTCTCCTTCTCCAGATCTAATTTGCACTGGTGGGAGTTATATGTGTTTTGTTTCTTTTTTTCTAGTGCGAGTTTTGTGGTGGTGTTCTTGTCTCAGGAAATAAACAGATCTATAAGATCTACGCTCAAATCCTCTTGGTTGGATGGCTGTTTGAACGTTATGAGATTCGATGGTGGGAGTTATCTGTGTTTTGTTTCTTTTTTTCTAGTACTGAGTTTTGTGGTGGTGTTCTTGTCTCAGGAAATAAACAAATCTATAAGATCGCTCAAATCCTCTTAGTTGGATGGTTGTTTGAACGTTATGAGATTCGATTATCACTTGGTAGCTCGGATGCGTTCTTGGGGAAGATTCAAGAGGTTTTGTTTGGTGTGTGGTCGAGGTCACCAGATCTGCTTGATCAGAGGAACAGAAGTGTTCTTCAGGATATCAAGGGTCTTCTTTCTTCCAAGGTTGGGTTTTCTGTGTCCTTTACCCCAAGATGGGGTACCTATTTACCCGATCTAATTGCGGCTATTGCTTATAAGATTGTGTGCCCTTTGGGGTGGGTTTTCCAACCAACACTTTCTTGGTCGTCACTTCTAACCTTGGGTATCGAGGGAGGCTGAATTTGTCCATGATTCTACTTCCACTCTTATATCTTTAATGTACGGTGCTTGGCTAGTATTGTATCCGGGTTTATTTTGTCGTATTTGTTTTAGTTTTGTTTGTGTTTATTTTCATGTATTGTATCGGTATACGTATTAATATATATATCCTTTGATAAAAAAAAAAAAAAAAAAAAACCCTTGCCCCATCAATAGCGGGGCCAATGGGCTCTACCATCTGTCCAGAAAAAAAAAGGGCTCTGCCACGCCACCACATACTAGGCCCCACGCCACATCACCACCATGCATGTGCCCTTGGCTATAGACTATAGTAGAGCTAGGAATCGGGGCCGGCCCGGCCCTAGGGCCTGGGGTAAGAAAAGCATCTGTTTTTTCAAAGTCGGCCCGATAGTACCAGGGCCAGGGCTAAAAATTACTATTCCAAATTTTAATATTTTTCCTTCGATTTTTTTCAAAGAAATATAATTAGTAAATTGTAACCATTAAAGTTCTAATCTATCAAATAAATATTATCAACATTAATATCTAAATAATATAAATCATTCAACAAATAAACACATTCATTAATTCATAATAAAAAACAAATAAACACAAAGAATATGTTTTTTCCTTTTTTCAAAAAATATTAAACAAAGGAATTGCTTTATGTATGGCCACGATAAAATGCCTTTCCCTCACCTAATTTTGTGTGTGTCTGCACATTCCTTCGGTTCATGTATGATTTTACTAACAAGTGAAAATAATTATACTTATTTTACACAAAATATATTTATAATTTATTACTTATATAATATTTTAATATCAAAATGTGTGTTTATTTAATATGAAAACATCCTTCTTTAAAATTTATAATAACTAATTATGTGTTTTAATATAGAATAATAATAAACATGAAAAGGATTATAGTTTAAACTAAAAAAAGCTAAGTAATTATAAATAAACACATTCATTAAGTGTAAGTCTAAGTATTTATTTTATTTTATTTTTTTAAATCTACAGTTAAACGGGCCTAATGGGCCGGCCCGCTTAAGCCCGAGGCCCTACAGGGCCAATTTCAAATTTCTAGACTATTTTTCAAGCCCGAGCCTTGTAGGGCCAGGGCTTAAACGGGCCGGTCCGACGACCCTGACCCAATTTCCCGGCTCTAGACTATAGTGTATGCACTTTTTTACTAGTGTCTTTTTTTATACAGGACAATTTATTAAAAGGACACAGAAAAAACCACAAATTGGCTATAGTGTTTATGTGAAATATTTTTTGGAGATAATTTTTATATGAAATATGAAATATATGTTATTAAGCCACACACATCAATCAACATATTCTTCCAAAATATACACATGATTTATTTTTAATTATTAATATATCACTTTACTAAAAATATTATCTGCGTAATATGAGATGATATAAATTTAAATAATTTTTTAAAATATTTTATTATAAAATTTAATTTTTTTTTAAAAATTAATTTTAAATTTTCAATAATTTATATTTTGTTCATAAGTTATATTAGATATGTACTTAATATATATTAAAATTATTTATTTTTAAATCCAACTTCATATTATTTTTTAATGAAATTTGTATAAAATTTTTAGGCTAAAGTATATGTTTAGTCCTTCATGTTTGCATCTAGTATCATTTTAGTCCCTTAAGTTTGTAAAATACATGTTTGGTCCCTTAATATTAACACCGTTAGTTTGACTTAACGGAAAATACTGACTCAACAATTTTAAGCGATGACTGTACAATTAAATGCTCATCAAGCATGCTTATATGTTAGTATTTTAATAAATTAATAATTTAAATCCTATTAATTGAAAAATATTTAATCTTCTTCGACAAAAAAATATATATTAATCTTCACAAACTGTGAAAAATTGTAAAACATTCTGTGAAGATTAAATATTTTTCAATTAATAGGATTTAAAATAATAATTTATTAAAATACTAATATATAAGCATGTTTAGTTAGCATTTAATTCGCGTCAAATATCTCTAAAAATTGTTGAGTCAAGATTTTCTATTAAGGGACCAAACGTGCACTTTACAAACTTAAGAAACTAAAATGATACGAGAGACAAACATGAAGGACCAAACATATACTTTAGCCAAATTTTTATATATGTGTGTGTTCATAAATATTATAAATTAATTTTTTAATCTAAATATATCTCTTAGTTACTTACCATTTCTAAATTTCGAACATTTTTATTATCAATAATTTATAATATTTTTCTTAAATTTTTTAAATTTTATTACATATTAGTCGAATAACATCAATATTTATTATCTTTTAAAACATTAATCCTAGTAACCTTTTAAACAATCTTAGTTATTACATAAATTATTATACTTTCTTTTCTTCTGCTCTCTAATTTTTATATCAGATTAAATATTTTTAGAATAATATAACATTATAAAAAATAAACTTATGCCGTTTGAACAGTTTGAGAATACAATTGACAAAACCAAAAGGAGAGGTTAAAACTTTTTGTGCAATAAACATGGAAAAAAAAAACATTTTATAATCATCGATTAGAACTGATTGTGTAAAACGCAAAACCAACCAAGCCTCGAGTCTCACTCCTTAATAAAGAAACAAGAATATACATGTACCAAATTAAGAATTAAGGGAATGAAGTATATTTAACTATAATGGTTTTCCAATATATATATATATATAATGCCGTTGGTTATCCCTATTGGGGTTTGGAAGTGTTTAGGTGAGAAAAGGGGTGTTACGACTTCCTAAACTTCTAAGAAAATACCAAATGATTGGAGGAAAAACACTTTAATCCTTACTTACAAGAATAAAAGGGATATTCAAAATTGTGCTAGCTATAGAGAGATAAAGCTTATGAGCCACACAATAAAATTGTGGGAAAAAGAGATATTGAACACATAATGAGATCGGAGACTTGCATTTTGGAGAACGAATTTGAATTCATGCCGGGAAGATCCACAACTGAAGTGACTTATTTGTTGAGGGGGTTAATGGAGAAATATTAAAGTAAAAGAAAGGACTTGCATATAATTTTCATTGACTTGGAGAAAGCTTATGACAAAGTGGTGAGATGTGCTTTGGAAAGCCTTAGAAAAAAAGGGGTGCGTGTTGTATATATAAGGTCATACAAGATAGTATGAAGGGGTAACAACTAGTGTGAGAACGTCTGGAGGTGAGATAAAAGACTTTCCTATCAAGATTGGCTTTTATCAACGATCAACCTTGAACCCTTATTTGTTTAACTTGGTCTTAGACATTTTGATTGCGCATATACTCGAATAAATCTCCAAGTGCATGCTTTTTGCTGATGATATTGTTCATGTGGCTGAGTCTAGCGAAGAAATGAATTCTAAACTTGAGTTATGAAGAATAACCTTAGATTTGAAGGGTTTCTAACTGAGTAGGAGTAAGATAAAATATATGCATTGCAATTTTGATAAGAGGAGAATAAGAAGTGATTTGAAGGTGAAAATGAGAGATAGGTTATTTCACAAGTGATAAAGTTTAGATATTTGAGATCAATTTTGCAAGAAAATGGTGAAATTGATGGAGATGTTAATCATAGAATTCAAGCTGGGTGATTTAAATATAGAAAAGCTACTAGAGTTATTTGTGATCAAAAAGAACCTGATAAAGTAAAATGGAAATTTATCATACTTCTATTCAGCCATCAATGCTTTATAGTAATAAATGTTAGGCTTTTAAAGGGCTACATGAGCATAAAGTGGGGATGATGAGATGTGGATGTTGAGATATATGTTTGGCCATATAAGGAAAGATAAGATTGTAATATGAAATTATACGAGAAAGGGTTAGAGTGGCACCTATTGAAAAAAAGATGGTAGAAAATCATTTAAGATAGTTTGGACATATAAAAATGAAGGACATTGGATAAACCTATGAGGAAGGTAGATCAAGTTGTTTGGCGCTTAGTTAAAAGAGATGGAGGAAGACCGAAAATAACGTTCATTAAGGTTATTGGACAAGATTTTTTAGTTAACAATTTACCTTGATATTTGATTTTTGACAATCACAATGATGTCGTTTGATCCATGCAGCCAACCCTATTTAGTGGGATTAAGGCTCTATTGTTGTTGTTCTGTTAAAGAACTCAATATTGTATAATTAAAAAGATATAATTTTACCGACTAGATTTATTCAAAATCCTGAACCCACTAGATTGAATCATGTCAAAACTAGAGTGAAGAGAATGCAAATGGACTCTACCTATGTTCGTGCAGATGTGGACTTTACCTATGTTGAATTGCAAGCTATTCATGCCTGGATTGCGAATGTGTAAAAAAAATTGTTTTTTATTTGACTTTTTATAGATGCTTTCAAGGCTTCACATGTATTTAGCTGATTGTGGGTCACCATATTCTTTGAGATGGTTGACATATAAGGTCTTTTAATCTTCTCAAGTTGGGACGTCAAGATTATACATATTCTTATAGGGAAGCACTGAAATGTGCATGCTATCTTGCCAAGAAGGCTCATTCGGTGATTTGACTCTTCTTATTTGACCACTAGGTGTTGCTCAAGCTCAGCTTGACTTAGATGTGATATATAGCTCAAAATCTCTATCTTGTTTTTTAATCCCTCCGCTCATACATATATAAATTAATTAGATTAAATAGGTTAGTTTTCCTTAATATCATTATCTAGTATCCGGTTCGAGGTTAAAAGCTGACTCTTTCAATACAAGTGTCTCTTTTAAAATTCAAACTCCAAAACCCAAAAGGATCTAATAGGAGTTTTAAAAAATTAGTTAATGTGACACATAATTAAAATCTCTAATCTTCTCAAGTTGGGAGCTCAAGATTATTCATTTACTCATAGTGAAGCACTGTGCATACTATCTTGTCAAGATGGCACATAAAAGTTAGCACGGACTTGACTTTTCTTATATGACCACCAGGAGTTGCTTAAGCTCAAGTTGGGGTCTCTATCTTGCTTTGTAAATCTCTGATCCTTAATATAAGATATGCTTACCTAATTTAATTAGAATAAAAAAGTTGGTTAAATTAATTAATATGACTTATATTTTCTAAAATATCATAGTCATTTTTCTTAATTTCTTCATTTTCTTTCTGATTATTGTTGATGAAATATCAATATGGGTAAAGTAGAAAAATATTGACAAATATAAAAACTATATCTTATATTTAACCAAAATCAACTCTTTAAATGTGTGTACGCGCTAGTCGTGTGTTAAGGACAGGAGGGAGTAATTTTTTCTTGTTTAACTGTTGTATTTCTCAAAGGGAAACTAATTATAAGTGGCTGATTAAGAAACTTCATTCAATGAAGAGGACTTATTCAGAGGATTGGATTTTTAGACCTGATCCTTTACAGTTACGTTGCCACAGTTGATTTTGAAGGACAGTAATGCATTTAATTTAGATTCAGGTTAATTTTTGGTGGTCTTGGTTTAGTTTATCGTTTTCTTTTTGCTTGGTGTTTTATTTACTGAACTCGCTCTGTGTTCCTTTTCATCGGTTTAATGATATGTTCCTTGGTTGGTAGTAGTAGTAGTAATAATAATAATAATAAGGCTTGTCTTTGTGAAGCAGGAGCAGAAAAAGTTCATTTGCCGGCCAGTAAAGTTCCATCTGCTTCTAAACTTTGATCTTTTGAGGGTGAGCGAGAGTGTGACGAAGGGGAGGTCAATGATTTAAGATATGGATAAAAGAGAGGGAGATTTTGAACACATTTTTATTTATTTTATTTCTTATATCTTGTATACATCAATAATCAATTTTGATATTTTTCAATAAAAGTCCTATATTTCTCATTTAATTTTTTACTCGTTTTAAATAGAGTAATATATTTTTGTATATTTTTTGCTGTTATTTTTATATTATGTATTATGGTATTTACAGTAAAACCATTTATTTAATTTATTTTCATTTAGTATTCGACCTTTTTTTTAAGTGAAATCATTTAAATTTTGTATGTATTCTTGTAAACAATTTTCAACATTTAAAAAATTGATTGTTAAAGTTAAAATTTTTGTGGCACGAATTTAATAAAAAGCACATGCCATATGTCCATTCTTCAAGATACATATAAAATAAATCGAGTTGGTTTTCTTACGGTGGTGTTGATTTTCTTTGTGGCAATAAATTAATTTGTGCGTTCCAATGATAGCAATTCTCACTTGGTGGTTGTGTTTCACAGTTTTGAGGGTTTGGATTGATAACTATTGTCTTATATATTATTGGCTCCATCTTTAAAAAGATTATTATATGTTGTTAGCAAAAGAGAATCCAAAATGTATATCATGGTCAAGACTATGCAATTCATGGATTCTCTGACTTCATTTTTTTACTGGTGTTTGTGGTTGTTTTTCTTTCCATGAGATCTTCTCATAGAGTTTTTACAACAACCAATCTAGTTGTTTTATTGCCAATAAAATTGATAGATCCTTTATGATGGTTCTTCGAATAACCACTTCTTATAATAGTTTTGTTTCCAATGACTGTGTTTTTCTACCCTAGTGAAGGGATTATGAAGTCGGTAATGTTATTGGCTTTGATGGCAACTCCCTCTCATATGCATTTGAACTTTCTTTTTACAAATTTTTTATTTTGGGCTTCTCTTTCTCTTTGGATTAATTTTAATGAAAATTATATTTTGTGCTGGAAAAGAAGATACATAAAATATATGAATGCCAGCCATATAGTACAAATAAGGATTTCGTCATCATGAACTAAAAAGTTGACTTTGGCAGTTGAATGTAGATTTTCCCTAATTGCAAATAAGGATTTCGTCATCATCAACTAAAGAGTTGACCGGGGGATCATATTATATTTGTAGTTGAATATATATTTTTTCCAAAATTAGGGTTTAAAATTGGAAAGAAAAAAAAAACTTCAAAATCACAAAATCCTAAATCAGATTTATTATCAAAACTTAATAAGCAATTTACAACTCATTTTTTAAGAAATATCTAATTTAGAATTTTGCAAATTTAAAGTTTTTTTCCCTTTAAAATTTATAATAAATTTAGAGTCAAACTTGGGGGCAAAAATCACAAATGATGCCAATAAATGTGGCAACAGGCAGAAAGAAACAGAAATAACTTTTTTGAGAATAATGATGTGACAAGAACTGAAAATTAATTATAATTATAAATGGATACTTAGAACTCCACGTACATGACTCTGTTTCCAGCAGGCCTGCACTATCTTGATCTTATATAGTCAAACCAAATTGTTTAATTCAACATAAGTCAATATGTTGAACTTTGAAGACGACAATTTGATCAGACAGGAAAGGCAATATTTGGCTATTATCAATTCCTATTTTAGTGGCGGCCGGCTTCATGAGAGACAGAGATATCTTCTTGTTTTATATATATATATATATATATATATTGCCATGTGAAGTAGTAGCAGAGAGCTAAGTTTGTGCATTGAAGAAAGATTTGAGATTTTCAGGACAGATAAGAGATGGAAGAAAGTAAAAGTGGTGAAGTGAGAAGGATTCATATAGTTTACTTTCTCAGTTTGATGGGTCATTCTCAAGAACCTCATCTCATTCGTCTTCATCATCTTACTCGTAATGGAGTCTATCTTCGAGGTGCCTTGATCTCTCTGTTTCTTTCCCCCACTTTTCCTGAATTTTCTTGAACATTGCTACTCATTAATATATGAGATATGTAACTAATTTGATTAGATTAGGTAAGTTAGTAGTTAATATGATGTGTATTTTTTAAAACAGCCGAGTAAAGGGTGAAATAGGAAAATATTGACAAATATAAAAACCATTTTATGACTAAAATTAACTTTCTAAATATATCTTATATTAAGGACTAAATCGAGTATTAGATTTAAGAAACTTGTTCTGATAAGCTAGCTTTCTGTATTTGGTACTCTTGTTTCCCATTTAAAATGTTGGAAGCTTCACTTTTCTGTCTTTTAATGCTCTGTTTCTTTCTCTTAATATTAATGCTTTGGATTTCTCTTTCAAACGTGAAAGCCACATTATTAAGTTTTTTAGGTTTTTTTTTTTTTTTTTGGTAAGTCAAGATTTAATTGAAACAAATATATACAAATTATACGCTACTCTGTCTCTGTGTGTAGTACCCTGTTTCTGACTTTAACAGATCATGATTTATGAACTTTGTTTTTGTGATGAAAGATGTGAAGAGATGGATAGGAGAAGTGAGAGGGAAGGAATTTGCAGAGACATATGCATGGTCCTACAAGAGGTAAAATAAATAATAGTAAGCCTAGTACTCTGTTTTTGATTTTGAATGAGTTGAAGAAATGTGTGATTTTTGTGGATTTAAATTGTAAGTAGGAGGTAAAGACAGGGTACGTGTGGCAAGACTTGTTGGATGATGATCTCATTACACCAATCTCTGATAATGAATATGTCCTCAAAGGATCTCAAATCCAGCCTCCCTCTTTTGGTATGTCCTTCAAATCAAATAATAGGATATGTGTCGCAATTTTTTTAAATAGATTCAAGTATCCTAAATTAATTTTTAAGGTATTTAGCATCTTTTTTTTTTTTTTTTTTTTAGTATCTTAAATTAATTTTTATTGCATTTAATATCAATTATTTTTCCACATGCACACAACATCTAGAGTAATTTTTGGTACATTTATCAACTTAAGTATTTCTAAGCAACATTTAGTAATTTAAACTAATGTTTAGTCCATCCAATACAAAGTATTTTTCAGTAGCACATAGTATTTTTAAATAATTTTTAGTGCATGTAATATTTTAAAATACAAGCTCTGGTCTTTGATATAAGATTTAGTTTGTAGTGCAAAACACACAACAAATTAAATTTTATATTAAAAATCAGATGTAGTATACTTTTAAAAATATCAATATCTGAAATTTAGGATGCTTATTGCTACCAATAAAAAAATTGCACTAAATTTTACTTTAGATACTTTGGATGCTACTAGAAAGATATTTTAGAATATTGAATGTGTTAAAAATTAGTTTAATAAACAAAATACTAGTGAAACTATCCTTCAACATACTTAATGTGTGCTAAGGTATATAGTATTTGCTGAGAACTTTGATTATGCAGAAAACTTCATGCTTGGTGAAAGGAAGGCTTCCATATTGAACGAGGAGATTCCTGTTCAAGTACATAATACAGATGGCAAACAACTGAAACAGAAACAACCATTGATACCACAAGAACTTGAACTTGAAAGATTTCCATTTTTCAAAACAAAATCTCTGTATCAGCTATCATTAACAGATGAAAGTGAGACTTGTAAAGTTGAACCAGACAAACTTGTCAACACAGGCAAACCCAAGACAAATGAAAGCAATAAAACTGACACACCAGAGACATCATTTTCAATATCACTATCAACTTCTTCTTCTGCATCACTATCACCCGCAAAGGGAAATAGTAAGAGATTTTCAACAGGAGCTTCTGGTTTGATCCGCAACTTGATCCCCTGTGGGGCCTTAGATTCAAACGACGACGTCTCGGTCGTGCTGAACGAAGCTCATAAAACTGTACTCTCCAAGAACTCTATCATCCTTGATGATAATAATGTGCAGATTCGCAAACATGATAGATTCAGAGGATCAGCCAGGACTTGGAACTAGTTGGAATCCCCAGCAGAATGATGAAGCCAGGTAAGTAAATAAAGAGTTGGCCTAATAATATTTCAGTTAGAGATTATGACAAAGATCAAAGTTTGGCATCTTTTGTATATATTTGCAGAAAAAACTGTGATGATCAAAAGAGCACAAACAAGAACAAGAAGAAGCTAGGCAAGTTTCTGAATCAGATTTCTCACAAACCATTTGGTGGCGGGTCGATTTTCTTTAGATGAGTGGACCTTGCAAAGACAAGAAAATATGTTGCAGGGAAGAAAAAACAGGACAAGTTTCTGACAAAAATGCCATTAGAGTGAAAAATTCATCTAGTTGGACCATTATATACGGAGCATCATCACGTACCAGATTTCAAGTTCTATGTAGTCGTCATACATGTTAGAGACATTAAACTCACCTTAGTGAATTAGTTGCGGCCTATCTCCTTGGGCTTGTTTGGAACAAGGGAAGGAGAAGTGAGCTGTGGGAAAAAGTTTTGAAATTGAATTTTAAAAAAAAATTAGGAAGTGGATTTAAAAGTTTTTAATTATCACATTTCATACTAATATTAAATTGTTATACATCAATCTAACTTGCATGTCTAATATTCGTTCTGTAAGAGATAGTAGAAACAAAACTTATCGGCCGTGACTGTGGATTGTCATGTATTTATGATTTCATTTTACAAATAGTCTTAATGACATCCTCATAAAATTTCCCAGGGTAAAATAATAAAATATACGCATGCCAGCCTTACAGTACAAATAATGATTTCGTCATCATGAATAAAAAAGTTGTCTTTGGGCAGAAATCATATTATATTCGTAGTTGACCATATATATATTTTTTCCAAAATTAGGCTTTAAAATTGGGAAAAGATATTTACAAAAAAATTTAAAAATTGAAATTGTAAAATCTCAAATTAGATTTATTATCAATGCTTAATAAGGAAATGACTAAATTTGATAAACAATTCTCAACTAATTTTATAACAAATACTTTATTTAGAATTTCACAGATTCAAAGTCATGTTTCTGTCAAAATCTTTTTTTTATTTAAAATTTGTAATAAATATAGAGTCAAACTAATTTTTAAGGGGCTTTATTAAAACACATTTCAAAATGATCCAAATAAATGTCGCGACAAACGTAAAGAAACAGAAATAACCTTTTTCGAGAACAATGATGTGACCAGAACTGAAGATTAACTATAATTATAAATGGATACTTAGAACTCCACGTACATGACTCTGTTTCCAGCAGGCCTGCATTATCTTGATCTTATATGATATAGTCAAATTTCAAATTTTAAAAAAAAAAAAAAAAATTTTTATTTAATTCCTTTTACTAATTTATAAGTCAATATCTTGAAGGCGACAATTTAATCAGACAGGAAAGGCCATCTTAGGTTATTATCAATTCCTATTTTAGTGGCGGCCGGCTTCATGAGAGACAGAGATATCTTCTTGTTATTATATATATATATATATTGTCATTGCTTGCATATGAAGTAGTAGCAAAGAGCTAAGTTTGTGCATTGAAGGAAGAAAGATTTGAGATTTTCAGAAGAGAGATAAGAGATGGAAGTAAGTAAAAGTGGTGAAATGAGAAGGATTCATATAGTCTACTTTCTCAGTTTGATGGGTCGTTCTCAAGAACCTCATCTCATTCATCTTCATAATCTTGCTCGTAATGGAGTCTATCTTCGAGGTGCCTTGATCTCTCTGTTTCTTTCCCCCCTTTTCCATGAATTTTCTTGCACATTGCTACTCCTTAATAGATAGATAACATATATATTAATTTGATTAGATGTTTTCGGCTACCAATAAAAAAGCTGCTAGACTGTTCGAAATTGAACAACTTTTGTTGCGCAATGGTAAAAGCCTCGATGAATATCCATCCATTTTTAAACCAAATGAAGAAAACATCATTGACATGTCAAACTAACTAATACTTCAAGAGTTAAACTACAATAAAGAAAGAGAGAGCGATGAAGCTAATAGATTACAAAATCTAATAACTGATGAGCAAAAGAAAGTATTCCATAAAATTCTCTTTAATGATGGAAATTGACCCACTTAGAAAACCAAAAATTATATTACAGCCAAAGCTGTATTTTTACTCGCAGTGCTAATTCTAATTCTTTTTATTGGTAATGTAATATACTTATATATGCAGGTCACGGTTCTAGTGACTAGTGAGTGTGGCACTGAAGCTGACTTATCATCTGTTAAATCATCATCATTTAAGAACTTTGCTTTTAATTGATTCGTTATTTATGTTGTATGGTTTTGTATTTCTCCAATTATATAAGCTAATTTTGAAGCATTTTACCCAAAAAGTTGTTCAATGCTATCTTATTGAAAGAATGACATGTGTCCCTCTTGTTTATTCCTACTTGTTAAAAAAATTGCCTACAATAATATAGGCAAAAATACATATAAAGCTTAAATAATGAACTTATTTATTCTTACTTGTTAAAAAAATCCGTCCAATAATACTACTTCTTGTCCTAATTTTTGAAGAGATTAAAAAAGTTAAAAATGTTACTTTAAAGTATTTATATTCATCATTTTTCTTTAAACTAATTTTTTAGATTTATAAACTAATATATAATCCGACGATATAAAATATATGATATGGTTAAGAGTAAATACCCTACGGTCCGACGACAAAAAACACGGACCCCATTTTAGTCCCTTACAAAAAAATCGACCCTTATTCGTCATTTTTATGGACTAAAACGATTTTTTGAAAATTTGCGAGGGATTAAAATGTCGACCAATTGAGTGTATTTTGAATTTGTAGGGCTACGAGACTAATTTTTTTTTGTAAGGGACCAACTTTTTTTTTTTTTTTGTAAGGGACCAAAATGGGGTCCGTGTTTTTTGTCGAGAGACGAGAAAAGATATTTACTCTATGATTAAGTAGCTAATTTAACTTCTTTAATCTCTCCAAAAAATCAATTGGGTCTTATATTAAAGACATAAGAGAATATATTTTTAGCATCTTTTAATTTATTCCTCCCACTTGGTAAACATCATCTAATTGATGCGTGTAATTGTTTAATGCATTTTCTAATTGCTAATAGACGGGAGATTTTAAAGTATTTTTATTGCGTTCGAAGTAAGTATGTGAGAGTAGTTTTATTTCGATTTGCGAAAAAGTACTTAAAAACACTTTTTTAAGGTTGCCAAATGAGCACCAAGACTATTGTAGGTTAGAGGGGCTAGTGTGGGTTGAATCTATGGGTTCAACTAGTTCAAAAGTGGCAGGTTCACAAAATGGTGGCCCAGTTTGAGATGGAATTCCTCAAACCCAACTTGCTAAGGTTGTTTGAGTAGGGCATGACCCCTGCCTGATACCCAATTTGAAAGATGAACCAACGACAATTTGCAGCTCGATGTCAGGCCTTGCCCAATGAAAGCCTGAGTAATTTCGAACTGGGCTGGACAGACTTTAACACCCCAAAAATATCGCTAAAATTGAAAAATAAAGAAGCATCCAAAAAAAAAAAAAATACTCATATATAATTTGATATTTCAAAAACATATTTTATACAATAATCCTTTTTAGATTTTATTATTATTTGTATTCAATTCATGGATAATAAAATAAATTAATTTAATACAGATTATTTTCTTATTATTTAATAATAATTTATGTCTCAAGGACTAAATTTACAAGTTTCTTAATTAAATATTTATGAAAATATATGCATATTTTTTGCGTAAATAAAAAATAAGTTTGTTCATCATATCCTAATTGAATGGTAAGTAAATACATTTTAAATTTGATCCAATAATGAATATATATATATATATATATATATTATAAATTTTTTTAAATGTAATTATATATACACTGCGACCTGGGCCAAATGGATAAGGAAGCATACCTTACACGGTGCCTAGTCCTGCTTGATATTTGGCTCGGCCTGAAAAATGTCCAAATGATTTATGTGCTGATTTTCTAGGGCTAAGTTGGGCCTTTTTTTACCAAGCATGAACACCCCTACAACTTGCAAGTTGTCCAGCTTTTTTAAGAAAAGGTATTTTAATTTTAATAAAACCTTATTGCACGCTTAATTTCCCATTTTTTATTTAACATTTTTATATTGATAGAATAATAATGTGAAATAAATCATATAATTATATTTATAATTATCGGTTAAATTATTTACATAATTTTATAAAAAATATAAAAAATTTGAATTTATTGTATAAAAGTTTTTAATTTAATTTAAAAATTAAAAGAGTATTTGAAAATGTTGTTTTTTTCTATAAAAAAAGAAGTCGAATTACCGGCTCTTTTGCCTGAGACGTATTTTATGCATACTCCAGAATTGAGCGAGTAGTATATGATATGGAAGATATAAACTTGTTAGAAGATATTGCCACAAGCATTATATTAAAATACAGCTGCTTTGATTTCTTTTCGCAATTAGCAAGTTTAATTCTTAGCACATAAGATTTAATTTCAAACTATGGTATTAATTTATTGATTAGGTTATTAGAGAAGACTACAAATTCAGCAACCAGTTTATTTATTTATGATTAAAAAAAAACGGACGCAAAAAATCAAATAAAAAAAGAAAGAAAAACAAGGATGCATAATAAATGAAAAACAAATATGAATAGTTTAACATAAGATTTTTTTTTTTTTTTTTTTTTATTACACTCGAGGATTCTTTATTTAGATTTTTGCTATTACACTCAAGCAGGGACGGAGCTTCTCCATGACAGGTGGGGGCCATGGTCCCCCCAAAAAAAATTCATAAATATTTAATGAAAATTAGATTATTTTTATACATTTGACTCAAAAATTTATATATTTATCCCAAAAATTTATACATTTGGGCCCCCAAATATTTTTTCTTTTTAATTAGTTAATATGTATACATTTGCCCCCCTAATATTTATGTCAAGCTCCGTCACTGCACTCAAGGAACCTTTTTTTGTTTTAAGTGCATGTGTGGTATGATTTATGAAAGCCAGTTTGCCCTCAGGAAGTGAGTTGAGGGGGGGAAAAAGATGTTTAGATAAACGAACGGCAAATCAAATAAGCTTTTGGTTAAAAAAGCTACGTAAGTCAACCTTTAATTTGGAGTTTCTACAATTGCGTTTGCATTCTGCGTGGAGAGAATTAAAAAAGGGAAAGGAAAAATATCAAAAAAAAAAAAAAAAAAAAAGTGTCGGTGTGGATTGTCTAATTAAAAAATCCCAATGTATAATCATCTATCAATAAAGTTCTTAAGAACTTAAATGAGATAGATTTTAAATATGAATTTACCTTATTGATAAATATATGTGTATATTGATAAGTTATAGAGTGTCCATTAACAAGCGCATATATGTTAACTAAAATAGTTCCTTTTAACAAGTTTATGTGATTACGTTGACAAGTCATAGAGTGTATGTCAATTGACAATCTCATCTCTTTAACTAAAACCGGCTCATGTTGACAAATGTATGTTACTATATTGATAAGTTATAGAGTGACCAATGATAAATACATTTGACTATATTGCTAAGTCATTATAGGGTTAAGATGCAAATAGAGGTTTGTTTAAAATTTTCTTCAATAAATCAAGATTTTTTTAAAACAGTTGTTCCGAGGTTATTTTTCTAAGTTACTTTAATATGTCCCTCAAATAATTTCTGCAGTGATCAGAGGGAGATGGTAAAAAGGCAGAAAATGGTGATTATGTGTGGCGGAAGTACGTTATGCACATGGGAGATTGGGAGCTACGGCCACCAGGTCCCACCACTGATTAAAAAGACTAAGCCATTTCAGGCGTTAGATGATGCATCAGTGATTAATTCGGGTTCCATCCGGCTTACTTTCTTCAATAATCATAATGGAGAAGTAAAATAGAGCAGCTCGTGCCTAAATGGGACTCTGCTTTACCATAAAGTTGTGTTGAATTCATTTTCTGTATCTGTACCCAATCCTAGCCCTTCCATTATTCACATGTCTCCAGGACTTACGGTGAGATAAATGGGTGTGGACTGTGGACCTTACAAGCTTTGAAGGAGACATAATAGGGTACGATAAGGTGTGGACTTATTTGAACAAAAAAAAAAAGAACAAAAAAAAGATAAGCTGTGGAGTGTGGACTTATGGTAGCCACACACTGAATTTGAGTCTGAAATGATTCTTGGGAAAATTTGGGGCCTCTTTTTGGAGGGAAAATTTTTTCAAAAAGGGTCCCAAAATTCTGAAAATTTAAAAAGGGCCCAAGGACTTTTTCTGATAAAAATTCATTAAACTTTAACAACTAAACAAATCAAATTAACAATAAAATCAATATCCGTTAACAACTAAATCAGCCAAATTAACAACGATATTTTAACAACTAAATCAGTCACATTAACAACAATATGAGCCCCGGTTAACAACTATATCAACCCCATTAATAACTCACTAGATTCTGAAAACTCTAAAACAGGTTTAAAAGATTTTTAGAATTTTGGGGCCTTTTTTAGGATTCTTTTCTCTAAAAAAAAAAGGCCTTAAATACATTTTCCCATGATGCTTGTGTACGTACTGTATTGATCTCCAGTGGTATCACATGTGAGTGCTTCAAGGACAGCTTTTGCTTTTTTTGGCCCATTCACCATATTTGGGCCAAGTGGTGAATACTGTAACTGTACGGCTATTCTTTCCTGAATGCGTTTTCTACTGTTTCTCAAGGGACTTGTCCGCAATGCTTCAGTTCAGAAATTGAGATAGCATTCAGTAATCTTTCTCATTTCTTCTTTTCAATTTCATTTTGTTAACATGTTTTATCTTCCTTTGTTACTTCTGTTTCTGCCTTTGCACAATGAAGAAAAAAAGAGTAGGTGAGGGTCGGTAGGAAAGGACGAAATGAAGGTGTCGCCTTTAATTTCCTATTAACTTCCCATTGAAGTTCAGCGACGATGACAAATGAAGAACAGGACGAAATGAATGCTTCACCAAAAAGAAGTTCAGCGACGATTTGAAGAAGAAGGAAAGGAGGTCGGTGGACAGGATGATAAGAATTTATTACCCAACGCACGATCAAACTCGCCCAACGCAATCTTCAACAGCTTCTTTTTGCGAGGGAGAAGCTGACCCAAACATCTTAAACTGAACTTTTTTGGGAAAATCTTTTTGAAGGCCCACATTATCAAAAAAATACTGAAAAAAGGCCCCCACATTCTGAAAATACCCAAAAAGGCCCTAAGATTCTGAAAATTCTCAAAAAGTCCCCAAGATTCTGAAAATTCCTAAAAAGGCCCAACGCGTGAGTTGTTAATGGGGGCGATATAGTTGTTAGTGGGGGCTGATATAGTTGTTAAATTGGGTGATTTAGTTGTTAAATTTTTTTTAACAACTACATCAGCCCATTTAACAACTATATCACCATTTAACAACTATATCAGCCACATTAACAACTCCATAATTCTGAAGGGCCTTTTTTGAAATTTTCAGAATCTTGGGGCCTTTTTAGGAATTTTCAGAATCTTAGGGCATTTTTGGGTATTTTTTTGATAATGTGGGCCTTGAAAAGGATTTTCCCAACTTTTTTTTCTAGCCAAATGCTGTTTTTTCCTTTACCCAAGCACTCTCCCAAACACTCTCTGCTTGTAATTTTTACTTTTTAATATACTAGTAATAATTATATAATAAATTTTTTAAGGAAATTTACTTCTCCGTTTCCTACAAGCGCCCTTATGCAGTTACCACTTTCTTCCTGACATCAATCCATTAATCAATTGATCCATGTTTCACAAAGTTAGGCTACTAAACTAAAAGTTGACATAAACATAAGTACATAACTAAGTATTTACTTTAATATTATATAAATATCATGTTAAAAAGTTATAATGCAAACATGTTTTGTGAACTATAAATTGCATAGCCGCTATATAAGTTTGATGAGTTATCATTTTTCTCTTAGTCAAACTAGAGATGTTAAGATTGAGAGATTAAAAATATATTTTATAAACTTAAAAAATTAAAATAAAATTAAAACCTGATACAAAGTATGGCAATGTATCTATACTTTAGTTTTTTTAGATTAACTTATCCATTGTATGCTGCAGAGATAAATATATAAAGGAATTTTGTCTTCCAAAAAAAAAATAAAGAGCAGGGTTTTGAACCTTCCAATAAACCATCATTAGGAGAGTAGAGGGCGTTTGAATTTGTTTTTGAAAAATAACTTTTAGGAATAAAAATTATTTTGAAAAATAAATTTTAGGTAAATGCTGTAAAAATAAAATAAAAATGATATTGATAAAATAATAGTGTTGTTAAAATATTAAAATATTTTTTTTTTGGGAGGCTAAGTATGGTCACCTTCCCCAAAGCAGATTAATCCCAGAATCCTCATTGCCATGTTGAGCCATTCAAATCACATCAAACCCCCCCCCCCCCCCCCCCCCCAAAAAAAAAAAAAAAAAAAAAAAAAGTGTGAATGCTAGAAGATGGTGAGAAAGGAACCAATGAGAGCCGTACACGAAAGATAAATGCGTGTTTTATGTTCGGATTGAAGACAGACTCGTACAATTATTAAAGGGAAAATATCACTGACATCAATAAAAAAAATCAAAAAAATTTTGTTGTTAAAATAACTTTTTTATGTTGTTAAAATTTTTTAAAGGTAAAACTTGGAAAATTTTTAACAACAAAAATTATTTTGATAATATGAAAAACTATTTCAACAATGATATTTTTATAGGGATATTTTAACAACAGAAAAATCCATTTTAACAACATAAAAAACCATTTTGACAATAAGAATTTTTTAATATTGAAATTCCATAATTAATATAAACCCTGTTTTGATATTAAAACCATTTTAGAATTTGGGGTTGAGACTTTTTTTGATATTTTTTCTTTTTCTTAAGGCCTCACTGATATTTTCCATTATTAAACCTTGTTTCGGCTTTTATTTCCCTCTCCTATAACCCATCAGATATGGGCCAAGCAAGTGAGACAGCATGGATAATTTGGTTTTTTTAAAAAAATTCCTCACCTATCCCCTCCTTTCAAACCAAATTTACTGCAAGGGTAAGTTTGGTTTAAGGGAAGGGAGAGGAAAAAAATGAGGGGAGGAGAAAATTAGACCAAAATTTAGTGCAGTGGAGTCCACAAAATTTTCCTTTTCATCATATTTTTTCCTCCCCTCCTCTCAAACCAAACTTACCCTAAATAATGCATCAGTATACCAAAAAAAAAAAAAAAAAAATCATTGGGCTTCCATCCGGTATACTTTCTTCAATGAATTAATGGCGTTTTGCCTCTTTTATACCCAAACCAAAAAAAAAAAAAAAAAAAAAAAAAAAAAATATATATATATATATATATATATATATGCAAAGGGCAGAGGGAAAAATGATAGGAAAGTAAAGTAGGGTAGCTCGTGCCTATGTAGAACTCTGCTTTACCACAAAGTTACGTTGAATTCATTTTCTGTACCTGCACCCTATCCTGGCCCTTCCATTATTCACATGTCTGGAGGGCTTACGGTGAGATAAATGGGTGTGGACCCTACAAGCTTTGACGGAGAAATAATAGGATACGAGAAGGTGTGGACTTATGGTGGCCCACACACTGAATTCCAAACCCAATAAAATCGCGGACAACTAAAAGGTGTCCCATTATTATTATTATTATTTTCAATTTTTGCTTTAAATTTAATTAATGTTCACGGCGGAGAATTTACACACACGACTCTCATAAGTCTAATTTAGAAAAAAAAATGGACAAAAATTTGGAAAAATGATTTGGCCTTCATTATAAATCCACCTAGTTAATAATATAATTAATGAAAAATTCCCTATTAAAGGTAATGAAAAAATGAATTAATTTGAATCTGAAATGATTTTTGTGTACGTACTGTGTATTGATCTCCGGTGATATCACAGAGTGCTTTAAGGGCAGCTTTTGCTTTTTGGCCCGTTCACCATATTTGACCGAAGTGGTGAACACTGTAACTGTAGGGCTATTCTTTCCTGGACGCGTTTTCTACTGTTCCTCACCTGAGGGAGTCGTCCTCAATGCTTCAGTTCAGAACTTGAGATAGCATTCAGTAATCTTTCTCTCTTTGATTTCTTCTTTTCAATTTCATCATGTTAACATATTTTATCTTCCTTTGTTGCTTCTGTTTCTGCCTTTGCAGAATTACACTTCATTTCTACTTTTAAGTTAGACAGACTCAAGATTCATGATCTCTGAATAATCTTCATTCTTTAATTACTTTGCTCGATCAAATTGCATGCATATTCATGATCAAATCAGTTTCGAACTATCTGGAATTGCCTTCAATTTAATATGCAGGAACAGTAATAATGGAAAAGGCAGGTGGAAGACCAAGGGATGAAGTGTGGCAACACGTTAAGGTATTGGAGGGAGGACGAATAGTGAAGTGTAATTATTGTGGATATGAATTTGCAGCAAGAGCTAACAGAATCAAATCTCACATTAATAAAGACGAAGGCAAAGGCATTCGAGTATGTCCCAACTTCCCCCAATCTCACAATTTTGTTTCTGATAATAAAGGAAATTCCAGTCATCTCAAAGACAACTTCCTACATTCTCAAGGTACGTATGATTATATACTACTCTCGATTCAACATATATATATATATGTCATTTTTAGAAGAATTTTGTTTGTCCCTAAAATAAGTTTTTGGAGTAATTAATATTTATTTAATAATTTTATTCAGTTTAACGCATATTTATAAGTTAACCATTCTTTCTTAGTAAAGGCATTCGTCTACCCACTACTTTTCCCCAATCGAGCAATTTTAGTTTTGACAAAGGAAACATTATTGATCTCAAACACAACTAACCGGCTACATTCTCAAGGTACGAAATTGTGAATTTTTATGGTCATATTTATAAGATAGAGAGAAAAAGTTTTTTTTTTTTTTTTTTTTTAATCTTATTTATAAGTCATATTATATTAAATTTTTTATGTGAATATATAGTTTTACGTTCATTTAACTATTTTATAGACTTTATACTCTTAGAGTAAATGATATTTAGATAGAGATAAAGTTAGAAAGTTGTTAAATTTTAAAACAAAGTTAATTTGATTTGGGTTTTTTCTTGATTCCAATAACACATGTGGGAATTGACTTAGAAATGAGGCTAATATTACTATACTCTTTAATATCATTGTTATGTGTCACATAGAAGAATTTCTTCTTCCTTTTTTTTTCATGTTTTTTAAATATTAGATATCCCCTCACATTAGTCTTATTTAATATTCATCCAAATTTTCAAAATTATACAAATAAGCTCAATCTAGCCTGCACCCTAGTTAATGCTCTAGTTATTATAATATATATTGCCAGAAAATCAGGAAAAACTTGAATTATGTTTTATAAGTCCAAGAACAACCCAACAAAGTAAAGAGGCCGCACTGGGATCACACAGTAAAAAATGGATGTAAAAAGGGAGAAAGGGCACGAGGGAGGACAACTAGCTCGTTGCAGATAGCTTGTCATATTTTGGAGTGAGGAAATAGGAACCAATTGAAAGATAATTTAGTTGCAAACATTTGGGAGAAAAATTAATCTCCCACGTTACTGTTAATGGGTAATCAAGTAATGTACTGATTGTGTTGTGGAAAGAAAAACAGGTTTCTCATTGGACGGTCTAATAGATCATGGAAAGTCCCACGATGTAGGACAAATCCAAGGTGATGCTAAGTATGAGGAAAGGATTCAAGTTGGGTCATCTTCTGTTTCCAATAGGGAGAATGACTACTTGCAGGTCCTACAATATGTGTTTGAATGCTTAAGGTTAGATTTTCAACAATATATATATAAATATGCATGCTTCTTATATGTTTACATATGCATGAATGTGTGTGTGTGTGCATATATACATGTCAGTCCAAACTGGTTATATAGATACCTAATGGCCCCATATAATTATTGAAGAGTGTGTTTGATTTTTATTGCCTCTTGAGTAACTATGTTAGACATAACAAGTTATACTTAAGAGAGGGTTGTAAGTGGACCGACATGCATTTATATCTGTTTACACTCGAGATTGACAAAACTGATATTAATGCTAATTAAATTAGTGAAAATAAGGTTTATGAAGCAAATAAAGGATATAATTGACAAAATCATTTTTGATGTATTTGAATGCTTTGTCGTCTTTTTTATTCCATCAAATGCTTTGCTGAATTCCTCCGTTCTTGTCTGCCATTTAACTTCGTTAAATGACCGTTGTAGTATTCTAATTTGTCCGTTAGAAATACATTGGAGCCATTCCAAGAATTCGAGATTCTCTCACTTTTGCTTCATTGCAATAATGACATCCATTTGGTCTGCTATGACATAGCTTAAGGTTTAATCGCTTTCGTCTTCGGTGCAATAGACACTTCAGACAATATTCATTTGGTTTGCTTTAAGATTGCTTCCGCTTGCTCTATTTTTGTCATTGCATTTAATGCTCTGACACAGAAAATTTCTTTCATGTTTCTAGAGCTAATTCATGATCTAAACATCTGAAACTCATACACAAATAAGATTAGTAGTATTGAGAAGTCTACTGAGTAGCATTTAAGTATAGATAGAAGTTAATTAGAAAAATTTGAATCCTCAGAGTTGTTGGTTTGGTGTAGGAAGAATAGACACTTGAGTGTGGTTTCAGACTCACTCAAGTGCTTCATTCGAGTGTGCTTTTTGTCACACTCAATTGCTGATGAATTCTATCTTTGGTAGAAGACTGTTGAAAATAGGTTACTCAAGTATTAACTTCGAGTGTTAGTTAAAATGGTTTCAACTTCTACCATATACTCGAGCGTCGCAAAGGCACACTTGAGTGTTACAGAGTAACACTCCAAGCGAGTGTCATGTAATGAACTTGCAAGTGTTTACCTTACACTCGAGTGTCAACCTTGACACTTCCAGGAGGGGTGCAAGTGTCAAGAAAAATCTCTGCGAGTGTTAGACCAGCACTCGAGTGTATCACTCTAATGTCCTTTACACAGAGGTCAACTTTCAGTAGGCATAACGTCTTAACTATAGCTCTAAATTTGGAAAATGACCTATCCCCAGAAAGATTTTTGAGTCTTCTTTTCAATGCAAAAAAGTCAGCTTCAAACTCATTGTATTCTGATAGTTTCGATCACATTAATAGCAGCTGTTTTGGAGCAACATTTTGCACCATCTTTATATGACTGTGAACTTCCAAAATTCATATCTCTTCCAATTGTTCTTAGTTTACCATGATATTGATATTGATGAAACGATTTTTAAGTTTAGTTTCATATGCAACCGGTTTAACTTCAATTGGATGTGTAGTTTGTGAGTAACATCCAAATTATTGAACATGTATCGATATAAGGCGTGAATTTGTGTCAATTTCCGAAATCCATATCTCTTTCATCTGAACTCCTTTGAGCTTTATGTTGGTGTCTATGTGCTACATTGTGAGTCTAGTTTTATATGAAACAAATTTCCCCTCAATCGAAGTTGTGGTTTGAGAGAGATGACCAAATTTTTGAACCTCGTACATGTTGAACGTTAAATAGAGGCGAACATAGGAGCTGGAAATGTGAGCTCACTCGACGCAGTATGTCATATTCGCTTGTCACATTCTAGTGTATCAATCGAGTGCTGAAAATCACACTCGAGTGATTTGTTGTAGTATGGACTAAATTGACATTTTGGAAATTCATGGTATCAAATTGTCATTTCTGAATTTGGTGGTACCAAGCTGTCATTTCTGAAATTCGAGCCCAAGCGCCATTTTTCAATTTTTATCCAATTTATTTCTTCTTCTTCTTAATCAATCCAACTCAAAAACGTCTTAATTGATCTTCTTCTTGATCATTCTCCATAATTGAATTACATATATTCTAATATTTGAATCTACATTAAATATAAGAATTAATCAACGTAGGAGATAAATATACTATGAAAACTTTTTGCTCTTAATATTGGCATCTATATTTGACATCAAAACTAATAATATCTAACGAGATATATGGGGCCATTTTTCAATTCCTTCGTGCAAGGTCATCATTATTTTCTTACACTTGTTGATGATTATTCTAGATATACCTAGATTTTTCTAATGAAGCATAAGTCTGATGCCTGAAATCACATCCAACATTTCTTTGCTCTTGTTGGAACTCAATTTTCCTCTTCCATTAAAATTTTGTGTTTGGATAATGGTGCTGAATTTCAATTGCCTCAATTTTTTTGCTTCTAATGGTGTTATTCATCAAACATCTTGTGTTGCCAAAGGGTATACTCAAACTGAGGGTATTGATTACTTTGACACATTTTCCCTTGTATAAAAAATGACTACTCTTTGTTTGGGTATTGATTACTTTGACACATTTTCCCTTGTATAAAAAATGACTACTCTTTGTTTATTGCTTTCTATTGCTACTGCCAAAAATTGGAATTTACATCAATTAGATGTCAACAATGCTTTCTTACATGGGGATTTTCATGATGAGGTTTATATGGATCTACCTTTTGGCTTTACATCCTCTCATCCTAATCAAGTTTGTAAATTGTTGAAGTCACTTTATGGGTTTTAATAAGCTAGTCACCAGTGGTATTCTAAACTTTCTTCAGCTTTGTTATTCTATGGTTACTCTCAATCATCTTCTAATCATTCCCTATTTTTTAAAGCATCTTCCACTTCATTTATTGTTATATTTGTTTATGTTGATGATATGATGCTTACTGGAAATGATTTGGATGAAATACAGCTAGTTAAATAGCAATTACATATTGCCTTTACCGTTAAAGATCTTAGTGAGCTCCGATATTTTCTTGGTCTTGAGCTTGCTCGGTCTAATAATGGTATATTGTTGTCTCAACATAAGTTTCCTCTGTTATTGCTTAATGATACTAGATATTTGGATTGTAAACTTGCAAATTATCCCATGGACCCACATTTAAATCTTTCTAAAGGTCGTGGTAAGCCTTTACTTGATCCTCTTTCTTATCACAAGCTTATTGGTAGATTGCAATACCTTACCACAACTCGACCTGATTTGAGTTTTGTCACTCAATAACTTAGTCAATTTATGTCCAGACCTTGTGATACTTATTTGGTAGCTGCTTATCGTGTTCTTCGCTATCATAAGTCTTCTCCTGGTGTTGGAACTTCCTTTTCCATTGACTCTGATTTGGAATTACGTAGTTTTAGTGATTCGATTAGGTTGGATGTGTAGGCACACGTAGATCTGTTATTGGTTTTGCTATTTTTCTTGGTTCTTCTTTGATATCTTGGAAAGCCAAGAAACAAGCCACATTTTCTAAGTCTTCTTCGGAAGCTGAATATAGAGCTTTGACATCTACTGCTTGTGAATTGCAATGGCTTGTCTACCTTTTGAATGATTTTCACATATCCCATCTTGATCCATCTTCTCTACTATGATAATCAACCTACCATAAAAATTGTTGCCAACCCAACCTTTCATGAAAGGACTGTCATCTAGTTTGAGAAAAGCTTCAAGTAAAGGTCATTCATATTCTTCAAGATCAATCTTTAGAACAACTTGCTGATATTTTCACTAAACCTTTGCATGCAGCTAGGTTTCATGAGCTCACATCCAAACTGGGTCTTAAGAACATTCACACTCCAACTTGCGGCTTTTTTTTTTTTTTTTTTTTTGGGGGGGGGTTAGGAGTAACATAACCATTACACTTAGTTATTCTGTTATGCATTTGGTTTAACCATTCTGATAAGATGTAACCATTTTACTTGCAACCATCTGATTATGTATATCAGTACGTTACTTCATCAATAATAATATTCATACATTTTCCCTTCACAAATATTGTCACACTAGCCCCTAACTTACGAGTAAAATTGGACATATTGCATGCAGGAAAAGTAATTATTAATGGAAAGGCCAAAGGATAAAGTGAGGGAATTACACTTTGAGGCATCAGAGGGAGGAAAAATGAAGTGTAAGCATTGTAGAGAGGAATTTGCAGCAACTACAAGTGCTACCAGATTAAGAGCTCATATTGATAAACGGGAAGGCCGTGGTATTAAAGTATGTACTCACTTTCCCCAACCTAACAATTTTGGTTCTCACAAACCAAACTACAATAATGATCTCGAACACAACCTCCTCCGTTCTCAAGGTACCTAATTATATATTATTATACTCCCTCCTATGTCTTTTATAAACCTCTGTATGAAATTTTATTTACCTTTAATATACTCCTCTACTCTTTAACGTAACACATGATTCAAAAGTTGATATTGATCCTAAATGTAAGACTATTTTATATATTTATCAACTTTTTTCCAAATTAGCCCTATTGATATTCCCTCAAGCCTCAACAACAATCAAGTAGGTGAGGGAGAGAGGGAGTTAAGGGATATAATTAGAGTATTTTAGGAAAAAAACATGTTTAACTAATTTAACTAACTTTCTTAACTTAATCAAATTAGTTGATTAGGTTTTACATTAAGGACTAGAGGAGCCCCATATGAGATATCTGTTACTATATCCGGTTCATAATATAAGAGCTACACAACAAATTTAGATAGATTAAGGAAATTAGTTAAATTAGCCTCTTTTAACTAAAGTTAGAAATGTAAAAATGATAAACTCGGTGTATAAACTCGTGAGAGTTTAACTGAGTTTACAACTGGCACGAATTTACTAGTGACTTGACTTATTTTTGTAAGTTAGAAACTAAAAACGTTAAACTCGAGAAAGTCAACTCTTGAGTTTGACAATAATAGTTGTAACAAATACATATTGATTTTGTAAAGTACCTTTTTTAATCATGGTGATTTTTGGAAGAAAACCACATTAATATATATAATCAAATGGATACTTTAGAGAATGAATTTTAAATTTGGAAGACAAATTTGATTAAGGTCTTATATTTAGAATCAAATTCAATCCTCCGAGTTATTATATTAAGAACTGGAGTAGTACATCTCTTTCATATTGCCGTTATTTAGTATTAATTAAAGTTTCAAAGTTACACTGGATAGGTTTAAATGACGATCAAGTTAGAAACTCCTTTGATTTTAAGACAAAGGTAAAGAGTTTTAAATCTTCCAGTTATAATTCTGGTGATAAAAATGGCTGATTGGGTACATATTGGGATTTTATCGTACTTTAACAAAATTTGAAAGATTGATTTGTATTTAAGTCCTTAAATGGCTAAAATATCTCACAAATTTATATTATTATGTTAAATGAATAAATAAATCTCATTTTTATTGAAATAAGCTACTCCTAGCAAGAGTTCGGGCCTAATATCAGATCCAGGCATTTTACAGCTCCTAAATTGTATAATAATGCGTTTTCTAATAGCTGAATAACCGAGTGTTTCTAAATCCAAGGTTATACTCCCTGAGATGCCTTTTGTAAACTCAAGTTTTTGTTTGTTTGGATATTCCCACTTGTTAATATATTTTTAGCTTCTTATATAGTTTAACCCTCCCACTTGATAAACATTATCTTACTGATGCCCGGAATTGTTTAATGCATTTTCTAATTGCTGATGGACAGTGGGTTTCTAAAACCAAGGCTACATGTGGCGTACTTTGCAAATTGCAGTTGGACTTGGAGCTAGTAATATATTATATGGAAGATATATATAAAATTGTTAAATAAAAAGTTTTTTTTTTTAATATCACATGTCCCATAAAAAGCATAATTTTTTTGATATCATGAGTCTGAAGAATTTTTGGCATATCTAGAATCCAAATAACTCATTAAAGTACCCACATGAAACTAGAGCACCATACTTTGAAGAGATAACTTTCTAGAGTGAGGATTGTGTGTGTTGTTTTTAGACTCATTATTGCCTTAATCCTACGTCTTTCATAGGTAAATATGTAAAAGATTTTTTTATTTTAAAAAATAATAGTGAAAGTTTGAAGTTTGAACCATCCAATAAAATAATGTCATCCAGCTGCATCAGACATAGATGCTTTATTGGAATGGGTTAATAAAGGATTAATAAAATAAAATATAATTATTTTTTGTTCAAATGAAAGATTTTTATTCTTGGTCCCTTGACTACTCGGCGAAAGCTGTGAACAGTGAACCCTATATGCCTATTATTTCCCCATTTGCGGACACGTTTTTCTATGGTGTCCCATCAACTCGATATCGTTTCTCACCGGAGTCGTCCGCCATGATCCGATCCAGAACTTGAAATAGTACTCAGTAATCTTTCTCTCTTTAATCTCTTCTTTTCAATTCGATTTTGTGAACTCATTTTATCTTCCTTTTGTTACTTCTGCTTCCGCCTTTGCACACTTAATATTCATTCTCTACTTTTGAGTTGGACAGATTCAATTCAAGATTCAATCTCTCAAGTTGTCTAATATAATCCTCATTCCTTATTTACTTTGTTCGATCAAATCGCATGCATATTAAGGAAATATTAAGGAAATGATTTTGTATGTTCCACTTTGGAAGACCCTGTGTTATATCACCAGATCTCAATTTTTCATATGTAAATGTAAGTAATATATCTCCTTCATAAAGCCATTTTCCATAATGGCCATGAAAAGTTGCTCATAGAGTCGCCAGATAAGGGTTAGCGGATCTTTTTTTTTTTTTTTTTTTTTGATAATAAATTTTTAGGAAAGGGGTTGGGCTCACTCCGGTCCGTCGAGGCGGGGCATTTTGGAGCCTAGTCAGTGGGGATCTTGGGCGAGAGTACACATGCCTCCACCTCTACCAGCGTTACCACTACTTCTTAGACCCCTAGGATGCCTCCCCCAGCGCCTTGACCAACACAAGGATCGAACCCCCTCCCTTAAGGTGAGGAAGACCGACCCTCACGCCTGGTTGAACCCGGGACGAGGGGTGGGTTAGCGATCTTCTTACTACAGGATTCATTTAAAAAATTGGAACTTGACCCAATTTTAGGTGTGATTCGTTTTTAGCAATATACACATTTTCAGTAAGAAATTGGCCAAGATTAATTATTGTACATCTTTTGTCACAAGAATTATGATGATAATTTATTCTGGCAAAAAATAAAAAAATCTGTAAATGTATTTTGGAATTGTCTTCAATTTTGATTATTCCCTCCCGTTTAATATACTCTACTTCTTGGTCTTAAAATAAGTTTTTTTTAATCAAATCTCACAAATTAAAGAGAAGGAGAAGTAGTTAACTCAATGATTACAATTTTTCAGTAGGTATGACCACATGATCATATTTATAAGATAAGGATGTTTGAAATTTTCACTAACATTTTTCTTTTTTATCCCCATTAATTACAAACTCCCTCCTTTTTTATTTATAAGAACCTAAAATTTGAATTACCTTGGCCCTTTATGAATTTAACAAGAGTTGTCTAAAATTTAATAGGTTTTTTTCACTTTTGCCTCTCATTAATTATATGTATTGTATTAATTAGAAGGTTGGTGGCACTTACATTTATTATATTTCTTTTTTACTTGCCCCTTCACAAATAAGGACATACTTGAAAAACACAGATGATGTCAGCCGTACTTATTATTTTTAACCAATGTTAATGGCTTTCTTAAATTGTGTGATTTAGTTTTCAGGCTCTTATAAATAGGAGTAGAAGGAATATTACTATATCACTAGATTGATTATGATCTCTGCATCATATTGCATGCAGGAAAAGTAATAATGGGGAAAGTAGGAAGGCGAAGGGATAAAGTGTGGGAACGAGTTACGCAATTGAAGGGTGTAAAAAGATGGAAGTTTAATGATTGTGGAGAGGAAGTTGCAGGAGGTGCTAGCAGAATCAAAGCTCATCTTAATAAAGTCAAAGACAAAGGCATCCGACCATGTACTGGGAAAGCAAACTCCAATAATAATACTGAACACAACCTCCTGCATTCTCAAGGTACGTTAAATATATACTCCATCATCCAGTTCATAATATAAATCATTTTAATTATAAACTAACTTATTAGAATTAGAAAATGAAAATTAGTTTATTAAATATATTTTTATTTTTTACTTTTCTTATCATAAATGATGATTTAGATGTGAGAAAAAAAATACATGGAGCCACATTTAACGATTAATTAGATTGAAAAAATTGATAAATAAACATATTCATTACTATCTAAGTAACTTATTTTGTGGACTTGAAAATTATATACCTTCTTATCTTTTCTAAGATTTATTACATTTGCTCTTATTTAAATATCAATTCAATTTCTCAATGTTACACAATATATGTTTAAATGAAGATAAAATTAGAAACTTCTTTGATTTTCAGACAGAGGTAAAGAGTTTTAAATCTTCCCTTAATAATTCTGGTGATAATAAGTGCTCGATAAAAAAGACTGATTGGAGTACATATTACTTAGTTTAAACAATGAATAATCAAACTATATTTTGTCAATCCAGTTGTAATTCTTTGCAAGTTTATATTGCCAGAAAATCAGGAAAATTTGAATAATGTAAAAAAATTTATGAGCCCAAAAACAACTCAACAAAACAAATTAAGAGGCCGAAGAGGTAAGTCACAAGAAAACATTTGGGAGATAATTTAATTTCCCACGTTGCTATTGATGGGTAATTACATTAGTTTAATAGCATAGTGATATTAGCAATTAATATGCTGATTGAGCTGGGGGCAAAAAAAAACAAAACAAGAAGTTTGTCATTGGACGGTCTGATAGATTATAGCATGTCCAAAATGAAGCAGGACAAAGCCATGCCGAAGATGCTGAGGATCAGGAAAGGACTCAAGACTTGCAAATGATGAAACGATATGCGTTTGAATGTTTAAGGTTAGATTCGTATTGAATTTCCAACTATATAGATGTTTCTAATACGTGTAATATTGTATGTGTGGTCTCCAATGTTAACTTGAGGTCAATGTATCCTTTGGGATGTGTATCCTGCCCATTGAAGGCCGTCAACGTCGTCTTGCATGGCTTCAAATCCTCGGGGTCGAGCTTCATCCTTTTGAAGGCGTCCTATAATAGGATGTCGACCGCACTTCCATTATCAACAAAAATCTTCTTAACTCGGCAGTTCACTACCTTTCCGTGATCACCAAACCATCATGGTGGCCTGGTGCTACGTCTTCTAAGTCTTCTCTGGTAAAATAGAGTAAGGGAGGGTTTGGCTTCGTGGAGTCTTTCTTGAACTCCGGCCGATCCCTGATGGAGAGAACCTCCCTCAGATACTTCTTTCTTTGACTCACAGAGTTTCTTCCTCCTCCGAATGCTCCACTAATGACATGTCATTCGTATTTAGCCTTTGGGAACTCATCATCACTGTCCTTGGCTTTCTTCTTCTGATCTCGTCTTTTCTTTTTTGCAAGGCTCTTGCTCTGACCTCCTTAGCGCTTGTTACTCTGTTGCCCCTGCGTTTGGATGACGTAATGACAGAGTTTTCCCTCACGAATGAATTTCTCGACCGCATCTCTCAGATCCTAGCATTGTTCCGTGGTATGACTGTGTTGCTCATGGAACTCGCAATACCAAGATTTGTCCAAGGTGGCCTGATGTTGGGGTGGTCGAGGTCGCTTGACCTTTTTCATCTCGATCATGGATCCTCCTTCCAAACTTTCACCTGAGATACCTTCAAAGGCGTATACCTTTCATACTTTCATTCTGCCCTACTTCCTCTTGGCTTGCTATCCGAGCCTCGTCCACGAGAATCTTGCCCGTATTCGCCATGTTGCTCTTTTCCTTGGGAGTTAGACTCTTGGCCTTTTCTTTCGTTACTCGGCTTGCAATTTCCATATGCTCCAGCTCCAAGTATTGCTCTAATTGATCCCGAAATTCCGTCAAGGAATTGACGCAATTCTTCATAATCGATTTCTTCAGCCAGGATGAACTGTCCAAGTCGGCTATGGCACAATGTAGATGCGCGTCTTCCTTCAACCTCGGTACCTGCAGAGATGTATCCTTGAAATGATCCAAATGCTTTTGCAACGTTTCTCCGGGTGATTGCTTCACCTGGCCGAGTTGGAACTCGGTCTTTGGTCATTTTCACGCTTCGTCGCAAAATTCAGCGAAAACCGCTCTAGACTCTCCATGTCTCGGATAGAATTGAGCGGTAAGGAGTGAAACCAAATCTGCGCGGCTCCTCGCAAAGTCCCCGCAAATAGCCGAGGTATAATAGGCCTTACAAACCCCTTCACCATGATCTCCATTTTGAAATTGCTGACATGAACTTGCGGGTCTTGGCTTCCGTTGTACCTCGGCAAGCCCCTCGAGTCTAAGCCCTTGGGATAAGTGGCGGTCATGATCTCGTCCGAAAAAGGACTCTGGATTCTATCTCTGCCATATCCTCTTGTATGTGTCCTGGGCATACTTTGTGACGGAGGCGTCGTCTCCTCCTTTCTCGCGATCCTGGTTCTCAGTGGTTGTTTTCCCTTTGCTTGTGCCAAGTCCGAGATTCGGGCCTGGATTTGCTCGGCATTACTAACTCGTGGGATACCGGCGTCGGCTTGAGTAGCGGTCATCATGCTAACTCAGCTGGGACTACTTGCATCTTGGTCAACGTTTCGCATGGGATTCTCAAGCAGTCTAATGTGTTCTTCCAACAATTGCATTCTCAACATCTCCTCGTCGGGAATATGAACTCAGTTATGTCCAACCGGGTTCTCCTCTGCATTATTTGTACGTGGTACGCTAGACTTGTATGGGCAGAAACTGAAGCATTAGCCAGCTCGGTCCAGCAGCATCCCGGCTTACATTCCGAACTGGGTTCTCCCTTTGTCCGAAGTGCTCTTCTAGCAATACTGCATTCTTTCTTTCTTCTTCTTGCCCATGAGATGGCATTTTGATGGTCCATGTCCTCCTAAATAAGCCGGATATCCTCTTCTCTTTGAAGTCGGTTACGAGTCTCCATATTCTCCAGGCGCTGGAGCACCGAACCCAACGTATTTTGCAGCATTCGAATATCCGAGTTCTCAACCTGGAATTCATGAGGGTGGTTTTGTGGTTGAAGTGGCGGCTAAACCTGCTGGGCAACCCGGTTCGGATGAGGAGAGTTTGCGGTATCCTCCGTCTCATCCTCGATCCTCGCGGTGACATGGTTAGGATTTGGAGCAACCGAATGCCCATATTGAATTGTTTGCTCTTGGACGCCTTTGCTATGGGTGTCCTACGGCGGTGGTCTGCGAGGTGCCTGACTGCGACTTCTAGTGCTTGCGGCCATTTTCAGTGGTTGTTTGTGGTTTTCTGTGGCTTGGGAATCAAAGTTTATGGATTCCCACGAACGGCGCCAATGTTCTAATGTAGAACACAAGTGTCTAGCCTCAGTGGACTAGTGAATGGTTTATATTGGATCGAATGGCTCCTCAAAGATGTCTATCAATTAAACACCAAAGAGAAGGGGATGGCTCAATGATACCTATGAGGAAGATATCACAGAGCGTCTGATGATTACTGTGCTACACAGATATGGCATTTCGTCAAAGGGGTGGGGTGTGTGCACAGTGAGACTGAATAGTAAGTAATGGAATAGAGAATGAAGAGAATGCACTTGGTGGGTATCCTCCTATTTATAGAGATCACCTAGGGTTTTAATCTGCTGGCTGTGTGTCCGCTCCTCATGCAGCATGTGCCTCCCAAGTTTTGGAAATACCTGCTCCACTAGCTGTGTGCGATCCAGGATTATAGGCATGATCATTGGGTGATTAGCGTTTTACTTGGTTAAGGAGGGATTCTGCCATGAAGAGCCCTTACTGGGCCTCATAGCTGCCAAGCCCATTATATGGGTCCATAACAACCTTCGAAAGAGAGAGATCCTCTTATTGCTAGATCCTCCTGATGCAGTTCATCCTCGGCCGTATGGGTTTGAGAACGAATCTGCGATGGAGCCACAATCGGACCCAAGAAAAGCCATTGGCACTGTTTCTATCAATGGTTGAGCATAATTAACTGATTGAACAATGGGAACTCTTGAAGAACTAGAGCATGACTGTTCGACCTTTTAAGTCAGGATATTGACTAATTTGACCAATGTTTGCGATAGCCTCGCTATTTGGCCAAAACGATCATCGATCGAACGAAATGACCCTTGAAGTCTTCATTGAATTCATTCAATGAAACCTTTACCCAATAAGTTGTTGAACCCTATATTTTATGTAAAGAATGACATGTGACCCTCTCAAGAACTTTTTTAAGTGACACATTTAAATTTGACTCACCCGAATTATATAGCAAAAAATGCATATAAATTACCTCAAATATTGAACTTATTTATTCCCACTTGTTACCAAAAATAATCCCTACAATAACATTTTTCAGCTTCTTTTAGTTTATTCCTCCCACGTGTTAAACATCATCTAATTGATGTATGTAATTGTTTAATGCATTTTTTAATTGCCCATAGACAGTGGTTCAAAAACAAAGACTATCTTTACGGTTAGAGGTGGTATGGGTTGAATCTGCTCAACATGGGTAGGTTAGCTTAATATGGGTTAAACTCTGCGAGCACAATCTATCAAAAAGAATTGCAACCCATTTTAAAGTGGACTTTTTCCAACCCAACTCACAAGTTGTCCCTCTTTTTTTTTTTTTTTTTAAAAAGAAATATATTTAATTTTAATAAAAAATGATTCCATCCTTAATTTCTCTCCTTTTTTTTTTTAATATTTTTTTCTTTATCATTTCTTAATATACTATATATTTATAGGAATAAGATATTATCACTACCACTCTTTCAACGTTAGATCAGAATCTCATCTACCTTTATCATTTCTCTCTCATATTGAGATTTTGATCTAACAATGAAAGAGTGGTAGTGACATTGGTAGTAACAAAAAATGGTAGTGACAATATCCTATCTCATATTTATATTTACAAATTTTGGGTTGATTTATTTACATAATTTTATAAAAATATAAATATAATTTGAGTTTAATGCATAAAACTTTCTAATTTAATTCTGAAATTAAAACAGCATTTGAAAATGTTAAAAAAAGGAAAAAATGAAAAAGAGAAATGGAACTTGCATTAATGGGCTCTGCAGATCGCAACCGTATGATCGTATCTTGAGACTCGCGAATTGAGCCGATAATATATTATAGGGAAGATATAAAATTGTTAAAAGATATTGCTCGCAAACAGTAAATACCAATACCGCTGCTTTGATTTTTTTTTTTTAAAAAAACATATATATTGGCTAGTTCAATTCTTAGCAGCGAAGTTTGGGCACACCTACAGAAAACCGAATTTTAGCGGTTTTTTTTTTTTTTTCATTTAGCGTCGGTTTGAACCGTAGTTAAAATAATTGATGGCATTTTAAAAGCGACGTGGAAATTGGCGCCATTAAATAATTTAGAGTCAGTTTCACACACATCCGAATAACCGTCGTTAAAAAACGAAACCGTCGTTAAAAAACGAAACCGTCGTGTAATCACGTAAACCATTTGAAGCATTACACAATTAATTACATATTTGAACCGCCACCTTGTATTGAACAAAAACCGTATTTGTGTAGTTTTTTTTTGTTGAAATTTGCACCTTATTTGTGTAGTTATATTATTATTCTTGAATAATACACCTTTTTTTTTTTTTTTTTGAAAACTATTTGTTGTTTGATATTGCAATATTTATATCATTACACAACATATTAATGATTGATCAAACATTTAAACAAGTAATTTTATTATCATCTAATTATGTATTAATTAAATGTAATACAAAATAAAGACAAATGTTGATAACAAACTTAAAATGTCTTAGCATTAAAAATCAGTGGATCCAAATACATGATAAAACAAAGTAAATGTGCATCACAATGGAATCAAAATATTAATAAAACTACAAATGTTTAAACACGAGTAATCTTACAAATTAAACATAAATGGAATCAAAATTCCAACAAAACAAAAAATTAAACCTAATAAACTATTAATTTGATGAGTTGCGAATGTGAAGAAGGTTGCTCATGAGGATTTAACTTCTTGATCGCATTAAAACAGTTAAATAACAATTTTAGTAAATGAATTAAAAAATTATATGATGTTCATTAAGGAAAATAGTAACTTACTTGGTCATTAATAAAAGCATGTAGTTCGGTAGGAAGAGGTATAGACATATTTTGATAAAGTTTAGCTAGCATAACTTCAATTGATTTCCTTTTCTGGACCTCTTGCTCTAATTGTAATTTTAGGTGGTCAACTTCTTGTTGCAAGCAAGTATCGTAGATGACACCCCACTTGAACTACTACAACCACTCACATTTTGCCATTTATAACCAGATCCAAAAACTTGAGAAGGATAAATACCATATCCTACGCCCCGAACTCGTCCTGGATGTTCATTGCCAAACACTTGGCCAAGAGAATCATTAGGTGCAAGTCTTTGAAGTAACATTTCCACTACTTTCAATCTCACTAATCTTCTCCTGCATGTTTATGTTTACAAAAAAATAATATATTCATTTAGTGGTTAAAGCAAGTGGGAATAACAAGAAAACAGGCAAAAAAGATAATCACAAAGAATAAACTGTAAAGACACGATAGCTCAACAATGCAAGCCAGTCTGTGGCATTAGAGACAAACTCAAGTTGTCAATCGATAGACTTGCATTATGAAACATATGATCATCAGATTACTCCTCCCTCAAAGATACTCCAACATTATGAAACATATAAACCACACATGAAAAGGATTCGCCAAAAATAAAACCCCACGTCAAAAGCAACAAATAAGCCATGATACATGAGGATTAACTACTGCAACTATATGATCATCAGATGATCATCATCCTTGAATCTAAATTTATGTTAACACGATTATAGAAAGATATATAGGGACAAGCAACAAGTTAACAATTGCAATTTGCGGTTATAACGAGAACCATCAAATTTCGGTCCACCTAGTGAAAAAAAAAAACGGTGATCAATTTTCTTCGACACGATCGGGTTTTGGCATGGGAGAATTCTAATCCGTTGGCACTTTGGTAAGCTAAAGGGAAAAATAAGATAGACAGCTCTTTATTTTGTGACAAAAGCTCCAGAGTTGCACCATTCAAAGCTCTAAAAATTCTTTAGCATCCCCACTTGGTTCATGATGTGAGTCTAACATATTTTCTTCACCCTCTTCTCTCGATTCAGTTGATGGTGAAAAAGATTCTTCATTATGACATGGTGTAGAAAAGCCAAATGCTTCATTTATCATATTTCGCATAGGATCTTCATTGGGCATATCATTTATTGTGTCATACAAACAATCTTCATTTCGTTGGCTCTCATTTATTATAGGCATATCCCCATTTAATGTCTCCCCATGTCGATACCAAACACTTCTTCTCTAGTCTCGCCACTTTCTAAAACAACATTTAGTACATGGACATATTATTCTCTTGGAAGGCACTAGATGATTGTTGAAAGGAAAAATCTAAAAACACATTCAACTTGACTTCATACTCCGGTGTATTTCGTGGCATTTTAATCCAAGATTTATCCATCAACGAATACAAACAATAATATACAAGTCTTTATAGAATAGGAAACTATGAGAAATGCAAAGAATTAGCAAAGCACATGCATTCGGTAACCAAAAACAAATCAATGAAGCACGGCCTAAGTCCACGAAGTTGTTAATTTCGGTAAGACAATGTGCTTATGGAATTTAACATAAATACTAATCAAAAGAATTGCGGGACACCAGGAATGGGTTTCTATTACGAAAACATCATCTCATATATCATAAAAGAATTGAAGGACCAACGGCCTTGCTTGAACAAGATCGTTCCATTGGTTGTTGCCATGTTTTCAAGGATTGCGGACATAAATTGCCTCCAAACATACCAAATCCTCCGAGACATAAAAATATTGGGGACTTGAATCCCATGGTGGTCATCTCGAAGAAAGATTGGGGACCATTTCAAACATCAAATACAGGACATCAGAATATTTTCAGGTTTAGAAGATCCAACTTCAATATTCAGCATAATTACTACATAAAGAACTAGAAGCAGCTATAGGAGATAGTATTCTCATGACACACATGAAGTGAAAAATTCAGACCACACAATACAGTAGGTATGTAGAAGAGCAGAGTAATAGTTAATCTTCAGCTGGTTGAAGCATACAACATTTAAGGTTGAAGAAAGATATTTGAACGAGACAATGATAAGAAAATGGAGCAAAAGTCAATACAAGTGAAATCTTCATTAATTATATAATCGAAAGGGAAAGAAAGAAAAGTAATGATACAAGCAATCAACTTCGAGAAAGTGCTCCCGCCTTTGCAACCACGAATTCATGGTCTCCAATTCACGCCTATACATAAATTTTCTACGCCATTTTTTATTTCACAACTCGAATACTCATAATAACAATTCAAAACAATATGGAGATAGTTTCTCCCATTAACTCACTTTACTGTGCCCGAGAAATTGAAGAACAAGCTATACTAGATTACCTCTCAAATCCCAACTTAGTCATTAAGAACAAAAAATACCTTACCTCTCTTTGCTGAGAGAAGAGGGCAAAATTTGAGTTGAAACTTGAGAACAAAGAGGGAACGGGGTCGATTACTCTACGAAAATTAACAAATGAAATTGCATTAACATGAGTAAGATAGAGAAGATAGAAAATCACGCTAAAACGTGGCTAAGAAAAACTCCAATGCATACCTTTCGGATCGTGTGATTGAGATTTCGATGCAAATAAGAAGATAGAAAGTCTCTTTAAAGTAGAAGAGAGGTTCAAAGATAGGGGAGGCGCACCGCCCGAAGTGAGGAGCCGAGAAATCTCATGGGTCAGCAAAAGGCACGGACAGAGCGAGACCTATTCAGATGAGGTCTCGCAGGATCTCATCGCTCAAGTCCTCCAACAGCCCTGTGTAAGCTGCGAGCAGAGCAAGCGGTTCATGGCTTCAATCGAATGTGAGATGAAGACGATGCGAAGGGGTAATGGCTTCAATCGAATGTGAGATGAAGACGATGCGAAGGTGTAATCGAAGAGGATAATCGAATGTTAGGGTGCGGCGCTTTTTAGGGTGCAAGGTAAAAATGGGAAGAGGATAATAGAATGTTAGACAAGATTCAATCGAATTACAATCGCGCTTTTTTTCCCCCTTTTTCTAACCGCCTTTGAGAAACCGCCGTTAAAATGTGTTTTTGGTGTAGTGGCATATGGTATTAATTTATTGATTAGTTTAGAGAAGACTATAATTCAACCACAATGGTCACAGCTGGACGCGGATACAACTCCATGGAAGCACAAGAATGATTGTTTTTTTTAAAAAAACATATAGGAATAGGTCTAAAATAAAAACTTATGTATAAATAAGCCAAGTGATTAAAAAAAAAGGAGCCATGTTTTAGTCTTTTTGCATATGAAAAAAATGGCACGCGCATCCAATTTTGGATTTCATCGTACTTTGCAGATTGCAGTTGGAGCTAGTAATATATTATATGGAAGATATAAAATTGTTTAATAAAAATTTTCTTTAATGTCATATCCCATAAAAAATATTTATAAGGAAGTCCCATAATTTTTTTGATATAATAAGTGTAAGAATTTTGGACGTACAAATCGTACACACATGAAATTGGAGTATCGATGTAGACCCCGATCATATTATATGGTAATACACCAAAAAGGGGAAGTGATAAGAGAGAATTTTTATAAGAGAATCGTTTAGAGTGAGCATCGTGTAGTGTTATTTTTAGACTAATTATTCCCTAAATCCCAAGTCCTTAGATAAATATGCAAGAGATTTTTTCTTTAAAAAATAACGGAAAATTAAAATAAAGGAGCATAAAAATTGTAATTACTTAGAAGGACCAAACATCATAATATAAATTTAAAATTACTAAATTGCTCTTAATCAATCTTCATGTCACTACTACAAAAAACTAAAAAAAAAAGACCTAAATAAGACCCAATTAATATCCCTTTTCAGAGGAACGTCTCAAGGGGGTAGTTATTTTCGTGATATAATTCGGGATGCCTCATGTAAGGCGTCGTGAATTGTATTGAGGCGTCTGAATTGTATTCGAGAACCTTATTACTTCAAAAAAAAAAAAAAACCTCAAACCTCGGGTTCGGGAGCTAGCTAGTGAGCCAAGCGGGATCAAAGATAGCAAGCCACGATTTGAGCAGAGGAAGAGTAGATCGAAATCCGAGAAACATGCCAAGGAGCAAATCCGAATATAAACAATGTCATGGAGCAAATCCAGAAAACAACCGAACCCAGAAAATCAAACATGCCAAGGAGCAAATCCAGCAAAATCAAAAATAAAAAAGAAGCCGGGTACTGCGATAAGCGATAAGGTTATCTTAAAAAAAACCTCGAACAAACCCCACGAACATATTTGCAATGAAATCATTGCGGCTTTCATTTGCGGTGAAAAGTGAAGGAAATCACCAAGAGGGGGTGAATTGGGGATTTTAAAATTCTTTTTCGGATCACCCACACAACGAGATAATATCAAGGCAAAGTGGAGATAGAGAAGAAGAGCTTGACACTGAGAAGATTTATCTTGGTTCGGTCTAACTCCTTGACCTACGTCCGGTCCCCGTCACTCGTGATTTTCCACTATCACTCGGGAACAATTACACACTCTGTAAACGAAGGATTCTCCTCACTCTAGGACTCACTCCCCTTACAAGCCGTAATTGCTTACAAATGGATACACACTCGTAAACGAAGGATGCTCCTCAACCTAGGACACACTCCCCTTACAAGTTATACTCTGTAATCGATACCCACTCGTAAACGAAGGATGTTCCTCAACCTAGGACACATTCCCCTTACAAGTTGTACTCGATTTTCCCAATCTCAAGTCACCCGACTTGAGATTATTACAATGAATGATATACATGGAAATAAACTCTCTCTAAGAGTAGATATTGATAAACACGAAGCTCAATGTATCAAAGATACAATCAAATGAATAAGAGAAACCGATGTAATTCGTGTAAGCTTTCGTGTATGTCTTCTCTCTTTGTCCAACTTCAAATCTTCATGTATTTATAGTGATTTGAAGCTTGTGAACGTTATAGATCCGTTGAGGCTTCAACCCATTCGAAAATATATGTTATGGGTGTTGCTTCATGAATCTATTTGTTGCAAAAGTTTCTTTGTTTGAATATAGTTGTTGGAGACTTTTGCGATTTGAATTCTTCGGTTGGGAATATAATATTCAGATATTTGGCTCCTCAAATTCGTCCCATGTTTGAAGATCTGCTTTAGCTAGTGGAGGCTTAGTTGTTTGTGTTAGGTGAGAAATCGCCACAACTTCCATTTGTCTTCCATTTGCTATTTTGTCTTTGAGGATAAGTTAAAATAATTCAAATGTTAAACATTCAAATCCTCCGAAAATTCATAAGCAAACTTGTTAAGATTGGTTAGAAATAAAGATAAGAATCATACAAAACATATGTAACCAATTCGCAACTTAAAACTTGAAGCATTAATCAAAATATGTAATTTAGAACTCATTTGCGTTTTTTGTCTGATGATCAAAACTCGAGTTTTCACCCTGAAACTCGAGTTTTCATCTTCCAGTGATGAAAATCGCGATTTATGCTTCAAAAGGGAGTTTTGATGTAAAACTTCAAAACTCGAGTTTTGGACTATTGATGTGAAAATGTAGTTTTAGTCCAAAACATCAAAACTGGAGGTTTTCATCCAAAAGCTGGAGGTTTTCAAGTCATGAAAATACTTGATGCTCTCGGTTGCCCAAAACTCGAGTTTTGCTCCCAAAACACGAGTTTTCACTTAAAACATGAAAACTCGAAAACCCGTGAACATCTCAAAATTGGCGGTTTTGCTTCAAAAGCGGCGGTTTTTGCATTGTGAAAACTTAAGTGCTCTCTGCAGACCAAAACTCGAGTTTTGCTCCCAAAACTCGAGTTTTCATATGTTCAATGAAAACTGGAGGTTTTGACCCAAACGGCGGTTTTCATATGTTGTAAATCAGTGCACGACCAACAGACCAAAACTCGAGTTTTGACCCCAAAACTCGAGTTTTGAACTATTTCGGGAAAAATGAAGTTTTCTTTGAAATGTTCAAAAGCGCGGTGCTTTTTGAAAACCGGAGGTTTTGTGATTTGAAAACTCGAAATCTCTCGGCCAAACCAAAACTCAAGTTTTGCATCCAAAACTCGAGTTTTCATATGTTCATTGAAAACTCAAATATCAAAAGCGGGAGTTTTTGCCCAAAATCGGCGTTTTGCTTTTGTTTAGATTTTCCCGAGAAAACTCAAAAGCGGAGTTTTACTTCAAAAGCGGAGTTTTCCCTTGACAAAGAAAGTTTTTCGCATTTGCAAGAGAAAACTTCTCATTTTGTTTGCAATTGTTAAAACATCATGAAAACACATATAGAACTAACGGCGACATCGGGTGTCGCCGGGTTTTAGATCTTGGCGGCGAGGGGAAACTCGACTGTTTTTCCTTTGAACTTCTCATGACGGGAAGAGGGGGATGAAACTAATGATAACCCGAATCGAGGAGGAGTGGAGGATCGAGGGAGGGTAGATGGAGGGAGGACGAGGCGTGAGACGAGTGGAAGAGGAGAGGAGTTTTAGCGGTGTGTGGGAGATCGATTGTGTAGCCCACCGTGAGAGATCGAATAGCTAGTCGATGATAAATACAAAAATAATATTTTTGGCATCTTGAAATTTGTTAAGGACGTAAAAAAATTATTTGTGGCGCCCCGAACCATATTCGGGACGCAAAAATATTAATTTTGGTTTTTGGCGTCCGAATATGGTTCGGGACACCACAAATAATATTTTTGGCGTCCCGCAACACATTTCGAACGCCAAAAAATAACATAGTGCCAAATTTTTTTTAAAAAAATTACCTAGGTGCCAAAAAATTTCCTTTTTAGGCATCTTAAATATTTTTTTTGATTTCTTTGATTTGATTTGATTAGTATTATTTTCGATTTCTTTGATTTGATTAGTAAAAGTTTTGATTTCTTTGATTTGATTTGATTATTTTCAATTTCTTTGATTTGTTTAGTAAAAGGTTCAATTTCTTTGATTTGATTAGTATTATTTTCGATTTCTTTGATTTGATTTTATTATTTTCAATTTCTTTAATTTGATTAGTAAAAGTTTCGATTTTTTTTATTTGATTTGATTATTTTCGATTTCTTTGATTTGAGTAAAATTTAATTTCGACATCCCGATTTAAATTTTAGGACGCCACAAAATTTCCGGCGTCAAAAAATTCATCAAAATGTGCCAAAAAATTTCTTGGCGACCAAAAATTCATGAAGATGCGCCAAAAAATTAATTTTAGTTATCCTAAATATATTTTAGGACGCCTAAAATTCAATATTGGTGTCCTGATTTTATTTTCAGGACGCCAAAAAATTTCCTGACACCAAAAAATTCCTCAAAATGTGCCAAAAATTAATTTTAGGTGTCCTAAATATATTTTAGGATGCCTAAATTAATTTTAGACGTCCTAAAATTATATTTAGGACGCTTAAGTCTTAAAATTCAGCCAAAAATTACGAAATTGCCACCTTTATACTTTTTACTTCTTTTTTAAAATATGGACGTCTTTTAGGGAAGTAATATTCACTTTTTGTAGTAGTGTGTAACTAAAATTAAAATCAAACTGTCAATCATGATATGATCATATCTTTTTTTTAATATATTATTTAATTAACAATTGTTAAACGCGTATTTTTCTTAATTTTTATTTTTAACCAATTTATATCATGAAGTTGCCCGATTTATATTATTAATATCGATATCAATTAAGTTCTTTTTATAAAAAAAAAAAAAATAAAATTATTTCATATTTTTCAGGGATATAATAGGTTAGTTGGATTTTTTAATTTTATTAACATCACATAAATTTTTTAACCCACATAGATTTCTTCTAAAAGGAAAATAAGTCACACAAACTTTCTTGGTTTAACATATATAATAAATTATAAAGACCTTGACTTTTATCAAAACTATATGATTCTGTTTATAATTAAAAATTTTGTTAATTTTAAAAAATAGAATTTTAAAAAATTGAAGAGTGCTTAATTTATATATATATATATATATATATTTAAATAGTGAAAATTGAGAAGACCATTGTTTAATTTAAAGAAACTTAGAATTTTGTATAAGTTTTAAAAATAGAATGGAAAAGAGAATGTAAAAGGGAATGCGAGAAGATTTTATTAGGGACATTTTAGTACTTTTAATTTTATATTTTTATATTTGGTCCTTCTAAATAATTATAATTTTTATGATCCTTCTACATAAATATCTTTTCCTTTAAGTCCTTCATTCTAATTTCCTTAAAAAATACTCCCTCCAGGCCTTAATTATAAGACAACATTTGGGAGTTGATTTTGGTCCTAATTATAAGACAACATTATAATTTTTGTCAATTTCTTCCTAAAATACCCTTATTTTATTTTCTTAAATGTATTTGGTTTTTTATGAGTATATATATATGAGTGTGTAGACTCTTCCAATCAATGAAACTTTTAGATATATATGTGTGTGTGCATCTATATATGTATATATGTGTGTCTACACACAAATATATATAGACAAACACACGCACACATATGTGTGTGTGTGTGTACATATATGTATGTATGTATGTATGTGTGTGTGTGTCTGTATATATATGTATGTATATATGTGTGTATCTACACACAAATATATATAGACACACACACGTACATATATGTGTGTGTGTGTTTACATATATGTATGTAACTATGTATGCATATGTGTGTGTGTGTCTACACACAAATATATATAGACACATATACACACATATATGTATGTGTGTCTGTCAATATGTGTGTGTGTGCGCGTGTGCATATGTACATATATATACACACACGCGCACACACATATATCTGTGTGTATGCATATATATATGCGTTTGTATGTGTGTGTATATATGTAGATATATGTATGTGTGTTCGGATACATGATATTGGAGAGATATATAGTAAGAGCTATTGATTCACTTTTACTTATATCATACTAAATTTATATAAGGGCATTTTAGAAAAATGAGTAAAAATAACTAATTTAACTTATTTCCTTAATCTCCACAAAATCAGTTAAATATGTCTTATAATTAGGACCTAGGATGGAATAGTAAGTAGAGTTTGGAGTTTGAACCTTCCAATAAACAACCACTAAGACAGAAAGGCGACATAATAACTAGTCTAAAATAATGTCATCCAGCTGTATCAGAGACAGATCTTTATTGGAATGGGCTAGTGAAGGATTAATTATTCTTGGCCCCTTGAACCGTGAACAGTGAACCCTATATGCCTATTATTTCCCTTGCGGACACATGTTTTTCTGTGTTGACCCATCAACTCGACATTGTCTCTCACCGAAGTCGGCCGCCATGAATTCGATCCAGAACTTGAAATAGTACACAATAATCTTTCTCTCTTTGATCTCTTCTTTTCAATTCGATTTTGTGAACTGATTTTATCTTCCTTTTGTTACTTCTACTTCCGCCTTTGCACACTTAATATTTATTCTCTACTTTTGAGTTGGACAGATTCAATTCAAGATTCAATCTCTCAAATCGCCTACAATAATTTTCATTCCGTATTTACTTTGTTCGATGAAATCGCATGCATATTAAGAAAAGGTACATAGATGATTTTGTATGTTCCACTTTTGGAAGACCCTATGTTATATCCCATATCTCAATTTTTCATATATAAATGTAAGTAATATACCTGCTTTATAAAGCCATTTTTCATAATGACCATGAAAATTTGCTCATTGAGTCACTAAATAAGTGTTAGCCGATCTTATTACTACAGAATCCATTTGAATAATTAGAACTTGACCCGATTTTAGGTGTGGTTTGTTTTTAGCTATATACACATTTTCACAAAGAAATTGCCCAAGGTCAACTATTGTACATCTTTTTTCACAATAATTATTATGATAATTTTATTTTGGCGAAAAAAAGTCTGTAAATGTATTTTGGAATTGTCTTCAATTTTAATTACTCCCTCCCATTTAATATACTCTACTTCCTCTGGTCATTATTAAAGCATGTCTTCTTGCCCCATATTTAATAAGAGTATTGATGGTGGCACTAGAAATTAATATGATGCTGGAGATGAGCCAGAAGTGATCACTTATGTTTATGACTAGAGGGAGTATAAGATACAATTTTTCAGTAGGCATGACCGCATGATCATATTTATAAGATAAGGATGTTTGAAATTTTCACTAACATTTTTTCATTTTTATCCCCATTAATCACATACTCCATCCTATTTTTTTTTTTATAAGAACCCAAAATTGGAATTAGTTTGATCTTTTTATATGAGTCCAACAAGAGTTGTATGAACATTTAATGATTTTTTGTTTCCATTTTCCCCTCATTAATTATATGTATTGTATTAATTAGAAGGCTGGTGGTATTTATATTTATTATATATATCTCTCTTACTTGCCCCCTCACAAATAAGCACATACTTGAAAAACACAGTTGATTTCAGACATATTTATTATTTTTTTAACTAATTTAACAATTTTCTTAAATTGTGTAATTTAGTTTGCAGGCTCTTATGAATAGCACCAGAGGGAGTATTACTATATCACTAGATTAATTATGATCTCTTGCATCATATTGCATGCAGGAAAAGTAATAATGGAAAAGGTAGGAAGGCGAAGGGATGAAGTGTGGGAACGAGTTATGCTATTGGAGGGAGGACGAAGATGGAAGTGTAATGATTGTGGAGTGGAGTTTGCAGGAGGTGCTAGCAGAATCAAAGCTCATCTTAATAAAGTAAAAGACAAAGGCATTCGACCATGCACTGGCAAAGCAAACTCCAATACTAATACTGAACACAACCACCTGCATTCTCAAGGTACAGAAATATATACTAGATCTACCGGTTCATAATACAAATCACTTTAATTATAAACTAACTTATTAGAATTAAAAAAATGATATTTAGTTTATTAAATATATCTTAAATTAATTTAATAAATGTGGTTTTAGAAGAGATAGAAAAGATACATGGAGCCACATTTAAAGATTAATTACATTGGAAAATTGATAAATAAACATATTCATTACTATCTAAGTGACTTATATTGTGGATTAGAAGATTATATACCTTCTTATCTTTTCTAAGATTTATTACATCTATCCCATATTGCCCTTATTTAAATATCAATTCAATTTCTCAAAGTTATACAATATATGTTTTAAATGAGGATAAAATTAGAAACTCCTTTGATTTTCATATAGAGGTAAAGAATTTTAAATCTTCCCTTAATAATTCGAATGATAATAAGTGCCCGATAAAAATGATTGATTGGAGTACATATTACTTAATTTAAACAATGAATAATCAAACTATCTTTTGTCAATCCAGTTGTACTCCCTTGCTAGTTTATGTTGCCAGAAGATCAGGAAAATTTGAATAATGGAAAAAATTTATGAGCCCAAAAGCAACCCAACAAAACAAATTAAGAGGCCGAAGAGGTAAATCACAGGCAAACATTTGGGAGATAATTTAATTTCCCATGTTGCTATTGATGGATGATTAAGTAGTATACTTGCATGGTGATATTAGCAATTAATATACGGATTGAGTTGGGGGCCAAAAAAAAAAAAAAAAAAAAAAAAAACCAAGTTGTTTTTCATTGGACGGTCTGATAGATCATAGCATGTCCAAAACAAAGCAGGACAAATCCAAGCCGATGATGCGAAGGATCAGGAAAGGACTCAAGACTTGCAAATGGTTAAACGATACGTGTTTGAATGTTTAAGGTTAGATTCATATTTAATTTCCAACTATATATGCTTCTAATATGAGTAATATTGTGTGTGGGGAAGAATTTGGATGCATTTTCTTTAAGTTTTGTTTATTAAATTCAATCTAATTCTTTTTTTTAAATATGTAAATCACTCTAATTTTTTAGACTTGAAGATAAGGTTATTGTTTCCCCACTTTCATATTTGACTCAAGAAGAATTTATCTCACTTAAACCGGAGACTTGTTTGGATTCATTGGTAAGTATTTATTTTTTACATTCTTATATCCTATTTTAATATTTATGACTGAGGTTTTAGTTATATTAATTTTTAATTTAATTTCATGAATTCTTATATAGGTAATAGATATTTTTGTTGAGATACTAACTGATATTGAGCGAAAAAAGAAAACTATGCCTTTGAATTGGTATCTTCCTGTGACATTTTCGGTGATTTCCTATTCTCTTTTCTCTTTTATGATGTACATTCATAGTTTGTTAAATCTAAATCTAGTTCATTGGCAATCATTTTAATGGTTCCTCCATTATATAATTATAGGATGCAGCACTTAAAGGCAAGGTAGGTCACTTCTTCAACTTTGTCCATTGCCAAAAAATGAAAGAAAATTATATGTCTAACCTGGAATCCTGTGATAAGGTATGCCTTTTCAAATTTTTATAGAAAAGTTTCTTTATCAACATGATTATCTTTTTTTCACTATATATCAATTTGATTTGTGTTATCACAAATAATAGATTTTTATTCCTGTTCGTGATGGAGCAAGGTCAAATGGGCATTTTTATTTATACATTATCCATTTAAAGAATAAAGAGATTGAAATATGGGATTCGCTACCCAATACATCTGAGGCTGAAATAGAAGAGACGACAAAAAAATTGGTGGGTGCTAAATAATTGCAATATTGATAACATAATTGAATATATATATAATAATAATAATAATAATTTTATCTGTATGTCTAGTTGATTGCCATGGAAAAACTCTTCAAGAAAGTAACATTTACAGAATTTCATTTGAAGATGGCAAACGATATCCTCTTACAACCTAATGGGTGAGTGGACAATTATTATGTAAAGTTATAATAATTCTATCATGCATGAACCTTTTCCTATTTTCTTCCACTTGCAGATTTGATTGTGGTGTCTTTGTTATTAACTACATGCAACAATCTGATAATTATGTGAAGAGAGATAGCTCATTTCAGGTATGACCTCTTGCAAACATATATAAAGTCATATATAGAGTCTTTCGTAAGCACTCACATCCTGCACGAGCACAAAAGCACTTAAACTTTTTCAGTCATATAAATGATATGGACAACAAAATAATGTAGTTTGATAGTAAAAAAGAAAGGGACGATTTGGCTTTGAAGTTGCTCAACAATGACCTGAACCAAGAAAAACAAAATCTGAATGACAAAGCAAGACGACACTATGCACAAGTTAAAAAGCAATATGGCAATAAAAGATTACGAGTTGGTCCTTCGAAAGAGCACTTTGAAGCAGAATGCGATGATTCTTACAAAGAAGATGACGGTTTGGAAAACGGTATGAGCATCCGTCTGTATAAACTATATATCCAACCCATTTTAAATGTCATATATATATATATATGAAAATTTATTAAAATTAGTTGACGTTATTGAACTTTTTAAAATTGGCATGACTGTCAAAAATTACACTCTTTAAATTGTATCATCATCTTAATTATATTTCTCTTAGCCGCTCTCTTCTCTATAACCTTTTGTTTATTTGATGAGGAACAAGTGCAGAAAAATATTTACCGCTGTCTAAGTTTCATGATGACTTGCATCTTGAAAGCATAAATCATCCAAATTGCAATTTACATATAGGGACAGAGAGCGTATATATATGACTTCTTAAAATTTGATTGCCATATATTAAATTTATTTTGTATTCTTTTCACTATCTTTACTTATTTCTTATTATTCTTGTTGTCACGATCTTAAAGGTTATCTATTGCCTACAACAAACTTAATAAGGGATGCAAGTTATGATTATGATGATGAGGAAATAAATAGAGAATTTTCCATGAGAAGGATAACTTTTGAGAGAGTCAACTTGGAACATAGAAAACTAGTACTCCAAGGAGACATCAGGGAGTTGTTTACTAATAAGAAACTCCTTTGATTTTCAGACAGAGGTAAAGAGTTTTAAATCTTCCCTTAATAATTCTGGTAATAGCAAGTGTCCGATAAAAATGAGTGCATATTACTTTGTTTAAACAATGAATAATCAAACTATATTTTGTTAATCCAATTGCACTCCTCTGCTAGTTTATATTTTGCCAGAAAATCAGGAAAATTTGAATAAAGATTTTTTTTTTTTTTTTTTTTTTTTTTTTTTTTTTTTTTTTTTTTTTTTATGAGCCCAAAAACAACCAAACAAAACAAATTAAGAGGCCGAAGAGGTAAATCAAAGGCAAACATTTGGGAGATAATTTAATTTCCCACGAAGCAGGAGAAATCCAAGCTGATGATGCTGCGGATCAGGAAAGGACTCAAGACTTGCAAATGGTTCAACGATATGTGTTTGAATGTTTAAGGTTAGATTCATATTTAATTTCCAACTATATATATGCATGCTTCTAATATGTGTAATATTGTGTGTGGGTGAGAATTTGGATGCATTTTCTTTAAGTTTTTTTTTTTTTTTTAATAATCAATATAATTCTTTCTTTCTTTTTTTATATATGAAAATCACTCTAATTTTTCAGACCTGAAGATAAGGTTATTGTTTCCCCACTTTCATATTTGACTCAAGAAGAATTTATCTCACTTAAACCGGAGACTTGTTTGGATTCATTGGTAAGTTTTGTTTTTTTTGTTTTTTTACATTCTTATATCCTATTTTAATATTTATGATTGAGATTTTAGTTATATTAATTTTTAATTTAATTTCATGAATTCTTATATAGGTAATAGATATTTTTGTTGAGATACTAACTGATATTGAGCGAAAGAAGAAAACTATGCCTTTGAATTAGTATCTTCCTGTGACATTTTCGGTGATTTCCTATTCTCTTTTCTCTTTTATGATGTACATTCATAGTTTTTCAAATCTAAATCTAGCTCATTGGCAATCATTTTTAATGGTTCTTCCATGATATAATTATAGAATGCAGCACTAACAGGCAAGGTAAGTTCCTTCTTGAAGTTTGTCCATTGCCAAAAAATGGAAGAAAATTTTATGTCTGACCTAGAATTCTGTGATAAGGTATGCTTTTTCAAATTTTTATAGAAAAGTTTCTTTATCAACATGGTTATCTTTTTTTCACTATATATCAATTTGATTTGTGTTATCACAAATAATAGATTTTTATTCCTGTTCGTGATGGAGCAAGGCCAAATGGGCATTTTTATTTATACATTATCCATTTAAAGAATAAAGAGATTGAAATATGGGATTCGCTACCCAATACATCTGAGGCTGAAATAGAAGAGACAACAAAAAGATTGGTAGGTTTTAGACAATTGCAATTTTGATAACATTAATGGACTATATATATATGATAGTTTTCTCTATATGTCTAGTTTATTGCCATGGAAAAACTCTTCGAGAAAGTAACATTTACAGATTTTCATTTGAAAATGGCAGACGAAATCCTCTTACAACCTAATGGGTGAGTGGACAATTTATTGTGTAAAATTATATAAGCTTTAATAGAAAAGTTTTTATCATGCATGACCTTTTCCTATTTTCTTCCATTTGTAGATTTGATTGTGGTGTCTTTGTTATAAACTACATGCAACAATCTGATAATTATGTGAAGAGAGATAGTTCATTTCAGGTATGGCCTCTTGCAAACATATATAGTCATATATAGAGTCATGTGTAAGGACTCACACATCCTACACGAGCATGCTAGCACTTTAATTCTTTCAGTCATATAAATGATATGGACAACAATACAATGTAGTTTAACAGTGAAAAAGAAAGGGAGAATTTGGCTTTGAAGTTGCTCAACAATTACTTGAACAAAGAGAAGCAAAATTTATATGACAAAGCAAGGCGACACTATGCACAAGTTGAAAAGCGAGCTGGCAATAAAAGATTACGAGTTGATCCTTCAAAAGAGCACTTTGAAGACGTTGGAAGAGGGATGGAATCAGAATATAATGATTCTAGTGAAGATGATGATGATTTTGATGAAGAATATGATGACGACGAAGATGATGATTTTGATGAAGAATATGATGACGACGAAGATGATGATTTTGACGAGGACGATCATGGTTTGGAAAAAGGTATGACTCTATGAGCATCGATTGGCATAAACAATATATCCAACTCATTTAAATGTCATTTAAGAAAATTGATTACAATTAGTTGAAGATTTATATCCAACTCATTTAAATGTCATTTAAGAAAATTGATTACAATTAGTTGAAGATTTATATCCACCTCATTTAAATATCATTTATGAAAATTTATTACAATTAGTTGAAGATTTTGAACTTTTAAAAGCGGTCATAACTTTAAAAAATTACTCTCTCTTTAAATTGTAACTATCTTAATTATATTTCTCTTATCCACTCTCTTTTCTAGTATAACTTTTTTATTATTTAATGACGCATAAGTGCATAAAAATATTTAATGCTGTCTAAATTTTGCAGTAATTTGCATCTTGTATACTTAAAATCTTCCAAATTCGATTTACATGCATATACGACGGATAGAGTATATGACCGCATAAAATTTGAATGCCATATTTTTTTTTTCACTATTTTTAATTAGTTATTTATTGTTATTCTTGTTGCTACGAACTTCTAAACCTTATCTACTTTCTACAACAGATTTAATAGGGAGGGAGTTTCATAGATACATTGAACAAATAAGGGAACGGATAAAGGATGACAAGGTGTCAACAATTGGAATTTGGGGAATAGGAGGTTCAGGAAAAACAGTGTTAGCAAGCCATATATATGACAAGCTTTTAGAAGGTGACATTAAAGTTGTTTGGGTAAGTGTGTCACAAAATAGCATCTACAACTTGCAAAAAGTCATAGCTAGATCAATTATGTTGGATATCTCTGATGAGTTTGAGGTTAAAACAATTGCCAGAAAATTATTTCAAGCATTCCAAGAGATGAAAAAATGTGTTGTCATTTTAGATGATGTTTGGGATCATTTCATTCTAAAGGAGGTTGGGTTTCCAATACCAGATAATCGAATTAAATTGATTTTGACAACTCGTATACAGGAAGTGTGTCAAGGAATGGGTTGTGATCAAAAGAATAAAATAGAAGTGCAATCTTTATATAAAAAATATAGTCGCGCTTTGTTTAAAAAGACTATGGGATCCTATGAAGGACTATCTTTGGAAGTGAAGAGAATTGCAAGGAATGTGGCAGATGAATGCAAGGGTTTGCCCCTTGCTATTGTCAGAATTGCGACAAGCATGAAGGGCAAAAAACAGGTTGGAGAATGGAGTCATATGTTGGAATGTCTTAAAAACTTGGGGCATCGACAATGTGAAATGGACAAATTAATATTTCCAGTTTTGAAGTCTAGCTATGATTTCTTGAGTAAGAAGTTGCAAAGATTCTTCTTGTATTGTGCCTTAAGTACCACAGGAGAAGGAGATATTGACGATGAAAATTTGATAAGAATTATACTTGTTTGTGAAAGCATAGATGAAACAAAGAAGTTGAAGGTGCAGTGTGCTGAAGGTTACAACATGTTGGATAGATTAAAGAATCATAGTATGTTGGATCGATGTTATGGGGTATGGAGGATGAACAAATTTCTTAGAGCCCTGGCTATTAACATTGCGGAAGACACAGATAAAATTATGGCAAATGCTTATAAAGATTTAACAAAAATACCAAGTGATGACCAATGGAAAGATGATCTACAAAAAGGTTTTTTGACGGGAAACACGATACAAACAATTCCAAATGGCACACGTCCTAGGTGTTCTCTACTGTCTTCATTGCTTCTAAATGGTAATACAAAACTCAACTACATCTCAGATGACTTTTTCAACAACATGCCTACTCTTAAAACACTTGATTTGTCTAGGACATTGATCAAGTGTTTACCTAAATCTGTGTCGAGCTTGAAATATCTCAAAGCTTTACTACTTTCAGGATGCAAAGTATTGAGTTACATTCCTCCATTAATAAATTTGAAAGGGTTGAAATTATTGGATCTATCTTTGACTGCCATCACTGGAGCACCAATGGGCTTGAACTCATTGATCAATCTTAGATACTTGAATCTACTCTATACGCCTAATTTAATAATATCAACATTGGTCATATCCAAATTAATCAATTTAGAGTGTCTTGAGCTCGATGTGATAGAACTAGTAGACACAAAATGCTTACCAAATTTGGATGTTATAGTAGCTAGCTTTCTTGATGTATTCGTCTTCAATAACTTTGTGAGCTTCCTGGACAATCATCGTGCACTTAGAAGCTATCATTTAGCTTTAGAGAATTCAAATGATATCTCTTATTCTAAGGGAATAAATACAGAATATTCCATGAGGAGGATAACTTTTTCGGGTATAGATACGAGCAATATAAAAGCAGCCGTACTCCCAAGAGACATGAAGGAGTTGTTTATAAAGGAATGCCAACACGATACAGGTGATACATCCCTATGCAGGGTTTTATCATATGGCAGGGAAATTGAACGGTTGGATATAAGCTGGTGTAGATATGTGAAATCCTTGTGTTGCTTGTCTTCCCTTTGCCCCTTTTGCTCCTCCGCCCAACTTGTTGGAAGTCTACGCCTCTGGATTTCAGAGGGCTTGAAAGATATTGTGTCACCAGATGCTCTTCTATCCTTGCATCAACCCTCCCTATTTTCTCATCTCACAGATCTCGAGATTTTCAAGTGCGACAGCATGGAGACTCTGATGACGCCAAAGTTATTAGCACTCCTCCAAAACCTACGCACCATTCTCGTTCGTTATTGTTGGAAGATGAAAGAAATAGTTGGAGAGGATGATCATTCTGAAATGGAACTTGGCGGCAGTGGCGACCTCTCTCACCCTACTCCTATCACTCTTCCCATGTTGACATCTCTGGGATTAGTGGACATGGAACAATTGAATTTCGTATACAAAGGCGTCATGCTCTGCCCTTCTCTCCAAACATTCTATGCTTATAAGTGCGTCAAACTAAATCGCCCTTGGATAAAGATCTCAAATGGACGTAAGCATCACATGAAGAAGACCACAACTGGATACCGCTGGGAAATTTAAATTGATTAATTAGGTCCATATCTGCACCATTATAATTTCACTTCCTTTTATATTATATATATATATATATATATATATTTATGATGCTGATTGAATATCGACAATTTATGAATATTATTCTTATTGTTTGTGTTGGTCATGAGTTTTTCTTCTTTAATCACATAAATCGATGCCCCTAGAAAACTATAAATTATTAGAGCCAAATAATCATGTTACTTATGTCTTCTTTATTTCTCACCAGTTGCCTGTGTTGCTCTTAATTTTTGTGATTATGCTCATCAGTTTCTGAATTCCTGCCAATAAATGTTCCAGTAATTGATTTTTTTTTTAATTGGATCAAATAACATCATAGATAAATCACAATAAAGTACGGTTGCAAAGTTGTGAATATATCTCATCTCCTATACAAATTCCTAATGTTCTTGTTAACTATTCAGTTAGTTGCAAAAGTTGTTTGAGGCATGCGTCTCAATTAAATTAAGGTGCGAAAATGCACATATGCTTTACCTCAAGGAGCGCCCAACACTAAGTACTTTTTTATGTGCACACGTGGTTACATATTATGTGCAAAAATACATTTAACCGTTAAGTTTGACTCTTTTTTTGCTAACTGGACGATAATGTGGCTTTTAAAGGTGCAAAAATACACACGTGTTTTGACAAAAAGAGCGTCCAACACCAAGTTCTTTTTTTAATTTAATAATTTTTCTCAATTAAAGGAAAATTATTATTTCTCTAGGTATAATTCCCCTGGAAGGCCGATTTTTTATTTCCATAATTTATTTTCTTTTTTTTATATCCTTATTAAATTTTCTAATTAATAGTTAATAAATGAGTATTTATGCATTCGAATTTGATATTATAAATACTATATTTAATTAATAATAATTTTAATTTTTTGATCTAACAAATTGAACCAGAAATTATTTAAATAATTTTTCAATCAAAACAAAAAAAATATTATTTAATTTTTATTGCATTAAGAAATATGCAATATAAATGTTTGCATTTCTAAATGAGTTATTTCTATTTATATGATGAATGAAAGTAAATCAAGGAATGTTATAAATTTATAGTTATAAAGTTGACTTTTTCAAAGTAAATGAATTTTTTCATATAGAGTAAATGAATGATTTCTTTAACTATTTATTTTTGAAAAAATTAAAATTAATTTTAAGTAAATATATTATTTATAATATCAAATTTTAAATGCATAAATACTCATTTATCAATTATTAATTAGAAAATTTAATAAAGATTTTTTAAAAATAAAATAAATTATGGAAATAAAATTTTTACGTTTTATCCATTGAATAAATCCTCCTTCCAAAATTATAAATCAAAAGAAAAAATTTGGCCTCCTAGGAATTATACCTAGAGAAATAATAATTTTCCTTTAATTGAAATAAAATTATTAAATTAAAAAAAAGCACTTGGTGTTAGGCATTCTTTTGGCCAAACTACATATGTATTTTTGCATCTTTGAAAGCCACGTCATCATCTAGTCAGCAAAAAAAGTCAAACTTAACAGTTAAACGGTAGTTTTGCACCTAATTTATAACCACATGTGCATTTTTGTACCTAAAAAAAGCACTTGGTGTTGGGCAATCCTCGGGATAAAGTACATATGTATTTTTGCACCTTAACCCTTAAATTAAAGGTGCATTTTTACTTGCAATTTTGATTCTAATTCTAATTCCATTTGGTAATGTAATATGCAGGACATGGTTCTGTTCTGTGTGACATTAAAGCTGACCTATCGTGCTTTAACTCATCAATTCAAAACTGTGCTTTTAATTGATTCCCTATTCATGTTGTGTACTTTTGTAATGTATTTCTCCAAAAGCTTTTCCATCGGCACATTTACAACAATGAAGCTTAGTTTGTGACACTTTGAAACCTTTAGCCAATTAGTTGTTCAACACTATATTTCATTGAAAGAATGACACGTCTCTCTCAAGTAGGGATGTCCAAAAAACCCGACAGTCCAGGTGACCTGGTCCGACCCGGTCCGTCTGAAAAAAACTGGTCTGGGGCAATATGTTCAGACCGGACTGGACCATTTTACTCGGGCTGGACCAGACCTCGGGCCAGGGTCTGAGACCATTTTTGTAGCCCGGTCTGGCCCGATATTTATATATATTTAAAAAAAAATTAACTTAACCTAAGTGTTAAGTCCACTCTCAGTGTCTCACTCACGACTCTCATTGGCCTCTCGCCTCTTCACACTTTCCTAACTCTGCCGGTGTCCTCTTTACTTCAGCGACTCACCATCTCGGCCTCAGCGACTCGCCATCTCAGCCTCAAGTCTTCCGTCTCCGTCACTCAGTTCGTCTCGCCGGCGCAACCCCATCCTCGTCTTCCGTCTCCGTCTCTCGTCCCTCGACCTGCAGAGTAAGTTTTCTTGGTTTGATTTAAATCTTAGAAACCCTAAGTCATTTTTCCTTGCTTCGATTTTATGGATTTAGTGGATTTAAATCATCTGTAAGTTTGGATTTCATACTGATTCCTCATAATCTCAACTGTATTATCGGACTGTGGCACATGAATCTTGATTTCGCCTCTGATTATTTTCTCTGAACCTGAGTTGGTTGTCCCCTGTCTTCACGGTCCGATTCTATTCACTGTGAAAGCCTTTGGCCATTTTTTTTAATCAGTGTTATATATTTTAAAGGGGCATACATATTATATGTTTGCTCTTTTTGTTTGTCTTCATTCCATTATGTCTCATGCTATGTGTGAGTTGTATTCCCTAATTTTGATTAATTCTTCTTTACGACATGTAAGAATGTATGTTGAAAAAGTTTCTTTGTGCAATCCATCACAAAAAAGATACTAATTGATCCCTTCAAATTAATGAGTGTTGAAAGAAAAATATGGTTCCGGACTAGGACCATTGGATAACATATATGTGTTTCTTATTCGTTTGAGTGAATAACGTGTATGTGTTTCATCTTTGCTGTCCTAGGGTAATTTGGTGGTGGTATTTGTTATGGATCTTACTTCTGTTTTGCTGCTTCTAGGTTAGTGTTTTTAAATATACTGGGGTTGCCTGCATTTTTTTTTTTGAAAAAATGTAACAATGTTTGATGGTTATTAAACCGTCTAAGATTATCAACTATTTGACCCTTAGAATGAACAAGGGTAACGTTTTATTTTCGGGGAAGTTTCTTATCTTGATTATCTATAAAATTCTCATCTTGTATTGATGAATATACTGGAGCTGTGCATTCGTGTTTAGTTGTATTGATAAAATTTTGTATTGAGTATTGATGAATACTTTCTTTTCATTTTATTCTAGTCATGGAAGAAGAGCAAACTTCAAGTGTTGATCTGTCTCAGTCTTCTAATATTGGTGAGAATGAGAGTCTTGGTGGACCATCTTCTACCCCTTCCAATTCCAATAGTGGTGTCCAACCTCCAACCACTGTAGAATGTCGTCCTCCTACTCCTACAGCTTCTACTAGAGATGAAACCACAAAAGCTAGTAAGAAGAGAAAAATACCTGAGAACAAAAAATCAGAAGTGTGGGATCACTACATTAAGTTACCATTGGAGGATACAGATGGAGAGCTTAGAGCAAAGTGCAAGTACTACACTAAAGATTATGCTTGTGATCCAGTTAAATGTGGTACAACTTCTTTGAAGAGACACTTCAACAAATGTCAAAGCAATCCACATAGGACCACTACAATATCGAAGTAGTCTATGCTGAATTATGTTTCACAAAGTGGGGAAGGTGGAACTGGAAGCCTACAACCTCACATGTTCAATCAAAAACGTTGTCGGAGGGCTCTAGCAGAGTTCATCATATGTGATGAGATGCCATTTAGATTGGTTGAAAAGCAAGGTTTCAAAGCATTTGTAAAAGAGTTAGAGCCACGGTTTCATATCCCTTCTAGACAAACTGTTGCTAGGGATTGTTGGCAATTATATATTGGTGAGATGAACATATTGAAGAATCACTTGAAGCAGTGCACTAGTCGTATTTGCCTTACTACAGATTGTTGGACGTCGGTTCAAAACTTCAACTACTTATGTCTCACAGCTCATTTTATTGACAAAGATTGGAAATTGCATAAAAGGATTCTTAACTTTACTTTGATTGAGAATCATAAGGGAGATACAATTGGAAAGACTATTGAGAAGTGCATATCAGAATGGGGCATACAAAATGTGTTCACCATCATAGTTGATAATGCAACATCCAATGATACGGCCTTGTCTTATTTGAAAAAGCGACTCATCAATTGGAAGGGTCTTGTTTGTGGTGGCGATTTTCAGCAACTACGTTGTTCTGCACATATTCTCAATCTGATTGTATCTGATGGCTTGAAGGAATTGAAAGATGCCTTCGATTCAATTCGGAATGCTATAAGGTATGTTCGTTCCTCCCCAGCTCGACTCAAAAAATTTAAAGATGTATGTGCATTGGAATTCTTAGATGCCAACAATATGTGTGTCTTATATGTTAGCACTAGATGGAATTCTACATATTTAATATTGGATGTCGCTTTAAAATTCCAAAGTGCATTTGAAAGATTGGGGGACGAAGATAGAGATTATGTGGCATACTTTAAAAAAATGTCAAAGCGTGATAACAGACATATGGATGCTTTCTCTACCCAAGATGTTGATGACAACATGGATGCTTCTAATGGCCCGCCTAACAAACAAGCTTGGAATAAGGCAAATGTCTTTCTTAGGTTCTTAAAAGTGTTTTATGATGTGACCTTACAATTTTCTAGCTCGCTCGCAGTTACCGCAAACACATGCTTCCATCAAATTGCATTGATTCAAGAGTTGATAAATGAGACTATTGTGTCCAGGACCCTCTTCTTAAGGAGATGTCATCAAGCATGAAGATGAAATTTGATAAATATTGGGAGCAAAGAGAAAATATGAATCCTTTGTTGATTATTCTTTGTGATTTTAGATCCTCGATACAAGCTTGCCTACATCAATGATGTATTTGACCAACTTTTTCCTGATTATCAACTTTGTATGTTTATGAAAAACAAGGCAAGGAACACTTTGTATCGCATGTTTGAAGAGTATTCGGCAAAAATTGGTGTTCAAATAGGCATGTCAAATAGTGCAAGCACTTTGAGCTGTTCTGTTAGTAGCAACACTTTGAACTCTATGGGAATACCATCACTTCCACCGCAAATGCTAGTAAAAAAGACCTGGTCGTAGATGGTTGGCATCCCAAAAAGAAAAGATCTCATCAATAGATCCTCAATCGAATTGGATAGATACCTTTCGGCTAATGCGGTGAAGACTCCTATTGATGATGATGATTTTGACATATTGACATGGTGGAAGGTTAATTCAACCAAATATAGAGTGCTTGCGATGATAGCACGTGATTTATTGGCTATGCCAGTATCTACAGTTGCCTCTGAAGCAGCTTTTAGCACTGGAGGACGTGTTGTTGATGATTATAGGAGTAATCTATCTCCCAAAATGACTGAAGCCCTCATTTGTGCCCAAAATTGGCTACTGGCTACACAATCTATCTCAGATTTAGCTACTCTATTAACTGAATATGACAACTTCCAAGAGACTGATGATATTGTTAATGTTTCAGGTAATATTTTCAATTTTATGCTCATTATTCTAGTTTACATATTTCATTATTAATAATTTCTTAACACAAACAATTTGTTTTTTTAGATGGATCGAGTATCATTCAAGGTGGGGGAAAGAAATGAATGCCAATGGATGCTCAAGAAGACTAAATTGTTATTTATGTTTTCTGCATTTATGTTTTTGTTGTGGATGATATTTAAGTAACTTGAATGACAATGGATGCTCAACAAATGAATGACAATGTGATGGACTTGTTACTCGTTAGGTTTTAAGTGTTTCATTCATTGTTGTGGATTATATTTAAGCAACTTGAATGTTGTTATTTATGTTTTCTGCATTTATGTTTTTGTTGCTTATGTCCTCCTGTTATTTGGCAAGGGTAAAAGTTGCTTATGTTTTTTAGATGTTTTCTGCATTTATGTTTTTATTGCTTATGTCCTCTTGTTATTTAGTTGCAACAGTCCTAGGATTTGGGTGATGGCCTATTAAGGCTTACAGGAATCAAGGACAAAGTATGGACAAAGAATCAGACTTCTGGTGGAAACCATGCAGCCATGCAGGTATGAGTTTATACTGTCACTTTTCCTCTGAATTTTCTGAATATAAGTGAATTTTCTTGTTTGTTTGTTTTGATTTGAATAATTCTAGAACCCTCAACGTTTGTTTGTTTGTTTGTTTTCCTCTGAATTTTCTGAATATAAGATCAACACTTTATACTGTCACTTTTCCTCTGAATTTTCTTTGTTTGTTTGTTTTGATTTGAATAATTCTAGAACCCTCAACGTGCAAACGTGTTTCGTAGCTTCAAATTGCTTGCTTTTTCCAAAATATAAGTGACAATTATTGAATGCTGAAAGCCTGAAACATTGTATGATGTAGCAAAAAAACAAAAAAAAAAACTTGTCCAATTGGTCAGACCTCGGGTTGAGTCCCAACTCGGTCTGGTCTGGTCCATGGACAACCCTACTCTCAAGGACTTATTCAAGGGACACATTTACATTTGACTCACCCGAAATTTATAGGCAAAAATGCATATAAACTGTAAGCAATGAATTTATATATCCCTTAAAAAATCCCTACAATAATTTTTTTTTAGCTTCTTTAATTTTATTCCTCTGACTTGGAAAATACCATCTAATTGATGCGGTCAATTTTTCAATTCATTTTCTAATTGTTGAAGGTAGAAGGTTTCTAAAACCAAGGACATTATATGACTTACCAACTATTGAAGGAGAGCCCAATTCTTCAATAAGAAGAGATTTTAATTATACCTACTTTATTTATCGTTGTCTTATGTCTTAAAAACAGAGCTGAACAAAGCATCATTTTATTTTAATATGACTTGGGACAAGGAGGCTTGACATAGTATTTGATGTCGGAAAAGGATCTTCTCCTCATCCTTTTTCTCCTTTTCCCTCATTAGCTCATCTGGGTCATTGATTATGAAGAGGAGAGAGATGTTAAAGTAGTATTGTGATTGATTGAACAGATATGATTTAGAGATATGGGGGATAATGAGAAAAGAATTAGGAGAGAAACCTAATTGAGACCCAAAACTTTTTAGTATGTAGTTTAAGTTCTAAGTGAATTGCAAAGACTGGAATAAGTATAGTAGTAAACAAAAATTGTAGTGGACATGGATTCCTAGATTGGTCTCGTCTTGGTGGCCTTTGTGGCGTCGAAGGATAATGGGTTATTGGGATGTGGGCTTGAAAATGGTGGGCATGGGAAGCGATTCTCTCTCCCCTTATAATGCACAAAACACTAGGCAATTCCCACGCACAGGAGAAAAAATGTAAGGAAAATTCATATGGGGGCCCTTTTAACCAAAAAAACTCAAAAAAAGGCTCAAAGATTCTGTAAATCCTAGAAAAGGCCCCAGGGCCCTTTTTGACATATGAATATTAAGTAAAATGACAAAAACGCCATCAGTTTTAGTATCACTTTCCTCTTTCCTCTCTCCTCTATATCAATATACTCTCTCTTTTCTTGCTCTGTTTTCCGGCAATGGAGGAGGAATATGTTTTCGGGCGAAGGAGGAAGAAGTAGAAGAGTGAAAGGAAGAAATATCTCTACTTATTCTTCCATCCAACGTCCAAGGGTTTGTTTCGTTTTTAATCACCATGCTACTTCATTTTTAATCACTGTAGGGTTGGGTTAGTAAAATCTTGCCCTGTTTTTGGGCATGGACAAAGAGGGAAAGGTCTGTATTTGAGTGAGAATGGTTGAAAGAGATCAAGGAATGAAGGCTGAAAAAACACCGAAGTTTGATATTTGTTAATACCTATAGTTTTAGTTATTAATACCTTCAGTTTTAGTTGTTAATATGGCTGTTTAACTTGTTAATACGAGATGAAAGTGAAAAGTACTATTTTTTTATGACTATTTTTTCAAGAACAGTCGTTAAAAGTGCTATTTTTTATGACTATTTTTTCAAGAACGGTCGTTAAAAGTGAAATTTTTTATGACTATTTTTTCAAGAACAATTGTTAAAAGTGAAAAGTTCTAGTTGTTAATACCTACAATTTTAGTTCTTAATATCTTCGAGTTTTAGTTGTTAATATGGTCGTTTAACTTGTTAATACGAGATGAAAGTGAAAAGTTTTAGTTGTTAATACCTACGGCTTTAGTTGTTAATACCTTCGGTTTTAGTTGTTAATATGATTTGTTTAACTTGTTAATACCGGGTCTCCCTCGTAGATGACCGACCAGGAACATTTAGGATAATCTATAAGATATATCCAGGGATAAGTTATCACTATAAACATGCGAATGAAATGATAACTAAATGGACAACAATGACTTTCCCCTAGGGCATAATTTCCAACATCACCCGCGTCCTCTCGCCTTCCGACCCACTCTTCATTTCTCAGCTTTTCCCTCTGCTTCCCTCAACCCTATCGAACACTCAGTCCCCTCCCTTGCTCGATTCACACCGAACAACCTACCCAAGCCCTAATCGCGATCACCCTCACTCTCCCCTACCTCACATTGTGCGCGACAGTCCATTTCCTTCATCTTCCCTCTTCGCGGCGTCTGTCGGCCTCATTCTCTGTTTCTGACATGTCTTCCACCTTCTCTGAAAATCTCTAATGTACTCCCTTGCTTTCATGGTTCTTTGCTTGTTTCAATGAGGAGTATTGGCGTGGATCAAGGAAAATCGATTTTCTTAATTGTTTACTTTTAAAAGATTATTTTCAAATCATTATGTTGAAATGAAATACTTTGGCTTTTTCCGTAGGGCCCCGGGTTTTCATTATGCTTGCCCTTCTTAGACTATATAATTTTTAGCTTTATGTGTGATTTCACCTCTTAATCGTAAAGGGGGTGACTTGATTTGGTGTTTGAATAAGAATAGCAGGTAAATTTTCAACCTATCATCCCAAATTTTAAATAGTTTCTATTTAACTTAATCCTATAAGCAATGACTTGATTAGCTGTTGGAAAATTTTAATAGTTTCTGTTTAGCTTAATCCTATAAGCAATGACTTGATTAGCTGTTTGGATAAGTATAGCAGATAAGTTTCCACCCATACAAATATTTAATATTTTCTGTTCAACATAATTGCATATAAGGATAGCAAACAAACAGTGAGGGGTGAGATTCCCTCCTCTTCATTCTCATTGTTTTACCCAGCTTGTTCTTATTAATTTTAACCATTTAAATTTTGAGTCAAACTAATGTCTCACTCTCACTATATTCCTAATCTCACGGGGGGGCCCTTTTCACTTGGATTTATATATGACAAAACAAAACTAAGGCATGTGTCTTGTATTTATAATAGTACTAAATGACCAAAAAGAAAAGAGAAGCAAGAGGAAAGTGTAGTATAAAGAAGATTCAAAGGACCAAAAAGCCGTAAAACATGCCGACTATTCGAATCGCAATATTCTCGTGAGGAAGGCAGCTTTTGATCTAAAGAATATTGAGACTCTTTTGATGTTTCTACACACCCACCCGATGACAAACTATCTTATCATATCACAAACAAATTTTGAAATTTGAAACGCTACAGAAATAAAGAGGAAAGTCATTAGTCATCATACGAGTAGAAAATAGACTCTTGCTTTTGAAAACAGAGTAACATGTTTTAGACTTAAAAACATTCTTCTCATGGCTAGCATTCATACTAATGGTGATTGACATTCTTAAATTATCTACTGTTCTTCCCCTCTAGACATTTGATTCTAACGGCCATATTATTCATGATTCATACGCTATCATCAATTCAAGTGTTTGACTCTTCATTTTGGCTTCATATTAGATTTAAATGTGTTTTAAATCAGCTTTTTCTTCCTTCCATTTGGTCGATGCGAAATTCATTCTTGGTGGACAAGAATTTTGACTTCAAATAGCCCTTAATTAACTTGAACTACTCTTTTACTTTGTCTTCTCAAAAGTCCAATTTATCTTCCTCAAGTTACAACTTCTCCTTCTATGTTCCTTTGTTTTTTGTATTTCTGCATGTGAATTTCTTCTGCATTTTTGAAAATTGATGCGTTCTTTTGTTTGAGATGAATTAGTATTGTATGAACTTTGGGTGGAATTTTCCACAATTTCATTAAAACATGTTTCTTGGAAATTTTCCACAATTGCATTAAAACATGTTTCTTTGAAAGTATATTTGATCAATTGTACTTATCTAGAAATTTGTAGTATTAAGTTCTCAGTGATTACTTCTTTTTTGACTTCAGGAAGCTAATAACCCTTTTGAGTACGGTGACTTGGTCACGACAACAACCCACAAGAGCTTGGGGGTGCTAGGGTAGGTATATTTAATCATGTTCCTTTTGTCATAAAATTATTCCCTCTCATATGTTAGTTTGAATAATTCTAATGTTGTCTTTATTGTTGTTGTCTTTAGGTTGAATAGAGTAAATAAATTTCAAGCATTAGAATTTAAAGTTTAGATAATTATAGTTAAATATTATTGTTTTTTGTTGTTGTTGTTGTTGCTGATGTGCATTGAACTAGGTAAACTTTGTTGTATTAATAAAGTGCTTAGAAGTCCATAATTTATAGTTTATGACTTAAACAATTTAGCTATATTTTTATATTTTGTATTGATGAAACTGTTGGAATTAATAGCTGATGTTGATCTGAATTGCCCTAGTTAGTAAATTTTGTTGAATGAAGCTGGAATTGTTTGTTATTGAAATTTTGGAATGTCTTACTTGTAAGGGGAAATGCTGCCAAATTTTTTAAAAAAAGATTGAGAAAAAAGCATGTCGTTCTTGAAATTGTTATAAACCTAAGTGTTGTTGGAAATGTCTTAGGTGGCAATAAAATGGGTCATAGTTGGATGAATGCTTTGAGAACTAGTGAAGAATATGAGAATAGGGTGGAAGTGTTTATTGAATTTGCTAGAAGGAATGTGGCTACAAAAAATGGGATGTGTTATTGTCCATGTGTTAATTGTTTAAATGGGAGTCGAAGGGATATTGCTGATATAAGGGATCACCTACTTTGTGATAGAATAAACCTTTGATATACAACATGGATATGGCATGGTGAGGAAGTAAGTACCAGTGCGTCCCACGAAAATGAAGTTGAGGTAGATGATGATGGAATGGAGAAAATGATTCATGATGTTGAGGTAGAATCTTTTGCACAATCGGGTGAATATCATAGCGTGCGGAGTGATGCAGAGACACCTTTGTTACCTAGGTGTACTAAGTATACACGGTTGACTGGGACCTTACATTTGGTCAACTTAAAGGCAACTTGTGGGTGGACCGATAGCAGTTTCACGTAGCTGCTTGAATTGTTGTGTGATATGTTGCCAGATGATAATGTACTTCCAAATCGTATGTATGAGGCCAAGAAAATCTTGTTTACGATGGAATGGAGTATAAAAAGATACACAGTTGCCCTAATGACTGGATATTGTACAGAAACGAGTACGAAGACCTCAGTAATTGTCCGAAGTGTAAAACTTCACTATACAAAGTGAAGGAAGGTAGTGTTTCTGGAGACCAGACAACAAAAAGGCAACATTTGAAGGCATTGTGGTATCTTCTAATAATTCCACGGTTTAAGCGTCTGTTTACTAGTGAAGCAAAGGCGAAGAAGTTGAGATGGCATTCTGATGAGAGAATATCCGATGGAAAATATCTTCTAAGACCCGGGCCGACTCTCTGCAATAGAAGAAAATAGACGAAATATTCCCTCAATTTGGCAGTGAGCCAAGAAACCTTCGGCTGGGGCTTTGTATAGATGGCTTCAATCCGTATCGAACTCTTAGCAGCACCGATAGTGCATGACCGGTTCTCCTTGTAATATACAACTTACCTTCCTGGCTATGTATGAAACGCAAGTATGTGATGCTTTCTATGATGATTTTGTTGGAATTTATGCCCTAGGGGCAAGTAATTGTACCTTAGATATTTATGTTATTTAAAGTATTCTTTTTTAGTTATCATTTTTGTTTGCATGTTTGTATTGATAATCGCATCCCCCCGGATATATCTTATAGATTATCCTAATTGTCCCAGTCGGTCATCTACGCGGGAGCCGAAGATGAGTTAGGACCGATATGACTTTGATGAGGTATGGAGATACAATCAAAGTCATGGGCACTTGTAAGAGTACAAGGTCTTGGACCGACCCACTATGAGAAAGTTTGCATGGATTAAGTCATAAGCTTATCTCATGTACAACCACGTCACGATGCCCTATGACCTGAGATCATCATGGATTCCTACATGATGAGTCACTGACCTTTGACCTAGTCAAAAGTCACCTTTGACCGGGTGATGATAAAGGCCGGGATCGGAATAAGTGGTTTTCATGCGGAGGAATGTGAATGGTCAAGATGGAATTTGTCCCTCACATTCTAGAAAGATAATACTGGGCCCCTCGATGAATCAGTCTAAGAAATGTATGGCCATACTATGATGTAAAGGAGTTTCCATTTCACCTATTAGACTACTCGAGAATCGAGAAAGTAATGGTCAAGAACAGGAAGTTGACATTATCCATGTCTCATCCTTGACCAAATTATTGCGTGACAAAAGGGACGTGATATGGTTGTATGATAGGTTGTATCGTGTCATCAATCCCCATGTGAATTGGGTAGTCGCAATGTCTTGCTAGAGGCCGCTTGCGACTTGTGGGCTAGTACGATGTATTGGCCACCGCCAATCTCATGTGGCTCTGCAGGTTGCACACAAGAATAACCCAACACGAGCAAAAGTGTCCAGATTCATTGAATCTCAGATTAATCTGAGATTTAATGAATATTGAATTTAATCTGGGGTGAATATATATATATATATATATATATATTAAATTTGAAAATAATATAATAATATTATTTAATGGAAATTATAATATTATTATATAATATTTGTTTTGTATTTAACTTATTTGATAAATTAAATATCTAAAACAAATAGAGATATTGTATCTCATTTAATTTTTGAATAAAGATATCATATATCTGTTTAATTTAAGTTAATATATAGTATCTCGATTTAATTAAATAGATAGATATCATTTCTCGGATTTAATTTATAGAGATAAATTAAATCGATGGCTTTTTTAATTCGATTAAATAAATAGATTAGATTAGATCTATTAGATAGATTTAATTTATTTATTTTTAATCCATATTCAAAATTTGAATTTCAGATTTGCTTTTAATTCGGATTAAATGAATAAATTAGATTAGATCTATTAGATAGATTTCATTAATATATTTTTTTAATCCAGTTCAAAATTTAAATTTCAAAATTAATGAGGATTAATTTTGAATATAATACGCTGATCGGGTTTGGGAAAAACTAGCGGGACTTTTGTCGAGCATATTAAAAAGCCGCGAGAAAACCCTAGAGGGATAGAGAGAGACGCACAACTCAAAAAGGCACTAAGCACGCCGTAGCCGTGTTCGGAGATTATTCATGTGGATACTGGTAGAGGAGGACGATTCATAGAGTCGGCTTCTACCGATTGAGAAGGTAGCCCACCAGTTCAAAGAGAACGAGACGCGGACGAGTTCACTGTAGGTATGATTCAGGTTCCTCTAACATTGATTTAAACGTTGTTGAGCGATCCTCAGAAGGGATTCGTAAAGTTTTTTTAACTCCGCTGCGTGTACAAATCCCAACAGATTTTTGGACCAAAATAGCCTGGGAACAATATGTTGGGATCCGTACACGTAGCGGAATTATAAAATTTTTTACGAATCCCATTTGAGGATCTATCAACAAAGCATTTAAATCAAGGTTCGTTAGAGAAACCATACCTATGCGAAGGGTTGAGAGTTCCATTCAATACGGTCTGATGTGCCTCTCCCTCTTCGTGCATCTCGGCTGTCGTACGTCTTGAACGTGGTGCCATCTCGTTTGATCAAACAGAGCAGTACTTTTTGAATCTCCTCCTCTACCGGTATCCACACGAATAAAGACTGAACACGCGGTAGCGTGTTAGCGCCTTCAAACCTTGCGCCTCTCTTTTCTCTCTAGGGTTTCTTGCGGCTTCTCTAATTCATCCGTCTATTCAATACCACTAGATCAATATCTATTTATAGAGTTTCTAAAACCCAAATGAGTCGTATTAAAATATTCAAAATCAATCTAATTAATCTTGAATTCGAATCTGAATTAATCAATACATGAATTAAAATTTGTCCAATAGATCTAATCAAATATATTTATTTAATTCAAATTATGAGCCTACAGATTTAATTGATCTTCATGAATTAAATCTGAGATATGATATCTTTCTATTCAATTAAATCTGAGATACCATATCTCAATTCAATTAAATCGTGATACTCATCTTTATTCGAAAATTAAATTTGAGATACAATATCTCAATTTTTTATAGTTATTTAATTTATCAAATAAATTAAATACTATTCATAATAATATTATTATCTATAAATAATATCATTATTATTTTCAAATTTATATTATATGACATATATATATATATATATATATATATATCAACCCTAGATTAAACGTATTCATTAAATCTTAGACATTTCTAAGATTCAATGAATCTGGACACTATTGCTCGTGTTGGGCTATTCTTGTGTGTGACCCTGCAGGCCCACATGAGATTGGTAGCGGGCCAATACTGTACCAGCCCACAAGTTGCAAGCGGGCTCTAGCAAGACATTACGACTACCCAATTCATATGGGGATCGAGGATACGATGCTACCTATGATACAACCATGTCACGTCCCTTTTGTCACGCGATAATTGGTCAAGGATGAGGCATGGATAATGTCAACTTCCTGTTCTTGACCATTACTTTCTTGATTCTTGAGTAGTCTAATAATGGAAACTCCTTTCCTTCATAGTATGGCCATATATTTCTCAGACTCACTCATCGAGGGACCCAGTATTACCTCTCTACAAATGTGAGGGACAAATTCCATCTTGACCATTCACATTCCTCTGCACGAAAACCACTGATCCCGATCATAGCCTTTATCATCACCCGGTCAAAGGCGACTTTTGACTAAGTCAAAGATCAATGACTCATCACGTAGGAATCCATGATGATCTCAGGTCAAAGGGCGTTGTGACGCGGTTATACATGAGATAAGCTTATGACTAAATCCATGCAGCTTTCTCATAGTGGGTCGATCCAACACCTTGTACTCTTACAAGTGCCTATGACTTTGATTCGTATCTCCATACCTCGTCAAAATCATACTAGTCTTATTTCATCTTCGCTCCTGTGTAGATGATTGACTAGGGACATTTAGGATAATCTATAAGATATATCCAGGGATACAGTTATCACTATAAACATGCAAATGAAATGATAACTAAAGGAGAATACTTTAAATAACATAAATGTTTAAGGTACAATGACTTGCCCCTAGGGCATAATTTCCAATAGAATCCTACTTGCACTAGGTGCAATCATTAATTACTCTAATTCCCATTGCCCTAACATGATGCTCATGTGTTGCTTGTTCAAGCGGCTTAGTAAGAGGATCAGCAATATTGTCTTCTCCTGGTACTTTGCATATGTTTGTATCACCTCTTTCATTGATTTCTCTGATAAGATGAAATCGCCTGAGTATGTGCTTGGTCCTTTGATGTGACCTAGGCTCCTTGGTCTACGCAATAACGCCGCTATTGTCACAGAACAAGACTATTGGATCTGTGATGGTAGGAACCACCCCCAGTTCAGTGATGAACTTTCTAATACAAACGGCTTCCTTAGCTGCATCCGATCTTTTAAATACTCAACCCCGTTGCGAGAATCAGCTACAGTGCTCTGCTTAGAGCTCTTCCAGCTTACCGCACCACCATTCAACAGGAATACATATCCTAATTGCGATCTTGAATCATCTTAGTCAGTTTGGAAACTCGCATCTGTTTAACCAGTCACACAGAGCTCATCCTCCAAGCCACCATATACCAAGAATAAGTCCTTAGCCCTTCTTAAGTACTTTAGGATATTCTTGACAATGATCAGTGACCCTCACCGGGATCTTGTTGATATCTGCTGGTCATACTCAAGGCAAACGACACATCCGGTCGAGTACATAACATGGCATACATGATTGATCCAATGGCGGAGGCATATGGAATCTTACTCATGTGATCTATTTGATCTTGTGTTTTAGGACACTGATCCTTACTAAGATGAATGCCAAAAGACATGTGTATGCAACCCCTTTTAGAGTCCTGCATTTTGAACCTATGCAGTATCTTGTCTATGTATGTGCTCTGACTTAGGCCTATCAGCCTCTTGGATCTATCTCTAAAGATCCTGATCCCTAGGATATAAGTGGCTTCGCCTAAATCTTTCATTGAGAAAAACTTTCCTAACCAAAACTTGACACTCTGCAAGGTAGGTATGTCATTCCCAATGAGTAGGATGTCATCAACGTAAAGCACTAGAAATACAACTGTGCTCCCACTAACCTTCTTGTAAACACAAGGTTCATCCATGTTTTGAATGAATCCAAACTCTTTGACTACTTCATCAAAACGATGATTCCAGCTCCGAGATGCCTGTTTCAATCCATAAATGGATCTTTGAAGCTTACATACTTTACCAGAGTCCTCTGGACGTACAAAGCCCTCAGGTTGTGTCATGTACACATCCTCAAGCAGCTTTCCGTTAAGGAAGGCTGTTTTGACATCCATCTGCCATATCTCATAGTCATAATATGATGCAATGACAAGAATGATTCTGATTGATTTGGCCATTGCAACTAAGGAAAAGGTTTCATCATAGTCCACACCATGAGTTTGAGTGAATCCTTTTATAACCAGTCGTGCCTTGAAGACATTTACTTTGCCATCCCAATTGTTTTTTTACCTTCAGGTAGATCGACTAAGGTCCATACCTTATTGTCGTACATGGATTGCATTTCAGACTTCATGGCACTAAGCCATCTTTCGGAGTTTGATCCCACCACGGCCTCTCGATAGGTAGTTGGTTCATTCTGCTCAATAAGCAAAACATCACAACTTCCAGTAATCAAAAATCCATATTTCTGAGGCTGTGTGATCTATCGGACCTTCGTGGGCCTTGTGTTACTTGAGTAGGCTCAACAATTTTTTGTGAGTCTTCTCCATTTTCCATCTGTGGTTCTATGTTGTCTTGTGACTCTCGAACTTCTTCGAGGTTCACCTTACTCCCACTGGTTCTTTTAGAGATAAACTCTTTTTCCAAAAAGATACCATTGCGGATAACAAACACTTTGTGATCCGTGGGATTGTAGACATAGTATCCCTTAGTTCCCTTAGGATACCCCACAAAAAGGCATTCTGAGGATCTAGATGATAATTTATCAGAGGCTTGTTGTTTAACATAAACCTCACATCCCCAAATTTTAAGAAATGACAACCTGGGTTTCTTCCCAGTCCATATCTCATATGGTGTCTTTTCAGCTGCCTTTGACGGAACACGTTTTAGTGTGAACGCAGCTGTTTCTAGGGCATGGCCCCAAAAGGAAGGTGGAAGATCTGTTTGACTCATCATAGATCGAACAATATCTAATAGGGTTCGATTCCTCCGCTCAGAAACACCATTCCATTGAGGTGTTCCTGGAGGAGTAAGTTGTGAGATGATCCCACGACTCCTAAGATGGTCAATGAACTCTTGGCTTAAATATTCACCACCCCGATCAGATCGAAGTGCCTTAATTGTTTTGCCAAGTTGGTTTTGCACTTCGTTTTGGAATATTTTGAACATTTCAAAAGATTCAGGCTTATACTTCATTAGATAGATATAGCCATATCTACTAAAATCGTCTATAAACGTAATGAAGTACAAATGACCTCCTCTGGCAAAAGTATTCATTGGTCCACACACATCAGTATGTATAAGGCCCAATAAATCATTGGCCCCCTCACTTTGACCAGTAAAAGGTGTCTTTGTCATCTTTCCCAATAAACAAGACTCACATGTATCAAATGATTCAAAATCAAATGAGTTAAGAAATCCATCTTGATGGAGTTTCGAAATGCGTTTCTCATTTATGTGGCCTAGACGACAATGCCATAGGTAGGTCGGATTCAAATCATTTGACTTGAACCTTTTGGTAGTTATATCATAGATGTGTCCATTATTAGGATGTTCTAAATTAAGTACATAATGACCAGCATGCAAATCTCCATGAGCATAAAAAACATCATTATGATAAATTGAACATTTACGATTCCTAGTAATGGAAGTATAACCTTCCTTATCCAAATAAAAAATCGAAATAATGTTACTACTCAAAGTAGGAACATAAAAGCAATTGTTCAAAATAAATAAAAGCCCATTGGGCAGAACTAATTCATAAGTGCCTACGGCTAAAGTAGCAACTCTTGCTCGGTTTCCAACTCGTAGGTCAACTTCTCCCTTCTTCAATCTTCTCTTGTCCTTGAGACCCGCACATTTGTACAAATGTGAGATCCACATGCGTATCTAATACCCATGTAGAGGAAGTATAAAAATGAATATCTATGACATAGATACCTGATGCGATAGCACCGCTATCCTTCTTGTTCTTTTTCAGATCTTCTTGATAGAGTTTGCAGTTCCTCTTCCAATGACCCGGTTCATTGCAAAAGTAGCAGACCCATCCTTTAGAGGCTTTGGCTTCTTGGCTGCAAGCTTAGATTCAGGCTTTTTTGACTCATTGGTCTTACCAGCTGAGCCTTTACCCCATCTTTTGCCCTTGCCTTTCTTTTTCATACCCTTTCCTTTCTCGAATCATCAAAAAAAGTGTGATGGGCTTCTTCTTAATGCTCTGCTCAGCTGTTTTGAGCATCCCATGCAATTCAGAAATTGATTTCTCCATGTTGTTCATGTTATAGTTCATGACAAACTGGTCATAACTATCCGGGAGTGAGTTCAAGATCATATCTGTAGCTAACTCCTGGCTCATGGGAAATCCAAGCCTTGCAAGGTGATCAATGTAGCCTTTAATCTTCAAAACATGAGGGCTAACTGATGTACCTTCAGCCATCTTACAGAATGTAAGGCCTTTGTGGTCTCATACCTCTCTTGCCTTGCCTGTTGCTGGAACATTTCCTTGAGATGAACAATCATCCCAAAAACCTCCATATATTCCAGATTTCTTTGGAGCTCTGACACCATAGAGGCAAGCATCAGGCATCCTACATCCACAGAGTCATTAATATGCTTCGAGTAAGCATCTCTCTAAGCTATTGGAGCATCAGCTGCAGGCTCATCAGGAATGGGTTGATCAAGGACATAAACCTTTCTTTCCTGCTTGAGAACAATTCTCAAGTTTCTGAACCAGTCAAGAAAGTTTGTCCCATTAAGTTTGTCCTTCTCAAGGACAGATCGCAGTGATAGTGTTGCGGTGTTACTAGTCGATATGATTCTACAATTAAAAGATATGCAACGTTACTTAATAATCTCCCACTGAATTAACAACCCTCATTATAATTAGTGGGCTAAGATCCATATTTGGCTTAAATTTAAGTCCGCTTTGGCAGACGCTTAAAAATAAGTTATTTAGGTAGGCAACTTCTTTGCCAATTACATCTCATGTAACTCTTAGATCTTTATGGGATTGGATCATCATATGACCGGCACGTTTAATCTCATCTAATGCCTTGAGATCCAAAACCATTTTGATAATCTCAATTAAGTCAAGACAATAATGAATATTGAGTATCACCATTACTCACTCTTGTCTCACCAAGATAACTCAAATACATCCACTTTGGTGGAACATACAAATGTGTGATCTAGGTTTTGACAAGTAATCATTAATTGACGGCATTACGACTTAAGATTTTATTTAGAGGGTATTATTTGATGTGGTCCAATTAATCCTATTAATTCTACTTATATGAATGCAATCACAATTGTATCTCATATAATCTCTAAATTAATTATGAGTGATCTAATCAAATCATAATTAAAGCTCTGAATTAATTATGAGTGATCTAATCAAATCATAATTAAAACTCTGAATTAATTATGAGTGATCTAATCAAATTATGATTGAAACTTTAAATTAATTTTGAGTGATCTAATCAAATCATAATTAAAACTCTAAATTAATCATGCGAGTGATCAAATCAAAACATAATTAAAAACCGTGACACAAGATGGCTCATCTAACCTAAAATCCTCTCAAGCCAATGAGAGGACTTCTCTAAATAAGAAAAGAGAAATACATTAGGAGAAACCTCGTTTGACATACGAGGGGAGTGAGATGAGAAGAGAATGTACATCAAGAATATTTAGAGAGAGGTATGGCTCGCAAGCCATATTTAAAATTTACAACACTTGTAAAACTCTAGAGCCATGTTGTTCACCATACCCAAACAACATTTGAAAGGTAAATAACATCATATATTAATTCATACACTTATAAAATAAAATATTATGATTAAATCATTGAGTTTAATATTACATTAATAATATCATGATTTAAATTCTCGCGTGTTCGAACGGATCTAAACGCTTCAAATCCACGAATAGAAACCCTAACGCAAGCTTATGTTTAAATGCATAAGGATTCAATTAATCATATATTGATTTAAACACATACATAGAATCGATTTCATCATATATATCACATATATAAACAAACAAAAAACCCAATTTAAACACACGGTTGACCTGGCTCTGATGCCACTGTTGGGATCCGTACACGCAGCGGAATTATAATTTTTTTTTTGAATCCCATCGGAGGATCTATCAACGGCGTTTAAATCAAGGTTTGTTAGAGAAACCATACCTATGCGAAGGGTTGAGAGTTCCATTCAATACGGTCTGATGTGCCTCTCCCTCTTCGTGCATCTCGGCCGTCGTACGTCTTGAACGTGGTGCCATCTCGTTCGATCAAACAAGAGCAGTACTTTCGAATCTCCTCCCTTTACCGGTATCCACACGAACAGCACTGGAACACGGGCGGCAGTGTGCTAGCGCCTTCAAACCTTGTGCCTCTCTCTTTCTCTCTAGGGTTTCTTGCGGCTTCTCTAATTTATCCGTCTATTCAATACGACTAGATCAATATCTATTTATAGAGTTTCTAAAACTCAAATGAGTCGTATTAAAATATTCAAAATCAATCTAATCAATCTTGAATTCGAATCTCAATTAAATCAATACATTAATTAAAATATGTCCAACAGATCTAATCAAATATATCTATTTAATTCGAATTATGAGCCTACTGATTTAATTGGTCTTCATGAATTAAATCTGATAGATGATATCTTTCTATTCAATTAAATCTGAGATACCATATCTCAATTCAATTAAATCTGTGATACTCTATCTTTATTCGAAAATTAAATCTGAGATACAATATCTCAATTTGTTATAGTTATTTAATTAATCAAATAAATTAAATAATATTCATAATAATATTATTATCTATAAATATATCATTATTATTTTTGAATTTATATTATATGACATATATATATATATATATATATCAACCCTAGATTAAACATATTCATTAAATCTTAAACATTTCTATGATTCAATGAATCTGGACACTATTGCTCGTGTTAGGCTATTCTTGTGTGTGACCCTGCAGGCCCACATGAGATTGGCAGCGGGCCAATATTGTACCAGCCCACAAGTCGCAAGCGGGCTCTAGCAAGACATTGCAACTACCCAATTCATATGGGGATCGATGATACGATGCTACCTATGATAGAACCATGTCACGTCCCTTTTGTCACGCGATAATTGGTCAAGGATGAGGCATGGATAATGTCAACTTCCTATTCTTGACCACTACTTTCTCGATTCTCGAGTAGTCTAATAATGGAAACTCCTTTCCTTCATAGTATGGCCATACATTTCTTAGACTCACTCATCGAGGGGCCCAAAGATACTCTCTACAAATGTGAGGGACAAATTTCATCTTGACCATTCACATTCCTCTGCATGAAAACCACTGATCCCGATCATAGCCTTTATCATCACCCAGTCAAAGGTGACTTTTGACTAAGTCAAGGATCAATGACTCATCATGTAGGAATCCATGATGATCTAGGTCAAAGGACGTTGTGACGCGGTTATACATGAGATAAGCTTGTGACTAAATCCATGCAGCTTTCTCATAGTGGGTCGATCCAGCACCTTGTACTCTTACAAGTGCCTATGACTTTGATCCGTATCTCCATACCTCGTCAAAATCATACTAGTCTTATTTCATCTTCGCCTCTGCGTAGATGACTGACTAGGGACATTTAGGATAATCTATAAGATATATCCAGGGATACAGTTATCATTATAAACATGCAAATGAAATGATAACTAAAGGAGAATACTTTAAATAACATAAATGTTTAAGGTACAATGACTTGCCCCTAGGGCATAATTTCCAACACAATATTGATGTGTACTTGGCGCCTTTGGTTGAGGATTTGAAGAAGTTGTGGGAGGAAGGCGTATATGTGTTTGATGCATATAAGAAGGAGTCCTTCAAGTTGCGTGCAATGATTTTTACCACGATAGTTTATCGCATACGGAAATTTGTCAGGGTACAATGTTAAGGGGCATAAAGCATGTCCAATATGTGAAGCAGACACAAACTTCCATCAACTAAAGCACAGAAAAAATGGTCTACCTCGGTCACAAGAGGTTTCTTCATCGGTTCCACCCATATCGTAAGTTAAGAAACCGTTACCGGAGCATTGAACGGCTTTAAGACATTAACCGGAGAGGAAATTTATAGTCGGGTGAAACATATCAATATCATATTGGGTAAGTAGTAAAGGATTGCGGGTGAGAAGAATATATGGAAGAAGAGAGCAATTTTCTTTGATCTTCCATATTGGCGTAGTCTTGATGTGAGACATAGTCTTGATGTGATGCATGTGGAGAAAAACGTTTGCGATAGCCTTGTCAGTACTCTTTTGCACATACCAGGGAAGACTAAGGATGGAATTAGTGGGAGACTAGACCTGGTTGATATGGGAATAAGAGAACGGTTACATCCACAAGTAATGGAAGATGGTAAGAGGGCATACATGGAGCAAGAGCTCATACACTATCAAAAGCGAAGAAAAAAGTTTGTGTGGGTGTCTATATGACATTAAGGTTCCACAAGGATATTCTTCTAATTTGAGAAGGTGTGTTTCAATAGACGATTTGAAGTTAGTGGGAATGAAGTCCCATGATTATCATGTGTTGATGCAACAACTATTACCAAGAACTATTAGAGGCATTATGAAAGATGAAGTGCGAACCACTATAACAAAATTGAGTATTTTCTTTAATGCTATCTCGTAACAAAGTCATTGACATTAAAAAGTTGGATGAATTGGAAAATGAGGGTTATATTATTTTGTCCCAACTAGATATGCATTTTCCTCCCGCATTTTTTGATATAATGGTGCACCCGATAGTGCACTTGGTAAGGAGGTAAGGCTCGCGGTCCAGTTTACCTAGGTGGATGTGCCCTTTCGAGCGATACATGAAGATCTTAAAAGGGTATTCTAAAAATCCTTATCGATCGGAAGCCTCAATAGTTGAGAGATATGTTGTTGAAGAAGCTATAAAGTTCTGCAAAGATTATCTATCAGGGGCGATGATACAATCTCAGCATGACGAGGGGATACGCGACGGAACTTGAGGAATCAAACTAAATAATATGCCTCATGAAGAGGTGTTGCAATCACACTTGTACATCTTGAATAATATGGAAGAAGTTCAACCATACATTGATAAACACAGAAATAGTTTGAAGAATATGAATCCATGGAAGAATGACATGCAGATAGTTAATGAGCAAAAGAAGACATTCATAAAGTGGTTCTAGGAGATGGTATTGCACGAGACCGGTGTGTCGGCTACAATCGAGTGGTTAGCCTGGGGCCTTCTTTTCAGGTCAACACTTGGAGCGGTTACGATATAAACAGATATTCTTTCTACACAAAAGACCAAGATGACAGAAGTTCTGTGCAAAATAGTGGGGTGATGTTTGAAGCTGAATCCATGCACTTTTCGAGTTCAAAAGACAAAAACCTTGTCTTAGCATCAATGGCCTATTATGGAGTTATTGAAGAAATATGGGAGATGAGATACAACAAGTTCAAAGTTGCTTTATTGAAATGTAAGTGGGTTAGCAATAATGCTTTGTTGTAATATATCCTAAATTTGGATTTGTCTCGTTGATCTTCAAAGACTTGGTCATAGATATGAGCCATTCATTCTAGCAAGCCAGGCGAAACAAGTGTTTTATGTTGCAAACCCTGCAAATAAAAAAAATGTCCATTGTACTTCAAATTAAAAAAAACAGAAGTATGGTGAAGAATCCTTGAACCTTGACGATACACTCCCTTTCACAACAAATCCACCTACAACACGTGAAGTAGAATTGGTAGATGATGAAGAATATGCTGCAAGAAAGGATCATTGTGAAGGAATATGCGAAACCATATAAAGTAAGATCTTCAGTTATGAAATAGCTAACAACTTGAGTTATGAAATAGTACTATGTTATTTTGGTGGTGGTTTAACATGTTAGTTCATTTTATTAATTTGTTTATTATTTAATAACCTATCTAACATTGATTTGTCTTTGATGAACAGAAATATGTCCAGCTCTGACGAGTCACTGGATGATAGGGTTGATGAACTCGTTGTGAGAAGGGGTAGAGGTAGCACAAAGATAGGTGCGCTAATTGCACGTCGTGACAGTCAAAAAAAGAGGATGCATGTGGAGTTCGATGCCAATATGAATCCAATTGGTAAAGAGGAAGACAATTTCATTAGCTATTTAGGCTATCTAGCTCGAAGCAAAGTTCGCATTGTATACTCTAGTTGGAAGATGGTTTCTAATAAAATGAAGCAGTTGAGTTAGGCACAAATTTTGGTATCTCATTTTCTATATATTTGCATTTGTATCTTTAGTCTTATTACTTGATTTCTTTCATATCTTCTCTTTTACCTTGCAACAAACGTACGATGTCCCTAACAATACGGTGATGAACAAGCATTCGATGGGCGAAGTTCATCTACGTTGGAAAGATTTTAAGAACAAGCTCACTAAAAATTATATTCGAGGGTCAAAGAGGAACGAGGATCCATGTAAGAACTATGATTACATTTCTCTAGAGGACTGGAGGGAGTTTGTGGCGTCACGACAAAATCTTGAATTTTTTGTAAAATTTATTTCATATCTTATCTTGTAGTTGAATCTACTTGACATCGTAGGCTCAATTTTATTTGTTTTCATGTCACAGGAAAAAAGTCAAGCCAATAGAGAGAGGCAAGCGAGAAATAAGTATCCGCATTGCATGTCTAGAGGTGGCTATAAAAAGCTTGAACAAAAGATGATGGAAGAAGAGTTAGAGAGAATGAAGGAAGCTGCCCAATCCAATCCTTCCATTTTTATCCAGGCTCCTGATCGTCCTCCTCGTCACAAAAAATGGAAAACTGCGAGAATGAAGGGTGACAAATACATAAATGAAGATGTTGCTGAGGTTGCCTCAAAGGTTGTAAGTAGTTAAATTAGAAGTATTAAATAGCCTCAGTTGTTTCATATTATAAGAGTTTAGTTATTATTTATGAAAAATCTTATGATACAGGATGCACTTGAGCAGTAGAGCAGCCAAGGTTCATTCACGCCAGGTACACGGATGGACATTTTGTTAATGACGATTGGGAAGCCAGATTACCTTGATCATGTTGGAGGGGAGACAAGGGGAGTCAGTGTCACGCAATATTTTGGATGGCGTTCACGTTGTTCGCATGATGATGACAACCCTAGTCCTCAGCTTGTAGCCAAAATTTGAGTGTCCCTCGTAGATGAGGTTATGGAACAACTACGGGGTGAAATGAGGGCTATGATACAAGAGAAGGAAAATGCGCAACGTACAACCCACGAATCACTGGCCTTCCCAAGCATCAAAGAAAGTTTTCACCCTTCAAATGTACCTATTGGCGAACCTTCTCACCCTCTAGATGTACTTATTGGCGAACCTTCTCATACTCTACAGGGAGGACTACCTTGCACTCTATATTTGGATGTCCCACACCGGCGTATTGTTGCTGATGGTCTTGTTTACTCAGAACAAACCACACACCATAACAAGCAAAGTCCACAAGACCAACGTAGGGTGACTATGAAAAGTGTGTGAGAGGGGGATGAAGAGACAGCCATCCCGATTGATGATGAGGAGGTTCCCACGCTAGGCGATGCCACCACATCGTTCATCCTTTGGCCGCATCATCTTATTCAGATGGGGACGACACCTCCAATGGTAGGAAATACATTACTAATTGATGATGAGTAGGTTCCTAATTGATTTTCATTGCTAACCCACTCATAATCTGTTTTTTATGTTTTCATAGCATGAACAAGCTGCAAGCAAATTTCCTTACTTAGCGCAACTTCGAGAGCTGTACAAGGACATCAACTATATAGGCTTGAAGATGCTTACGGGCATTGTCGATGCAGAAAAGACATATCCCATAACTTTTGACAAGAAAGATTTGGAACAGTTTATGTATATGGAATGTTTAGATATGCAATTTCTTCAACTTGCAATCTTGTAAGTTTTTTTTACCCTTTAATTATTGCATTGATTTTTTTGTTTTATATATTCAACAACATTTATCATTTTATTTCGATCATAGTGTTTGCAACAACATATGTGCCCAGACAGACTGAGTGGGTTCATATGGATTCTTATGTCCTGCCAACACGACTTCGACTCCCAATAAGTTAGCCAGAAGGGCGCTTTATGTTGGTTTAACAATGGATGACAGAGAATTGCCTTGTTATCTACCGCCAATACTTGAAAAGTACATATTTTAGTTTTGTCTATATAAGATTTTTAAGAATAAATTGCTTTCTTATCTTAATTTAATATTAATACGTATATGTTGTAGTGGTCATTAGACCCTGTGTGTTGTTTGTCCCACCAACAACGTATGTTATTGGTTGGAATGTTTAGATATGCAATTTCTTCAACTTGCAATCTTGTAAGTTTTTTTTACCCTTTAATTATTGCATTGATTTTTTTGTTTTATATATTCAACAACATTTATCATTTTATTTCGATCATAGTGTTTGCAACAACATATGTGCCCGCATTGCATCGAGTGGGTTCATATGGATTCTTATGTCCTGCCAACACGACTTCGACTCCCAATAAGTTAGCCAGAAGGGCGCTTTATGTTGGTTTAACAATGGATGACAGAGAATTGCCTTGTTATCTACCGCCAATACTTGAAAAGTACATATTTTAGTTTTGTCTATATAAGATTTTTAAGAATAAATTGCTTTCTTATCTTAATTTAATATTAATACGTATATGTTGTAGTGGTCATTAGACCACGTGTTGTTTGTCCCACCAACAACGTATGTTATTGGTTGGAATGTTTAGATATGCAATTTCTTCAACTTGCAATCTTGTAAGTTTTTTTTTTTACCCTTTAATTATTGCATTGATTTTTTTGTTTTATATATTCAACAACATTTATCATTTTATTTCGATCATAGTGTTTGCAACAACATATGTGCCTGCGACATCGAGTGGGTTCATATGGATTCTTATGTCCCGCCAACACGACTTCGACTCCCAATAAGTTAGCCGGAAAGGGCGCTTTATGTTGGTTTAACAATGGATGACAGAGAATTGCCTTGTTATCTACCGCCAATACTTGAAAAGTACATATTTTAGTTTTGTCTATATAAGATTTTTAAGAATAAATTGCTTTCTTATCTTAATTTAATATTAATACGTATATGTTGTAGTGGTCATTAGACCCTGTGTGTTGTTTGTCCCACCAACAACGTATGTTATTGGTTGGATTCCTTAGGTATGTGCCAAACGAAGATATCAAAACCATGTTTACCGAGTAAGTAAATTTTTGTCTAAAGCATCGATTCTTCTTTTAAATGAATTTTTTTCATGTCTATTAATTTCCATTTTAATGATAGTGGTCTCAAGACGTATAGACAGCTTTTTGGATCACGAGAGTAGGGTGGACCGAAGTGGTTTTATCCGAAGGTAAGTAGTTTTCAATTCAAGTTATTTTATTGACATAGTAGCTTTCGATATGCCTTTATTTGTTTTAACAATTTGCTTTTGATTTATAGTGCCATCGACAACTAGGGAGCTCCGAGTGCGGATGCTACGTTATCAATTATATGCAATCCATCATTTCCAGTGGACATATTACAGGTTTTCAAAACGTACGTAATGATGATATTTTTGTTGTTGTACTTGAGTTGTTAATTATTTCATTCACTTCATTGGTTTATCTTATACCTTGTTTTCCAATTTATAGTTTTTTGGTAGTGTAGATTAGTACTCTGAGGATGACATCGATATGGTTTGAGACCTTTTGGCTAGATATCTTCTTGAACACGTATAAGTATATAAAGTTTACTTCGTATTTTTTGGCTGGATCAAGTGATCAATCTGTTTTATGTAAATATTTTGATAGACGAATGCTTCTTGAGATTCTTCTGGAACTGTGACATTTATATTGCATGTCTATTAAGAAAATTAGGTGTTGCATTACTATGTATTAGGTTATTTTTTTATGCACTATTCATTATTTATCTACCAGTATCTGTTTATACTGTTAGTGTCAAGTTGTTATCAGTAACATAAGTGTATCACTGCCTTTTTGAAGCTGATTGTGAAAACTTGTATAAAATGGTGGTAAATAGATCATCGTCTGGGTGTGATTGGCGGTGTCAGGATCTACTGAACGAAATAATGGGTTTGCTGGAGTCCACGGCTGGTGTGTCCTTGTCTCTTGTTGCTAGGCAGGGGAATAAAACTGCAGACAAACTTGCAGCAAAGAAGATGCTTCAGCCTTCTTGGTAGTGTTTTATAGTGTTTAGTCATTGCTCTGGACTATGCATTATTCATTGCTTTGTAGTGTTTAGTCATTGCTCTGTTCATTTGTTAAATCTGATATAGGTCTTGTTTTGGTTTAGCTATGAGTTAGTTTGTATTGTTAGGTTCTTTTGAGCTTTTTTGACTATTATTAGCGTGTAAAATTGATCTTTTTCGGGGAAAAAAAAATATAGCGGATATTAAAAAAAACTCATATAAGGCGTCCTGATTGAATAATCAGGACGCCTATCTAAGATTTTTGGCGTCCTGAAGACAAATCAGGATGCCTTTATTAAGGCGTCCTAAATTGTGTTCAGGACGCCTTGGATTTAGGACGCTTAATAAGGTCCTGAATACAATCCAAGACCTTTATTAAGCGTCCTGAATAATTAAAGTGTCCTGAATAAAATTTAGGACGCCAAAAGTGCAAATTACTACTACCCTAGCCGAGACGTCTCTCTGTAAAGGGACGTTAATTAGGTCTTATTTAGGTCGTTTTTTGAGTTTTTTTGTAGTAGTGTTTGGGCCTTTTTTGGGTTTTTGTTTTTAGTTAAAAGGGCCCCATATGGATTTTCCCAAAAATGTAAAGGATGACAGGATGATTATTAATTCCCACGCACATGAGAAAAAATGTAAAGGATGACAGGATGATTATTAATTGGGCGTGTTATATGGTGTGCTTGTCTAGACAACATAGAATTCCATTTGAACATTTGAACATGGATTATACTACAGTGATAATCTATGATAACGGTATTCATATCCTTCACGTTATGATCAGCTCACTCAATCTTTCTTATGTAATATATTCTACCACGTTGGTCCTATTTATAAGTTCCTTTTAATTAAATTACATATACCAAGAAGAAAAGGTACTTAGCTCAACGATTATAGGATAAATTTTCAACTTTATCCTCATTTATTATGAATGAATATCTTTCAACTCTTTCTTCTCTCTTTATTTTCATTGGTACAATTAATATGGGCAAAATTATCACAATCTCATTTATTACATGAAAGAGAACTTATAAATAGGACCACATTTTTTGGTCAAAAGGGACTTATAAATAAGAGCAGAGTCGTATTCAAATTACTTAAGGCAGGGGAGTGAAAAGTGATGAGAATGACCCTGTTATATTTCCTAAATGGAGACGAACAAGACAACCTATTAACTGTCGAATCTTTAATTTTAAAACTCCATGACCAAGTGTGGAGCAACAAAACCAGATGCAAGATTATGTCATACAGCCTTACACATGCCTTATATTTAAGGTTATGTTGTTAAAGATTAACTTTACAGAAACTGTGTACTCAAGAGCTTTGATTTAACTTTACGAGATGCAAGTTATGGTACTTATAGTAAGGAAATAGATAACTTTTATTAAGGTAGGGCTTGTCTGGTGTTGTGGCTTGCTTCTTTATAACCATCAAGAGAATTTGGTTGCCAAAAATAGGAAGAGCTATTTTGATTGATTTGAGGGACTTGGTGCTTCATATTAGTGTGTAGTCAAGTGGTTCCATTAGAGAATGATGAAGAGTTATCTTCGACCACAAGAACCCATCCAAAAAAGGGCTTGTTGTTAAGTTGGCTATAACAGCCCAACATAGAGATCCTCTTAGTAGTCCTGTTGGTTCAAAGATTGTCATAGGATGCCTACACTTTGTTGAAGGTTGAAATCTCGGCCACTTGCAGCTCTCCCAGATTGATAATTCCACTAGCAAATCCATCAAATAGTAATCATCCTTCACGATGATGATGAGACCGTATTTGAAGTCACACATCACTACTACAAAAAACTTAAAAAACATCCTAAATAAGACCCAATTAACGTCCCTTTTCAAAGGGACGTCTCGGCGGGGGAAGCAAAAAAATTCACTTTTGGCGTCCTGAATAAATTTCAGGACTCCTTATGTAAGGCGTCCTGAACTAAATTCAGGATGCCTTATGAAATGTATTCAGGACGCCGCATTGCATTGTTTTTTAAAAAAAAAACCCCGGCCGGGGTGGCGCAGAAGAAGAACAGATCAACAAATCAACATCCAAATTCCAAAAATACTTCTAGAAGGAGGAGCAACCTCAGAAGACGGAGGAACAGTGGAGCATGGAAAAAACCAAGCAAATCAGTCAATAGCATATTGAAAAGTCATTAACAGTTCCAACCAAGCAAAAAAAGATCTACAATCATATATTCAAAATCAAATTTTACAAGACAATACATCTATCGATAGCACATTCCAAATGTCATTAGCAAATTCAACCAAAAAAAAGATCTAGATTCACAATCAATTCAAATTTCGATTCATTTGAACCTCCATCGGAGGAAGAGATCGACGTCAATCTGCAACCCTGATCTGTTGATGATTCATTCTCGACCCAGATTTGTTGATCTACAACCCAGAGACTAACGTACCTGAATCTGGTTGTGTTTTGCCATCGGCACCCACGAGCTGTGGCCGGAGGAAAAGATCGACGTACCTGAAGATCACTAGTGGGCCGTTGTAAGGGATTGAGAGGGGGTCGAGGCCGTCGTCGTTGCTGGGGCTCGCCGTCGCCGTTTCTGTACCTCACGCGTCGGACGCTGGAGCACACAAACGAGCACGGGAGACGCAGACAATGAAGGGAGATGCATACATTGGAGAAAGGCGAAGTTTTTTTTTTGGGCAATAAAATAAGGAGGTGGAGCACGTGGAAAGAGGCATAAAGTCTCATTTACTTTCAACCTGAAAATGACGCTGCGCTTCACGTGATCTATCGCTATTTGGCATCCTGGTGATTAATTCCGGACTCCAAAAATATTTCTTTTGGCGTCCTGATTGTATTTTCAGTAAGCCACAAAATTTCTTACCACCAAAAAATTCCTCAAAATGTAGTAAAAAAATTCATTTTAGGCGTCCTAAATATATTTTAGGACGCTTAAAATTCAATTTTGGCTTCCTGATTTTATTTTCAGGATGCCAAAAAAATTCTTGGCGCCAAAAAATTCATTTTAGGCGTCCTAAATAAATTTTAGGACGCCTAAAATTCAATTTTGGTGTCCCGAAAATAAAAAATTTCCTGGGGCCAAAAAATTCCTCAAAATGCATCAAAAAAATAATTTTAGGCGTCCTAAATATAATTTTAGGACGTCTAGGTCTCACAATTCAGGCATATAATTACGAAAATGCCACCGCCTATACTTTTTACTTCCTTTTTAAAAAGAAGGACGTCTTTTAGGGAAGTAATATCCACTTTTTGTAGTAGTGCATGCTTCAAAATTGTACCTGATCCTCACATATTTTGAGCTAAACTCTTGTGCCATCAGTGACAAATAAGCTGCGGTGTCATGGCTAATATAAGTGATATACATGTTTAATGTACTTTGTTTCTGAAGTCTAAATAATGTTTTGCAGAGAGATGCTCCAAATATGGAATCATCAAACTTAAGTATGTCTAACAAGTGTTCCAGACTTGTGTTTGTTGGATTTTTGTGTCTAAATCATGTGGGTTATGGATAAGAAGTCCCATTGGTTTGCCACCGCTGGTTGCGTCGTTTCACCACATTCGCATCAATTCGCCAGCAGGTGTCCATATGATCATTTTTCGTCATCTATAGTTGGACGTTCTGGAGGCAGAAAATCAATCTCAATATCTCAAATCAATCTCAAACACTCCTCTCTGCCTACTGCATTGTGCAATTATACTTTGTGCGATTCTGAAAGTAGACTCGTTTTATTCGCTTGGGCTTCTGATTGGGAGTATCATTGTTCTTAAGATGAAAAATGTGCTCTATCATGGGAGACAATTGCTCAGCAACCTTGGGCATCCATATCGATGGAGCAAAATTGTCTTAAAGAAACAAAGTATGTTGGGCCTGAATTTTTTCAAAGTTCATTATCATATTCAGCAATCTTATGAGTTTGTTATGGTTTTTCATATTATACAGAACTATTGTATGTTTACCGTATATGCAATTTTAATTGAACATATTCTTGATATTTACACTATGTGCAATCTTAATAGTACAGATTCTTGTTATTGTTTAATTTCTACAGCTTAGTATATTTTCAACAACAGTGTCAGACATGTTCATGACAGGCCAAATTATATATAATTGATCTGCATCAGTTGAGTTTCATAATTGCTTTGTGAAAAAATAATAATAATTTGAACAACCGAAGAGGAGAGAGAACTACATCACCTGGTCGCCAGAGTGGAGTTGGAGCAGGAAGCTTGAAAGTAGTATCAATGCGAAGACTTTGATCCTTCTTGGTGAGACAATTGCCGATCTCTGTTTTTTCATCAAAATGAAAATTGAATCTAAAGTAAAGGTAAGGTGAGCTAGTAATGGTAATGGTGTTATACAATACATACGGATTTTGCAAGGAGCATATTCATTTGACTCAAAAAGAAGGAACGGTCCAATCATGATGTGTCATGCAAGGAAGTCATTTTGTCTATTTCTTGCTTGTACGGTAATACTACTGTAACACCCCTATGGTCGTAACCAACGAAGAAATATCTGAGGAAAAGTTGAAGAAAGCCCGAAGGAAGATACCCTGTTGTTCAGCAGGACCCACGGGGACCGATAGATGGAGACGGACCGGATAAAATGGAAAGACCAGAGGAAATGGCGAGAACAGATTGGGTGGGCCCAGAGTGGCGCCACCTAGCTCCCTTAATTGTTATAAAATGATTTGGAAAGCAAGAAAGAGAAAAGTCAATGAAAGTCAACCGCAGCCCCTAGTTGACGGAGTAAAGGAATAAATCAGATAAATTAGGAGGAATAGGATAAAGACCAGGGGATCTGAATTGTGGGGCTCAGGAGGTGCCACTAAGGCATAGGAAAATTCTAGAAGACTTGGGGAAAAAGTCAAGGGTAATTATTGAGCTCGGGCCAAAATTGGTAATTTCCATAAATTCCAGGCCAAAGTAGGTAATTTTCCCTAAATGTAAAGAAATATCTAGACATTTGTGGAAGAAGAGGCACCACATGGCAGAAATCTAGGAGCCTATGGAATTCTCTAGAATTGCTTGGAAAGAAGGAAAAGAAAAATCAGTACAAAAGTCAACTGTGGGACCCACGCTTTGGACAAAAAGGATAAAATGGGAATAAATGTGTAAAAAAATAATTGGATCAGGTATGTGGGCCCTAAATGGCGCCAGATGTGTCCATTTTGGCAGACAAAAAAATGGGGAAAGATTGGTAATTATTAAAAACTTCTGGGCCATAATTGCAATTTACAAAAGTTTCGGGCTAAAACATGTAATTTACCCCAAAAGAAGAAAATATCCAGATATTTGTGGGGAGGGATGCGCCACTTGTCAGCTGATGGATACCTCTGGAGAATTCTAGAAATACATGGGGATTAAGCCAAAGATCGATACATTTTAGACCGAAATTTACGTACGTTAGCTCTAATTTTACCGGATCAAATTTACTTTTATAAAAAGGTGTTTGGCTTTTCATTTTCACCCCAAAGGGGGAGAAAATTCCAGAGGGAAGAGAGAGAGAGAGCTCAGCAACCTCCATATCCAAGCTTCAAGATCCAAAATCTCAAGAGCATCCACCGATTTGCCGATCGTAATGTAACCCGAAAACTTCACCTTTTTGAGTTATTTTCGTGCATGAAGTACAAGCATGGTGTTATAGCTGGATTTTTGTATTTTTGAGGTATTTAATGGTTCTGGAACAAGGTTTTTCAAGGGGTAAAGTCATAGCTTAAGTTTCCAAAGTCGAAAACACCGAAAAACCCCTTAAACTAAGCTTATTTTCAGTTCTAGAATTTCTGGCAGTGTGTCTTCAACTGGGTTCTAAAAATAGTAAATGAATTCAATTGTGGCTGAAAGTTTACAGGTAGAAACTAAACATCCTAAGGTTCACTGGGATGTATATTTTTGTATGATTTGGACTTTTCTACTAGGAGATAAAAATTGCTCAAATTGGTACAGATGCAACAGGTCGAATTTGGACCAGGAGGTGTAAAAGTGATTATAAGTCAACATACATGTACTTTCAGGGTCTGAATGTATTTTTTTTATGAAATATAGACATCCTAACGGTTTAAAGGGAGCTGTTTTCATGTGAAAATGAGTTTTTTTGGAATTTTCTAAAAATCATTGAAGTAGGGACAGAAAAACGTGGATTTACGGGAAAACCTTGGTTAAGCTCGGTTTTTGCACATAAGAAAAGGATATGAACTCAAATAGCCTTTGTAATTATTTTCGCTCGAACTATAAATACTAAGGGTTCCATGGTCACTGATTTTGTGTTAATGAAATTTTTCTGGAATTTATGAAAAATCGGTGAAGTTGGAACAACTGATTGTGGAAAATTCTGTTGTAAGCGAAATTCATAGAAATTAGGAGTAGAGCTTGTTTACATAATTCAAAGTGTGATATTTTATTATAACTAGGGTATTAGCTCGTGTGGACTATATTCTCAACATCAAGAGAAGTGTTTGCTAATTTCAAGGAGTGCCAGGTAGTAACTGTTGACTTGCATACTCTATGTTGCTTTTGCATGTTATGTTTGATCATGATGTAGGAGATCGGGCTGTAGTACCTATTGGACTGTGTGTCCTTAGGGCTTTGCTACAGTACCGAGGGCGTGTATGATCAGGCTGTAGTGCCTACTGGACTGCGTGTCCTTAGGTTTCTACTGCAGTACCGAGGTATGTGAGGTAAGTAGGGCCTATATGACTGTGTGCTTATAGGTTGCTACTGAGACCTCTTGGGTTAGGTAGTTAGGGTCTATAGCTCTGACTACTGAGGCCCTTGCGCACTGATAGTACCGAGGGGCTTGTCTTGACTAGGCGGTCCTGCGGATTGTGCCAAAGGTAGAACATACATGCCAGATTATTGTGCCTGGGGCAAAATTTATTTTTACTTTCCTGATTGTGATTTGCATTACATGCACTGCATACATATTGAATTTAAGTCTAACAGGTTACTCGGGTTCAACTTTGAACTCCAGACTGTTGTGAAGGTACAGGAGTAAGAAAGTAGCAAGTAGAAGCAGAAGAAGGTAGGGCAGAATGCGTCAGGTTGAAGAAATAGGGGATGCCCTATAACTTTTTGTATTATCATATTTTTGGATGATTGTGTTAATTAATACTATATTCGGATGACTGTAACTAACCCTTCGGGGACTTATTTATTTGTATGAATTTTATACGTTTGTCAGTATAGTAGACTTGTCTGATAAATATATAAATGGACCAAGTAATCAAGGAAAGGTAATTAAATAAAAGAGATCCCTCTAACCCACCACCCGAAAGGGCAAAGCCGGTAGGGGTATAACAACTACCCTGTTAATACTCTTTCAAGATGCACTATTTTTTAATTCGAATGCATGACTCTGATTTAGGACAAGTGTCAATGGGGTCATATTATAAATAAGGGAAAATTATAATAAAGGACCTGGGATAAATAATATTTATTAAAAAGGACCATAAAAATTGTAACTACTTTGAAGGACCGAAATTAAAATATTAAAATAGAAAGACTAAATTGCCTTTAACCAAATTTTGTATGGGCATATGAAATGAAACTTGTAATATAAATACAATGCCTCTTGGATCGATAATTGATAAATTACCTATAAGTTACATGCCCCGGCCTGTTTCAAGTTTTTGGAGTTGTGGCTATTACACTAGATGTTTGTTAACCTTTGCAAGCACAATTATAAACTTGTTGAATGAAATGGTTAATGGCCTATCTGTTATTTTCAATAGCTAACGAATTGTTGTTGACTTGTTATTCAATCTCAGCCGGGGTACTTCAATTTTTTTAACATGCAATCACTATTGACTATAACATGTTAGTTATTACCTACTCTTTACACGAAGAAAATTATGATGCAAGGCATTGACTATAATAAATTAGTCATTAACTACATTATAATAACTATTGACTATAACATATTAGCGATCACCCTCTTTGAGTAGCGAAATGATAATGGTGAATGGTAATATGTTATAAGTAGTAAATAGCTAAACAAGTTTTGTAAATAAGAAAAAAGAGAGGTGTTTTAGATTAAAACTATCCAATAGTGGAAATTTCTTAAGACAGAGGTAAAAGCATTGCAAATTCTCTAACAAAAAGAAGGCATTGAAAATTTTAATGTAAAGTTGATAATTAAATCATTCATTTGAGTGAATGAGTATAAATATTCAAGTATTAGCTACACCTTATAAGGTATTTATAACAACAATTTATGACTAATAACTTGTTGTTTATAGTTGACACTTAAAAGTTATGAAACCTGTGTTGACCAAAAAAAAAAAAAATTAGTGTTATGAAACTTGCAATTCAATGACTATAACTCTTAAAGTATTGCCTAAAACGCATAAGGTATTAACGACAAGTGATTTACGAATAACAACTTCTCATCATTTAGAGTTTACACTTAGTTAAAATAAAATGATGAAACTTATAACTCAATAACTACAACTCTTAAGGTATTGCCTAAAATGTACGAGATATTAAAAACAAGGGTGAAGGTACATATTTGCCAACCAACTATTATCGAGGAGCGTCTGGCACAAATAACTATTGAGGGGACCAAAAATGCCAATCAACAATTAAAAAGTGAAAAAAAAAACACCAAATAACTATTAAAAGTGAAAAAAAAACACCAAATAACTATTAAAAAAAAACAACTATCACAATTAAGTTAAAATATGAGGCACTGGCGTAGGACGGTGGTGGAAACGCTGGACAAAAGAGCGGTTAAGCCTTCTTGTTGGAAAAGGAAAACACCAACAGAGATGAGACCCATGGAAGCAGGCATAGCGGCAGCAGTAGTTGCTGCTTGTGGCATCAGAGGGATGGAATCAAGGTGCAAGGTGCGTGTCAGTCAAACACTGTGGAGTACTGGATGAGTTCAAGAGGGTGAGTACAACACCCAGCAACAATATAAGCTTTGGAAATGCCGACGTCGCCGACACTGTGACAGTCAATGGAAGACAGAAACACCAAGACAGTGACGGGGTAATAGTTCGTTGGCGAATCTACTCCAAATTGTGTTTTTTTCCACTTTTTAATTGTTGATTGGCAATTTTGGTCCCCTCAATAGTTATTTGTGCCAGACGCTCCTTGGGTAATAGTTGGTTGGCAAATCTGCACCTTGACCCTAAAAACAATTGATTCGTGAATAACATGGATCTTCTTACTAAAATCACACTTGAGTGAAAATAAAAGTGTCAAAACTTGCAATTTAATTGATTCAACACTTAAGGTATTACATGATGTATACGTTAACAACAATCGATTCGTGAATAATAACTTCATATTTAAAATTCACACTTCCATGAAATAAGAGTTCTAAAACTTGCAATTAAATGACTAAAATGCTCAAAGTATTTCGTAAAACACAAAGTATTAACAACAATTGATTCGTGAATAACAACTTCTTATTCAGACTTCACACTTTGGTAAAATAAAATGATGAAACTTGCAATTCAATTACTAAAACACTTGAGATATTTTTTTGAAGTGTACAAGTTATTAACAACAATTAATTTGTGAATAATAACTTCTTATTCAGAATTTACACTTAGGTAAAACAAAATAAAGAAACTTGCAATTCAATGACTTCAACTCTTATGACTTGTTTGGTTTGAAGGGAGGGGATGGATGATATTGACCAAATTGTCATTAATAAAAGAATATTTCTTTTTGTTGAGAGTGTATTTTTTTTAATATTGAAAATTTTCCATGAGTAATTTGGTCAATATGAGGTAAAAAATTTCTCTCACCTCCCTCAAACCAAATACACCCTTAGACTATGTTTGGGAGTTCCATTTTGGAGGGAAAGGAAAGGGAAGGGAGGGTTTTGGTAATCCTTTCCTTTCCTTCCCTTTCCTTTCCCTCCAAAATGGAACTCCCAAACAAAGCCTTAAGGTATTGCCTAAAAGGCCCCTAGTGCAAAAAAGGGCTTTAAGACCGCCTCATTTAGAACGGAGAATCGACACCCGGTCTTAAAGGAATGACCGTGGCAGTTCCGTAAATATAAAGAACTTCTTGCACCGGACCAATTTTTCACCGCTCTTAAAAACATTATTGAGACCGACTAAAGAACAACCGGTCTTAAAAAATGAATTGAAATTTCAATTACTTTATAAATATATATCATATAGCCGTACTTATATTTTCTGCGGTAAAACATAATAAGGAAAAATTTAAATATAAAAAGTCTAAAGTTTTAAGACCGAACTTATTAAAAAGACGGTCTTAAAATTTTTCTTTTAAGACCGGACATATGATACTTCCGGTACGAAAAAAGTTCATTAATATTAAGACCGGCGTTTTACAAGAAACGGTCTTAAAGGTTAAACTTTTAAGATCGTACTTTTAACATGACTGGGATTAATGTAAATATTAAGACCGTCTCTTTTGCATCCGGTCTTAAAAATCCACGCAAGTTATACATTTCTTCGTGCGAAAGCTTTTGTTACTCGTGGAGAACCTCTGTTCACGTTCGAAACCCTTCCTGTTGCATTACCTCTCTTCCTCGCCCACGTACCATCAGCCCCTGTTACTCTCTCATTTGCTCAGGCATTCCTCTCTTCCTGTCTCGAAAATGGACGGTGAAAACGATTCTATTCGTGTTCCGGCAACGCCAGTTCCTGGTGTGAGTGAGAACGAACCCTCTTCATCTCACAATAAGGCTCGTAATCGCCCGCACGCCGTGGTAGAAGAGGCACACGAATGATGGATGTGACCCTAAGTCGGACTTCGGGTCAAAGCTCGAGATTCGGTTTGATGGAAGGTTGGAACCGTCGGTCCTAATAAAAGCAAATATAATAGTTTTGTCGGTTTGTCTAGCACACAACAAGGTTAGCATCTTGACGGATGAGTGGAAAAGTGTGGACTCTAAGAAAGTAAAGGATCCTATTTGGGAGACTATCCGGGTTACATACACTGTCCCCGATTTTGTCGAAGTTGAAAGACAAGACATTGTCTTATTGTGCGATCGGTGGAGGAAGTTTAAGACCTTTCTCGCTAACACGTATATTTTCTCCGAGGTTCCGCCGCCAAACATCCTTGGGAAGTTTACACATTTATTGATGAACGAATTTGACGACAATTTGTTCTTTCGGACCACTCCGAAGCTCGTGTGTTTATATTTAGTTTTGTTTTCCCTTTTGTTTGCTTATTAACTTGTGCGGATATGTAAATGTTATTGTGATCATCTAATCCCGTTAGTTATATAATGGTTCGGTGTGTGAATAGAAGTATACATTTCCCGCCTTTGTCTATGCAAGTCTCGATATGTAAACCCGAAAAGGTAAAATACGATGAGAAGGTATTAATTGTGTAATGGTTTGTCTTGCAAAGGAGGAAATGAATAGTCTTAAAAGGGGGAAACTTTATATACCTAATTGTTACTATCTAATGGGGACTGCTGATCCCACTGGATGCCTTGAAAAGGATCAAGTTTGTATTATTCTGTAAGCATAATTCTCTTTTGTTTCTTAACCTATCTATCTAGCTAGCACTGCAAAACATAGCTCCAATTTCTTCTACAATTCTACATCTTCCTTAAATAAAATGTTGAAACTTGATGAAATGAAGAATTTGACTACTTGTTTGATTGACGTTCATATGAAGTAGAAGTTCTCTAATTTCTATCAGTGACATGCATGGCTAGAATTCATAATTAATAGATGTTTTCAATTCGATTCACGAAAAGAAGGGAACAAGCACAGGAGATAGGTAGAAAGAATGATTGCCATCATAGGGCTTCTCGCGGCGGATATCAAAAGGCCGAAAAAGATTTGATGGCGGCCAAGCGGAAGAGATTGGATGATGAAGCGGGAATCCAATCCTTCGTGATACATGCTCCTCCATCTCCAATATGTCGCGAGGAGTTGTGGTTGCATATTCGGCAAAAGCCAAGTGGTGCCTACACGAGTGAACAAACTCGTCTAGTTGCCGAAAGAATTGTAAGTATCGTTATTGTTATTTTTAGTTACTAAACATGTTTCATTACTAAGCTTCTCGTTATCCGTATCTTACGGGAAGATCTAAAAAAGAAAGAAGCAGAGGGATCTTTTGTGTCGGACGGGAGGAATGATGTTCGACCGTTGCGGACCGGAAAACCGATCACCGGGCGTGTAAGGGGGATTGGAGGATGGGTAGGCATAAAGCAAGTCTTTGGTACATCCAAACGCCATAGACAAAGTATGGTTACCGGGAGGAGATGGACCGACGGCGGCTGCTAAAGAAGCTTCAATGAGCGCAATGTTTCAATCCCGAGATGAGCCGGATGAGGGAGGAACTGAGTCGATGAGGCTACTTTTGAGCAATCGTCCGTAGACCGAGTGTCCCCTTCACACACTCACTCGCACCGTGCGACAGAGCACTAGAGGGAGCTGCATTGTTGGACAGTCAGATCAACCTTGTGATCTTTATATGGAGGATCCTGATCATCATGATGGATGATTATTGGTTGCAAAAGGGACTGTTCACAACTTGGGATCAACCGTACACCACCAACAAATGCCGATGATGAAGTCGAGTGTCGGTTGAAAAGGTGATCATTGATGCACCGCTCCCTCTCCCAACCGATGTCTTTGAAACTTGTGAGTGATGTCAAGGAAACCTTCATCCCTTGGCCGGTGAAGCTTGTACATGTCTCTACTGCTCCTGACGCTTCAACCCCTCCTCCTCAAGTTCCATCCCCTCGTCAAGCTCCATCCCCTCCTCAAGCTCTATCCCCTACTGCTAAGTTGGCTGCTGCCAGGGAAAAAAATCCGATATGATGAAGAGTGGATATTTTAAGGATAAATCGTGGCCTATCAATGAAGTATTAGGCGTCCCTCATCCTCAGCCCGTTCAAGTTGACACCGTTGATGGTGAGTCCTTGCTGCTTTCTCGACAGGAGCTTACTGATGGAGTTGTTCAAATTTTTATGAAGTAAGTATCTTCTGTCTATGAGTATATAATTTAAATGCATCGTTTAGACATACATACATATATACTAATTCCCTGATCGATGTCATTATTGTAGGTTCTTGCATCGAGAATTGGTTCAAAAGGGCAGGATCAACGATTTTGGATTCTTGTGCCCTGTCTATTCAAGTCAAACATCCATGAAGGAGAGACAGACGTACATATCAAAGAGGTTGTGTGAAGTGAGAAGAAAGTTGTACTTTTTGCCATTCTTCCACAGGTACATATCAAAAATCTTGTCTCCGCAATTCACTTAATTCTCGCTACATATATCACCGAGTATAGTTTATCTTTGTGAATTTTCAGCCACCACCTGGAAGCTGGTCCTCATGTGCATGGAGGAGCATAAAGTTATCTTCTTATGCTCCACTCACGGTGAGCCATTGCCTACGTTGGTGCAGACCATCAACGAGTAAGCATGTCATTTTGATTCTCTTGTTTGAAATCTCTGCGGTGAATTTTCAGTGAATCATTGATAAATTTGTGATTTTGATGATAGTGGCATGAGGACCTTCCGAAGAGTAGAAAAGAAAAGGCGTTGTACTCAGGACAAAGACCCCATATGGCACGGACTGGAGGTTGGTACAATATTTGTAGCACACCGCCTTGTGAACTTGGTCATTAAGCTATATATATGCTCTTATATATATTTCTTGTTCTTTTTAGACCCGTCGGCAACCACTGGCGTCCAACTTATGTGGCCAGTACATCATGAAACACATGTATGATATTACCACGCGAGGGGATACTAAATTAACTGCAAAGGTAAATGTATTTGATGTTACATATTATGCAAGTTAATTCAGTTTTTATCTTGTTACAAATGAAATATGCACGCAAGTTAATTCGATTCTTTGTCTTTGATGTTACGAGATGTTTGAATGCACTTGCTCCCTTTTCTCATGATGAACTGGAGCACATACGCAATGTGTTTTGTGAATATCTGTATGGTCTGATCTTAGAGTCACAAAAAGGACAATAATTAATGTCCTAAATTCATTAATAAGTATATTCTGTAGCAACAATAATCGATCTTATGTAAATTTGTTTATTTTTTTGAACAATTCATTTGTAAATATACATAGGCAATGTAAAATTCAATAAATAAATTTAGTTAATTTTTCGAACAATTTTCTTGTGTCCATTTTGGGTTTCGAGTGTATTATTGGATGGTGGATATAGCTATTTAATTTAGTGTTTGAAATTTGAGACTTTTAGGACCGTACATCAACTGAATGTCCGGTCTTAAAGGTCCGCAAAGTCTTCGGTGTAAAAAGTATGAGACTTTTAGGACCGTATATTGGTTTAGTGTCCGCTCCTAAAAGCTTAAAAGTCCACATGAACTTTTAGGACTGGACGTATTATAAAAGGTCGGTCTTAAAAGTCACTCTTAAAAGTCCGCTTAACTTTTAGGACCGTATTATTATAAATAATCGGTCTTAAAAGTCCTTTGCTTACAAGTCTCCGCTTAACTTTTAGGACCGTATATTTTTATTTGTGCGATCTTAAAAGTCGATCACCTTTAAATACCTCTTTTCAGACAAATTAAATGGATAGGGTTGAAGACAACCGAGGTTCTGGCGTTCTGCTCAAGCTAGGTCCTTCATTATCGTCATTTTTACCTCTCCATGTGTTGAGCAGCATTATCGGTGTCCCTTTTATTTTGTCTTTTTTCTTTTTGTCGGAAAAAGAAGGAAGATAATGAAAAGGACACTTTGTTTCAAACATGGGGAGGTAAAACCGACGATAACGAAGGTCCAACCTTGAGAAGAATAATCACTTTGTTTGTTCTTATTCGAATAAGGTAAGTGATCCTTTTTTTTGTATGTTCTTAAGCGTATTCTCGTGAATTTCTGTTGTTGATTTACACGAGGACAATGTTTTGTTTGTTTCCTTTTTGTCGGAGAAAGAAAGACGATAATGAAAAGGACAAGAGGCAATCGGATATGGAAACCAAAGCCGACAAAAAATGGCGGTGTTTTTAGGACCGTCGATTTACTAACTAAAAGTCTTCGTTCTTTTATTTTAGGTTTTTAGTACGCCATTATCCATCCTTCATAGTTGCCTTGTTTATTGCTTTCCAGGTTGAGATAATGGATAAAGTACTAAACTCGCACGAGAACAAAATTTAAAAATATTTTATTTACTAATTTTTTAAGCTGCCCCATAGGGGTAGCGATCACAAAAAAAAAAAATAAAAAAGAAACAAAATAAAAAAAGCAACAAAAAAAAACTAATCCCTCTCGTAGTCGGAGAGGGAGGGCGTCGGAGTCGTCTTCGGTGGGATCGTACTCCACGTCATTGGCGTGGAGTACCATGTTCAGCTTGTTGGTCATGGTATGAGCAAGCTGAACCAATTGGCCCAAGTGTCAATCGATTTGATCGACGCGGGCCACCACCGACGCACCAACCGCTTCACGAGCCCGGATTTGGAGGAGGCGGTGGCGGAGGGGCGAGGTTGAAGAGGAGGAGGAGGAAACGGAGGACCTAGGGGAGCAGCCATTACAGTGGAGGCTAGGCGGTGGAGGAGGCCGTGTAGAAGTGATGGAGAAGAATGTGAAGAAAGTACAGTAACAACGGGTTTAAATAGAGAACCTATCTTGAACAATGTGAAACGCCGAAAACTTTAATGAAGAGACGCATTGTTCATCAGAATACGAGGATACGTTTAGTTGGGAAGTTTATCTGGAAGCCGAAGAGACTCTGCATCATTCATTTGAACAGTGTGTAAATACCGGGTAAATGATAAAAGGTCGGTCTTAAAAGTAAGACTTTTAGGACCGGACGTATTATAAAAGGTCGGTCTTAAAACAAAAAAATTAAATAATATAATTTTATAACGCATACCTATAAGTACCGGGTACATTATAAAAGGTCGGTCTTAAAATTAATTGAATTGGGAAAAAAATAAATAATAGAATTTTATACCGCATACCTATAAGTACGGGGTTAATGATAAAAGGTCGGTCTTAAAAGTAATTTAGACTTTTAGGACCGGATATTTTATAAAAGGTCAGTCTTAAAATAAATTGAATTGCAAAAATATTAAATAATGGAATTTTATACCGCGTACCTATAACTCCTTATTAATTCATCACTACCTCGTAACTCCAAACTACATACGTGGCTATCGAGAAACACTCTCGCCTTTATTAAGTAACTCCTCATACCTCTGTGCCCCACCCAACTACTCAAACCATGGTTAGATACAAGATCACCGCTCGTAGGGGTACTCTTAATCGTGATGCTCGTGCCTTCCGTCAATCGTTATACGATGCGCCTCCTCCATCGAGAGTGCGTTCCATTGTGACAGAAAAGTCTCGGGTCGTTGGACCCATTGTTATTTCTTCGGATGATGAAGAGATTGCCACACCCCTTCCATCCTGCACCCCCTCTCCAACCAGTTGGCCCCAGCGTGCCTCCCGCTGACCCGTCTCCTCTTTCCTCTAGTGATGCATTGTGGCTGATGCAACGAAGACAGGAACTTGTTGATCTCTGTCGGGAAATTAATGCTGTTCACACCGAAATCGCCAAGGCTTTGGAGGATAATAAGCTTTAGGAGATGTTTAGTCAGATTCTTGTTTTTGATAATTTTCTGCTTGTTTTTCTTTTGTATTTTTTCTTGTGTACGTGCATATGCAAGTAATATATGTAATTAAACAAACTCCAGTTTTCCTTTAATTTTTATTCATTCGATTCTTTGCGCTCGCCAAATCCTTTTTTTAAAAAACACAAAAATGATGAATTTTAGGACCGGAGTATTATAAAACTTCGGTCTTAAAAGTTTTATATATAGAACCGTCTACTTTTTAATAAATCGGTCTTAATTGTCTCAATTTAGGTCGGAGTATTATAAAACTCCGGTCTTAATAAAATCCAAAATATAAAACATGTCTCGCTCGTCGCGCGGAATATTAAATTTCCCTCTCGAACTTCTCTTGTCGCGCCTAAAGTGTTACTCGGGTTCGTCGCCACTTCGTCGGTTTGCGTTGCTCTCTCGACAATCACTTTACGGTTCCTTAGCTAAACGTCTATCCACTTTATGATTTTCCTGCTCATCGTTCTGGGTTTTTTCCTGGGTTGAGCGAAATCGATCAAATGTTCTTGTGGGTTTTGTGTTGTTAATAGATATTGTATTTTGAAGATTATAATTGCACTTTAGACCTACCTAACCGACCAATAAATGTTTTTAGGTTACTCTTCTTCCGCAACATCAACGTTCATGGTGAGAGAAGAAAGACTCAAGCAAACGCATTTGAATTTATATGCTACGGTGAGTCCACAAGACCTTCATGCGATGCATTTAATTTCCTCGTCATGCATTTATTTTGGTTCTTGGATTCACTGCGATACATTTATGACCAAAAGTGATTCTTCGTTCTGCATTTAATGAGCAAGTTTATTCGAAAAAAAAGGGAAAAAAAGACATAACCGACATTTGAGCATATATATGTATGTTAAATCTTTCCGTCTAAATATATAGGAATTCTACTATGGATCACAGTTGGATAAATGCGAAACGGACGAGTGTTGAATATCAGAATGGGGTGAAGGACTTTATAAAATTTGCTAAACAAAATGCCCATGATGAGTGTGTGAAGTTTTATTACCCTTGTGTAAAATGTTTGAATGAGAGGCGACTAAGTCCTGAAGTTATACACACACATTTAATTTGTGAAGGAATTTGTAAGACTTATACAAGTATGGGTATGGCATGGTGAAAAAATACCAAGCGGGTCTCAACATAGGGAAGTGGCCTTTGATGATAATGACACGGATATGGATGATCACATAGAGGACATTATCCGTGATGTAGGAGAAGAGGCTTTTCATCAATCATATGCATATGGTAATATGTGCAGTGATGCTGAGACCCCTCTATACCGTGGGTGTAAAAAATACCAATTGTTGAATGTTGTATTGAAATTGGTAAGCTTGAAGGCACGTCATGGATGGAGCGACAAGAGTTTTTCAGAAATGCTTGAGGCTTTTAAGGACATGCTTCCGGATGATAATGTGTTGCCGCATCGATACTATGATGCTAAGAAAATACTTTGTCCACTGGGGATGGAGTACAAAAAGATCCATGCATGCCCGAATGATTGCGTATTGTATAGAAAAGAGTTTGAAGAGGAGAGAATTGTATGCTATGTGAAACCCCAAGGTACAAGTCAAATAAGGGGCCGCAAAAGTGTTGTGGTATCTTCCAATCATACCAAGGTTCAAACGGTTGTTTGCGAATGAAAATGATGCAAAAAATTTGAGGTGGCATGCAGATGAGAGGATTTCTGATGGAAAGCTTCGACATCCGGCCGATTCTTCTCAATGGAAGAAAATCGATCAATTATTTCCGAACCGGCGAAGAACCTAGGAACCTTAGGCTTGCCCTTAGCACGGATGGCATGAATCCATATGGAAGCCTTAAAAGCATACATAGTTCATGGCCTGTACTACGATTATTTACAACTTATCTCCAATGTTATGCATGAAACGAAAGTACATCATCTTGTCTATGTTGATTTCGGGACCGAAACAACCCGAAATGACATTGATGTTTACCTTCACCCTTGATCGAAGACTTGAAGGAGTTGTGGGCGAGAAGGTGTTGATGTTTTTGACTCTTTCAAGAAGGAGGTGTTTAAAATGCGAGCCATGATATTTTGTACTATAAACGACTTCCCAAAGCATATGGGAACTTGTCGGGTATAGTGTAAAAGGCCATAAAGCATGTCGGGTTTGTGAAGAAGGCACACGCTACCATCAACTTCAACATGGAAGAAAGACGGTTTATCTTGGACATAGGAGATTTCTTAGACGGGGCCACCCATATCGTCGATTAAAGAATGCCTTTTTTGGTGGCCAAGAGTATGAAGATGCTCTAGTGGCATTGACTCGGGAGCAAGTTTATGAAAAGGTGAAAAATATCAATGTCGTCTTCGGTAAGAAGGCAAAAGAGTAGAAAAGAAACAAATATATGGAAAAAGATATTTGTATTCTTCGATCTTCCATATTGGCGCAATCTTGATGTGAGACACAGTATTGATGTCATGCATGTGGAGAAAAACGTATGTGATAGTATTGTCAGCACGCTTCTCAACATACAAGGTAGTTCCAAAGATGGTGTGAAGGCAAGATTGGATCTGATAGCGATGGGAATACGCGAAGAGTTACATCCAAGGCCAGATGAGAAGAGAACTTATTGTCCCCCGGCTTCTCATACTTTGTCTAAGGATGAGAAACGAAGTTTTTTTGTGAGTGTTTACATGGCACAAAAGTTCCCACGGGGTATTCTTCAAATTTGAAGAGGCTTGTATTGATGAAGGACTTGAAATTAGTAGGCCAAAAGTCTCATGATTGTCATGTCTTGATGCAACAGCTACTCCCAATAGCTATTCGAGGCATCGCCGAATATGATCTTCGGGTCGTTTTGACTAGACTTTGTGTCTTCTTCAATGCACTTTGTAGTAAAGTTTTCGAGATTGAAAAGTTGGATGAATTGGAGAATGAAGGATATCTTATCTTGTGCCACCTTGAGAAGCTTTTTGTTCCTACATTTTTTGACATCATGGTTCATCTAATTGTTCATCTAGTGAGGGAGATAAAGATGTGCGGCCCTATCCATTTACGGTGGATGTACCCAATTGAAAGATCTATGAAATTCCTAAAAGGGTATGTGAAGAACGCATACCGGCGGAAGCATCGATTGTTCAGAAATATGTTTCGAAGAAGCCATGGAATTTTGTCAAAATTATTTGGCCAAAGTAAGACATATTGGGCTTCCAAAACGTCGGCATGCGATGGGGGTAGACGAGGGCTTCGTAAAGAGTGTGGATCCGATGAATTGTCACAAGTCCACTTATACATCTTGAATAATGTCGATGAAGTTCAAGCCAAGCATAGCTCCACATAAAGCAGTCTGTAAGGAAAGAAAATTATCGAATGATCGAACAAAGGTTGATTAGGGAGCATAACAGAACTTTTGTAAAGCTGGTTCAAACAAAAGGTCGAGGAAGAGGAATGTGTTTCGATACAATCAAATGGTTAGCGGTGGTCCCGAGGTTGATGTCATAAGTTGGAATTCGTATGTGATCAATGGTTATACATTTTACTCGAAGTCCCTAGATGATACGAGCATAGTCCAGAACAGTGGTGTTATGTTAGAGGCTGAATCTATGCACTTCTCCAGTTCAAAAGACAAGAGCCCTTTATTGGCAGTCATGCCATATTATGGGGTTATTGAAGAGATTTGGGAGGTGGACTATGTGAAAATTAGATTTTGCATTTTCAAATGCAAGTGGGTTAATGTCAATAATGGTGTTCGGATCGATCGGCTAGGATTTACATTAGTCGATGTCAATGGTAGAAGTTTTGGAGATGAACCTTTTATTATGGCAGACCAGGCAAAACAAGTGTTCTATATCACCGATCAAGAAAATAAAATGTGGTTTGTAGCTCTCCAAGGAAAGAGGGTCATTGATATTGATGAGGAAATGAATTCAAATTATGGTATTCCTGAGAGTACTCCTTTTTCAAGGGGTCTAGGACATGAACGAAGAAGATGAAGCGGATAATGAACCCGGCATAAGAAGTGATCATCAAGAAGGGATATGGGAAGATATCACTTTATAAAAGAGTCAATTCATAAGGTAATATTCATATGCAGATTTCTTTGAAGACTTTAAGGCTTTAACTATATATATTATATTCCTTCTATCTATGTTCATAGTTAATGTCACTGACTATGAATTTCGTTCTTATTTTATTTTTGTGGCAGAATCCGATCCAAAGGGGCATGTTATATAAGAGGATGTTACGTTGTTGCGTGGGGGAATCAAATAAAGGCATGTTGAATATTATTTTGGGCGCATGTATGTTGTACTTGTAACTTATTATATTTGTAAGTAAGTTATCTTATTGTATGAATTAATTTAGGTGTTGTAGTCATAGTAATCATTAATTAAGAGGCCAAATAGCTCATGGTGAATAATATTTGTATTCTTTTTCCAATTCAATTTATTCAAATAATTATTCATAGCTTGTAGCTTAAAGTATCGACTTTTATGTGCTAGATTAGGTGGTGGATTTGTGTAGATATATAATCAGGAAGAACAACAGGGAAAAATTCGGGAAAATTTAGACCGAAAATAATAAGCCGGTCTTAAATGTTCACTTGTTAAGACCGGATGTAATTATATGACCGGTCTTAAAGGTCAGGCCCACTTTTGATTTTTGATATTAAACCCGGTCTTAAAAGTTGGTCTTTTAAGACCGGTATATTTAGACGTCCGGTTTTAAATCAAAATCTTTAAGACCAGATGTATTTATCATCCACTCTTGAAAGTCAGTCTTTTAAGACCATGTATAATTAGTCGTCTGGTCTTAGAAGCCGCTATTTTTCGGGCCGTATGTGTCTTGTCCGGTCTTATAATTCCGATCTTTTAAGAGCGGCCTATTTTTTGGCCGGTCTTAAAAGTTGAGCTTTAGGACCGAACGAAAAATATTTCATCTTCATTTAGTACAACTTTTAAGACCCAAGTTTTTAAATGTCCGGTCTTAAAAGAGTTTCTTTAAGACCGGTTCGAGTCCGGTCTTAAATGGTAGACTTTTAATGCATTTGGAACAAGACCGGTCGCATGTCCGGTCTTACGACCCCTCTTTTGTACGGTCTTAAAAGCCTTTTTTGCACTAGTGGGCATAAGGTATTAACAACAAATAATTTGGGAATAACAAGTTCTTAGTTAGAAATTATATTTGGATAATAAAAATAATGAAATTAAATATGCAATTCAATGATTACAACTCTTGTGGTATTGCCTAACATGTACAAGGTAATAACAACAACTAATATAGTAACAACTTCTTATTCATAAGAGTTGGCGATTTCAACTAGCACTGATTCTTGAGTTTCCAAACTAATGTAATAAACTAGATATTTGCGAAACTCAAGCAAAAGGCTCGATTAATTCATCTTCTCAGACCCTCTATCATCTTCGTTCATCATTTCCAGTTCATTTTACCTACAGAAATATCATTTAGTCATGATAAATAGTATAAAACAAGCTTAGTGATGTTTCGAAAAAGAAATCAGAACAAGTAAACAACGATGAACAGCCTATAATCTTACTTTGATTTGACACAGATTTGATTACAAAGGACCGCTAGTGATGATCAATATATTGTTACCTTAACTTTTCTAAGTTTCATACCCAGAGGAAAGTCGAGGATTTGAGGCTCTTGAGGATGGTTGTAATGGTCAAAAACACAATACCAAACATGATAATAATGATGTGATCGGCTCAACCGATATTGCATATAATCGATAATCTCAGTTTATTACAATCAAGAAATATCTGAAAATAGGGAACAATGAGAGAAGGGAAATTACAGAAGGAGAAGACAGAAATACAAAAAAGCAAGATATGCTTCGAGAGGGAAGAGAGAGCCAACTAGAGAGAGAGAGGTTCCAAAATCATTTCCCGATAAACATTTCATTCTTGCTGTGGTTTTGGGCTTTATTATGGCCCAAGAACTTGACATTGCCTCCCCCATTAAAATGGACCTTGTCCTCAAGGTCCAAGTTTGGGAAATTAACTTGCAAAGCAGCCGGTGGACAACCTGTTCACCCTTATGTAATTTTTGTAGAGCTGGATGTGAGGATGTTCTACATATCCGATCCTCAAAGATTGTGAGTATGTCGGGAAGTTATGGACTGAGCTACTAGATTCGAGACACTTTAATTAATTTTTCTCTCTCGCCTTTGATGCACTAGGGAAGATTTAATCTTCGGAAAAACGGGTAAGCGACAACGTGGTGGACCGGGCGAAGATCGGGGGTCGCCACTTGGAAACTTTGGCTCGGAGAAATGAGATAATTTTTGATAATGACTTTGTCAAACAAAGTAATCCAGCGGAGGTAATTTTGCAGTCCTGGAAAAATTTTGTAATCATACAAGAGGATCAATATCTCTTTCCGACTATACGGAGCGGTCATGCGATTTTCTGGAAGGGCCGGCTATGGAGGTATTCTTCGAGACCACTCGGGAGTATGGATGGCTGGGTTCTCTCACTCGCTGGGTTTGTGTTCGGTGAGCGAGAGGAATAGGCTATCTTGAAGGGATTGACTATTGCTTGGGACCGGGGTTGAGAAATTTAACGGTGGAATTTGATGCTAAGGAGCTTATTGAGCTGTTGATTATGGATCCCCAAGCGCGCAATACCCTTACATCATGGAAGATACGGGAGCTTCGTAGAAAAGATTGGGATGTAAGGTTCCAATACATTCCCGGAGAGAAGCTAATCGGGTGGCGGATGTTCTCGCCAAAAAAGGAACATCCCATTCTCGCATTCCGGGATACGTGTCCCGAGTTTGTCAAGTTGATGGTGTTACAAGATAGAGAGGTTGGGAACTTGGGATTTAATTCCCTATGTAATTTTGTTTTATAATTTCCTACTTTTAGTGTGTTTTCATTTGTATTTAAAAAAAAAAAAAACAAAAAAAACAAAAACTTGCAAACCAGCCCAACCTATACATGTAGGTGGGTCAAGACTCAAGACCATTCCAACAAACGAAAATGTGGTAGCTCCAATAAAGATAAGATTAGATATAGGAGGGAAAATCACCTTCTTCAAGTCTAAGATGCTTATATTTTTTTAAAAATAATAAAAAAATAAAAAAGGTCTAAGATGCACTAAAACCATCCGTAGGAAAGTCACAGGTGATTTTTTTTTTTTTTTTGCTCGCAAAAGACCATATATTGCTATTAAAGTGATGATAAAGCTGTTACAAATAACAAAATCCGGAGATAAAAAAAAACATAAATTGGGCAAATACATGCCAGCAAAGCATAATATCAATAGGAAACAAATAACATAGAAATCAGTCCCACGCATTACATGTGGCCGGAAATGAGCCATCATCGTCAGAATATGAGCCTCCCTACAATCCAAGGTTAGAAGTGATAGTAAAGCAGGTGATGGTTGGAAAACCCACCCAATCAGGTACACCTCTTTATAAGCATCGGCTACAAGAGAGTCAGCGACACGATTCCCCCTTCGAGGGGTAAAACACACAGAGAACCCAACCTTGGTAGCAAGAAGACACACAATATCATGAATAAAGTGTCTACACCTCCAATCCCCTAAATCAGGAGACCTTGCTTCAACACATGTATGCAAAGAGAGATTATCGTTTCAAAAATAACTTTGTCATGGCCTAAGTCTAAGGCTAACAGCAAAGCTCTTTTTAGAGCTAAAGCCTCAGTCATAAAAGCAGAGATCGATTTCACCTTGTCAATATATCCCCATTTAAAATGGCCAAACTGATCATGACATACCACACTGATGTATGCAGCATCCACAGCAGTAAAAAAAGCAGCATCACAATTAAACTTTAAGAAACCATCCTCAGGAGGAGACCAGTGAACATCCATACCGTGTTCAGAGTATCCACAGGGGATATGGTACGTAAATTCTCCCAAGCGACCCAGAAATCAAGATTATAACTATGGGCCATTTTGATCACCGCAAGTGGATCAGGTTTAGTCTGATTAAATATCTTTCCATTCCTATATTTCCAAATAAACCAAAGGATCCAGCATACTAAGGATAGATCTTGAGGGTTCAGATTAGTCATACCGTCACAGGGTGATATTGACTCAAGGTAACTTCTAAACAATTTGCCTCACTAACAGTCCCAATTATCACTAGAGCATACATATTCAGAACTACATGAACAGGTGCAATACCATTATACAAATATCCCATATTCATACTAACATCCATTACCACTTTGTATTGCTTGGTCATGCCAAAAACAAGAATACATTGCTGAGGCTAGTAGACATCCAAGCTTTTTATTGGCCGAAGTTTATAGAACCAAAAAAAGTAGCCACTCAATAAGCCAAACTGTAACAAAATCCTGATAATTGCATTAAACTGTTGTGTGAGTCCCAAGCAGCTTTTGACCGACAAAAAGAAGTCCGAAGCAGCCAATACCCCTTTTCAAATGTTGATGCAAGCTTTTGAAGGCCTTGAGAGAATAATGATGAAATAAAACATATTCATATTAAAGTTCCTTTTCCATGTTAATTTCCATTTCACTTGGAAATAATTGCTTAACTGAATAAATGCATATACTGAGAGCCAAACGTTTTGCACTATCGAAAACTTGTACTTGCTCCCCCATTCATAAAAGCACAGAGCTAGGATAGGATGTAGTTTAATTTTCATGCTCCAAAATAAATCAGCATACGATTTTGTGACCAGAATTATCAAAGGAAAAGCTTCACCAACAAAAGTCAGATAACAAATATTTATGCTGCGATGTGGTTATCCACAAATGAGAATGCGTAAAAGAAATCATGTTCATAGCTTGTCCCATCAATTTGCAATGACCCAGATGAAGACTTGGAGACGCAATACGAAGCAACAATCTCAATGGTGATAAGGTAAAGCTCCATACAACATATCCGATTGTGCTTCCAAAAGGGAAAATAGATTATCAATCTTGGGTTTCCAACTAAAATTGCACGAGTTACTTCACGAGTTTGTAAGTTGGAGAGAGAGAGCTTTAGTATTTAAGGATCAAGAGAAATTTTTGCAATAGTGTAATTCCTCTGCCATGCAATGTGAAAAGTTTGAGTAAAACCTACTTCTAAAAATAAGGGTGGCCGAATAAACTTGAAACACTAATGTCCCTTGTCATGTCTACTCAAAATTTGTAAAAAAAGGTGATAGCAATGTTGCAACACTAACATATGAGTACGGAATTTCAACCTGTAAAGCAGAAGGGTCGACGATGCAATTTACCAAGGGTCAGTGATGCAATTTACTAAACACAAGATATGAATCTCAATAACACCCATCAGCAAGATACTTACGAATTCAACTGGAAAAATTATGGCATCAACATATCTCAAACTCTCATTGGTTCTAACATCTTTAGAATCAAAGACAGTATTAGAAAATATAGGACAATGCATCAGCATGCCAGTATAAGAGGCGATTGATATATCTCAACAACCGAATTCAAGCAACAATCTCCTTTAACTCGCCCATTATCAAAAACCAATATATTAGGCAAATAAACATGACAAGAGATGGTAATGATAGGTCCAAGGTCAAATATTAAAGGAATAATCAATTTAGTGGAGAATCTTGGCCACTGAATAGGGAACTTACTCCTAATTTCATGGCATGAGAATTCTCTAGAGTCAATAAACCAAAACTGAGATGCTTGTAAACAACAATGCTTGAAAAGATGAGGTAAAATAGGAATATGTTTTTTTAGAGTTTCTGTGAGTTAGAAGTTCTCTCTCTTGGGTTGTGTGCCAAGAACCTTATGCGTGAATGGAAGACACAGGTCAGCGCAAATCTCCACCAGACCGATCGACAGAATCGGTGAATGATGGTCGGTATAAGAAGAAAAGAGTCGAAGAGGTTCCTCAAGAAATTATGGATGATTGTATGGTTGAAAGGGATCCGCAGGAAGCTGTTGAGATGGAAAAGAGTATGAAGGGTGAAGGGGTGATTAAGAGCAATGGTGTGGCTGGTGATAAACTGCAAGCTCCTTCCTACAAACAATCTCTTGTGGGTTTTAACGGAGTTGCAAATGATGGTTTTTCAATGGAAATGGAGGATTTGTTTTGGGAAGATAAGGAGATCTACCGGAAGATGCCGGAACCTTCGGATGAAGTTAAAAGGTTGATGGAGTTGTATCCAGTAGTTCCAATCTCAGAAGAAGAGTATAATGAATGGTGCAAGCCATGGAATTTCTCGTTGGTGCTAACGGTGTTGGGGAAGAGGTTCAATCTCTACATGCTCAAGGCGCATCTTGCCAAAATATGGGGGCTTTCAGAGTTTGAGCTCATTGATGTGCCGAACAATTATTTTATTGTTAGATTTACAAGTCTGGATCGATGGAAAGAGCATTACAGGCGAGTCTTGTATGAAGGACCTTGGGTGATTGCTCAACATTGTATCTTAGTACAGAGATGGACTCCATATTTTGATCCTTTCAAGAACCAACTTGGACGGATTGTAACTTGGGTTAGAATTCCCCAGATTCCGATGTTATGTTATAAGGCACTGTATTCAAAGACTTGGGGAAAGAATTGGTTGTCCATTGCGTGTTGACATGAATACTTTGTCTGATCATACATCAAAGGATGCTAAAGTAGAAAGAGCCTGGTATGCCAGGATCTGCGTAGAACTGGATTTACAAAAAAGCTTGGTGCCGAAAGTGGTGGCTGCTGGAGAAGTTTTTAACGTTGAGTATGAGGGTCTCAAGTTGATTTGTTTTGAATGTGGTAGGTATGGACACAGGAAGGAGCTTTGTTCCTGGAAAAGAAATGATCAGCATGAAAATATTGGTGATGGTTTGAGGAATCAAAAGGAAGCTCAACCTAGGTGATGGTCTTAGGAAAAGGAAGTATCACCACCGTCCGACCCATTTGGCCCATGGATGTTTGTATCCAAAGGACGAGTGGCTCGTGCTCCAAGGAGAATTGCCAAGAAAGAGGGTCCAGCTATCTTTAATGACCACGTGAAAGCTGACAAAAGGGATGGAATAAAGGTAAGCAAGTCAAGGTTTGAGGCTCTCACTGTGTTAGCGGCTGAAGAAGATACAGCACAAGAGTTGAACTATAAGGATTTGAAAAGCAAAGGTGGGGGAATTTCCACCGAAAAAATTGAAAATGGAAGAAAGGTGGTTGAAAAGGAGAAATTAAAAATGAAAGAGATCATTGCTAATAGGACGGAAGAGCAAAGTAGACATAAGGAGGTGGGTCCTTCAAATAGTATAGTCAAGGTGGATGATAATTGTCCCGCAACGTCTAAAAATGGCAAGCAAAGGAGTCATAAAGTTGTGAGTGGTTGTGTGGGCCACATGTTTGCAAGGAAAAAATAAGAAAGTGAAAGAGAATCCAAGAATAGAAATAATAATTTGACATTAGTGAATTTTCCTAGTTCTTCTACGCAAGGAACAAGGGAGAATCGAGGGAATCTTTTTGGACAACACTCCCGCAGAAGAAAGTTTGAATATCAAGCCATCGGATGTTACCAATGTCCTTAATGCTGAAACTGGTAGATGGGAGGGGAAGAGCCAAGTCGGATATTAATCGAGCGAGATGACTCGAGAATATGTTCCGGCAACACTTTGGGAGAATGTAAGTACTTGTGATCCTTGTTTTACGTTTTTTACAAATTTTTACGTTATGAATATAGCTAGCTGGAATTGTCGGGGGGGCGGAGGACGTGCCTTCCATATCTCGGTAAAGGAAATTATTAAGAAAAATGATGTTGGCATATTATGTCTTATTGAACCTCGTGTGAGTGGAAATAAAGCAGACAGGGTTGTATCTAGATTGGGTTTTACAAATTGGATAAGAGTCGAAGCCACGAGGATTTCTTTGGGGGTATATGGGTGTTGTGGAATGATCAGGAATATGAAATTGAATACGTTACTTCTTCTAATCAATTTTTGTTCTGTCGTATTAGTCATAAAGTTGTCAGTCGAAGTTTTTTCGCTATGTTTGTTTATGGGGAAACAACTTACATAAAGCGAAAAAAATCTTTGGCAATCAATAAAGGCTACTGAGAAATGATGAATGAAGAATGGATTTTAATGGGTGACTTTAATGCATTTCGAAGACCTGGTGATAAAGAGGAGGGTCTGCACCAAATGCCCTCTCAATGAAGGATTTTGATGATTGTATCTTAGACTCAGGATTATTAGAAATGTCTGATCCTCTAGACAAATTCACATGGGAAAAAGAGGAAGTAAAAGAGAAACTTGATTGGGTATTTGGTAACTTGGCTTGGGAAACAAGATTCCCAAATTCAAGGGTTTTTCATGATCTAAAATACAAATCTGACCATAAAGTAGTTGTTTTGTCCTTTGATTCAAGATTGAGACGAAACCAAGGATGAATAGGTTCCAGTTTCAATCGGCATGGCTTTTGGAAGAGGACTTTTCTAACTTAGTGGAGGAGGCATGGAAAGAAAATGATTGGAATCAAGGGATGTTAAATTTTCAAAATATGGCAACCGAATGGAATAAAAGAAGAGTTGGAAATATTTCAAATAAAAGAAAAGCCATTCTCGTAGACTAGAGGAATTGAAAGATACAAAAGGAGTCGACCAAGGAACGGGCTTCATAGAATCGAGAAGAAATTGTGGGATGAGTATAATAGATTGTTACTACAGGAGGAGTTAATATGGTATCAAAAGTCTCGTTGTCAATGGCTCCAATGGGGGGATAAAAACACAAGATACTTCCATGCATCTGTAGTAATCAAACGTCAGAGAAGAAGTATATCAGCATTACAAGATGAGGATGGTATATGGGTCAACAATAGCCAAGATCTTAATCACATGGCAAGTGAGTATTATAGGAAACTATATACTCGGGATGAGGTTGTCCAACCTATGGAGGATTAGCCAAACGATTTCCCACCTTTACAAGCTGAGCACATTGAGATCCTGCATAGGCAAGTTACAGATGTGGAAATTAAAAATGCTGCTTTTTCAATAGGAGCATTTAAGGCACCAGGTCCTGATGGAATTACTGCTCATTTCTTTCAAACTCAATGGGATATAGTTGGGAATAAATTATGTGACACAATTAAAGAGGCTTTTCGCAATCCTTCTTCTATAGGTACTATTAATCAAACTAATATAGTACTTATACCGAAGACGGACACTCCAGTGAGTCTAAAAGATATGAGGCCTATCTCTCTGTGTAATGTGAGTTTCAAGGTGATTACCAAAATATTGGCAAATAGATTTAAAGGGATTATGAATTACCTGGTTGGAGCAGAACAATGTAGTTTCATTCCCTCTAGATCTAGTTGTGATAATATCATCATTGCTCGAAGCCATCCACTTCATGCGTACTAAACCACGGAAGGAAGGGTTATGTGGCGTAAAAGTGGACATGGAAAAAGCTTATGACAGACTGGATTGGCGGTTTCTCGAGAGCACATTGCAGGCAATTGGTATTAGACATGAATTGCTTCAAGTTATTATGGAATGTATTAGCTCAGCATCCATGAAATTCGTTTGGGATGGTATTGAAGGTCAACCTTTCTCCCCATCTAGAGGCGTCAGACAAGGAGATCCATTGAGTCCATATCTCTTCGTTTTATGTATGGAGAGACTTGGACATTTCATCAAGAGGGAGTGCACAAGGGACGTTGGAAGCCGTTGAAGATGTCAGTACATGGTCCCGATATTCCCTATCTATTTTTTGCAGATGATCTTTTACTTTTTACTGAGGCATCATCAAGGCAGATGGAGGTTATGAAGGAAACTATGAAGAGGTTCTGCCTTGTTTCTGGTCATAGAATCAACCCTAACAAATCTAAGGCTTTCTTCTCTAGAAATGTACATTTTAATAGAGAGATTGCTCTTAGTAATAAGTTAGGCATTGGGGTAACTGCCGATTTGGGACGATATTTGGGTGTACCGTTAATCCATTCTAGAGTTACTAAGGAGACATTTGGGCATATTACGCAGAGGGTTAAATCTCGCTTATCTTCCTGGAAGGGTAAATACTTAACTATTGCGGTCGTCTTTGTGCTTATCAATTTGTTATTTCAAAGCATTACCTTCATATCAAATGCAACCGCTCTTTTGCCAAGGGGTGATTCGGGATATAGAGAAAATAAGCAGAAACTTCCTATGGTGCCAAGATGAAAATGCCAAGAAAATGCACTTAATAGCATGGTAGAAAATCTTGAGAAGCAAAAAGCTAGGTGGCTTGGGAGTTAAAAATTTAGAACTCCAGAATAAAGCTTTTATCATGAAACTATGTTGGGGACTAATTACCAAGCCAAACGCTTTATGGGTTCGGTGTCTAAGAGCAAAATATGAGTGTGGAGATGACTATGTACCCAGAGTGGAGAAGAGGAAATATAATTCTCTTACTTGGCAAGCAATCACTGATGTATGGGAGAAGTTTCTACAAGGAGTAGGCAGGAAAGTTAATGATGGCAGAACCACGAGATTCTGATGGGATCCTTGGGCATCTCTTGATAGACCTTTGGTGGAGTATGTTGTTTCTAATCTAGATCGAATAAACCTCGATGAAATGGTTGTCAATCTTACCACACCAAGTGGCACTTGGGACGTCCAAAGGTTAAAGGAACATCTTCCAGACTGGATCATAAGGAAGATAGTTAAGATGCATCCCCCTGCTGGATCCCAACCGGATACAGTCATCTGGCGTAATTCACCTGATGGAACCTTCACAGTCAAATCAGCCTATAAATTCTTATCTTCACAAGCTATTGAGTCATCAGCCGCTTTATGGAGATTTTGGCGCTGGCAGGTGCCTGAAAAGATTAAATTTTTTCTTTGGCAAGTAACCCATGAGAGACTACTGACAAATTCCATGAGAGCGCGAATTGGCACCGGACTGTCCTTTGGGTTGTCAATGTGAGGAAACAGTATTGCATATATTAAGAGATTGTGAGAGAGCAAAAAAAGTATGGAAGGAATTGATTAATCCTAATAAATATATTAGTTTTTTCTCACATGGTTTGCAGGATTGGCTTCGATGGAATGCAACAGGAAATCCAGGGAAGGCTCGTTTCGGGAAGTGCGCATGGACCAAAATTTTTGCATATGTCTGTTGGCTATTGTGGAAGGCAAGATGTGTTCAATTATTTGATGGCAAAACAGCTACTCCAAAGGAGGTGGTCTTTCAATGTCAACATCATCTAATGGAAGAAGTTGTAGCAGGCAGACTTAAACACCAACTATTTGGGGGGTCAATACAAACAGGTACCCAATGGAGGAAGCCAACAACAGGTTTTGTCCGTTTGGATGTGGATGCCTTAGTAAGAGATCATAACCAAGCAGCAGTTGGTGGTTTGATCAGAGACGACAGGGGAAGATGGGTTACAGGTTTTATGAAGGCCATTGGAACCTGTCCGATGACGATTGCAGAGATATTGGCCATTAAGACAGGTCTTGAGGTTTGTCAACTCTACAATCTCCGAAGTATACAGGTTTTCTCTGACTCTTTGGAGGCATTAAATATTTTGTTTCGTGATAGCACGTTGGATCACCCGTTCAAAGCAGAAATTGAGGCTACACATCAACTTATGTATGCTGATTGGCGTGTCATTTTGTCCCATTCAAGTAGGGAGACGATCGAGTGTGCAGATATTTTAGCTAATGAGGCACATGCAGATGATATGCAGTCAAGGCTCATTCCACAGGTGCACCCGAAGTGCAGGGCTCAATTCATGCTTGATATCACTCATGTTAGTGATGATTCTAGTACTTTGTTTTAGGCAATAGTTTATTCGAGTTTCAAGCTTAGGCTTGCCATATGTATTAAAAAAAAATAGGAATATGTTATGAATGGGTCTGCTGACAATGAAGAAATTGAGGCCCAACCTGCTAGCACTTCAAAAGGGAGGACCAAATCCAATGATGATACGTCTCTATTGGCACGTAGGAGTAACCGAATGTGCAAGGCCAAATGGAAAGTGAGAGAAAATGCTGAATAAAGAGGGAAGGAAGGGCGTGAGTCGGATAAGCATGATTTGTGCAGAATTCTCTCTACTCATTCTCTACATTTCTCTCTGATTGCTTTCTTCTATTCCTTCGCTATTTTTCCGCTAAGTCTGTTATTTGGATTTTGTAATTCTGCCGTGACGAACTTGTTTTCATTTTCGGTACTTTTCAATTTACATATGCAATTATGGATTCTCGATAAATGATTTCGTTGCTTTTGAATAAATTACATAGATAAATTGCATCTATATATTTTGGAGGTGGCTTACCTCCTTTGCCGAAAGCGTCCGCTGCCATCTGTTGCCTTGGAAGCGCTATCGTTTTGTGCCAAAATGATGACCTGGTCTCTTTTTTAAAAAAAAATTCAAGGTATAGCCGGGATATAGAAAAAAAAATTATGATCTTGAAAGATTTTTTTATGATCTTAAAAAAATATTTCAAGATACCGGGTGATATTAAAAGGATATTTCAAGATACCGGCGATACTAAAAAACTAATTCATGATCTTAAAAAAGTTATTTTAAAATTTTGAAAAAATATTTAAGGTAATTATCGCTACCAAAAATATACTTTAGGATGTTTTTTCAAGATCATGAATTATTTTTTCACTATCGATAAGTATCCTAAGTATCTTTTTAGTACTAGTCAGTATCTTGAAATATTTTTTTAAGATCCTAAAAGAATCTTTCAAGATCATGAAGAATTTTTTCTGTATCATTCAGTATCTTGAATTATCTTTTTAATACCCGGCTGTACCTTATTTTATTTTTTATTTTTAAATAAAAGAGACCAGGTCATCATTTTGGCACAAAACGACAAAGCACTTCCAGGCAAATGGATGGTAGCGGACGATTTCCGCAAAGGAGGTAAGCCAACTCCATATATTTTGGTTTATCTCAGAATACTCAGATCAAATGCCACGTAATCAACCAAACAAAGATTATTCCTATGATAGTAGTCTAAATTGTGACCAATATCAAAGATAGTAAAACCATGGGTTAAATAGCAATTTTGCTCCGAAAGTATACGTTTAGGAACAATTTTGTCCTGAAAGTTTTTTTTTGGAGCAATGTTGCCCAAGAAATCAAAAAACGTAGCAATGTTTCCCCTCCGTTAATAGCCCTAACAGTCAAACATTAGTTGACCTCATTATCGACGCGTGGATGTCATGTGGCATCTTTGTCACTTTTTTAAGTAGCAATTTTGTCCCAGAAGTACATGCCAATGAGCAATTTTGCCCTTGAAGTTTTTTTTTGTTGGTCTCAATGTTGCTTCGAAAGTCTAAAAACGTAGGTTGTTTCCTCTCAGTTAATAGCCCTAACAGTCAAATGTTAGTTGACCTCATCATGCTGACATGGATTGTCTAGGTGGCATCTTTGTCACTTTTTTTAAAAAAAAAAATATGATTTACACGTCAAATTTATAAAATACTACCTTCGGTCCTAATTATAAGACCAAGTTGACTTTTTCGAAAAGATTGAAGAAGCTAATTAAATTACTCCAGAGTATTTTTATTTTTTTCTCCAAACTAATTAGTTTGACTAATAAACTAATGTATAAACTAATGATACATAACATATGAAATGATTAAATAACTTATTTAGTTTCCTTAATCTCTCCAAAAAAGCGTCAAGTCGGTTTTATAATTAGGATAAGAAGTAGTATGATTAAGTAACTTATTTAGGTTTCTTAATTTCTTCAAAAAAAAAAGTCTAACGATCTTATAATTATAATCATAACAAGAGAGAGTAGTGGTGGTAATTAATCTTTTTAAAAAAAAGAAAAAAAAGAAAAGAAGTAAACATAGCCTATTTCTTCTTCCCCCATAGCGTCCTCCATCGAGGCATTCCCCAATCAAATAATTAATTAAATTTGTTAATAGAAAGGCAACATTGCTACATTTTTAAACTTCGAGGCAACACCGAGACAAAAAAAAACTTCTAGAGCAAAATTGTTCCTGGGCGTGTACTTCCGGGGCAAAATTGCTATTTAAAAAAGTGATAAAGATGTCACGTAGACAATCCACATCAGTATAATACGGTCAACTAATGTTTGACCGCTAGGGGCTATTAACGGAGGGGCAATATTGCTACGTTTTTAAACTTCCGAGCAATATTACTCTAAAAAAAAAACTTCCAGGTAAAATTGCTTTTGGACGTATTCTTCCAAAGAAAAATTGCTAGTCAACTCCAAAATCATTAAGAATCCATCGCTCACTCACAAGTAATTAGAGGTAAGGGATGGAAGAGATCGATGAACCCAACTGACTTTGGAACACGGATAGTGTTCTAGAACTCAATGATTAAGCCAATGCTCTCACTGTAGTCATCCTCGACTTGCTCAAATCACTGCAAATGATCGTCTCATCAGGATTGAAAGAAACAATTTTCATTGAAGTCTCTTTCAAAGGTGGAACATCAAGTTGCATAGCCGATTTTGGATTTTCTGACAAATTGTTGGTAGAATTTGAACCTCACTCGATATCCAAGAATTGAATGATGGGAGATAATTAATTGGTTCTGCGGCATGACCTTCGAAAGAGAGAGATCCTCTTATTGCTAAATCCTCCTGATGCAGTTCATCCTCGGCCGTAGGGCTTGAGAACGAATCTGCGATGGAACCACCATCAGGAAAAGCCATCGGCACTATTTCTATCAATGGTTGAGCATAATTAACCGATTGAACAATGGGAATTCCCGAAGAACTGGAGCATGACTGTTCGACCTTCTGATTCAGGCAATACAGCAAAAACGTGAGATAAGGAGAGCGCCAAAGAGGGAGAGAATGGTTCCAAAATCATTTCCTAATTTCCAAATCTTTCATCTCTTCCTTAAAAGACTTCACTCTTGCTCAGGTTTTGGGTTGCTATTTGGGCTTTATTTTGGCCGAATACTTCATGACCATGATAATGGTATAACAAAAGCAAACATTGGCACCCTATCTGTTGGTGATGGAGTATGCATTATAGTAAGCTATGGAAGGTAGTGCTGACAAGGTCATTCGCCTGAGATATTGTAGGCGTGGCGACGATGAGATTGTTGGGGTAGAGAGAAAGTGTGAGAGTTGAGAAGGATGGTCAAGAGGAAGGGATTTAAGATTGAGAGAGGAGAGGGGCAGTGGGATCATTCCATTCATATTTTGATTCTTTGGAGCGGATTTGGGATTATTTGAATTGGAGTTATTAATTTAGGTTTGATGAATGTTAAGGGTATTTTTCACTTGCTCTAGTCTCTATCATAGGGCATCTTCTATAAGGAGTTGCTAGTTTGGCATTAAATATCTTTTTCATATGTCTATATCTAATAAAAATTGTGAGGGTGAGTACACATTAATATGATATTGGGGTATAATGTAATTAATAAGGGTGATATTGAAAATCACTTATATTTTTTTTGATAAAATTAACATTTTTATCTGTTTTTAAAGTGATCACTTATGTTTATGACTAGAGGGTGTATAAGCGACAATTTTTGAATAGGAATGATCCTACTCATATATGCCTATTCTTTCCCCATTTTGTGTACACATGTTTTTTGTATTAGTTTATTTATGGAAGGCTAGGAATTCAACTTTATGGCATGAAAAGACATTATTAATAGGTTTCAGATGAGAACCTTTCGTTTAGAATGATGAGATAAGAAAGGATAGATTTGTCTTATTAGCCTATTGACTAGTTGGCAGTAGCGGGGATCTCCCCTTATACTTCTTATATGTTTATCTTTTTAATTAGAAGGACGAGGTATTTATTTTTATTTATTTAGATTTAAATTATATGTTGCTTTGTGAAATCTTTTTTACGCACACTATCTCAAATTAATTAATTTTCAGTCCTACATTTAGAAATATTTGTCTTATAAATCAGTATCCTTGAATTTAATAAAAATATTTTAAAAAGCAGCATATAATTTAAATCCAAATAAAAAAATAAAAAAAAATGTGTTCATCCTTCTAATAGAGGGAAGAGCACATAAGATGCAGAGATGTGCATCTAATGTGAACCCCATTTATGGCTATTCTTTCTCCATTTTGCAGACACATGCTTCTTTTGTGTTGAAGCAACAAGTCAACCTTCTGCTTCTCATATACTTTCTTTCCGGAAGTCTCGAATTTCATTTTTGGATAGCCAGTTCCACGGGTTATAGAACGGCGGGCTAGTTAGGGATAGTTTCCTCTTGGTCAAAAGGAGTCTTTCTATCTTCTTCATCGCATGCTTCCTCGCCAGCGGCTTGTGCCTTACACACAAGCCGCCGGCGACCACCGCCTTTGTCCCACAGATGAGTCCAAGTGGTTGTTGCAAGTCCATATCTTTGATCTGCGGTCCAGGTGTTTTGGAGTCCAGATCCTTGATCTATGGTCCTCTCCCTCAGAGTTCTGTCAGACGTGGCCTTCTTTCGCCCTTGTGGCGAGCCCTTTCCTCTCATCTCCAGATCTGATCTGTGGAGGTGAGATTTATCTGTTTTTTTTATTACTTTTTTGTGATTTTGGGTTTTTTGGTGGTGTTTTTGTCTCATGAAATAAGTAGATCTATAAGATTTGCGTTCAAATCCTCTTGGTTGGATGGTTGTATGAACGTTAAAAGATCCAATTCTCCCTTGGTAGTTCGGATCTACGTTCCTGGGGGTAGATCTAAAGAGGCATTGCTTGTTGTGTGGTCAAGGTCACCAGATCTAATTCTATAGAGGAGCAGAAGTTTTCTTCTGGACATCATGGGTCTTCTTACGTCTGAGGTTGGGTTGTTTGTGTTCTTAACCCCAATTTGGGGTACCTGTACAACTACTCTTGTTGCAGCTAATGCTTATAAGAAGGTGTACTGTTTAGGTGGGTTTTACAACCATCACCTTCTTCTTTGTCACTTCTAACCCCAAATATTGATGAGGCTGCTTCGTCCAGAATTCTACTTCAACTTCTAAATATTTTATGTACGGTGATTTGGCGGTTTTTGTTGTTGTTTTTGTCTTAGATTTATTTTGTTGTACTAGATCTAGCTTTACTTGTATCCGGATATTGTACTGTTTGTAGTATTACTAATATAAATATCTTTCCGAGCAAAAAAAAAAAAAAAAAAAAAAAAAAAAAAAAACCTTTTGCTTCTCATGACACCGGTAATCCTTTTCAACTCTCTTCTACCTTAATTATAAGATAAAGTTGACTTTTTTTTGTGAGATTAAGGAAACTAATTAAGTTACTTTAAAGTATTTTATTTTTCTCAAAACTAAATAGTTTAACTAATAAACTAATATATAATCTAAAGATACACAATATATGATACTCCTTTCGGTCCTAATTATAAGACCAAGTTGATTTTTTTGGAGAAATTAAGGATGTTAATTAAATTACTTAAGAGTATTAGTATTTATATTTTTCTCCAAAACAATTAGTTTGACTAATAATTTAATATATAATCTAAGGATACACAACATATGATAAGATTAAGTAACTTATTTAGTTTCCTTAATCTTTCCCAAAAAAAAAAGTTAACCCAATCTTATAATTAGAACAGGAGGGAGTATGATTAAATAACTTATTTAGCTTCCTTAATTTTTCTAATCTCTCAAAAAAAAAGTCAACTCGATCTTAAAATAAGAATCGAAAGAGTATTTGATTTATTCTTTTCAATTTCATTATGTGATCTGATTTTCATCTTCCTTTAATTTGTTACTTATGTTTCCGCCTTTACACATCTACTTTTAAGTTATACAGATTCAAGATTCATTCACTGAATTAAGTTGCGCTGCACACAATAATCTTCATTCCTTAACTACTTTGTTTGATCAAATCGCATGCATATTGAGAAAAGGAGATGGATGATTTTGTATGTGCAGGAAAAGTTTGTACTTGTATATACGACAATTATATTTTTTGAAAACATAACATCATGTATGAAATTTTAATAAACTTTCTAATTTTTAATCCATTAATATCACTATATTAATTATCATTCACTATGTTGCTTTTTTTCCCACTCAATCTCTATAAATAAAAGCTTTTTTTAAAAAATAAAATAAAATAAAATATATTTTTTTTTCAATATTTATTGACTTTAATCAACTTGTGTGTTTGATATAGCAATGTGAAAAATGATTTATTTGTAATATGATTTATACAATCTTTTTGCTCAGATGACTTATGCAATCTAACTTATTTGTAAGTATATATTTGGATTGACGGTAGAATAAATAACTTTGAAACTTGTTTCGAACCTCAGTAGTATAAGTGACTTTTAAAATATTTAGAAGAGAAAAATTAAAATCAAAGTTATAAAAAACTGAAAAATTACTACTCAGAAAATTTGGCAATTTGATCGGATAATATTACATAACCAACTGGATCACATATCCCGTTGAAAAACAGGGCGGTCACTCACTGCATATAAATTCTAACACAATGTTGGACTCTGTCTTGCAACTCTTTTCCTCTGTTTGACCTAAACCAATTCATATCTCAGTTCATATGGTCTCTGTAATAATAATTTCCAGCTTTTTTTTATTATTTTTATCAATCTTTCAATGCAAGAAGAAGAAGCGTGGCGTTTCACACGAATGAAGCTGCTCGCTGTGGTATTCATAGCGGTCGCCCTCTCTGTTTTCTGTCACCACAAAACAGAGCCTTTCTCTGTCTCTGAACACCCAAGGTATTATTGCACTTCAACTGAACCGCTTCTCAATCAGATTCAATGAAAATGACCGAGAAAGATGCATGTTGAAGGGGCTCAAACATTAATCTGGATGTTTGATCATTCCTGAGCCTGATCTGTAAGATTAAGCATTTCATTTACTCGACCTCGGTTGAATGCACAGATCGACCACAACAGTCTGGCACCCGGAGAGAGAGAAGGCAGGAGAAAATCACAGCCGCGAAGCTCCGAAGCTGGACAGTACCAACTCGTCAATAAGCACTTAACACTGTGTAATAGCTCATTTTTATTGGCCTATATAGCTCCTTTTTTTCAGAAAAGCACAATTAACTCACTTTTATACCAAACATGTAATATCCAAAAGCCATATCAGAAGCATCAAACGCGCGATTTGGACAATTATTATGTAAAATTATATAAGCTTTAATAGAAAAAGTTTTTATCATGCATGACCTTTTCCTATGTTCTTCCGTTTGTAGATTTGATTATGGTGTCTTTGTTATTAACTACATGCAACAATCTGATAATTATGTGAAGAGAGATAGTTCATTTCAGGTATGACCTCTTGCAAAACATATATAGTCATATATAGAGTCATGGGTAAGCACTCACACATCCTACACGAGCACACAAGCCCTTTAATTTTTTCAGTCATATAAATGATGTGGACAATAAAATAATGTAGTTTGATAGTAAAAAAGAAAGGGGGGATTTGGCTTTGAAGTTGCTCAACAATGACCTGAACCAAGAAAAACAAAATCTGAATGACAGAGCAAGACGACACTACGTACAAGTTAAAAAGCAAGATGACAATAAAAGATTACCAGTTGGTCCTTCAAAAGAGCACTTTGAAGTAGAATATGATGATTCTGACAAAGAAGACGATGGTTTGAAAAACGGTATAAACCTTCATTGGCATAAACTATATATCCAACTCATTTTAAATGTCATTTATAAAACTTTATTACAATTAGTGGACGTTATTGAACTTTTTAAAATTGACACAACTGTTAAAAATTACTCTCTTTAAATTGTATCATCATCTTAATTATATTTTCTTAATTAGCTGCTCTCTTCTCTATAGCTTTTTGTTTATTGTTTATTTAACGAGGAACAAGTGCAAAAAAATATTTAATGCTGCCTAAGTTTCATGATGACTTCCATCTTACTTAAATATTCCAAAATGCAATTTAAATACAAGGACGCAGTGTATATATGACCTCTTAAAATTTGAATGCCATATATTTAATTTATTTTTTGTTCTTTTCATTGTCCTTACTTATTTCTTGTTATTCTTGTTGCTACGATGGTTATCTATTTGCTACAACGGATTTAATAAGGGATGCAAGTTATGATTATGATGATGAGGAAATAAATAGAGAATGTTCCATGAAAAGGATAACTTGTGAGAGGGGTGTAAAGCAATTGATCAAACACTTTATTGACATTCAACAAACTCATAAAGCAAGCACTAAATTCACAAACTACCAAGCATAAACTTCCAAGCATCCATATAATATATCAAAAGTTTCCTCAAGCTTATTCTTTTAGTAAATCCATCATGAAAACACAAAAACATCCCTTTGGATTTCAGTATTAAACTTAACAACCTTTACCCAAGGAAACTCCTTCCCATACATTTTTTAACAAACACATTATGTGCATTCATATCCAAGCAAATTCATCAAACTTATTGAACTAGATTTATTCTTTATTAGACTTTCATCATCCCTCCTGAGCCACGCAGAGCCCACAAAACACCAGAGATAATACAAACTCAAAGATATGTTCCCACACCCATGGCACCTAGACAAGTTCAAAAAAAAAAAAAAAAAAGAGGTTTCAACATTACAACACGCATGTATTTTGAGCTGAATATCATAGTAATGTAAGCTTCAATCATTCTACAGAATGCGAGCAGCCAAAATAAGAAGAAATAGGATGAGCTGCTCACCGACACCCACAAATTAGTTTCAATTAACGGGAAGAAAGCGAACGCCGAATAGAGGAGAAGAAACAAAAGGCCGAGATATTGGAACATAGAAGAAAGATTGGAGCACCGGCATGGGTGGCGGCACAAAATACGGAGGATGATGAGAGGTGCAAGTGAGGCTGGATTTTTGAGCTTCGAGTTCTCGAAGTTTCTTTCTCTCAATGGCTCTATACAAAGTCGAAGGAATGGGAAAAAAAAAGTATGATGTTATATTTATTTCATTTATCTTTTTTAATTTCATTGAAGGGGACGTTGGTAACTTTAAAATGAGCAAACATAGAACAAAATAAAATTGTCTTTTAAAAAAAAAAAAAAAAAAAAGCTAAGGTTCGAACTATCCACCTCAAAGAAATAGAAGCTTCTCAAGTCATTATGCTACAAGCTTACCTTTACTATAAATCTATGATAAATGATTAAAATTCTTATTATAATTATAATAATAAATATTATTATTTAGGGTCATTACATTTACGTTTCACTCACCTGAATTATATATCAAAAAAATGCATATATACCTTAAATAAAGAACTTATTTATTCCAACTTGTTACAAAAAATAACCCTTGCAATACCATATTTTTAGCTTCTTTTATTTTATTCCTCCCGCTTGGTAAACATCATCTAATTGATGCCCATAATTGTTTAATGCATTTTTTTAATTGCAGATAGACAGTGGTTCTAAGACAAAGACTATCTTTACGGTTAGAGCTAGTATGGGTTAATCTGCTCAACATGGGCAAGTTAGCTTAATATGGGTTAAACCTGCGGGCTCAATCTGTCAAAAGGTGGCCAAATGGCAGCCCATTTTAAAGTGGACTTTTTCCAACCCAACCCACAAGGTGTCCCTCTTCTTTTTTCTTTTTCTTTTTTTTTTTAAATTAATTTTAATAAAAAACGATTCCATGCTTAATTTCTCTCTTTTTTTTAATTTATTATTGTTTTATCATTTTTATTAATAGAATAAACATATAAAATATACTACAGTATATATTTATATTTACAAATTTTGGGGTCGATTTATTTACATGATTTTATAAAAATAATTTGATTTTAATGCATAAAAGTTTCTGATTTAATTTTGAAATTAAAAGAGTATTAACTAGTATGATCGTATTTGGCATAGTCCAGAATTGAGCCAGTAATATCATATGGAAGATATAAACTTGTTAAAAGATATTGCCCGCAAAACAGTGTATACCTGCTTTTATTTTTTCAATTGGCTAGTTTAATTCTTAGCAGCAAAGTTTGGGCCTATAGTATTAATTTATGGGTAAAGGGTAAAAATACACATAAACTTTTATCTAAGCGCAAGCACCCAACACTAAATACTTTTTGAAGGTGTAAAACTACACATAAACTCATCAAATTGGAGCAAATTTCACGTCACTATTAAAAGACACTAACTTTGTTTGTGGGACCCATTTTATTTAAAAAATAAAAATATCTAAATTTTCTAATTTCCATGTTTGCCCTCCTATTGATCTGACCCCTCCAGTCCTCTGTTAATCACTTTGACTATTTCCCCAATGACCGCCATTCCCACACTCTCTCCTTCATTACCCAGTCTCTGTTAAACCCTCGAAGAACTCCAGATTGACCCTGAAAATGAAGGTTCTTCTAGCAGTGACGATGATGATGATGAAAATGGGAAAATCTCGAAAGTAATGAGGGGTTGGCTAACGATCTACGTCTCTGACGACCCAAAATCTTCGTTTACCAAAACAAGTGTTAGAACTCAAATACAGAGCAAAGTTAAAAACTGTTGAATCTTTACAAAGATGAAAACCCAAGTATGATTTTAGTTGGTCACAGTCTAGGTCTAGGAGCAAGCTTATCGATTCTCTGCTAGTTTGACCTGGTCGAAAATGGAGTCATTGACGTCCTTGTATGTGCTTTCGTGTTCGGGTCACCTCAGGTTGGAAACAGAGCATTTAACAAGAGGTTCAAGAAATTTCTGAGTTTGAAGGTTTTGCAAAGAATCGCGATTCAAACCTCAAGTTCATGTTGCTTGGTTCCCCATGGCAAATATTGCTGTGCAGCATCCGCCACGGTCATGTTTCAATATGAATCTTTGCGACTACAATGAAACCAACACCCCTGCTTTAGTCTCCAACTACGGTGATGACTATTAAATCTGTTGATCACAGGTTCTTCTTTGATTGTTTCCTTCATTCATTCAATGTTTTTACCAAATCTATTTGGGAAGAACTTTATCACCCACTTACTTTTGGTGATTGTGTTAGATCTGGAATTTTTAATGATGAATGTTTGATTGACGATGAATTTTTGGCGATTGTTCACTCTCTGATTAATGATTGTTCATGATGAATTTTTGAGGGTGAAGAGGATGAATCAGTGGTTCTGACTTGCAAGAGGTTGGGGGTTAGGGGCATTTTGGTCCTTTGAAGTTGTAATAAACGGACGTTATTTCCTTTTAACAGTGATATGAAATTTGCTCGAATTCGGTAAGTTTATGTGTAGTTTTGCACCTTTAAAAAGCATTTGGTGTTGGGTGCACCTCGGATAAAAGATTATGTGTATTTTTGCCTCTTTACCATTAATTATTAATTAGTTTAGAGAAGACTACAAATTCAACCACAATGGTCGACGCGGATACAACTCCATGGAAACACAAGGATGAATTAAATATATATAAATATATATATATATATATGGGGAAATCATTTCTGCATTTGATGCAGAAAACTAGTCTATAGCAAGGATTAAAACGCCTGTCGTTTCAATTTATTTTTCCACCCCTTTATTTCGATTTTGCGTGGTAGATTTATTTCCTATTTGATTCTCCTCCTTATATCTAATTGCCGTCATCCGATTGAAAGTGCATCTTAATCCAATTCGAAGGAGTCTCTGGAAGACGCCTAATAGGTGTCGTTTGAGTTGGCTCCGATATTCCCAACTTCCTATGCAATTCCTACTTTGCAAAGAACCTTCGAGGAATTAAAAGGAATGGATTGGATAACAACAAGTGAGGTATCATTCGCGTTGATTCCGATATTTCCATGGGCCTCCTAATTTGCAAAGTGCCTTTTGGAAATTAAAATGGATGGATCTCAAAATTTGTATGATCATGTCAATCATCACGAATGATATGAAAATAAGAAGATAAATGAATAGTAGCAGCAACAGTAAAAGTGAGCTGTTTCCATAATTTTAAACATTGAAGGTGGAATATCACCTAGAGGGGGGTGAATAGGTGATTTGAAAAATTCTTTTTATCGTGAATGAAATAAGCAATAAAACAAGAAAAGCAATAAGTAGAAATAACACGAGAATTTATCTTGGTTCGGTCTAAATCCTTGACCTACGTCCGGTCCCGCAGACTCGGGATTTCAACTAACTTACTAACTCAATTACACACTCTGTAAACGAAGGTTGATCCTTTCACTCGGACTCACTCCCCCTTACAAGTTGTAATCGTACACCCACTCTCAAGATACCTTTATCTTGAGATTTCAAATGAATATGAAAGATATAGCTCTCTCACAGAGTATTGAATGATAATCACTGAAGCTTAATGATATCTAAGAATACACAGAAAGTAGTTGCTTTGAGTGCTTTGGATACGTGTGTATATTCTCGCATCTTGTTACTTCAATCCTTCGGGAATTTATACTTGAGGCTTTGAGGACCGTTGGAAGGATTTGAACTTTGAATATATTTGTTGAAGATACCCGCGTCTTTCCACAAACGAATGTCTGCCAAGTTGACGTTCTTTACAATTGTCATCACGTGGGCTTGGCTTGAGGGATAACTTATAATATTGTTCCGGTATGGCGTGCTTCGACACTGTCTCCGACAACCTTAGTGCTACACAACTCATCAAACGCTTGAGTATAATGTTAGTGCATATGAGAATCTTCAGTAACTCATCAACAAATAGGTTAGTGGCACTTCTAATATCATTAGCAAGAAAACTTAAGAACATTCAGAAGCATATTCAGAAACATTATAAACTCGAAGCGTATTCGACTATCGGAGTATTCATGACTCGAGGCTCGGGACGACCAACTCGAGTTGCTTGATTAATTAGATTCAAAATGATGTTTCCAGGAAGTATTTTAACTCGAGGCACATGATTCACTGACTCGAGGCATTGCAGTAACTAGAGGCACTGATATTAGCAACTCGAGGCAATCGATTAAATCATTCTGAAATATTGTTTTGAGAGCACTTATTAACTCGAGGCATAAATGACATGACTCGAGTCTGGGAACCAACTCGAGGCACAGAAAGGAGAGACTCGAGTTACGGAATCATTAATATCCAAAGTGCAAAAACGAGGACATTATCTAACTTGAGGTAGAAGGAATGCTAACTCGAGGTTTGGTTATGACTCGAGGCATGGTGTAGGGAGACTCGAGTTTTTCAGAAGGCTTTGTCAACTGAATACTCGTGACTCGGGTTACTCTTTGCGTCAACTCGAGGCTGGACTCGATTTGGAGGCAATATTAAGACAGACTCGAGGTGAAGTGTGAATTAGGCAATGAATTTCGAAGAGTCGACTCGAGGCACGGGAGTCATGACTCGAGGCGATAATGACTGGAGGCGATTTTGAGACTAACTCGAGTTGTAATGTGATTTTGATTCTGGATTCTCAATGCTCTGACTCGAGGCTACAACAATGACTCGAGGTAAATTGACAGCAAACTCTTTTATCTGTGAAAACGTGATTTTGACCAAGATGAAATTGTTTTGCCTAACCTTAATGAACATTCATTGGTTTTAAGCTTTAATCATCATCAAAAACACAACTGGGAACTAACATTCTCCCCCTTTTTGATGATGACAAAATTTGTGTAAAATGCCAAAATAATTTTAACTTTTTGAAAGTCGTTTTCATAGATGATATGAGCAAGAATAAACCACAAACCATAACTAACTCAGTCAAGCTTAAAACAAGGGATGTTTGAAATAGAAACCACAGAAGCATTAACCACAGAATGCATTTGCAATTGTCATATGAAAACAAATAGAAGTCCAAGATATCAAAAGATCAATCAAAAGGATTTGCAACTAAACAAAAATCTTGGCTTTCACTGGCCTTCTTCTTCCTTCTTTCTTCTGGAACTTTCTCCCCTTTGGCATCGATCAAAAAGGAGGGAATCATAGAGGAGGCTTCTGAAACTGAGATGAGAAGGGATGAGAGGAATTTGGAAAGGGCAGAGGAGAATATGGAATTATGGCAAGTGATGGAGGAGTGGCAGAGAGGATTGGTGATGTGGAAATGAGGGTGTCGAGGTCATCTTCACCAAAGAGTTCAGCCGTGGATGTCCCGAGTAAGCAATGTGAATAGTAGGTGAGGGGACAGAAACAGCAGCAATAGCAGAAGCAGGTGGAGAGGAGAGAGTGGGAGTGGGTAAAGTGGTGGTGGTGGTGAAGGTAAAAGAAGGTGAGGGAGAAGAGGGTGGAGATGACTTGGCAATGGGTGAAGGAGAGCTAGTGCCTGGCTGAAACTGGGAGAGTAGCTTATCAACTTTGTTGGAGACCAACCAGACTGTGTTGTGCAGATTGGAGATGGATTGTTTGTGATCATCCAGATGGCCATTGAAGTTTCCAACTTCTTCCTGTAGTTCCTCTTGAGTCTTTTGAATGTGTTTGACTTCTTGCATCAGCTTCCCAATCTCATATTCTAATTTGACAGATAATGAATTTTGAGCAGCAAGAGACATAATGAGAGGATCCAAGCTTTCTGAGATGGCTCTTTCAACGATAGCTTTGATATGGGCCCCAGTGGAGAAGGGAGGAGCTAGGTGAGAGGAGATGTCGGGACAAGGTTCGGGCATTGGAGCTTTTTGTTTGGAGACTCTGGATCTAGAAGGTCCTGGAGTTCTCGATTGTCCTGAACCCTCTTTGAAGTTTAACTTCATCAAATTGAGGATGTGTTGGCCAAATTGTTCTGGTTTATTGGGTATCTCATCTTTCTCCAAGTACCATATTCTTTCGTGAAACAGGATGACTGACACAAGACTGGGAAAGGGAATAGGAGAGTTTTTCTTGGAGTGCAAGACATACTTCTTAAGTTCATTAAAAATCCAATGTCCAAGATTATGAGGAGTATGGTTGACAATAGAAGAGAAATTAGTGTAATCCTTCAGGGTGAAATGAGTGAAGTTCTTGCCTTTCTGAACAAAATTTCTAGAATAAATGTACCATAAGGCTCGATAGTTATCAGGCATGTTGGAGGGGCTAAAGGTAAGTGGTCTTGCTGGTTCACTGATGGGTACATTTGGGCGAAGGATTTGGACAATTTGTTCATTGTCAAAATGAACCTCAGGGATAGATGGTGGGTTTGTAATCTGCAATAGATCATTCAGATAGGCTGGTGTAATGGTAATTCTTTTACCCCTTACTATGGTAAAGATTTTCTCTTCAGCTATATGGTTATGTTTGTCTAAGAGAGTGTTGACAGACATATTAAAAAAGAAAAGGCGAACAAGTGAGGGACTATAAGAGGCATGGATGCTCAGAAATGAGGCATAATCTTTAAACCAAGGGTAAAGGTCAGTTGCGATCAGATTTTAACTTGGCTAAGTCTACTGAGACCACAGGGCAAAAGGTCCTAAGAGCATAATCTTTCCTAAATTTCTTGCCATCCTCAGGGGCGAATAGAACAGCATTGTTATTAAAGTCTGAGGGAGGACTGTCTATAGGAACATTGTAAATGGCAAGGAGTGAGGGTATTTCAGATACCTTGGAACCAGATTGTTGAACAGAGGTCTTGGAGGCAGAAGCAGATGCCTTGGACGCAGAAGCAGGGGATGGTTGTGGTGAGGTTCCACGAAACTCAGACGATGAGATAGCAAACTTTTTCTTGGTGACTTTTGGTCCAACCACGGCTACAGGTTCTTTGCGTTTCTGGGTTGAAGCCTCTTTGTCAGTGAATTTCTTAAGAGGTTCTTCAATTCGCAGCTTCTTGGGTGTCCTGGCGTCGGCTTCTTCCACTACGACTTGAGGTCGATACTTCTTGGGAGGCATTTTCTTCCTCTGTGGACGCTCTATCAGAGAAGGCGAGGATGATTTAGAGAGTTCATAGTCTGAATCAGAGTTTTTTGGTTTGGATTTTGCTGGAGATTTTGTATTTTTCTTGGAAGACATCGTCGAAGAATGGCTAGGGTTTGGGCTGAGAGAGAGATACGAGTGGAAGGGAGACAGCGAGGGGTCAGAGAATTGAAGTGGAGAGAGCGAGGGGTCAGAGAATTGAAGTGGAGAGATAGTGGAATGCCAGAGGAATTTAAAATCAGAATGAGGAAGATGAAACGCAACTCGAGTTGAGTAGTTATGACTCGAGGTACCAACTCGAGGTTTCACTACTTACCGACTCGAGGTAATGAAGAGAGCGTACCTGGACATCGAGGATCCATGCGTAACTCGAGGTGCCATTGTTCAACTCGAGTCAAAAAGTGCTTTGCATTGTGGATACTCTCGGGTTGCCGTGTGACTCGAGGTGGTGTGCTGTGACTCAAGTTAACTCTTCGTGTATAAGTTGGATTACCTCGAGTTGTTGCTTTCGACTCGAGGTAATAAGAGCTCTCCATTCTTCAAACTCTCGGGTTGCAATTTTAACTGGAGGTTTCACTTGGTGACTCGAGGTGGACCTTCGAATTTGTGCTCTATTAGTTGTTCTGACTCGAGGTGACGGTCCCCGACTCGAGGTAAAATGGCCTCTCAATTCATTAATCTCTCGGGTTGGCGGATAACTCGAGGTAGTATCATCCGACTCGAGGTAAAAAGGTTTTTCAATTTGTCTAACTTTCGGCCTTCCATCTGACTCGAGGTATACCTGATCTGGCTCGAGTTAAAAATGTTCTTTTTGACTTTTTACCTTTTGAGATGGTCACAACTCGAGGTATGTCATTGGGTGACTCGAGTTGGTGTCTTTCATAATTACCTCTGTTTTTCTACTACGTAACAGAGTCCTGCAAAAACAGTAGCTAGCTACTCCGATGCTTAAGTTAGTCTATGTTATTCATCAAAACATAATTAATTTCATTAAACTAACATTACTTACAGCTCATTGGGATTTACCATTCCCAATTCTCTTCGGATGAAATTGAATTGTTCCTTTGCCAGAGGCTTTGTGAATATGTCTGCTAATTGTAAATGAGTTGGTATAAACATCACCTTGATATCTTTCTTTTGCACATGGTCTCTGATGAAGTGATGTCTCACATCAATATGCTTGGTTCTTGTATGTTGAACTGGATTCTTAGCCAAGCTTATTGTGCTAGTATTGTCGCAAAGTATTGGAATCTCCTTCAAATAAATTCCCAAGTCAGAGAGTTGTTGTTTTAGCCATAAGACTTGAGCACAACAACTGGAGGCAGCCACATATTCTGCTTCGGTTGAAGATACAGCCACAGTGGTTTGTTTCTTACTAAACCAAGATACAAGTGATCCTCCCAGAAATTCACACTGACCACTAGTACTCTTTCTATCTGTTTTGTAACCTGCGATCGAGTCTCGAATATGCAACCAAGAATTCTTGTTGACCTTTGGGAAACCCGAGACCCAATTCCTTTGTATCCGAAAGGTATCTAAAGATTCTTTTAACATGTTCGGCATGTGATTCTTTGGGAGCAGATTGAAATCTTGCACACATTCCTACGCTAAACTGAATGTCGGGTCTGCTGGCAGTCAAATATAGTAAGGAACCAATCATTCCTCTATATTTGGTTATGTTGAAGTCCTTTCCTTTTTCTTCATCAGCATCCAAAGAAGCAGTTGAGCTCATTGGAGTGTCAGCTCCATTGCAATGCTCCATTCCAAACTTTTTGAGCAAGTCACGGAGATACTTTGTTTGGGATATGAATATCCCATCCTTTCGTTGTTTGATTTGTAAACCAAGGAAGTAGTTCAGCTCACCCATCATAGACATTTCAAATTCGCTCGCATTGTCTTAGAGAATTCCTCACAAAGGAGTCGTTAGTAGCACCAAATATAATATCATCTACATATATTTGCACAATTAAGATTTCATTAAGCTTATTACTCTTAGTGAAGAGGGTTGTGTCTGCTTTTCCTCTTACAAAACCTTGATCTAAAAGAAACTTACTCAACCATTCATACCAAGCTCTAGGAGCTTGCTTAAGACCATATAAAGCTTTCTTGAGGCGATAGACATGATCAGGATGATGTTCATTTTCAAAGCCAGGAGGTTGTTCAACATACACTTCCTCCTGAATAAAACCATTCAAGAAGGCACTTTTAACATCCATTTGATAGAGTTTAAATCCTTTGATGCATGCAAAGGCTAAGAGTACATGTATTGCCTCCAATCTAGCTCTTTGGAGCATACGTTTCCTCATAATCAATTCCTTCTTCCGATTATAGCCTTTGGCAACTAGTCTAGCCTTGTTACGGACTATGATTGCAGATTCATCACGTTTGTTCTTGAATACCCATTTAGTCCCAATGACCGGATGATCTTTAGGTCTAGGTACCAATTCCCAAACTTGATTTCTATCAAATTGGTGTAATTCCTCTTGCATTGCTATAACCCAATCATTGTCGAGAGGGCTTCGTCAACTTTAGAGGGTTCAATGTGAGAGATAAATGCTGAAAAGGTAACTTCATTCAAAGTACTTTTTCTAGTTCTTACTCCATGACCTACATCACCTATAACTTGATCTAAAGGATGATTCCTAATAAATTTCCAAGCTTTAGGTTGAGGTTGTTCCGGATCTTTATGAGAGCTTTGACACTCACTTTCAAAAACATTTTCTGGATTTTCAAGAGTTCTTTGGAGTAGTTTTTGAAAAGAATTGGTTTTTATAAATAGGTTCATCATCATCCAGTGGTTCATCAATTTTGGATTCACAAAATACAACATGGATTGATTCTTCAACTATACGAGTACGCTTATTGAAGACTCTATATGCTTTGCTTCTATTGGAGTATCCAAGAAATATACCTTCGTCGGCTTTGGGATCAAACTTACCCAAGTTGTCCTTACCGTTATTGTGGACAAAACATTTGCATCCAAAGATGTGAAGATGAGCCAGGTTTGGTTTCCTTCCCTTGTAGAGCTCATACGGTGTTTTGTTGAGCTTCTTTCGGAGGTAGGCTCTATTTGATATGTAGCTAGCTGTACTCATAGCATCGCTGAGAAAACTTGTGAAGTCTTATTCTCATTTAGCATTGTACGGGCCATTTCAGTCAGTACACGATTCTTTCTTTCAACCACACCATTTTGTTGTGGTGTTCTTGGGGCTGAGAAGTTGTGGTCAATGCCATGGGCATCACAAAATTCTTCGAAGGCATGATTTTCGAATTCACCTCCATGATCCGTACGAATTCTTTGAAATACAAATACCTTTCTCATTTTGCACCTTTTTGGCAAATTCAACAAACAGATCAAATGTTTCATCTTTAGAAGACAAAAAGATAGTCCATGTGAATCGAGAGTAATCATCAACTATGACTAAGGTATATAAATTACCCCCAAGACTCCTTACTCTAGCAGGTCCAACCAAGTCCATATGAAGAAGTTGAAGAGGACGATTGGTTGAGATTTCAAATTTGTTTTTGAAGGAAGATCTGGTTTGTTTGCCTCTTTGACATGAATCACAAATCATGTTATTCTTAAAGCTAAGTTTAGGCAATCCAAGGACTAAATCTTTTCTTAACAACTTATCTAATTGGAACATGTTTACATGGGCTAGACGTTTGTGCCATAACCAACTATCATCTAAGTTGCTAACAAAACATTTTTCGACTCAATTTTAGGTAAGTCTAGAGTGTAGCGAGTTACCTTCTCTTGGTGCCTTAAAAAGTACCTTGAGTTTGCTTTTATCAATTGGAAGATCATCTTTGCGACGATGAGGCATTCTTCGAATCGAAAATGATCCAATTGTTTTTATCAGCACTTTGACTTACGCTAAGGAGGTTGTGACAAAGACCTTCAACAAGATATACATCTTTGATCTTAGGTCCATCTTTTCCACCTATCTCGCCTACACCAGTGATTTTTCCAGACTGGTTTCCTCCAAATGTGACTTTCCCACCATCTTTTGCTTTCATTGCGACAAACTTAGTTTGATCGCCCGTCATGTGTCTGGAGCATCCACTTTGTCAATGTACCACTTGTTGGCTCTTGATGCTCTCAGACAGACCTACAGTTCGGATAGGATTAAGCTTTAGGTACCCAACGTTTCTTGGGTCCTTTTGGGTTTGCTTGGGCCTTAAGGAAAATGTAAGTTCCTTTAGGTAACCACTGATAATTGCCAATAGGTTTATCTCTTCTATCCTTTTTATGAAAACATGATGAAGTATTATGACCTTTGCGATTACAATAGTTACAATGAGCAAATGGGTTTGAGATATGAACTGATTTCTGAAAGTAATTCAAATAGGATTTTTCTCCGGTTTTCTTTTTGCCTTTCTTCTTATCAAGACAAGGATCATATCCAATACCAAATCGATCATTCGTAAACCTTTGAGCCTTTAGAATCACATTGAGCATTTCACTACCTCTAGTGAATTTCTCAAGCGTTTTTGTAAGATAAGAGTTTTTCTTTATAAGATCAGGGCATTTTTCACAAACAAAGTTTTCACGTACTGAAACTGGAGGAATGTCTTTAGTTTGTTCGAGCAATTTAATTTTTTTCTTGGAAGCAATAAATTCTTTTGCTAGTTTCCTAAATTCCGAATGTAATTCATTGTACTCTGATAGTAATTCATCATAGGATGGTTCAGAGTCACATACCTCTTCTTGATGATCTTCTTCTGCAACAAGACATACGTTTGCAACTTCCTCATCTTCTTCACTTTCATCATCTGAGGAATCACCTCCCCATATGGCAGATACGTAAGCCTTTCTTTTGAATTGATTGAACTTCTTTTTCTCTTTTTCTTTGTCTTTCAGCTGAGGACATTCGATTTGTAGTGTCGGGTTTCTTGCATCCGTAACGAGATGACTTGATCTTTGTCCTTGGGTTCACGTACGTTACTCGAACTTCCTTCGGAATCTGTTTCTGAAACCTTGATCCTTCTTGTAGAACTTTTTGAATCTTCGGACAAACATTGCCATTTCATCATCTTCATCATCAACTTCGTCTTCATCTTCCTTTTCTTTTACCGCATTGAGAGCGATACTTTTGTTTCTCGAAGTGTTAACCTCATCCAGACCTTTTCGAATTTCGGTTTGCTTTCGTATTCGAGATAAACTTCCGAATAAGGCCGCAAGCGATTGCATTGATTCTCCACGGGCTTCTTCAATGGTGTGACTTTGGCTTCCCAATCTTTAGTCAAGACATTGAGAATTTTTCTAACCTGTGATTTTTGATCAAATGTTTTGCCAAGGGCTGACAATTGGTTGATCAAATGAGTGAAGCGAAGTTGAAATTCTGTTATGGATTCACCGGTTTTCATTCGTAGGAGATCATATTCAGTTGTTAGAGTGTTGATGCGATTCTCCTTTATACCGAGGTTCCTTCGTAGCGACCTCCAAGGCGTTCCACATATCCTTTGCATTGATAGATTGCAAATGCGGAAGTACTCTTGTTGACTAAGAGCACTTTGAAGCATCGGGATGGCTTTCTTGTTGAGAGTAACAAGTCTTTTGTCATTCTCATCGAATTCTGCTTCGTTCTTGGCTGCTTTAACTCCGTCTTTGGTGACAGTTGGTTTATAGTCACCTTTCTCAAACACATTCCATAAGCCGAACTCAGTAGCCATAACGAAGACTCTAAATTTGGCTTTTCAAAAGGAATAGTGTTCTCCATTGAAGCCCGGAGGACGGTTGATAGAAGCTCCATCAGGCAATATTCCTTCCATGATCTTTTCTCGGGATGTTAAGCCCAACTGAGAAACCTTGCTCTGATACCAAATGAAGGTGGAATATCACCTAGAGGGGGGGTGAATAGGTGATTTGAAAAATTCTTTTTATCGTGAATGAAATAAGCAATAAAACAGTAAAAGCAATAAGTAGAAACAACACAGAGAATTTATACTGGTTCGGTCTAAATCCTTGACCTACGTCCGGTCCCCGAGACTCGGGATTTCAACTAACTTACTAACTCAATTACACACTCAGTAAACGAAGGATGATCCTATCACTCGGACTCACTCCCCCTTACAAGTTGTAATCGTACACCCACTCTCAAGATACCTTTATCTTGAGATTTCAAATGAATATGAAAGATATAGCTCTCTCACAGAGTATTGAATGATAATCACTGAAGCTTAATGATATCTAAGAATACACAGAAAGTAGTTGCTTTGAGTGCTTTGGATACGTGTGTATATTCTTGTGTTTTGTTACTTCAATCCTTCGGGAATTTATACTTGAGGCTTTGAGGACCGTTGGAAGGATTTGAACTTTGAATATATTTGTTGAAGATACCCGCGTCTTCCCACGAACGGATGTCTGCCAAGTTGATGTTCTTTACGATTGTTATTCACGTGGGCTTGGCTTGAGGGATAACTTATAATATTGTTCAGGCACTTTTTCAGGTATGGCGTGCTTCGACAATGTCTCCGACAACCTTAGTGCTACACAACTCATCAAACGCTTGAGTATAATGTTAGTGCATATGTGAATCTTTAGTAACTTATCAACAAATAGGTTAGTGGCACTTCTAATATTATTAGCAAGAAAACTTAAGAACATTCAGAAGCAGATTCAGAAACATTATAAACTCAGAAGCGTATTCGACTATCATAGTATTCATGACTCGAGGCTCAGGGACAGCCAACTCGAGTTGCTTGATTAATTAGATTCAAGATGATGTTTCCAGGAAGTATTTTAACTCGAGGCACATGATTCACTGACTCGAGGCATTGCAGTAACTAGAGGCACTGATATTAGCAACTCGAGGCAATCGATTAAATCATTCTGAAATGTTGTTTTGAGGGCACTTATTAACTCGAGGCATAAATGACATGACTCGAGTCTGGGAACCAACTCGAGGCACAGAAAGGAGAGACTCGAGTTACGGAATCATTAATATCCAAAGTGCAAAAACGAGGACATTATCTAACTCGAGGTAGAAGGAATGCTAACTCGAGGTTTGGTTATGACTCGAGGCATGGTGTAGGGAGACTCGAGTTTTTCAGAAGGCTTTGTCAACTGAATACTCAGTGACTCGGGTTACTCTTTGCGTCAACTCGAGGCTGGACTGACTGGAGGCAATATTAAGACAGACTCGAGGTGAAGTGTGAATCAGGCAATGAATTTCAGAAGAGTCAGACTCGAGGCACAGGAGTCATGACTCGAGGCGATAATGACTGGAGGCGATTTTGAGACTAACTCGAGTTGTAATGTGATTTTGATTCTGGATTCTCAATGCTCTGACTCGAGGCTACAACAATGACTCGAGGTAAATTGACAGCAAACTCTTTTATCTGTGAAAACGTGATTTTGACCAAGATGAAATTGTTTTGCCTAACCTTAATGAACATTCATTGGTTTTAAGCTTTAATCATCATCAAAAACACAACTAGGAACTAACACTTTTTGCTGGAAAATGCTGATATTTGATATTTTGCAGTAACTCAACTGTCTAGAAAATGCATGATATGATGAAATTGTTGAGCAGATATTGTGTACTCGCCACTAAAGGTTAAAATATTCTTTCTGGATAACACGCCACAGTGATCATGTCAATCATGTCGTGAAAAATCTGGGAAGAAGGGGTAGCCGCAACCATGAAACACAGAAGAGGAAATGAGTTTTGAATATGTGTGAGTTGCAGAGAAGATGATATATCTATGGCAGAATGGGGGAATTAGATACAGCAAAATCGGCGGTGCGTTATGCAAGAAGACAAGAAAAGGCAATTAGATACAAGGAGGAGAATCGAATAGGACATAAATCTGTCACGTGAAATCAGAAATAAAGGGGTGGAAAAAAATAATTGAGACGACAGCGCTTTGATCCTTGCTACAGACTAGTTTTCTGCATCAAATGCAAAAATGATTTCCCCTATATATATATATATACATATATATGGGTTTATTGTTTGTCATGTTACTTGACATAAAGTTATGTCAAGTCACCCCAAAACTACGTTGTTTTGGGAGTTCATTAATTCCTCTAACTACAAAACGTCGTCGTTTTGGGAGTTGGGGGAATTAATGAAAGGTATTATGGTATTTTTGTTTTTGTATTTATTATATGAATTTTACCAAAAAACTCTTCATTAATTCCCTAACTCCCAAAACGACGTCGTTTTGGAGTTAGGGAATTAATGAACTTCCAAAATGACGTAGTTTTGGAATGATTTGACATAGCCTTATGTCAAGTGACATGACAAACGATAAACCCATATATATATATATATATATATATATATGTATAGGTCTAAAATAAAAACTTATGCATAAATAAGTCAACTAATAAAAAAGGAGCAATGTTTTAGTCTTTTTGTGTGCGTAAAAAATTGCCACGCAACCAATTTGGGATTTCATCGTACTTTAACAAAATTCGCAATATTGATTTGTATTCAAGTCCTTATATGGCTAAAATACCGTTATACCAAACTATATCAATGTTTAATAATAAAAGGTTAAATTATCATTTTAGCTATAGTTTGATTATCTAGACATCTCACAAATTTAAATTATTATGTTAAATGAATAAATAAATATCATTTCTTTGAAATAAACAACTAATAGCAAGAGTTCGGGCCTAATATCAGATCCAAGCATATTAAAGTTCCTAAATTGTATAATAATGCGTTTTTTAATAGCTGATTAACCGAGTGTTTCTAAATCCAAGGCTATACTCCCTGTGATGCCTTTTGTAAACTCAAGTCTTTGTTTGTTTGGATATCTCCACTTGTTAATATATTTTTAGCTTCTTATAGTTTAACCCTCCCACTTGATAAACTCAAGTTTATGTGATGCCTTATTATCTTATTGATGCTCGGAATTGTTTAATGCATTTTCTAATTGCTGATAGTCAGTGGGTTTCTAAAACCAAGGCTACGCTACATGTGGCGTACTTTGCAAATTGCAGCAGGAGCTAGTAATATATTATAGGGAAAATATTAATGAGGTCCTAAGGAAAGGAAGAGAAAAAAAATATAAAAAAACTCTCAACCCCAAATTTCTTATCTAGGGGACCTTTTTCATAATTCCAATATAAAAAAAAAATCTCGTTGTCAAAATGGTTTTTCATATTGTCAAAATAGTTTTTCATGTTGTTAAAATTTTCCTATGAAAATATCGTTGTAAAATAACTATTCATTTTGCAAATTTTTTTCCAAGTTTTTAAAACTCTACATGTCGGAGGAAAAACTCGGAAAATTTTTTATAACGAGGAAAAGTCATTTTGACAACATAAAAAGTCAATCTTTTTTTATAGGGGATTTGGGGTTAGGACTTTTTTGATATTGTTTCTCTTCCTTGGGACCTCACGATATTTTCCCTATATTATATGGAAGATATAAAATTGTTAAATATCATATATCCCATAAAAAGTATTTATAAAGAAGTCCCATAGTTTTTTTGATATCATATGTGTAAGAAGGTAATTAAACTTTGTTAATTAGTGTTGAAAAATCAACAATAGCAACTAGCCAATGAAAAATCAAGAAAATAAGTTAAATCCTTGTGAAATTAAATGAGCGAATAAGAAGCTTGAATCATTGGATGATTGACACATGAAAAATCAATTCAATGGCTAGGAGAGGATGAAGATATGGACCAAACAGCCAAGGGTGAGGATTTGGTTTGATAAAGTGGTTTTAATCCAATGGTTGTAAGGAAAGATGGAGTTTTAGTTTACCTTGATAATTACCAAAATGACATTGGAATTTTCCCTATAGGGCTCTCCTCTTCATTTTTCTTCACACCAAAACATCAAACAACATCGATCCGGTTGTGAGAGTGAGTATTGAAATTCATAGGAAGGAAGAAGGAGTTGAAGCTTCAAATTAATTCTTGATCTTTAGCTTTTAGTTTTTAGTAAAATTGTAGTTTAATCTAAAAAATTAGGAAGTAAATTCCTTTTACATGTTTTTACGCCTCCATTGCATTTAAAATGATGAATGAGGTAAAAACATGTTGTGAAATAATTTTTAGAATCAATAGATCAATATTGTGAAAATTGTAGAATTTCAGTTTTAAATCATGTCTTGACAAAGTGAACATTCAGGCTATCATTTTATGTATCAAACGAAGTCCTAAATAGGAATAAATTACACATGTAAGGCTTTCTGAATATATAAAATATGTAACATTTTGATTTCTACACAAGGAGTTTGCATAGAATATATTATATCACTTAAATGCGAGGGTTTGCCCTTACCATTGTTAGAATTGCGACAAGCATGAAGGGAAAAAAAGCTGGTTAGAGAATGGAGTCATATGTTGGAATTTATTGAAAACTTTGATGATGGGAAATATGAAATGACAAATGGGTGCTTCTAGTTTTGAGATCCAATTATGATTTCTTAACTAACAAATTGCAAAGGTTCTTTTTTTACTATGTCTTAACAATAATGGATATTTTGATGATGATGATGCTAATCGTTTCATAAGAAGATTTGTTTATGAAGCATAGATGAGACAAAGAAATTGAGGGTATTGTACAATGAAAGTTACAACATGTTGGATATATAAATTAAAGAATCATAGTATCTTGGATCGATGTTATAAAGGATGTAAGATGAACAAATTTCTTAGAGCCCTAGCCATTAACATTGTGAAAGACAGAGATAAAATTATGGCAAATGCTTATAAGAATTTACCAGAAATACCAAGTGATGTCTAATGGAAAGAGGATCTACAAAAAGTTTTTCTGATGGGAAATGAGCTACAAACAAGGTGATAGTATCAGTACACCTAAAGGTGGTATCAATACACCTAGAGGTGGTATGAGTACACAAGGTGTAATATCAGTACACATAATGGAGTTATCAATACACATGTGGTGGTATCAGTACACCTAAGGGTGGTATCAGTATACAAGGTGTGATATCAGTACACCTAGGGGTGGTATTAGTACACATAATGGAGTTATCAATATACATAGTGGTAGTATCAGTACACCTAAGGGTGATATCACTATACAAGGTGGTGATACAATGTGTTGTTATTTCTAAAATGGTAATTCTCACTTCTGAAATGGTAATTCTCACTTCACAAATAGTAATTCTCACTTCACGAATGGTAATTCTCACTTCAGGTTTTGTAAAAGTTCATTTTTTTTTTGTTTTTACAAAACATGCTTCAAGTAAACAAAGTGAACCCTGGAGAAAAAATGGTAATTCTCACTTCGAAATGGTAATTCTCACTTCGGGTTTTGTAAAAGTTCTTTTTTTTTTTTTGTTTTTACAAAACATGCTTCAAGTAAACAAAGTGAACCGTGGAGAAAAATGGTAATTCTCACTTCGAAATGGTAATTCTCACTTCACGAATGATAATTTTCACTTGTGGAATGGTAATTATCGTTGAAAAAATGTTAAGAAGAATATATATATTTGTTAATGTATATATATAATAAGAGAACCAAGTTACTTGGTTTTGTGTGGGGTGGGGGTTCGAACCCCACCCCTACATTTCCAAAACACATTTTTTATTTTTAACAAAACACCCCACCCGCCAAAAAAAAAAAAAAAACCCTCCCACCGGTGGCCGGTTGCCGGTCGGCCGGCCACGGGGTGGTAGCCACGGTCGCCTCCCGGCGATGGGGCCCACCGTGGGTATTTTCTTTTTTCTTTTTAATTATTTAGAACTAAGGGCAAAATGGTCATTTGGCGCGAATTTGCAAAACCCTTAAAAGTCCTTGTCACCTCTAAGTCTTTTTGCAAATTCGACGACTTCCGGGGGTTTCACAAATTCATTTGGTATTTAAATGGAATTTTTCCATTTAAAAACCTTTGGAAAATTAGTAAAATTGTTTTAATAAAAAAAAAAATCGTAAAAACGTAAAATCGTAATGATAAATCGAGATTTTAAGAACCATGGTTCAAATCACCGGTTTTTCTTATTTTCCGGGAAAATCCATATGGGGCCCTTTTTAGAGAAAAAATCTCAAAAAGGGCCCCAAGATTTTAACAAACCCAAAAAGGGCCCTTAGGCCTTTTCTTGGATAAATTCATTAAAATTTAACAACTAAATCAATCAAATTAACAATAAAATCAATACCCATTTACAACTAAATCAGTCATATTTACAATAATTTTTTTACAATTAAATCAGTCTCATTTACAACAATATCAAATTTCGATTAACAACTATATCAGCCCCATTTACAACTCACTAAGATTCTAAAAATCCCTTGGGCCCTTTTTGGGATTTTCAAAGGCCTTTTTAGGATTTTCAGAATCTTGGGATCCTTTTTAAGATTTTTCTCCAAAAAGGGCCTTAAATGAATTTTCCTTATTTTCCCATTGACTACTTGGCGAAAGCTGTGAACACCATATGCCTATTCTTTCCCCATTTTATAGATCCATTTTCTTCTCTGTTGTCCCATCAACTCAACATTGTTTCTCACCGGAGGCGTTCGCCATGCTTCAATCCAGAACTTGAATTACCATTCAGTAATCTTTCTCTCTGTGATTTCTTGTTTTCAATTTGATTATGTGAACTGATTTTTGCTGTCTTCGTTTGTTACTTCTGCTTCCGCCTCTTCACAATTAATATGCATTCTCTTCTTTTGAGTTAGACTGGTTCAATATTCGTTCTCTCAAGTTGCCTACCATAATCTTCATTCCTTGATTACTTTGTTCGATCAAAGGTAGGTAGAAGCTTTTGTATGTGAAGGTAAAGTAGATAATTGCATATAAGAAAAATATTAGATTACATTTATGGACTAAAACTCAAGCCCCAAACCTATCACCATTTTGCGGACACATTTTGTTCTGTCTTGGCGAATCAAATCAACCCAACACTGTTTGATCGTCCGCCATGTTTCAATCCACAACTTGAAATAGCATTCAGTAATCCTCTCTCTCTCTGATTTTTTCTTTTCAATTTGATTTTTATCTTCGTTTGTTACATCTGCTCCTGCCTTTGCACAGTTATTCATTTTAGTTTCTACTGTTTAGTTAGACAGATTCAAGATTCCTTCTCTGAATAATCTTCTTTCCTTAATTACTTTGTTCGATCAAATTGCATGCATATTAAGGTAAAGGAGATAGATATGATTTAGTATATAAATGGGCAGCGAAAAAGTAGATACTTGCATATAAGAAAATTAGATTATATTTACTGACGGAAACTCAGGCTCCCAATACCTTCTTTTTTTTTTTTTTTTTTTTTTTTTTTTTTTTTTTTAAAGGGCATAATCTGAAAAGTTATAAGTTTCAATCTGTAAATTTATTTTGCCCAAAAACAAAAAACAAACATCTGTAAATGTATTTTGGAATTGTCTTCATCCGTCCCATTTAATATACTCTGATCTACTTCCTCTGGTCTTCATTACAGCATGTCTTCTTATAAGATATTTGCTACTTTCGTATTAAATATTTTTTAATATATGCCCCATTAATATTGATGATGGGGATTAGAAATTAATATGACTCTGGAAGAGTCAGAAGTGATCACTTATGTTTATGACTAGAGGAAGTATGAAACCAATTTCCCTACTCATCCTTGAGAGCTCTTCCTATCTGGACCGTCGAGATGAGATCTAGACGGTCTAAATTTATTTTTTTAACTATCGATTTTTAAATAAAAAAATCATTTTTAAAAAATATATTAGTTGAGAGATTATCTTTATTTTAGATTTTTTACCCATAAAATAATTTTTTTGTTTGAAAAAAAGTAAAAAAATTAAATTTGGGTTGTCTAGATCCCATCCGAATGGTCCATATGGAAAGAGCTCCCGATGAGTAGGGAAAGGGTTCGAGGGGGTATAGGATACATTGTTTTAGTAGGCATGACCGCATGATCATATTTAGGGTGTTTGGGATTGCTAGAAACAATTTTTTTTTTTTTTTTTTTTTTTTTTTTTTAAAAAAAGCCTATCAAAAGTGAAACAAGCCAAACGGAAGGAAAAAAAAGCTAATTTGGACCATTTGAGATAGCTTCAAGGATTGATGGGCTTCTATAAAAAAAGCTACTTGATAGAAGTAATTTTTTTTCAGCTTCGACATGACTTTTTTCAGCCGAAGAAAAATATTAGGGATATATGATCCAATAAACAATATATTATTAAATATACATTTGTATACATTCTAATTTATCTTTTAGAATATATTTAATTAAGTAATTTAGAGTTTTTTAAATTTTTTCAATATAATTTATTTTTTTTTTTATCAAATTTAAATTTAAATTTTTATCTTCAATTATCATATTATATACAACTAATATATATGTAGTATGCAATAATATTTATGCTATTTCAGTCATTTTCCATAACAAATGATTTTTCAAACGCTACTTTAAACAAGAGTTCATTTGAGAAAAATGTCGCTTCTGTTACTGCTATCCCAAACACAAATCACATCTATAATCTAGCTTTTTATCTTATCTTCTATTTGCGAAAGCCCATTTAGAAAAAAAAATCACTTCTACTATCATTATCCAAAAATATAAGATAATGATGTTTGAAATTTTAACTAACACTTTTTTTCATTTTTATGGCCATTAATTACATACTCCCTTCTTACTTTTTTATAAAAACCCAAAATTTGAATTACTTTAAGTCCTTTTTATAAGAGTTCAATAAGAGTTGTTTGAACAATTAAGAAGTTTTTTCCACTTTTGCCTCTCATTATATATTTATCGTTTGTCATGTCACTTGACATAACGTTATATCAAATTACCCTAAAACTACATCGTTTTGGAGTTAGACGAATTAATAAACTCTCAAAACAATGTAGTTTTGAGATTAGAGGAATTAATGAAGGATCTTTTGTTAAAATTCATATAATAAATACAAAAACAAAAATACAAAAACACCCTTTATTAATTCTCCTAATTTCCAAAACGATGTAGTTTTGGTGTAACTTGACTTAACTTTATGCCAAGTGACATGACAAACGATAAACCCATATATGTTTATATGGGAATATCATTTTTGCTTCTAAGGCAGACAACTATTCTGCAACGAGGCAAAATTGTGTCGTTTTTTTTGCTTTTTTTTGACACTTACCCTCTCACCATTGAGTCACCTCCTCTCTGGAATATTCCACCTCCAGCTACCGATCAATTGATGCAAACATTGAACCATTGCTCTTCATCACTGTTAATGCTCCTGATCCACATCTCACTTCTACCATCTGCCCTGAAATAAACCAATCATTACCCAATTGAACTCTAAACAACCCAATCATTAATTCCAAATTTTGCAGATTAAAAAACCATAGGTTAGGAGTGAAATTAAGGAACAATGGGATGAAGATGAAGCAGAGTATATATGGAACAGAGCAAAACAAAACATAACCTCTGTAGAAGAAGAGTTAGCAGAGGCAGAAGTTGAACAGAAATCCTCATTGAAGTTCTCCCACAATAAGTCCATTGTGTCCTCATCTTTTTCATACTTGTCATCATCACCGATCACTTCCGCTTTTCCGGCGTCTTGATCGGTAGCCGGAGATGGAATATTCCAGAGAGGAGGTGACTCAGTGGTGAGAGGGTAAGTGTCAAAAAAGGAAAAAAAAAAAAAACGACATAGTTTTGCACAGTTTTGCCTCACTGCAGAATAGTTGGCTGCCTCATAAGCAAAAATGATATTCCCTATATATATATATATATAAATTAATTAGAAGGTTGGTGATACTTATATTTTTCTCTCTCTTACTTGCCCCTCTCACAAATAAGGGCATATATGGAAAGCACAGTTCATTTCAGACATACTCGTTATTTTTAAATAATGTAAATTGTTTTCTTAAACTGTATAACTCAGTTATCATAGGACTAGAGAGTATTATTATATCACTAGATTAATTATGGTCTCTTGCATCATATTGCATGAAGGAAAAGTAATAATGGAAAAGGTAGGAAGGCGAAGGGATGAAGTGTGGGAACGAGTTACGCTATTGGAGAGACAACCAAAAAGATGGAAGTGTAATGATTGTGGAGAGGAATTTGCAGGAGGTGCTAGCAGAATCAAAGCTCATCTTAATAAACTCAAAGGCACAGGCATTCGACCATGTTCAGGCAAAGCAAACTCCAATAATGATACTGAAGACAACCTCCAGCATTCTCAAGCTATGTAAATATATAGTCGATGACTCTATTTTATAATATAAATCACTTTAATTATAAACTAATTCATCAGTATTAAGAAATGATAATTAGCTTATTGAATATATTTAAAATTAATTTTTTTACCTTACTTATAATAAATGAGATTTTAGAAGAGATAGAAGAATACATTGAGCCACATTTTTTTAACCATGAACATGGAGCCACATTTAAAGATAAATTACATTGGAAAAATTGATAAATAAACATATTCATTACTATCTAAGTGGTTTATATTGTGGACCGGATGATTATATGCCTTCTTATCTTTTCTAAGATTTATTACATCTATGACATATTGCCCTTATTTAAATATCAATTCAATTTCTCAAAGTAACACAATCTATGTTTAAATGAAGATAAAATTAGAAACTCCTTTGATTTTCAGGCAAAGGTATAGAGTTTTAAATCTTCCCTTAATAATTCTGTTGATAATAAGTGCCCAATAAAAATGACAGATTGGAGTACATATTACTCCCTCTGGTCCTTATTATAAGGTACCAACTACTATTTCTCACGGACCAAGGAATGGAAGTTAAGTAATTAAATTGGTCCAAAATTAATAAATGTTTCCAACTTTACCCCAACTTTAATGATGTGAATTTAAGGAGTTAATTAAAAATAAGGGTATAATGGGAAAATAGTAATAAATGAGTTAGTTAAACGCAGTTGATGCCTTATAATAAGGACCAAAAACTACTAGTAGTTGATGCCTTATAATAAGGACTAGAGGGAGTACTTAGTTTAAACAATGAATAATCAAACTTTATTTTGTCAATCCAGTTGTACTCCTTTGCCAGTTTATATTGGCAGAAAATCAAAAAAATTTGTAAGAATGTGAAAAAAAAAAAATTTGAGCCCAAAAACAACCCAATAAAACAAATTAAGAGGCCGAAGAGGTAAATCACAGGCAAAAATTTGGGAGATAATTTAATTTCGCATGTCGCTATTGATAGGTAATTAAGTAGTTTAATTGCATAGTGATATTAGCAATTAATATACTGATTGAGTTGGGGGCTAAAAAAAAAACAAGTTTGTCATTGGACGGTCTGATAGATCATAGCATGTCTAAAACGAAGCAGGACAAATCCAAGCCGATGATGTTGAGGATCAAGAAAGGACCCAAGACTTGCAAATGATGAAACGATATGCGTTTGAATGTTTAAGGTTAGATTCATATTTAATTTTCAATTATATGTATGCTTCTAATATGTGTAATATTGTGTGTGGGGAGAATTTGGATGCATTTTCTTTAAGTTTTGTTTTTTAAAATCAATCTAATTCTTTGTGGGTTTTTATTTTTATTTATTATTATTATTATTATTATTATTATTTTATTAAATCACTCTAATTCTTCAGACTTGAAGATAAGGTTATTATTTCCCCACTTTCACTTTCATATTTGACTCAAGAAGAATTTATCACACTTAAACCAGAGACTTATTTGGATTCATTGGTAAGTTTTTGTTTTTTACATTCTTATATCCAATTTTAATATTTATGACCAAGATTGTAGTTATATTAATTTTTAATTTAATTTCATGAATTCTTATATAGGTAATAGATACTTTTGTTGAGATACTAACTGCTATTGAGCGAAAGAAGAAAACTATGCCTTCAAATTGGTATCTTCCCATGACATTTTCGATGATTTCCTATTCTCTTTTATGTTTTATGATGTACATTTATAGATTTTTAATCTAAAACTAGTTCATTGGCAAACATTTTTAATGGTTCTTTCATGATATAATTATAGGGTGCGGCAAAAGACAAGGTGAGTTACTTCTTGAACTTTGTCCATTGCCAAAAAATTATAGAAAATTATATGTCTGACCTGGAATCCTGTGATAAGGTACACCTTTTCAACTTTTTATAGAAAAGTTTCTTTATCAACATGATTATCCTTTTTTCACTATACATCAATTTGATTTGTGTTATCACAAATAATAGATTTTTATTCCTGTTCACGTTGGAGCAAGGCTATATGGGCATTTTCATTTATCCATTATCCATTTAAAGAGTAAAGAGATTGAAATATGGGATTCTCTACCCGATACATTTGAGGCTGAAATAGAAGAGACAACAAAAAAATTGGTGGGTGTTTGATAATTGCAATATTGATAACATTAATTGACTATATATATATAATAGTTTTATCTATATGTCCAGTTGATTGCCATGGAAAAACTCTTTGAGAAAGTAACATTTACACAATTTCATTTGAAGAAGGCAAACGATATCCTTTTACAACCTAATGGGTGAGTGAATAATTATTAAGTAAAATTATATAAGCTTTAATAGAAAAAGTTTTTATCATGCATGACCTTTTCCTATTTTCTTCCAGTTGTAGATTTGATTGTGGTGTATTTGTTATTAACTACATGCAACAGTCTGATAATTATGTGAAGAGAAATCCTTCATTTCAGGTATGACCTCTTGCAAACATATATAGTCATATATTGAGTCATGTGTAGGCACTCACACATCCTACACGAGCATGCTGGCATTTTAATTCTTTCAGTCATATAAATGATATGGACAACAAAATAATGTAGTTTGATAGTCAAAAAGAAAGGGAGGATTTGGCTTTGAAGTTGCTCAACAATGAGTTGAACAAAGAAAAGAAAAATTTACATGACAAAGCAAGGCAGCAATATGCACAAGTTGAAACGCAAGATGGCAATAAGGATGATTCTAACGAAGAAGAAGATGATTCTGATGAAGACGAAGATGACGATTCTGACGATTATGATTCTGACAAAGAAGGTCATGGTTTGGAAAACGCTATGAGCATCGATTCTGACGAAGACGATGATGGTTTGGAAAACGGTATGAGCATCTATCGGCATAAACAATATATTCAACTCATTTAGATGTTATTTAAGAAAATTTATTACAATTAATTAAAGATTTATATCCAACTCACTTAAATATCATTTAAGAAAATTTATTACAATTAGTTGAAGATTTTGAACTTTAAAAGTGGTCATAACTTTAAAATAATTACTCTCTCTTTCAATTGTAACTTCATCTTTCTCTTACCCACTCTCTTTTCTATAACTTTTTTATTATTTAATGACGGACAAGTGCATAAAAATATTTAACGCTGTCCAAATTTTGTGGTAACTTGCATCTTTATACCTAAAATCTTCCAAATGCAATTTACATGCATATAGGGACAGAGATAGTATATGACCGCATAAAATTTGAATGCCATTTACTCCCCCCCCCCCCCCAAAAAAAAACTATTTTTACTAAGTTATTTATTGTTATTCTTGTTACTACGAACTTCTAAAGCTTATCTATTGCCTACAACAAATTTAATAGGGTGGAATTTTCAAAGTGAAATTGAACAAATAAGGGAATGGATAGAGGATGGCAAGGTGTTAGTAATTGGAGTTTGGGGAATGGGAGGTTCAGGCAAAACAGCTTTAGTAAGCCATGTATATGACAAGCTTTTAGAAGGTGACATTAACATTATTTGGGTAACTGTGTCACAAAATAGCATCCACAAGTTGCAAAAAGTCATAGCTAGATCAATTAAGTTGGATATATCTTAAGAGTTTGAGGTTAAAAGAATTGCCAAAAAATTATATCAAGCATTCAAAGAGATGAAAAAATGTGTTGTTATTTTGGATGATGTTTGGGATCATTTCATTCTAAAGGAGGTTGGATTTCCTTTGTCAAATAATCGAATTAAATTGATTTTGACAACTCATATATGGGAAGTGTGTGAAGGAATGAGTTGTGATCAAAAGAATAAAATAAAATTGGGATGTTTAGATATGGATGATAGTCGGGCTTTATTTAAAAAAACTATGGGATCCTATAAAGGATTGTCTTTGGAAGTGAAGAGAATTGCAGAGAATGTGGTAGATGAATGCAAGGGCTTGCCCCTTGCTATTGTCAGAATTGCGACGAGCATGAAGGGTAAAAAACAGGTTGGAGAATGGAGTCATATGTTGGAATGTCTTAAAAACTTGGGGCATGGGCAATATGAAATGGACAAATGGGTATTTCCAGTTTTAAGGTCTAGCTATGATTTCTTAAGTAAGAAGTTGCAAAGATTCTTCTTGTATTGTGCCTTAAGTACCAATGGATTTTTTGATAATGAAGAAGCTGATAATTTGATAAGAAGATTTATTTATGAAAGCATAGATGAAACAAAGAAGTTGAGGGTGCAGTATGATGAAAATTACAACATGTTATATAGATTAAAAAATCATAGTATGTTGGATCGACGTGATAAAGGATATTGTACGGGATGGAGGATGAACAAATTTCTTAAAGCCTTGGCTATTGGCATTGCAGAAGACACAGTGGCAAATGCTTATAAGAAATTGACAAAAATACCAAGGGATGACCAATGGAAAGATGATCTATAAAACGCTTTTTGACAAGAAACAAGATAAAAGCAATTTCAGATGGCACATGTCTTCAGTGTTCTCAATTGTCCACATTGCTTTTAAATCGTAATGGAAATCTGAACTACATCTCAAATGATTTTTTCAAGAACATGTCTGCTCTTAAAATACTTGATTTGTCTTGGACTCGTATCAAGCGTTTGCCTGAATCCGTGTCCAGTTTGAAATGTCTCACTGCATTACTACTCTCAAAATGTAGAAAATTGAGTTATATTCCTTCATTAAGTAAATTGAAACAATTAATATCATTGGATCTATCGAATACTGCCATCACTAAAGCACCTATATGGGCTTGGAGTCATTGGTCAATCTGAGATGCCTGAATCTATACTGTACATATATGTTAATGTCAGCATCAGTCATATCTGAGATGCCTGAATCTATAGTTCCGGGACATTAGCGTCTTCAATACCTATGTGAGCTTCCTGGACAAACATCGTGTACTTACAAGCTATCATTATCATTTAACTTTACGGAATTCAAGTTATGATGTCCCTTATTATGAGGGAATAAATACAGAATATTCCACGAAGAGGATAACTCTTTGTGATGTGGATTTGAGAAATAGAAAAGCAGTGCTCCCAGGAGACGTCAAGGAGTTGGTTATAAGAGATTGCCAGCTAGTAGGGACAGTTGGTAGTTGCCTATGCAGTGTTGTTTCATCATATGGACACAACAACAATAATAATCCACACCAAATTGAATGGTTGGATATATTTCGCTGTAAAGATGTGAAGTACTTATGTTGCTTCTCTGGCAGTTGCCCCTTTTGCTCCTCTTCCCAACTTGGACATCTAATCCTCTTTCAATTGGTGGACTTGAAAGATATTGTGTCACCAGATGCTCTTCCATCCTCGCATCAATCCTCCCTATTTTCTCATCTCACACATCTCGGTATTGCGTGTTGCAACAGCATGGAGACTCTTATGACGCCACGGTTGTTAGCATTCTTCCAAAACCTATGCACCATATGTGTTGTTGAATGTGAGAAGATGAAAGAAATAGTTGGAGAGGATGATCTCTCACCCTACTCCTATCACTCTTCCCAGGTTGACTTCTCTGAAATTACATGAAATGCGAGAATTAAATTTCGTATACAGAGGCGTCATGCTCTGCCCTTCTCTCCAAACATTCTATTCTTCCGGGTGCGAGAAACTAAATCCCCCTCGGATAGAGATCTCAAATGGATTTGAGCTTCCCATGGAGAAGACCTCAACTGAATACCGTTGGGAAATTAAAACTAATTAATCAGGTCCATATCTGCACCATTATAATTTTACTTCATTTTATATTATATATATGTTCATGATGCTGATTGGATCTCAACAATTTATGAATATTATTCGTGCTGTGTGTTGGTTTCTCCTCACGCTTCTCATGAGTTTCTCTTCTTTAATCTTCTTTAATCACATAAATCGATGCACCTAGAAAAATCTAAAATTATTAGAGCCAAATAATCATGTTACTTATGTCTTCTTTATTTCTCTCTATTTTCCTGTGTTGCACTTAATTTTTGTGATCACGCTCATCAATATCACTACAAAAAAAGGGACTTTCCGTGGCGACTTTCGGCGGCGACTTTAAATGTTGCCGCTGAAAGTATGACTTTCAGCGGCGACAATAGAGTCGCCGCTGAAAGTATTGACTTTCGGCGGCGACAAAAGTTGTCGCCACTGAAAGTATGACTTTCAGCGGCGACATTATGTTGTCGCCGCTGAAAGTATGACTTTCAGCGGCGACACTTTTTGTCGCCGCTAAAAGTGATAGTTTTCAGCGGCGACTCTCATATGTCGCCGCCGAAAGAGTGTTTCAGCGGCGACTTAGTGTCGCCAAAAGTCTTTTTTTAAAAAAAAATTTTTGTTTTTTTTTTTTTTTTAATTTTAGTTTTTTTTTTTTTTTTACTTATGATATTTATACAATAAATATGTTTATTGGTGTAATTTCTTGTGAAAAATAAACTAATTTTTGGATTATTGTGAGATAAAAAGAGTTTGTGATAGAATAATGATTAGTTAAAGATTTTAGGAATCAATATTTATTAATATAATTTTAGATATTGCTTATTTTATTTAGGACATTTTTTTATTTTTTAGTGGTCCTTAAGTTTAGGATTGGTGAGTTGGTTAGTTGCAAATTAAAATAATATTTATTTAGGTATTTACTTCCATTATCTACATCGTGGATTAATGAGATAAATTTAGGAGTATTTTTAGGGAGTGATTGTTATATTTTTATCTATAAATATAGAGTATCAATTCATGTAAAAGTATGGAATAGATATGAAAAATTATTAGAGAATTACTTCTCTAATTATGGGAGATTCTTCCTTAGGCTTTAATAGTCGATGGCTTACTGATTTGACGCATCTTTCTATTAAAGATTTATTCTATTCTTTATCATATTATGATATTAGATTCGATTTCATAATTTGATAAAGATTTATCCTTTTAATTTTTATCGTCTTATTCTTTTACCTTTCCTAAAATAAAAAGAAGTGGGAGAGAGTGATATAGTGTTGCTAATTTTTAGAAATTGATAATATTCCAATATATTTTCTTTTCTTTTTAACTATTTTTGAAATCAAAAATAAATTTTTTTTCAAAATTTTACTTTTGGTGGCGACAAAAAATTGTCGCCACTGAAAGTTCTCTTTCAATAGCGATACTTTTTTGTCGCCACCAAAAAGGCGTTTTAGTGAGGAAATTCCAACGCCTCGCCTCTTTTTCAGTTCACATTTGCTCCTCGCCTCTTCCATTTCCGCCTCTGTGCCCTAATTTCACAATCCAGATCTGCCGCTAGCCACGCCCTCGCCCTCGCCCTCGCCCTTGCTGATTTGCCTTGAAATGTCGGAGCTCTTACTTCATTCTTCACTTCCGTTTGTCGCCGGCTTCCTCTTCGACGGACGATGATCTCTCACTCTTCCTCCTCTTCGCAAGTTTTAGGTGCTCTGCTTGAGCCCTAATCTTCTGGGTCTCCATTTTGTTCGCAAGGTTAGAGCTTTGGGGTCATTCTTCACTTCCGGTCGTCGTTCGCCACTAGTCGGGGTTGTTTTTTTGTTCATCTTCGAGAGAGACAAAGCTTTGGGTCATCGGATCTTTGGGTTTTCGAGGTTGGTCTTTAATTTCTAGTGTTTTCCTTCGATTTTTCAGTTTGCTTTCTCTGATTTCTTCATCTTTATTTCTATTTTGTGCTTTCATTTGGAAAATAAATTAATTATTAGATCCAGAATAGCAAAGTGGGAGTGTCTGATTGAAGAGTGCTTTTGCTTGAGACTAAATGGAGGACTTGTGTTGTAATGGGGCGTTACTTAGTCTAAATAAAAATGTTTTGCATAATTTTGGGCGGGGAAAGTTTGTATCTTGTGATCTGTTCAATTGTTATCTTTACGAAGAGGGGGAAATTCTTCTTCTCTTAATCGTCGTCAAAGGCGAGACAAGTCTTCCTTGCCACGGGGTCAATTTTTGTTTGTTTGGTTTTTTAAGTTCTATTGTTTACTCTCCTATATTTCAAGCTCTGTGATCGTGTAGATTACGGTTTTTCTTTATTTAAACACCCGCCAAGTTCAGCTTTTTCAAGGGGTTTGACTGCGAAGCGGGATTTGGTGGATGGCGGTGTGGAAAAGAAATCAAGGTTGACGTAGGCGTTGAGCTTTTTGGTTTGAAGTTACTTCTATAGAACTATTTGGGAAATTCCTCCCGATATGTATTTGGGTTTGTTTGAGGGCCAAAACAAAGTGGTATGGATCTTTCTAAGAGCAACGGTGGTTTGGAACCTTCAACTTCTTACAGTTGTTTCAAAGTAGCAAATCTAAGTGAAACAAGATTGGACACAAAGGAGTCTGCACATTTGAAAAATCCTTATGTTCTTGGCGAGCAGTTAGGTTGGGGGCAACAAGATCCTCCTCATCTCCAATTAAATTGGCGGATTTTGGACTTGCAACTTACATCAAGCCTGGTACTTGTATTATTCACTTCCTTGGAAGAGTATTATTCCTTTGCAGTTTTATCTTTTCCCTTAAGATGGAACTGATTCATTTGCTTCAATTGATTTTTGCTTAAGCAGGACAAAGTTTGCATGGGTTAGGAGGGAGTCCATTCTATATAGCTCCAGAGGTACTTGCAGCGGATCTTTGAAGCTGTTAAAGTGGCTGACTTAAGGTTCCCATCTGAACCTTGGGATCACATTTCTAAATCAGCCAAAGATTTGATTAAGGGAATGCTCTGTACAGAACCTTCTCAAAGGCTCACGGCTCAGCAGGTCTAGGTAAGCTTGAAGCTGTTTCTCATTGGAATTATCAAGCATGCAAAGCTACCTGAATAGACGTTGAGATGATGTAAAGATGATTATTATATCATGGTTAAATTAAATACAGGGTTTATTGCTTAACATTAAACAATTTAGAACATTAAGAATCTGCTGATTCGCTTAGTTTCCTTAGTGATACATTTTAGTTTAATTTATGGCGAGTGTTCCAAACTCCTGCAATAAATTGTTGTCATGATGCTTAAAACTATTAGTACTTGTAAGGAAATATTTCATAATCATATGCAGTTATTTATGATATGTATGTACTAGTTCTAGATTAAGCAGTCATGTAAGAAATATGTCATTCAACTATCTGGTTCTCATGATTTCGCTCAAAAGATGAGTTTGCATATTTTTCGCCATTGGCAGCATTCTCTTTGGTGTATGCTTGTTTTTGATGGCCTTGAAAGCTACCATCTGAAACAGTCTAATTTAAGTTTGATTTACTAATGTAAAAGTTTTTTATTGTCTGCATGTGATGGTATGAATTAAATGAACAAGTTATTGCAATATCTGTTGTTTTTGGGGCCATCTTGTTATTCTAATGTCTTCAAGTCCTGATTTCCTGAACAAAGAAGGGCCAATGGTATCATTCTTGGCTTTAATTTGTTAAAGTTGCATCTGGATCATTTGGTGAACTGTGAGTAATCTAGAAATATTTATTTTCCTTTATGACAGTTTAATAGATTTTTTTTTTTCACATCATTGTCGAGTATATAAAAAAATTGCCATTTAATTTTTTTTAAAAAAAAATTGTGACTTTCAGCGGCGACTTTTGTCGCCATCGAAAGTTTTTTTTAAAAAAAAAATTGTGACTTTCGATTTTTTTTTAAAAAAAAGTTGAGACTTTTTTTTAAAAAATTGAGCGACTTTGTCGCCATTGATTTTCAACTTTTGGTGGCGACATTAAAATGTCGCCGCCAAAAGTATTGGCGACAGTCGTTTCAAAGCAACGACTTGGCGGCGACTTTTTTTGTCGCCACGAAACACTTTCAGTGGCGACTTTTGGACTTTTCAGTGGCGACTTTTGTCGCCGCCAAAAGTCAATTTTTTTGTAGTGTATCTGGATTCCTGCCAATAAATGTTCCAATAATTGAAATTTTATTTGCTATAAATTGTATCAAATAACATCACAGATAAATCTCAATAAAGTATGGTTGCAAAGTTGTGAATATATCTCATCTCCTATATAAATTCCTAATGCTCTTGTTAATTATTCAGTCAGTTGCAAAAGTTGTTTGAGCCATATGTCTCAATTAAATTAAAAGTGCATTTTTAGTTGCAATTCTGATTCATTAGCTTTCATTTAAGTTTACGAGATCCAAATAAGAGATATGATACTGATTTAGAAATATATAGAGAATATTATTCCAAGTCCATTAAAAGGATAACTTGGGTATGGATTTGGGAAATAGAAAAGCAGTACTCATAGGAGACATCAAGCAGTTGTCATATATATAATTGATTGCCAGCGAGTAGGGACAGTTGGTATAGTTGCCTATGCAGTGTTGTTTTATCATATGGCCGCAACAACAATAATAATCCACATCAAATTGAAGGATTGGATATTAGTAAGTGTAAAGATATGGAGTACTTGTGTTGCTTCTGGCAGTTGCCCCTTCTGCTCATCTTCCCAACTTGTTGGACGTCTATCATATGCTCTTCTATTTTCTCATCTCACAGATCTTGAGACTCAGAGATGTGACAGCATGAAGACTCTGATGATGACGCCAAAGTTGTTAGCGCTCCTCCAAAACCTACACACCATATGTGTTATTGAATGTGAGATAATTTGACTTCCTTTTATATTATATATATGTTTATGATGGTGATTGAATTTCAATAATTTATCAATATTGTTTTTGTTTGGGTTTGTTTCTCCTCACGCTTCTCTCTTGAGTTTCTCTTCTTTAATCTCATAAATCGACACACTTTGAAAATTCTCAAATTATTAGAGCCAAATGATCATGTTGTTTTCTTTATTTCTCTCCATTTACATGTGTTGCACTTGATTTTTGTGATCATGCTCATCATTTGAATGCCTGCCAATAAAATAATCAATGTTCCAATAATTGAAATTTTGTATGTTATAAATTTATCAAATAACATCATAAATAAATCTCAATAAAGCATAGTTGCAAAATTGTGAATGTATCTCTTCTTCGTTCCTAATGTTTTTCTTAATTATTCAGTCGGTTCCAAAAATATAGTTACAAAAATTGTTTGAGGCATGTGTCTCAATTAAACTAAATTAGTTGAAGTTTGATCTTTTTCTTTAAAAAAGTTTACGAGGCCACCCATGGTTAGTCCAATTGTTAAGAATTTAGCTCATAACTTACAAAATCATGAATTCAAATCCCACTATTGATGTGAGGATTTTGTTTATAAGTATCTTTATAAGCTCTAGCTCTAAGTTTTGAGGCATGATTTAACCTTAGTGAACCTACGAAATCCAACTCACTCAAACCTTTGTAATTTAAAAAAACCTAATTCAAACACTCAATATATGAGCAAAATCAATTATTCTATTTTCATTTTTCATTTCATTTTATTATTTCCTGCGGTTGAATTCTCCCACATATTGTTCGAGTTTTCAACTTAAAAACCGAAAATTAGTTTTTGCCAAGCTCAACTACTGCCATTTTGATTTAATTCGGCTTATGAAAAAGTAGTTCATGAGTTGGTAATTTTTTATTTATTTATTAAATCATGAGTTGGTAATTGTTTATAAGAGTCTACAAAATTTCTAATGAACTCTACAAAAGTGCTGTTATATTTTATAATAATGCTACACTTGATCTCTCTCTCAGCAAATAAAGGATAATGTACTTTGTTGTCAACCATCAAAGGATAATTTCAAAAATTTATAAAATTGATTAAATTTAATGAGCTTTAACAAATTTTCTTATTTTTTAAGAAAATACTTAACTTGCTTATAAGAAATATCAGCAGCAATGAGAGAAAGAACTTGTGGGTCACATAACATCTTTTCATCGACACTCCAGCGGCTCTTCACCCAACAACTTCATCTCCATTCCAGCAGTTCTTCACCTTTGGACCAGTGGGCCCTTCCTGACCCAACACTTCACTCGGCAAACTGCTCACCATATTCTCAAGAAGCTTCTTCAACTCCCTGGCAATTGCCAATGAGGGTTAGCATAGATAGTAAGGGATCCGGACTAAGCCAAATGGTCGTGGGTTCGATCCCCTCCGTCGGCCGGAGAGCTCTTTGGTAAGGCGATCTCGTAAGTCCCGCAGTAAGTCTTCATAGAGCCTGGGCCGCATCTCTGGCGCCAGTGGGACCGATGTCGAACCCTCCAAAACTTTTATTTAGCAAAAAAAAAAAAAAAAAAAAAAAAAAAAAAAAAAAAACTCCCCTGGCAACCATTTCTCTACCTTCTTCAATTGCTCTGCTACATCAAAGCTTATCTTCGGACCCCATTCTCTGAAATAGTTCAGCCATGGCAGCTCCACTATCTCTAACCCTAGATACTCCGCAGAAACCACTTCATACCCTATCGCCATATCCACTACCATATTACTCGCTGCAGTATCGTTCCTAATTCCAACACCATTAGCCCCTTGAAGACTGGTCCCTTGTTTGGGGTAAATCGCATGGCCATGAAGTGAAGAATAGATAACATGTTTGTTCCCATCCTCCTTGAATTCAAGATCGAAGGGATCGACCCAGATACCTCCACTGTGTTCTGATAAATAAACACATTTTAGTTCTCCATCGAAATTGCTCACGCTCTGCATCACGTGTTCCCAGTCCCCCACGTGTTCGCCGATTTTCCCTAGTGAAATGGTGATAAACTCTACTTTTGCTCTTGCTGGTCCATTGAATGGGTAGAATACCCAACAGGCTATGTCTGTGAATGTTCCACCAAACATGGGTTTTATGTGTAGATATGCCTTTGAGCTTTGTAAATCGCCCCTTTTAGCTCTTTCCTTGTCGCCTTCGTCTACTGGAAGATCCATCCAATAGTAACCGTCATTATTAGGATCCTGAGGAAGATTAATGCCGTTTGGTTGTATTGGGGTAGGATGTGATTCGTCTCCCTTCTTATAGAGTAATCCTCCATTGGCGAAAAACCAGTTTACAAAGGAAGAGTGGTATTCTTCATCAGGATGTAAGTACATTATTGGAGAGTAAGCTTGGGCTATTGCTTGAATTTGTTGCAGATTTGGCATAGAGGTTAAGTTAATATTGGTGTTTTTCAAACAGGATATAGTCAGAGGACCAGCGTTTCCACCATCTTGAACTAGAAAAGTTCCTACAAGAAGTCCAGGAGCTTGAGTGCCTCTGTTGCTTGGTCTTGTATTATAGAGATTGAATCCATTGGGGTCATTGGATGTGCCTGGTCCCCAGATCCATGTATATGTTTCAATCTGATCGGTAAGGGCTGACTGGACACACCGAATTTTATTGAGCGAGGGCTTGTCTGGTGTTGTGGTCACAACATGTCCTACTGCTTTATAGCCATCGGGAGGGTTTGGTTGCCAAAAATAGCCAGAGCTACTTTGATTGATTTGTAGAGACGTGGTGCTCCATATCAAAGTGTAGTCAAGTGGTTCCTTTAGAGCCGGGTTAGTGGTTGAGGTGTAATCTTTGGCCACAAGAACCCATCCAAAAAGGGGTTTGTTGTTAGGTTGGCTATAACAACCCAACATAGAGAATCCTTCTGGTAGTCCAGTAGGTTCAAATATTGTAGCCCCAAGATTATCTGGACCACCTTCATAGGATGTCCATATTTTGTAATGTTGAAATTTGCGCCACTTGCAGCTCACCCAGATTTATGATCCCACTAGCAAATACATCGCCTGCATGCAAAATGGTAATAATCCTTCACCAATGTGACAGTATTTGACATAAACCATACTTCAAATTGTGCCTGAACCTCACATAGTATGTCCTAAACTTAAGCCCAATGCGTGACACATGGGGCTTGGTTTCATGTGTAATGTGAGTGTCAAACACGTTTAAAGATATGATATAACTCTGTTTATGAAGTGTCAATGCTTTGCAGAGAGAAACTTCAAATATGGAATATCAAGCTTGTATAATAAGTGTTCATTAGACCTTGAAAATTATACATAAGTGCTCTGCATCTGTTGAGTTTCATATGAAGATAAAGGCTATTTAATTACCTGGTGGCCAGACTGGAGTGGGAGCAGAAAGCTTGAAAGTGGTATCAATGCGAAGACTTTGATCCTTCTTGGAGATACCCTTAAGACTATTCCCCATCTGATCTGTTTTTGATGAAAAACAAAAAAAAAAATTGAATGCAAAGGTAATGGTGCTATACAATACATACGGATTTTGCAAGGAGCATATTCATTTGATGATACATGTGGTGATACGAAGTTAATGAGTGGAAACAAAAAGGACGGCCTAATGAAGTATCGTCCAAGGAAGCGTGTTTGTCTCTATATATACTTATGCTTCTAATTAAACCTTTAGGGGTATGTTTGAGTCGGCATTCATTCAAAAAATACGTTCACACGTTTATATATGTAAATAAAAAGTCAACAAAATGCTTTTGTGAGTATAGCCGTTTATTTATATTTAATTTGGGAGCATATCTCTTTTGTTTTGCTAATCCCACTGTGTAAGAAAAGACATACACATAAGTTATTTCTTGCCAGAAAAACTTGGATTTCTAAGTTGCGTGCCATTCGTAATGAACTAGTACTGCTAAAATGTCTCACCCCTTTTTCCTCATTTTTATTCTTGAAAGACTCAAACATCTCACAATAAGGTAATATCGTTAAACAGGCGCAGAAATATTTTCTTATGTCTCTTAAATTATATGTAATGTAAAAAGTTAACGACGAATTTATTTTCTCTATAAAAAGTTATTATTTAAAAGGTTAATAGGATTAATGTTTTAAAAGATAATAAAAATTAATGTTATTCAGAATAATATGTAATAAAATTTAAAAAATTCAAGAAAAAATATTATAAATTATTGATAATAAAAAGGTTCGAAATTTAGAAAGGGTAAGTAACTATGAGATATATTTAAATGAAAAATTAATTCGTAATATTTATGAACAGACACATATATAAAAATTTTATACAAATTTCATTAAAAAAATATGAAGTTGGATTTAAAAATTTAAAAATAAATAATTTTTAATATATATGAATTACATATATAATATAAGTTATGAGTAAAATATAAATTATTGAAAATTTACAATATGATTTTGTTAAATTTAAAATTAAATTTTATGAAAGAATATTTTCAAAAAAAAAATGAAAACTTATACAAATTTATATCATCTTGTATTACGCTGATAATATTTTTAGCAATTCCTCCCTACCACTACCACATCTATGAATAATTAAATAATAGAGTAAAATATATTAACTACCCCTTGTTTTACCAAAATTACACAAACCTCCTCTTTATTTTGAAAACATATATAGACCTCCCTTGAATTTAAAATACATGTTATAGAAACCTCCTTTACATTCATTTTTGAGATTTCATTTTCACTCACTCAACCGTTAGTTGACCGTTAAGTTTGACTATTATATATTTTCTTTCACCAAAATACCCCTCTTTCAACAAATAAATAAGCATTTATATTTTCTTAAAAATAATTTTTTATACAAATGAAAAATAATTATAATGCATATATGTCAAAAATTTTCATTATATTAGAAAATTTTAAAATAATTAATTTTTTTATCATATTTACTGAAACTTATTTATTTAGTATTCTTTTTAAAGCTAAAAACATATTTCTTTCTTTCTTTTTGCCACAACATCATGACTGAAAACGTACTTGACATGCATATTTTTATTCACCATATGTTATTAATAGTGTAAATTTGAGATATTATGTAAATTATATTAATTTTAAATTTTAATTTCTTAAATACGTTTTTGCATAAACATTTATAAACATATTTATTTAAGTATGCATCTATTAAGAATTAATCATATTTGTAATTAAGTTTTCTGGGTCTATATTAATTAATTTAATTAAGTCTTTATCTCAATATAGAAATTTTTTTTAAGAGATAACTATTTGCTAAAGTAAAAAATAAATTAAGGAAAAGAAGAAAGTCTTAAATTACTTAAACAATTCTAGCCAAGATTAGTGAATTAGTAATGATGAAGGGTAAATTAGTAAATAAAATTTATTTTAATATAAATTTTAATTAAAAAGTAATAATCCTTAACAAAGTTAACTATTTGGACTTAAGTTTATGTTTTTAAAATAGAAAGGAGGTCCGTGTAATTAAGACAAAACGTAAGGGAGGTCAAAGTACTTTACTCTAAATAATATTACTCTTAAGATAATTAAATTATGTGAGCCGGTGAATAATTTAATTTTTTTTAATGATTTTTCATCGTAAATTTTTTTCACTATTTGCGCTATGAATACAATTATTTTTATATAAAAGATATATTCAAAATTTATTACTTTATAAAATTAATTTTTTAAAAGGGGAAATTATAATAAAGGACTAAAGAAAAATAATATTTATTAAGAAGGACCATAAAAATAGTAATTATTTTGAAGGACTAGGAATTAAAACATTAAAATATAAAGACTAAATTGCCCTTACCTAAATTTTCTATATTCTTTCTAACTAAATCGAACCGGAATGATTGATAAATAATGACAATTAGAGACCAAATCAGAATCAATCGAGTTGGCACCTCTATCGCACCGAAATCTCCTCCCAATTACGATCAAGGTGACTTCCTTTTCCGTTTCTCTTTTAAATTCATATTATTCAGCAAAACAAAGCCCTTTTTTTTTTTTTTTTTTTTGCAAATTGAAGATAATCCCCTCAATTTGCAGATTGAACCATCGCTATCATGATATGAAACTCTCTAGCAATTACACTTCAATGGCTATATATAATATAAAAGCCAAAGGAACATGTTTCCTTCCTTCTCCAATCTAAGTTATATATTTCATATTATCAACAAAAAACTTATAAATGTCCAGGCATGAATATACTCAGTTCCTCGATCATAAATGTTTTCGGTTTTTCCATCATCTTTCTCCATGGTGTTCTTAGAATGAAGAAGATTTAGAGGATAATGAGTAATCACTCGAAATTCTGATTTAATTAGAAAGAATATAAGAAATCTGGCTAAAGACAATTTAGTCTTTCTATTTTAATGTTTTAATTTATGGTCCTTCAAAATAATTACCATTTTTATGATCATTCTTAATAAATATTATTTTTCTTAGGTCCTTTATTATAATTTTCCCTTTTTAAAAAGTATAATAATCCTTTGGATTTTTCAGTTCATTGACTCCTGCCTCCAAAGATTTAAACTTCCACCCAGTAACAACAAAAAACAGTTACTTCATGTTTATCTCTTCTTTATGTGTATCATACCGTTTGGGGGAACCAAGTTTTTTCCAATAAAATTTCATAGATTGGATAATTAGATTTGAGATTGCTTGGTTAGTAATAGTGGCTTCTAAATCTGTATATCTATATTCATTGTCTTAAAGTTCTAAAGATACGAGAAAAAATGGTTGTTTGATTAGGGATAATCTAGTATTTTTTTTTAATTTGTATTTTGATTTTTGATCTTCTAAATAATTACCATTTTTAAGTTTCTAACTCCTATCCAATAAATATTATTTGGGAAAAACATTTCTCATGTTGTAGGAGAAGTGTATTATCATGTCACACACACATGTAATGGTGGGACCCACATATACATATAATTAGCATTATATATATATATGAGTCTCACCATTTATGTGTATGTAGAAATCTTCTTCTTCTCATGCAACATGAAAAATTTAAATCCTATATTATTTCCTCCAGCCCAGACCTTTTCTCCAACATTAGTAAGAAAGTAGCGAGGGGATAATTAACCTCTCTATCACTGAATTAAGGGTAACCATATATAACGGCGAAATTAGTGAGGGACTTTATCTTTTGCTAATTTTAGATTTTCTCGAATTTAAAATGTTAGTCATTTTCAAACTTAAACGTTAAAAAACACTATCATTGTTTCATCACATCTTTTAATTTACTTTATGTGCTTCTTAATATACGATTTAGTTAACTTTTTCAGAAAAATTAATAAGGAAGTTAAATAAATTATTTAATTATTCTGTTATATATTATTAGATTATTTATTAATTTATAAGTCTTACAAATTAGTTTAGAGAACAACAATAAATAAAAAATATTTAAAATAACTTATTTACTTTTTTAATCCTTTCAAAAAAAAAAGTTTATTTAATTTGGTCTTATAATAAAGAGTAAATGAATTAATTTCTTTTGTCGCTTTTCATCCCTTTTAGGCTATTACCAAGAAATCACAGCCAAAGGACAATAAATACAGAGAAGTATACCCAGCGCTACCGGATACAACTGGAAATAAATAATAATACTTAAGAGTTATGACTTACGAGTGCTAAATGTTAGTTTACCAAATATTCGTCCCATACTTAATATTTAATATAGGATCTAATTTAGAAGTTGATGTTCATCCTAAATATAAGGATTATTCCATATATTTAACAGTTTGTCCTTTATTAATATTTCTTCAACAATGATAAAGTAGGAGACGAAGAGAGAGGGATCATCTAGGAAGATGATCATTGTTTTAGAAAAAAATATACTACACAAGCTAACCTCTTTCGTTAAATCAAACTAATTAAATATATCTAAAATTAATGACGAGATGAAGTATTTTTTTCTCATATCCAAAGAACACTAACAGAATGAATGGAATCTGACCTGAAAATGCTTCCATGGGCGCTGGTGCAGCGTTGGCCGTCAGCATCGTTGTAGCCTCGTGATTTCGCCATAGAAATGCAGACCAAACAACCCCTAAAACCATTATATTCACTTTTTTTTTTCTTCATTCTTCTTCAAAAACTTCTTTTCTCTCTCCCCCTTCTTCGCTGATTAATTACCACCAAAACCCAAAAGCCTCCTTATATATATATATATATATATATATATATATATATAGACATACGCACATGACCTCCTTCACTGCGTTACCATTTGTTTTGGACTTTTGACATACATGTCTGCCATATATTGCCTTCACTACCTGGGAATTTACATCAATGAATTTCCTTGTTTAGTGCATTCTTCTCTTTCTCTCTCTACTTTTTTGTGATATTCTACTCTTAAATTGGTTTCTTTCCAAGTTTTCTCTTATTTATCATTTAGTTTTCTCTTTTGTGCCATTAATATTGAGTCCTTGAGAGACAAAAAATGAGTTATGAAATTAATGAGAAAATATGTTATTGGTTTCTGGAATAAGTAATTGGAGCAAATATTATTTTTACCCTCCATTCATATCCGAACACGGATCCTCTTATCAACTCATTTTCTCATCATCCTTCATTAGCTCATCCGGGATCGTTAATTGGGAAGAGGAGTCCATTTGGACCATTGATTGAGAAAATAAGAGAAAAGTTGAAGGAGTGATAACTTGATTACATGACTCATTTTTTACTTTTCAAATTGATTAGACGGACATGATTTAGAGGTTACGAGGGATGGTGAGAAAAATGATGATGAGAGAAACCGCACCCTATCATTCATATCCTGTATATACATTTAAATTTTTTGAGAAAGCTAAGCATCCAATGAATATATATAAGAGACTTAAATGCATTTATTACTTATTAGTGAATATAAATTGTTTATGCTTGGACAAAATCTGAAAGGCTTTTTAAATACTACTGAAAAGAAAATAATTAAAGAAATTCAATGAACAAAAATCATCCTAGAGACTAGGAGATGAACCTTCAATTATCGAAAGATGCAAAAACAAGCATAACTGAATTCTGATCCGTTGTGAATCAAAACGCGCGTGCTTTTATACATATATGGTGAACAGTAACTTCTTTTTAATTGATCAAAATATACATATAATAATTAGTTTTAAGCCGAATGCATGAAACTTCTATCATCTCACCAGTAATTTAAAGCCAACTCCTAAAACTTTCAAATTTTTGTAGTATTAGTCAGTTATCCTCAAAATAGTTGTTACCTCTTATCTTTAATATAAGAGCTAGATAACTAATTTATAAATATTAAAAATTTAGTTAAATTAGTTATTTGTAATAATTATGTGTTAATTTCATTAAAATATCATCTTTAATCATGTGACTTGTGATAAAAACCATGGTTATGATACCCGTGATGGACTAGCCAATTCGAACTAGAAACTGACAAACTAGTTATGAAACCAGTCCGGTCTGCCATAGAAACCATGGTCATGTTTTTTTTAAACGTCAATTGAAGCTCCCTTGTTCGACAGCTCCGACATGGAAAGAGAGAGAGAGATGAACAAACAGAGGTGGACAGAGCCCAGATCGGTGTCCTTCAAGGCTCAGATCGACAACATTTCTAGGCTCATATCGGCGAAAAACAAAGTTTGGCGTCCTCCGAGGCTCAAATCGGCGAAAATATTCGGCAACAAACCTTCGAGGCTTGTCATCATGAAAGAAAAAAAGAGTCAGCATTCTTCAAGGGGCAAAGCGATGAGAATCTCCAATGATGTTAAAGAAAAAACGGAGTTCGATCTTCGAGGTGAAAGAAAAATGGACTTGGTTAATGTGAAGGACGAGGCAGCTGAGCCTCCGAGCGGTTCACTTTCAACTAGCTATAGAGATATGTGGTGGAAACCCGGACGTAACAGCCAGGGACGGACCTTGGATAAATATTTTGGGGGGGCCAAAACCAGAAGAGGAAGATGAAGATGAAGTTCCAAAACGAGAAAAAAAGGAAAAAGAAAAAAAGAGAGTCATTAAATGCAATTTAAAGTGGACATGTCGTGCATCAATATCTCATGTGATGCAGGATTGTGCTCACAGAACACAAAAGAGGATTATCATTCACAGTACGACGTCGCGCTGCACGAAGTGAAGCTTTTGTCGGATATTGACAACCAAGAACCTTCGGTTTCAAATTTCGGTGATTCAGTTCTATCGTTATGATGCTTCCCTGAGAGGAAGAGAACCTGTGACGTAATTGTTGTTTCTTTTGTATTGAGTAGGTAGAGATTTGAATATAAAATAGACGTAATAGTAAAAGAAGAATCTGTATTATTAAACTAGCACATACAAAGTGAGCATACAAGAAATCGTATAACATAGAAAAGCTGTAAATGAACTTACAAGACCGCCAATTTTCGAATGAACAATGTAAATCCCGGCCCCAACTTTCGTTGTGTCCTTAAGACAATTTTGCTCCTCAATACGGATGCCAAAGGTTGTCCGAGCAATTGTCTCCGGGATAGAGCGGATGAATCGTCTCCGTAAAGATGGCCTGTCCCTCTGGGCCCAAGCCCAAGCGAATCAACGAGCCCGCGTCGAACGCACATAATGTATATGCACGAGAGAGAAAGAGAGTGTGTAGAAAAAACATAAACTAATCTGAACTAGGGCGCCCTATTTATAGACTCTGAAAAAAAACGATCACATGGACTTGTCTGCTGCTGCGAACTGGTGCGTTGTGCGCATGCACGTAATGTAACGGAATGAACGAGGCGACCCGCGTTTCAAGGCGAATCGGTGTGTCTCACGAACGTACGCACTAGAACGGAGCGAACGCAGGCACCGTGTCTATTCACGGCGAACGATTCGAACGGATCACAAAACGTAAGCGTTATTTGGTTGGAAAAGTCGAAGAGGCACAACGGGAATATCTAAACGTTCGGAAATTCAAAAAAGTTTAATAAAAAATTATTTTTAAATCCAAAAATTAATTTAATAAAAACCGAACCGAGCCGGACGGATGGCGCGCGTGTGTGTGGTGGACCAAGGGTCACCTAATGAAGGTTAAAATTGTTCTTGCTTGACGTTCAAGCAACATGTTCACAAGGTTGAAAAACAAAATTTTTCAGTATCTGCGGAACCCACAATGGATTTTTACTATTCATGTGAATAGTACCAGTAAAAATATTTTTACCGTGCCGGTAAATTATTTTTACTGTGCCTGGAAATAATATTTACTGTGATGGTAAATAATATTTGCGTGACAGTATAATAATTTTTCTTTACGGTAAATAATTTTTACCGTGAATGATAAATAATTTTTACTGCACCTGTAAATAATATTTAATGTGATGGTAAATAATATTTCTTGTCTTAGGTAAATAATCTTCTTGTTCGGGTAAATGATATTTCTTGCCGTAAATAATATTTATCGCACATTGATGAATAATATTTACCGCCCAAGAATAATTCTTTTCGATGTGACAGATCGCCTAAGTGGACCACAGAGCATACTCGAGGAAAACTCTTTGGTAAATAATATTTCTTGTACCATGCGGAAATACTATCCTTATGAACCATGAACTATGTCCGTAACTCTTTACAATACATATTTAGGATCTACTCATTAAAACACATGCGGGTTTCAGAATACCCGTGATCACTTGAAGACGTCAAAGAGTATGAAGTCCTCTAACGTTGATCCACACGATTATCTCTCGATTCTAATGGAACTCCTTCTCCTTGAATCCCCACTCCTTGAATCTTTGTAGGCGATATGAGGTGGAGAGCTCAAGTCTTGGATTTCTTACTCAAGACTTAGCCTTAAGAGGAAGAAGAGAACTTCCTTAAGAGGAAGAGAGAGAGAGAGAAAGCTTAAGAGAGAAGCTTGTGAATTGGTGAATTGGAATGAAGGAAATGAGTCTTATTTATAGAAACAATAACCCAATTACACCTATAGTCTTGACAAAGCCCAATAATAATTATTGGCCCAAACTTGCTAAATTACACAATAAAAAACAACCTTAGTGTGTAACCCATTAGGCCCAATTAGTTACTGACATAGATAAACTTGGATCAATTAAACTTCTTTAATGGGCCCAATTTATCTAATGACCACATAAGACAATAGCAATGCTCTGTGGCCCTAAAACTAATTGAGTTGATTAAGTGATCTACCTTTCTAATTTGGATACCGTGTCAGCATCATATCTCACATCGTCATTCACATTTAGTTGAGAGTAAAGATAAAGTATTATTTCTATTGGTTGAATAAATGTAGCTTTTCACAGAATAAGGAATCTTCTTCTATTGACTCTAGGATGGAACATGACTCTTCATGATCACTTGTTGTGCAAAGACTCTAGAGCCAACTAGAAGTCATCCAAGCTCTATAAGTTTTGTGAACGACTAATTCCTTGTAGGGGATTGTAGTCCTTTTGACATGTCCATCTATACTTATGTATTCGAGCTATAACCAATAGTACATTGTTCTCCCCATTCTCAGGCGGATAGAGTTGTACAGTCAAAGTATAACCTTGGACATAGTGTTTGATACATCCCTAGATGACAAATGATGAGAGACTTTACAAATCTAATGATACTCTCTATAGTGAATCCTTGTGGAGTCTCTCGGCGAGTCAGTTAGTTGTTGTTTGTTCTTTAACAGATCTACCTATGACATCAGCTAAGGCATCACCATGCCTACATTTCATTAGGTCCCTACCTTGTATCTCTATACAGTAGATGATGTTGTACTAGTCTTATTGAGATCACCAACGCCCTTTCTTGGTCATTCAACACTAGGAAAGAGTTTTAGGTAATAAATATGTAATGTCCTCAAGTCCTAATGATCATGATCCCTATCATAGATCCTTGAGTGAACACCTATTCTATTCCTAGGACTTTTATCTTTAACCACATTTAACCTTAAAAGAAAGGCGAAACATAAATATGGTAAAGATAAAATATGCTCAAATATATAAATAATGAAATACAAGGTGTTCATTTGACAAAACATATTGTCTCTAAGACACCTATATACTAACAATCTCCCACTTGGCCTAGAGCCAATCAGGTCGATGAGTCAAATTTAAAGACTCATAATAACTATCATGCTTTCTTTGAGAAAGACCCTTCGTTAGAAAATCGATCAGATTATTATCAGTGGAAACACAGTTCATCTTTATATACAACCTTTCAACAATCTCTCAGATGAGGTGATATTTTTAGAGCACATGTTTGGACCTTTGATGAGACCTTAGTTCTTGAACTGTGCTATAGCTCTATTGTTGTCACAATACAAAGGTATTGGATCAATAATGCTGGGAACTACTTCAAGTTCATTAATGAACTTCTTGATCCATACTACCTCCTTAACTACTTTTGAAGATGCTATGTATTCTTCCTCAGTAGTAGATTCTACCGTGGTCTCTTGCTTAGAACTCTTCCAATAAATTACTCCACCATTTAAGGTATAGATAAAGCTTGACTGAGATTTACAGTCATCTCTATCATTTTGGAGACTTGCATAAGTGAACCCTTTCACTTTCAACTCATCACTACCACCATAAACCGAAACATGATCTTTGATCCTTCTAGTACTTTAGGATCATTTAGTGTCCTCTCCAGGGTTAGCTTGGAATCAGCTTGTAATGCTCAAAGCAAAAGAGACATCTGGTCTTGTACATAGCATAGAATACATGATAGATCCAATTGCAGATGCATATGGAATCTTTTCCATGCTTTTCACACATGGCTTTAGAAAGATGAATTCCATGATTAACGAGAAGAAAACCCCTTTTTGACCCATCCATGCTAAACCTCTTTAGCATCTTATCTATGTACGTGGATTGAGATAATCACATTAACCTTTTGGATTTATTTCTATAGATCCTAATATCTAGTAATATAGGTCGCCTCTACCATATTGTTCATGGTGAAGTTCTCTGATAGCTAAATCTTCATGGACTGCAACATGGGAATGTCATTTCCAATGAAAAATATGTCATCCACATAAAGTACAAGGAAAATAATGGCACTCCTACTAACCTTCTTGCAAACACATGGTTCATCTTCATTCTTAATTAAGCTGTTACCTTTATCAACTTTATCAAAACGAAGATTCCAACTCCTGGAAGGTTGTTTAAGCCCATATATTGACTTCTGAAGTTTGGATACCATATCCTCTTGGCCTTTGGATTCAAAACCTTCAGGTTGAGTCATATACACTTCCTTCTTCAAGAAACTATTTAGGAAGGTGGGTTCGACATCCATTTTCCAAACCTCATAATCATGATGCGGTTATAGCTAGCATGATCCTAATAGATTTGATCATGGCAACACCGATAAGGTTTCCTTAAAGTCAATTCCTTGCCTTTGATGGTAACCTTTCGTAACAAACCTTGCTTTATAGGTTTGAATGTTGCCATATGAATTAATCTTCTTCTTGAAGACCCACTTGCATCCAATAGGAACTATTCCCTCAAGTAGTGGAACTAAGGTCCATACCTTGTTCTCATGCATTGAATCTACCTTGGACTCATGGCTTTACGCCATTCTGAGGAGTCAACATCTTTGACCGTCTCAGTGTAAGAAGTAAGGTCTTCATCCTTAACGGCCTGTTGGTTCTCAATTACGAAATCATTCCTCTTATGTTTATGAGTAACTCTAGAAGTCCTATAGGGCTGGGTGTTTACAGCCTCTAGTTGAGGCATTGCCTGATCATTAGACTCGGACTCTATTATCTATTCCTATAGGTCTTGTATTTCTTCCATTTCTACTTACTCCCACTATTTACATGAGAGAGTAGATCCTCCTCAAGAAAGGTTGCATTCTTGGACACAAACACTTTGTAGTCCTCAAGGAAGTAAAAGTAGTATCCCTTAGTTTCCTTGGGATAGCCTACAAAATAGCACAAGGTGCTCCTAGCCCCTAACTTATCCGGTGTTAGGGTCTTGACATAAACTGGACAGCCGCACATTTTGAGATAACTCAAGTTGGGCTTTTGGCCCCTCCATATCTCATACGAAGAAGTCTGAACAAACTTTGACTGAACCCTATTAAGAAGGTTTAACATCGTATTGAGGGCAAATCCCCAAAATGATTTTGGGAGCTTCTTCGCTCATTATTGACTGTACCATGTCAAGTAATGTTCGGTTCCTCCTCTTAGACACACCATTCTGATGTAGTATGTATGGAGCCGTCGACTGTGAGAGAATCCCTTTCTCTCTTAGATAATCCTGAAACTCCTGACTCAGATATTCACCTCCTCAATCAAATCGAAGTGTCTTAATCATCTTGCCAAGTTGTTTCTCTACTTCATTCTAAACTCTTTGAACTTTTCAAAGGCCTCAGATTTGTGTCTCATAAGATACACATATCCAAATTTGTACTCATCATTAGTAAAGGTGATAAAGTAGGAGTATCCTCCTCTAGCTTGAGTAGACATGGGCTCACAAACATCAGAATGAATGAGTTCCAACAACTCATTGGCTCTGTGACTCACAAGCTTCTCAAGCTTGTTCTTCGTCATCTTACTAGCCAAACAAGATTCACAAGGCCCATAGGATTGAAAATCCATGGAATCTAGATAACCGTCATGATGGAGTCTAGACAATCTTGTCTCATTAATGTGTCCCAACCTACTCTGCAAAAGATAGGATCGATTATCTAACCTTGGTTTTTTAACTTGAACGCTAAGAAGTTCATTATTCGAGTCTAAATCTAAAGCATATAATCCATTTACCCGAGATGCGCAAGCATAAACAAAATTATTCATAATGATAAAAACTTGCCATCATTTATTATAACATTAAAAAATATTGTTCTAAATGGGAAATAGAAATTATGTTTTGATAAATAGAATGAACATAAAAACAATTATTCAAATGCAAAGAAAGGCTCGTAGGCAACACAAGGTCTAAATCTCCGCAATTGATGTAGCAACTCTTGCTCTTCTCAACATGCAGAGATTCACCTCGTTCTTGTTCAACTTCCTAGGATTCTTTAGTACTTGCAACAAATTGCAGATGTAGAACTACAACTAGTATCCAATAGCCATGAAGTTGAATCAACACTTGAAAAAAAATTAAATTTTATAGTGAACATACCAGAGGTAGAACCATCACCATGCTTCTTTCCCTTGAGGCTCGCAAGGTATAATGGGCAGTTCCTCTTCCAATGTTCTTTTTGACAGTGGAAGCATACAGCAGAAGCTTTATCATTTGATTTCCCCTTTCCTTTTCCCTTACCCTTCTTATTCTTGGGCTTTCCTTTGGGTTTAAAATTTTCTGTTTGCACAGACTTGCCCTTGCCCTTAGAAGGCCCATCAATCAGAAGAGCTTGGGTCCTATTCTTTTTAATGGCACTCTCAGCAGTGGTCAGTAGTTGCAACAACTCAGGGAGTGTTGATTCTACTTTATTCATATAATAATTGACCACAAAACCATTAAATGAAAGTGGCAAGGACTGCTTCTTTTGAGGTCTCAAAGCGCTCGGTCCTCCTTTGCTTATCATAAAGCTCTTGCAAATGCAAGATTATAGAGGGAGCATCCATATGCTCATGCTGACGCTGGAGCTCTGCAGACATTGAAGCCAACAGTATACAAACTGCCTGCTCATTGTCTGCTAAGTGCTGTTTATGGGTTTCCCAATCAAACTGATCTTACCCTTCTTGCCCTAGAGTAGGAGCAACAGGAATTGAAGAATCTATGATATAAGCTTTCTTCTCAGAATATAAAACTATTTTCACATTCCGATATTAGTCCATAAAGATTGCTCCAGTTAACTTATTAGTATCCAGAATAGAGCGTAGATTAAAAGTTCCAACCATAGACTCAAATGCTGGAAATAAAAGATGGACATATATGTGTATTTCATGAAATTAAAACAACCATATACAGAGACTTTTAAATGTATATGACCCTCCCACTATTTTTCTAAAATCAATGATCCTCAGTTATTGATTTAGGGTTATCCTTCATAAAGAATATCCGTAGTGGGCTAAGAGAACGACTAGATTCATTAGTTTCCGGCTGAGCCTGCAAAACCAACTTGTCTAGTGGGTTTAATCAACAACATCTCCATGTCTTCTCTTAGATCATCAGGTTGACAACATTTTGTCACTTAGTGTCACATCACTATGTAACAACCTGGCAACATTGTCTTAAATGTATAGACTGGGTGAGCCTGCGCAGACTATACATTTTGTCCAAGACAAACCATCATCCTAAGTGTCCTTGCACTATTACCCGATGAAATGATAGGTCTTAGCTGAGCTAGAGAGTACTACCATGTCAAAGGGATTTAAGTGTAATACACTTCAGATAACACTCTTACCCGACGAAACAATAGGTCTTAGCTGAGCTAGAGAGCACTACCATTTAGAAGGGATTTAAATGCCACTAATAATGGGAGACAATCAAACATGCTAGATAATTTTCACGAGGGATTCTTTTCAAGTCTCATCATATAATAAAACTAATTATCACATAATTAATTTTATCTTGCATGCATAATTAGACATATAAATTTACTAACTATCACATATTTAATTTTATACGGCTTGTCTTATCATGCATACTAGTCTTAATTTCAAAATTCAAAACTTTGAAATTTAAACTCTTAATCCTTGTTCCTTTGAAAAGGTTAGAAACATATACACAAGCAATTTGCAAATCCTAAATAACCATTGAATCATCTACATGAAAAGCATCAACACTTTGATGATTAACCATATTTCATAATCAGGATTCAAAATCTTGTTCATAAAATAGTAGACTTCAAAACTCTTTTTGAAAATTCAATAGGAATAACCGACGTGTGTTTGCGGTAATGAGCCCGGCTCGATACCACTTGAAGGTTAAAATTGTTCTTGCTTGACGTTCAAGCAACATGTTCACAAGGTTGAAAAACAAAATTTTTCAAGATTATGCGGAACCCACAATGGATTTTTACTATTCATGTGAATAGTACCAGTAAAAATATTTTTACCGTGCCGGTAAATTATTTTTACTGTGCCTGGAAATAATATTTACTGTGATGGTAAATAATATTTACTGTGACGGTAAATAATTTTTACTGCGCCGGTAAATAATTTTTACCGTGAACGATAAATAATTTTTACTGCGCCTGTAAATAATATTTACTGTGATGGTAAATAATATTTACTGTGCCGGTAAATAATCTTTACTGTTCGGGTAAATGATATTTACTGCACCGGTAAATAATATTTACTGCACCAGTGAATAATATTTACCGCCCAAGAATAATTCTTTTCGATGTGACAGATCGCCTAAGTCACCACGAGCATACTCAGAAAACTCTTTGGTAAATAATATTTACTGTACCATGCGGAAATACTATCCTTATGAACCATGAACTATGTACCGTAACTCTTTACAATACATATTTAGGATCTACTCATTAAAACACATACAGGGTTTTCAGAATACCGTGATCACTTGAAGACGTCAAAGAAGTATGAAGTCTCTAACGTTGATCCACACGATTATCTTGATCGCTAATGAGAACTCCTTCTCCTCAATCCCCGACTCTCAACGCCATAAAAGCAAGAATAATGTGGAGAGCTCAAGTCTTTGGATTTCTTACTCAAGACTAAGAGGTAAGATAACTTCCTTAAGAGGAAGAGAGAGAGAGAGAAGCTTAAGAGAGAAGGCTTTGTGAATTGGTGAATTGGAATGAAAAATGAGTCTTATTTATAAAAATGGGTGAACCATGGCCACATCTTCTTCTTTCAATGTGAGCCACATATTCATTTCTACTTCAAATCAAAGTGCTTTTGAAAAATCAATTATTCCAAAGTGATTCTTGAACAATTAATTATTTCATGAAGTCTTTTATAATTAATTATAATAATCAATTATTCATGAATAGTAAAATATGAATAGTACTTTTCACTTAAGACTATTCATTTGACACTATTCACGTGAATAAATAATTACTAATTAATTACTCTCTTTATCCAATCCGATTGGATAAATTTGGATAATTCATAAATTATCCTTAATCTCCTTCTCCTAATCTCATTATAATGGGCCAAGTTCTAACCCAATTACATCAATAGTCTTGACAAAGCCCAATAACATTTATTGGTCCAAACTTGCTAAACTAAGAATCAAGAATAACCTTTTAGTGTGTGACCTATTGGCCAATTAATTAACATCGTATAGATAAACTTGAACCAATTAAACTCCTTTAATAAGTCAATTTATCTAATGACTACATAAGACACTAAAGAATGCTTCTGCAGTCTTAACTAATCAAGTTGATCAAGTGATCTACCTTTCTAATTTGATATCTTGTGCATGTATCATCCCTTACAACGCGTTGTTCAATTTAGTCAAGAGTAAGGATGGAGTATCAACTCTCTTGATTGACTAAATGTAGCTATTTCACGTAATCTAGGAATATTCTTCTATTGACTCTAAGACGGATCATGACTCTTCATGATCACTTACTATGCATAGATTCCCGAGTCAACTAGAAGTCATCCAAGCCCTACCGGTCTTGTGAACAACTAATCCCTTGTAGGGGATTGTAAGTCCTTTCGGCATGTCCATCTATACTCATGTATTGGGTTATACCCAAGAGTACACTGTTCTCCCCATATTTCAGGCGGATAGAGTTGTACAGTCAAAGTATAACCTTAGGACATAGTGTTTGATAACATCCTCAAGTCGAAGATGATCCGCACTACCAAATGATAAGAGACATTACAAATCCAATGATACTCTCTACAATGAATCCTTGTGGAGTCTCTCGGTGGGTCGGTTCGGTCTTATCTCGTTTCTCTAACAGATCCACCCACGACATCAGCTAAGGCATCAACATGCCTGCATTCCATGAGGTCCCTACCTTGTATCACTATACAAGTAGATGATGTCGTACTAGTCTTATTGAGATCACCAATGCCCTTTTCTTGGTGATTCAAGACTAGGAACAATTTTCAGGCAATAGACATGTAGTGTCCTCGATTCCTCATGATCATGATCTCTATCATAGATCATCGAGTAAACACCTATTCTATTCCATGGGCCTTTATCTTTAAACTCATATTAACCATAAAATATAGGCGAGACATAAATATGATAAAGATAAATTATGCTCCAATAAATAAATCATGAAATACTAAATAGTAAAAGGTGTTCAACCGATAAAATAGATTGTCTCTAGGACACCTTTATACTAACACCTAAGTCCTCACCCCTCCACAAAAGTGGGTTGGCCCAAGGGCCCAATTAGTAGGAGTCAAGTTGGGGTTTATATACCCTCAAATTTCTCTCCAACTAAGCAATGTGGGACTATTCTCTCACACACACATTCCTTCTTACTTTTCCTCTTATTTTCCATCCTTCTTCTTATTCATAACCCATGAGATTTTCTCCTAAAATTCCAACAATCCCCCACATGTATAAGAATTTAGTCCATCATGACCAAATGCAATTGATCATGTATGCAAAGTGCGGTTCCTCTACGAGAAACAACGCATCGAGAAAGGTAGGGGTTACCTTTGAACCTTCTCTAGTAAAAACCTATCAGATATACTGGTCAATCGTGTGACGCTACTGTCTTGAACCGTTGACCTTTTAATGTATACCAAGACAATAGGAGTTACACAGTTGCTCCTCTAGCATCGTTAGTTCTCATGTTGTGTCCATTTTGGCCCTTGACACCACCTGGTTCTGTGAGTGTTCTAGAGAATCGGCCGTTTTTAATTCTCATAAAAGCGGCCCGCACTTCACACTCACATAGGTGATTCCTTGTGATGTAAATCAACGTACATCTTCAGAAACCATTAAAAGCTTAAACGCTTACCCTTATATATATGCACTGTCTTGTCTAGGAATATGAGTTTAAAAACTCCACAGTGTTAACAGTCGATCATCACTTAGTTGTCTCTTTGAACCTAGTTCGTGGGATCTCCACTCTTCTAGGTAGAGTTACCGCAATAATCAACAATGTATCGGCCTTAAACCCATTCCTTTGGACAATTTTCTAACTAACTTTCTAGGAATCCATTTAGTCAATGGATCTGCTATATTCTCTTTTGATTTCACATAATCAATTGAGATGATTCCATTCGAAAGTAGTTGTCTAACGGTATCATGTCTACGACGTATATGTCTAGACTTGCCGTTGTACATGACATTCTTGGCTCTACCAATAGTCGCTTGACTATCACAAAGTGTATACACACGGGCCGGTATGGTTTTGGCCAACTAGGAATGTCTTCAAGAAAATTACGAAGCCACTCGCTTCCTCACCGGCCTTTATCTAACGCAACGAAGTCTGTTTCCATAGTTGATCTTGCAATGCAAGTCTGCTTAGATGACTTCCAAGACACAGCACCCCCACTAAGGGTGAATACATATCCACTTGTGGATCTTGTGTCATTAGAGTTGGTTATCCAATTTGCATCACCATATCCTTCTAGTACTGTAGGGTACTTTTCATAATGTAAAGCAAAGTTTTGAGTTTGCTTAAGTAACCCAAAACTCTTATCATAGCTTTCCAATGAAACTCATTTGGATTATTTGTAAAGTGACTCAACATGCTTACTGCATAGGCAATACCAAGTCTAGTGTAGTTTATAACATACATAAGACTGCCTAGCACTTGAGCATACTCTTTTTGTTTAATAGCTTCACCAGTATTTCTTAACAGTCGAAGACTAGTTTCTATAGGGGTTGACACAGGAGCTATGTTTAAACTCTTGAATTTCTCGAGAATTTTAGAAACAGTGTGTTTGGGATAAAGCTAACCCTCCAGATGTTTTATGGATTTTAATTCCTAAAATAACATCTGCTAGACCTATATCTTTCATGTCGAACTTACTAGTAAGCAATCGCTTAGTAGCTTTAATCATTTGATTATTACTACTTGTTATCAACATGTCATCTACATGAAGACAAACTATGGCAAACCCATTTTCAGTATTTTGAATGTATATACACTTGTCACATTCATTAATACTAAAGCCATTTGATAACATAACTTTATCAAATTTCACATGCCATTGTTTTGGGGCTTGTTTAAGTCCATAAAGGGACTTTATTAAATGACAAACTTTTCGTTCTGTCCCGAGACAACAAATCCCTCAAAGTTGTTCTAGATAAATTTCTTCCTCTAATTCACCATTCAAGAAGGTTTGTCTTTACATCCATTTGATGTAACTCCAACCCATTCAATGATGCTAACACGATTAACATCTGAATGGATGTAATTCTTGTAACCGGTGAATAGGTATCAAAGTAGTCTAGGCCTTCACGTTGTCTGTAGCCTTTTACTACCAGCCTAGCTTTGTACTTATCAATAGTGCCATCTGCTTTCATCTTCTCTTTGAAGATCCACTTAGTTCCTAGAGGTTTATTTCCAGGGGGAAGGTCAACCAATTCCCAAGTGTGGTTTGACATAATAGATTCAACTTCACTATTGATAGCCTCTTCCCAGAATGGTGCTTCAGGGGAACCCATAACCTCTCCAAATGTTCGAGGCTCAATTTCTAGTATATAAGTCATGAAATTAGGACCAAAGGATGTTGAAGTCCTTTGCCTAGTACTACGTCTAGGTTCCTCATGTTCAAGATTATCATTACTTATAGTATCCTGAGATATCACTGTGTTGTTGTTATCATTATTTTTATTGTACGGAAATATGTTCTCAAAGAACGTAGCATTCCTTGACTCAATAACCGTATTCACATGGATATCGGATACATCAGACTTATAAACCAGAAAACGATATGCACTACTATTATGTGCATAACCAATAAACACACAATCTACTGTCTTGGGTCCAATTCTTAACCCTTTAGGTTTAGGAATCTCAACCTTTGCCAAGCACCCCCACACTTTCAAAAATTTCAAGGAAGGTTTCTTTCCTTTCCATATTTCATATGGTATGCTTTTTATCGTTTTATGAGGCACTCTGTTAATTAGAAAGCTAGCCGTTAGAATGGCTTCACCCCACAAATTTTGTGGTAAACCGAACTCAATTAATAATGCATTCATCATTTCTTTTAGTGTTCGACTTTTCCTTTCTGCAATCCCATTTGATTGAGGAGCATAAGGAGCAGTAGTCTGGTGTATAATACCAGATTCTATACAGAATTCTTTGAATGGGCCATCATATTCTCCCCCACGATCGCTCCTTACTATTTTAATTTTCTTGTTAAGTTGATTTTCAACTTCAATTTTATATTGTTTAAAAGCAGTAATAGCCTCATCTTTACTATTAAGCAAATACACATAATAAAATCTTCTACAATCATCAATAAATGTAATAAAATATTTCTTATTACCCCTAGATGGTACAGATTTCATATCACATATATGAGTATGTATTAAATCTAACAACTCAGTTGATCTTTCAACAGAAGAAAAAGGTAACTTAGAAAATTTTGATTCAATGCATACTTGACATTTATCTTTATTTGAACAATCAACTTTAGGCAATAATTCTAAATGAATTAAATTTTTAATTGATTTATAATTAACATGTCCTAATCTTTGATGCCATAAATTAGAGGACTCAAGCATATAGATAGAAGCAATATTATTATTAATAGCATCGTTATTGGTGACAAATCATTACATTAACTTTGAAAAGGCCCTCACTAAGGTAACCTTTTCCAACATACATATCATTCTTAGAAAGTATAAACTTATCAGATACAAATACAAGCTTAAAACCATTCTTGCTTAAGAGGGATCCAGAAATCAGATTCTTACAAATATCAGGCATATGAAGCACATCAACAAGTGTCACGACTTTTCCAGAAATCATCTTCAACACCACTTTCCCAAAACCTTCAACCTTTGAAGAAGAAGAATTTCCCATATACAGTTGTTCATCTTGCTTCGCAGGGGTGTAAGAAGAGAACATCCACTTGTTTGCACATACATGCCTGGTGGCACCAGTGTCCACCCACCACTCCTTGGTATTTCCAACCAAGTTACATTGCATTACAACCGCCTGAAAGACTCATATTATCCATCATATCGGTGGTATTGTCAACCATGTTGGCTTCGGTGTTCTTCTTCTTAATATTCTTTGGCTTCCTACAATCCTTAGCATGGTGGCTAGGCTTCCCACAATTGTAACACTTGCCTTTGAATTTCTGGCCTTTGCTAGGACCTTTGTTATGGCCTTGTTTGAATGTTCCCTCATTAGAGCGTTTGTGTTTCTTGGGTTTCGGACCATCTTCCACAATGTTGGCCTTTGAAACTATGGGGTTGCTGCCAAGTTTCTTTTCAAAAATCTTGCTGTCTTCTTCTATTCTCAATCTTACAATCAAATCTTCAAGTGACATCTCTTTACGCTTGTGCTTGAGGTAATTCTTGAAGTCCTTCCAAGATGGTGGCGCTTTTTCAATAAAAAAAGAACTTGTAAAGACTCGCTTAGAGACATCCCTTCAAAGATGAATCTCGTGCACGATCAATTGAAGTTCTTCAACTTGACTTACCACAGATTTAGAGTCAAACATCTTGAAGCCCAAAAATCTGCCAACAATAAATTTCTTTAAGCCAAAGCATCTTCGAGTTTTGTACTTCTTGTCCAGACTCTCCCATAATGCTTTGGTTGTCTCCAAAGCACTATATACAGTATCTAGACCATTGAGAATGTAGTTTCTACAAAGGAAATCAGAATGCTTCCAAGCATCTATCGCAGCAACCTTTTCCTTGTCAGCCTGTTGTCCTTCTTCCAATTTTGGAGCATCTTCAGTGAGAAACCGTGCCAAGTTCAATGTGGTTAAATAGAAAAACATCTTCGGTTGCCATCTTTTAAAATCATTCTCATTGAACTTTTCTGGTTTTTCACCATGCATTGGAGCAGGACCACTTGGGTTAATCAGATTGGTACTTGTAATTGCCATTTCTGTTATTAAAACAGAAACTCTGATTTAATCACACAGATTAATCCAAAACAATATAATACTCCCTCCGGTCCTAATTATAGGAGCAAATTTTGGAGTTAGTTTTGGTCCTAATTATAAGAGCAAGTTTTAACTTTTGTCAATTTTTTCCAATAATACCCCTATCTATACTTTTTCAATAAGAATTAACTAGAAAATATAAAAGAATTGTCAAAAGTAAAAACAGAAATGCTTAATTGCATTTTATCCATGGTTATTTCATACAGACAAATAAAACAAATGTATTAAAAAACTAGAAAATATAAAAGAATGGTAAAAAGTAGGATTGTAATAAATTGCGTGACAAATAATAAAAATCTATAACATAAGGTTTGATGTGTGCAAAAGAAGACTTGAAAAATTATATATCCAAAAACATCTCATATTTTTTAAAGAAAATATTTATCACACACCATTAAATATCACACGCATATTAGTAATTGGAAAAAGGAAATAATAGTTGATATTAAAAAAGATGGTGCTACTGTGGTGGTGACACGCTTAGTTGATATTGCACCGTAGCGGTAATAAAAATATCAAGTCCCTGAGATCTTATCATCGGTTGACTGCAGGCAAAAGAGTTCGGTTGGCTGATCACAACTTCAATTACAGAGACACCTGTCCATATAAATAGCAAGGGTATTTTAGGAAAATACATATAATTAACTAATTTAACTTTCCTCCTTAATCCTTCCAAATTCTGGTAATTTGCTCCTATAATTAGGACCGGAGGGAGTAATAATATTCGCAAAAAATTAAACACAGATTCAATTCAATATCACTACCAATGTATGAAATCAGCAAAGATATAAATTACTATAAACTGATTTCAAACCAAAAATTGTCTTAAGATTGTTGTTTCTTTTGTATTGAGTAGGTAGAGATTTAAATATAAAATAGACATTTAATAGTAAAAGAAGAATCTGTATTATTAAACTAGCACATACAGTGAGCATACAAGAAATCTGTATAACATAGAAAAGCTGTAAATGAACTCACAAGACTGCCAATTTTCGAATGAACAATGCAAAAATCTGGGCCTAACTTTCATTGTGTCCTTAAGACAATTTTGCTCCCTCAATACGGATGCCAAAGGTTGTCCGAGCAATTGTCTCTCGGGATAGAGCGGATGAATTGTCTCCGGAAAGATGGCTCTGTCTGTCTGAAGCCCAATCGAATCCAACGAGTCTGCTTTCGGAACGCACATAAAGTATATGCAGAATGCAGAGAGAAAGAGAGTGTGCAGAAAAAACGTAAACTAATCTGTACTAGGGCGCCCTATTTATAGACTCTGAAAAAACACGATCAGATGGACTTGTTTACTGCTGCGAACTGGTGCGTTGTGTAGACAGACGCACCAGAACGGAACGAACAGAGGCGACCCGCATCTGTTCAAGGCGAACTGGTGTGTCTCACGAACAGACGCACTAGAACGGAGCGAACAGAGGCGACTCGCGTATGTTCACGGCGAATGATCCGAACGGATCACAAAACGCAGCCGCTGGTTGGAAAAGTCGGAGAGGCACAACGGGAATATCTAAACGTTCGGAAATTCAAAAAATAATTTAATAAAAAATTATGTTTAAATCCAAAAATTAATTTTTTTATTTCACACGCGTGGACTGCCGGGCGGGCGACGCGCGCGACCGAGCCGGACGGACGGACGGCGGCGGTGGCACGCGTGTGTGTGGTGGACCAAGGGTCACCTAAGTCCTCACCCCTCCACAAAAGTGGGTTGGCCCAAGGGCCCAATTAGTAGGAGTCAAGTTGGGGTTTATATACCCTCAAATTTCTCTCCAACTAAGCAATGTGAGACTATTCTCTCTCACACACATTCCTTCTTACTTTTCCTCTTCTTTTCCATCCTTTTTCTTATTCATAACTCATGGGATTTTCTCCTAAAATTCCAACAATTAATTAGAAAGGCGATAGCTGATACTCTGATGTTCTACTATCCCTTCGCCGGCCGGCTCTGAGGAAGATTGCGGACACAACGAGGTTTTGGAGCTTCTACAGTAGATGAAGTTGAAGAGGGTTTTGATTTATCTGGACCGCTGCACATGATTCAGTTCACAATTATCAGCGGACGAAGTGAAGATCGGGGTAGAGAAAATTCAAAGCTTCTATCTCTCTTGATAGTTAAATGATTCATAGAAGAGAGAAAGTAAGAGACTGTACATGATTCAAATGGTTGGATTCAAACTCAGCCCCCCTTGGCAGACTGCACATGATTCAGACTGCAAACGTCCCTTATTATTTTCTAAACAAATTTTTTTTTGGGGGGCCATATCTTCTAAGGTTCGTCCCTGGTAACAGCAGTATCCATCAGGTACGGGGAGACATAAAATCCATCGGATAAAGCAGGGGTATGGGGAGACGGCAGGGGAGTATTCACCACGAGTTGTTAAAATTTTCATGTATTCTCCAAGAATTCAATGGATAAAGCAGGGAAAAATCCATGGGAATAAAACCATGACACCTTTCAACTTTTTTTAAGACAAAGGAAATTTGTCCACCCTCCTGACATAAGGTGTTGCAGGATTTTTTATCAAAAAAAGTTTGGTCTTGCACATTTTCCCATCGGTCTAACTCACCCTAATTACATATAAATATTAAAATATAAAAATTGGAAGTTTTAGGAGTTGGCTTTAAATTACTGGTGAGATGATGGAAGTTGCATGTATTCGACTTAAAATTAATTATTATATGTATATTTTGACCAATTAAAAAGAAGTTACTGTTCACCATATACATATAAAAGCACGCGCGTTTTGATTCATAATGGATCAGAATTCAGTTATGCTTGTTTTTGCATCTTCTTCGGTAATTGAAGCTTCATATCCTAGTCTCTAGGATCATTTTTCTTCATTGAATCTGTTTTAATTATTTTATTTTCAGTAGCATTTAAAAAACCTTTCAAATTTTGTCCAAGCATACATAATTTATATTCACTAATAACAAGTAACAAATGCATTTTAGACTCTTATTCATTGGATGCTTAGCTTTCTCAAAAAATTTAGATGCATGTACATGGATATGAATGGAGGGTAAAAATAATATTTGCTCCATTTACTTATTCCAGAAACCAATAACATATTTTCTCATTAATTTTATAACTCTTTTTTTTTTCCCTATCAAGGTCTCAATATTAATGAGACAGAAGAGAAAACTAAATGATAAATAAGGGAAAACTTGGAAATAAACAAATTTAAGAGTACATGATCACAGAAAAGTAGAGAGGGATAGAGAAGAATGCACTAAACAGGAAATTCATTGACGTATATTCCCATGTAGTGAAGGCAATATCTAGGCTTTTGGGTTTTGGTGGTAATTAATCAGCGAAGGGAGAGAGAGAAAAGAAGTTTTAGAGAAGAATGAAGAACATAATGGTGAATATAATGGTTTTAGGGGTTGTTTGGTCTGCATTTCTATGGCGAAATCATGAGGCGACGACGGTGCGACGGCCAACGCTGCACCGGCGCCAATGGAAGCATTTTCAGGTTAGATTCTATTCATTCTGTTAGCGTTCTTTGGATATGAGGAAAAAAAATACTTCATCTCGTACTTAACTTTACATATATTTAACTAATTTGATTAAAAGAAAGATGTTAGCTTATATAGTACTCTTTTTTCTAAGAAATTATGATCATCTTCCTAGATGATTCCTCCCTCCTCCTCTTTGAAGGAATATCAATAAGGCTTATTTATGGGAAAAGCTGGTAAACATGTGAAATAATTCTTACATTTAGAATCAGCATCAACTTCCAAATTAGGTTCTATATTGATAACAGGAGCAATAATTTGTTAACTTACATTTAGCACTGTTGAGTATTATTTCCAGTTGTATCCGGTAGCGCTGGATATACTTTTCCGTGTTTATTGTCCTTTGACTGTGATTTTTTGGTAATAGCCTAATAGGGGGATGAAAAGCGACAAACGAAATTAATTCATTTACTCCTCAATATAAGGCCAAATTAAATAATTTTTTTGTTCTTGAAAGAATTAAAGAAGTAAATAAGTTATTTTAAAGAATTTTTATTTATTGTTCTCCAAACTAATTTGTAAGACTTATAAATTAATATATAATCTAATAATATGTAACAGAATAATTAAGTAATTTATTTAGCTTCCTTATTAATTTTTTAAAAAAGTTAACTGAATATTATATTAAGGTTATTTATCTTGATATATATATCCCTAAGATAGATAGGATTCAAATACATTGAACGGTCTGGAATTAGACCACCTTTCTCATTTGGAAGAGGGTTGGTGTTGATTTTCAAGTTGTGATGTATGTACCAACACTCACAAGAAGAGGAGTCATTTAATGAAAAGTTGTGTGAAAATATCTTGCATAAACAAACGTATTTGGTACAATCATTTGAGGATTCACATGACAATATAATAATACCCGGAGGGAAAGAAAACGTCATGGAGCAGAATAATGAGAAAGGACACTAGCCCTCTTCCTAAAAGGATGGTTCATTTATTAGCCAGTGAATGACTCCTCTACTAGTGAGCATTGATAATGACATCACAACTTGAAAATCAAACCAACCCTCTTGCATATGAGAAAGTAAACCAACCTTTCAATTGTGCGCTTTGTTCATTTAATGAAAAGTAATATGAAAATATCTTGTATAAACAAACGTGTTTGGTACAATCATTTGAGTTTTCACATGACAATAGTATCTGGAGGGGGAGAAAACGTCATGGCGAATAATAATGAAAAAGGACACTAACACTCTTCCAAAAGGGATGGTATCATTTATTAGCCAATAAATGACTCATCTCCTTGTCATCGTTGGTACAGACATCACGACTTGAATATCAACACCAACCCCTTCCAAATGAGAAAAGACACCAGCCCTTTTCAATCACACTCTCTATTCATTTAATGAAAAGTAGTGTGAAAATATCTTTCATAAACAAACGTATTTGGTACAGTCATTTAAGTTTTCACATCGCAATAGTACACGGAGGGAGAGAAAACGTCATAGCAAAAAATAATGAGAAAGGACACTAGCCCTCTTCCAAAAGGGATGGTGTCATTTATCAGTCAATAAAAGACTCCTCTCGTAGTGAGCTTTGGTGATGACATCATAGCTTGAAAATCACCACCAACCCTCTTCTAATTGAGAAAGGATACCAACCCTTTTCAATTATGTGCTCTGTTCATTTAATGAAAGGTAATGTCAAAATATCTTGAATAAACAGACGTATTTGGTCTAGTCATTTGATTTTTCACATGATAATAGTACCTGGAAGGGGAGAAAACATCATGGCGAAGAATAATAAGAAAGGACACCAGCACTCATCCAAAAGGGATGGTTTCATTTCTTAGCCCATAAATGACTCCTCTCCTTTCAAGCGTTAGTAATATCATCACAACTTGAAAATCAACACCAACCCTCTTCCAAATAAGAAAGGATACCAACCCTTTTCAATTACATGCTCTATTCATTTAATGAAAAGTATTGTTGAAATAAATTGAATAAACAAATGACTCCTCTCCTTGTAAGCATTAGTAATGTCATCACAACTGAGAAAGGATACCAATCTTTTTCAATCACGTGCTCTGTTCATTTAATGAAAAGTATTGTGAAAATAAATTGAAAAAACAAACGTATTTGGTACAGTCATTTGAGTTTTCACATGACAATAGTAGCTGGTGGGGTAATGGCGAAGAATAATGAGAAAGGACAATAACCCTCTTCCGAAAGGGATGGTGTCATTTATTAGCCAATACATAACTCCTCTTCTTGTGAGCATTGATCCAGACATCACAACTTGAAAATTAACACCAACCCTCTTCCAAATAAGAAAAGACACCAACCTTTTTCAATTACGCGCTCTGTTCATTTCATGAAAAGTAGTGTGAAAATATCTTTCGTAAACAAACATATTTGGTATAGTCATTTGAGGTTTCACAAGACAATAGTACCCGGAGGGAGAGAAAGGATACTAGCCCTCTTCCTAAAGGGATGGTGTTATTAATTAGCCAATAAATGAATCCTCTCCTAGTGAGCATTGGTAATGAGATCACAGCTTCAAAATCAATACCAACACTCTTCCAAATGAGAAAGGACAACAACCCTTTTCAATTACGTGCTCTCTTCATTTAATAAAAGGTAATGCGAAAATATCTTGAATAAACACACGTATTAGGAACAATAATTTGAGTTTGCACATGTCAATACCAGCACTCTTCCAAAAGGGATGGTGTCATTTATTACCCAATAAATGACTCCCATCCTTGAGAGTGTTGGTACAGACATCGCAACTTGAGAATCAACTCCAACGCTCTTATAAATGAGAAAGGACACCAACCCTTTTCAATGACGCGCTCTATTCATTTAATGAAAAGTAATGAGAAAATATCTTGAATAAGCAAACGTATTTGATATAGTCATTTGAGTTTTTACATGACAAAAGTACTTGGAAGGGGAGAAAACATCATGGCGAATAATATTGACAAGGGACACCAGCCCTCTTCCAAAAGGGATGGTGTCATTTTTTAGCCAATAAATGACTCCTTTCCTTGTGAGTGTTAGTAATGTTATCACAACTTGAAAATCAACACCGACCCTCTTACAAATGAAAAGGACACCAACCCTTTTCAACTATGTGTTCCATTCTTTTAATAAAAAGTAATGTGAAATCTAATATACAAACGTATTTTGTACAATCATTTGAGTTTTCACATGACAATAGTAGCTAGAGGGGGAGAAAACATCATGGTGAAGAATAATGAGAAAGGACACCAATCCTCTTCCAAAAGGGATGGTTTCATTTATTAGCCAACAAACGACTCCTTTCCAAGTGAACATTGGTAATGATATCACAACTTGAAAATCAACATCAACCCTCTTCCAAATGAGAATGGACACCAACCCTTTTCAACAACGCATTGTATTCTTTTGATGAAAAGTAATGTGGAAATATCTTGAATAATCAAACGTATTTGGTACAGTCATTTGAGTTTTTACATGACAATAGTACCTGGAAGGGGAAAAAACGTTATGGCGAAGAATAATGAGAAAAGACACCAGCATTCTTCCGAAAGGGATGGTGACATTTTTTAGCCAATAAATGACTTTTCTCCTTTTGAGCATTTGTAATTTCATCACAACTTGAAAATCAACACCAACCCTCTTCCAAATGAGAAAGGACACCAACTCATTTCAAATATGCGTTTTGTTCATTTAATTAAAAGTAATGTGAAAATATTTTGAATAAACAAACGTGTTTGGTACAATCCTTTGAGTTTTGACATAACAATAGTACCTGGAGGGGGAGAAAACATCATGGTGAAGAACAATGAGAAAGTACACCAACTCTCTTCCAAAAGGGATGGAGTCATTTTTTAGCCAATAAATGACTCTCTCCTTTTGAGGGTTGGTAAAGTCATCACAACCTGAAAATCAACACTAACCCTCTTCCAAATGTGAAAGGACACCAATCCATTTCAGTTACACGCTCTGTTCATTTAATGAAAAGTAATGTGAATATATCTTGAATAAACAAACATATTTGCTACAGTGTTTGAGTTTTCACATGACAATTGTACCTGGAGGGGGAGTGATAATTGAATATTATATTACTTAATTGCATCTCTTGCCTAATAAATTTGGGATTTTTTGGTTCATAAATAATGAACTTTTATGTTTAATTGGGCTTTCGGCTTTTTATTAGATTTAATTCATTTTAATGATAAAATTCCATATTTACAATGCTTCACTATTTTTACCATAACTCTTGAACCAGATATACGATTAATTGAACAGAGGACGTGATTGAAAATGATTGTTGTCTTTTCTCAATTGGAAGGGGTTGGTGTTGATTTTCACGTTGTGATGTTTGTATCAACGATGACACTGAGAGGAGTCATTTATTGGCTAATAAATGACACCATGCCTTTTGGAAGAATGCTCGTGTCCTTTCTCATTATTCTTCGCCATGACTTTTTCTCCCCCTTCAGGTACTATTATCATGTGAAAGCTCATATGATTGTACCAATCACGTTTGTTTATACAAAGTATTTTCACATTACTTTTCATTAAATGAACAGAGCGGGTAATTGAAAAGGGTTGGTGTACTTTCTCATTTGGAAGAGGGTTGGTGTTGATTTTCAAGCTGTGATGTCATTACAAATGCTTACTAGGGGAGGATTCATTCATTGGTTAATAAATGACACCATCCCTTTAGGAAGAGGGCTGATGTCCTTTCTCAATATTCTTTGCCACGACGTTTTCTCTCCCTCCGGGTTCTATAGTCATGTGAATCCTCAAATGGTTGTACCAAATACATTTGCTTATGCAAGATATTTTCACACTACTTTTCTTTAAATGAACAGAGTACGTAATTGAAAAAGGTTAGTGTCCTTTCTCATTTTGAAGAGAGTTGGTGTTGATTTTCAAGTCTTGATGTCTGTACCAAAGCTCACAAGAAGAGGAGTCATTTTTTGGCTAATAAATTACATCATACCTTTTGGAAGAGGCCTGTGTGTCCTTTCTCATTATTCATCATCATGATGTTTGCTCCCCCTCCAGCTACTATTGTCATGTGAAAATTCAAATGACAGTACCAAAGACGTTTGTTTATTCAATTTATTTTCACAATACTTTTCATTAAACGAACATAACACGTAATTGAAAAGGGTTGGTATTCTTTCTCATTTGGAAAAGGTTTGGTGTTGATTTTCAAGTTGTGTTGACATTACTAACGCTTACAAGGAGAGGAGTCATTTATTAGCTAAAAAAATGAAACCATCCCTTTTGGACGATCTTTGGTGTCCTTTGTCATTATTTTTAGCCATGATATTTCTCCCCTTCTCGGTACTATTGTCATATGGAAACTCAAATGACTGAACCAAATACGTTTGTTTATGAAAGATATTTTTACATTACCTTTCATTAAATGAACAGAGCACAAAATTGAAAAGGGTTTGTATCCTTTCTCATTGAGAAGGGATTGGTATTGATTTTCAAGTTGTGATGTGTAATACCCCTTATAAGTACGATACTTTTCAGAGTATTGCAGCGAATGATAGTGAGCAACACAGGGATAGAATAGTAAACTGATAAATAAAACATACTTGGTTGTGTGCAGGAATAACCTACTGAGTTCTTAATACAGTAATCAGTGAATGTATCGGTACCAAAATATTTAAATTACAAAAAGGGAATTAACCAAAACATGTCTGTAAATTCCCCAGCCTATTAAAACCTAACTGGAAGCCATCAGTAGTTTGCACTTGCTGCCTTTCCTTTGAAACTTCGTCTGCTGCAATGGCCGTGCCCGGATCCTGAGCTCTTAGGGACATCTGGGATTCAATTTGAATCCCAGAGTAACAGTTAATCTCACAAACAAAGTATAAACAATATATGACAGTCAATCATAACAAGTAGTCCACAACAACATATCATTCAGTAAACATAGTGTAGATCTCATGCAGTTAAACACAGATCACAAACCATAGTGCTAGGCATACCCTGTGGCCTGTACCGAGAGTCCCCCTGTACACTGGAGTTCTCAATCGGAACACCCAACAAGGATTAGTAGACTAGGACCTACCGAGAGTCCCCTGGAACCGCCAGAGTTCTCAATCGAAGCATCCGAGTCCTCTGAATGCAATTAGGTTAGCCACCTAAGGACTTTCGTCCAATAGGCCCTACCCTAATTCTACCCACCGGGAAGGTACTCCATGGTCAGTCCTTCCACTCAATCGAGTCACGAGTGGTGCTGCCCGCATGGAACGGGACAATCATGTATACGATTTAAAACAGACATACACAGCCATACAGAAAGTGTGAGGATTAAGTTACTACCTGACTGCTTCAAAATCTTCAACTGGTTTCCCGTCCGTTTAATTGTCTCGGCAACTATCGCGTCCTATAAATATACATTTACAGACGGTGGGTCATTATTTGTCTAGACTTCTCATAATCTCCAATGTTATGACACTAGGCTTAATGTAAGACTACCAAGCTGGACATATATTAACTCTAAGGTCTATTTTAATTTTTGAAGGCCAGAATGAATATTTCGGGCCTTATTTTCATTTTTCCTCTTGGGCCCAATTTTGACAATTTTGTATTATATCATCATCATCATCATTATCTTACTATTTATTATTATCCTTCTACAAAACTATCACCTATATATTAGTGCATAATTAATATCACTAATTAATGTATTTCCCAACGTTTTCCAAATACTCAATGAATTAGTATATCATAAATATATATATATATATATATCTATATATATATATATATATATTTACGTAGCTTTTCATATATATGCATTTATGCAAAATAGTAAACAAGATTTTCTTTTTGGTTACTTTGACATATATATATTTATAAAAATTACCAAGTCAACAACATGCTTAGTGACTGTAGAAGTAAATGATTCAAAAATTCATGAATCAATGGCATCATATAAAATATTCAACAGGGAAGTTTCTTTCTTTTCTTTTTCTCTTTCTTTCTTCTTCTTTTTTTTTTTTTCCTTTTCTTCCTTTTCTTTTTTTAATTATTATTTTTATTATACAATAATAATGTATATATGTGTGTACCAGACAATGGTTTACATACACATACCATATCATGCAATGTCTATTTTTTTTTTTTTTTTTTTTTTTTTTTTTTAAACAACAACTATATATGTATATGTGCACTTCTTCATGTCAGTTAACTCTCATATGTATGGCGTGAAGACTTATATGTTAGTATGTGTGCACAGCAAGCAAATTCTTTTCATTCTCCCTTCCAAAATGCAACGACTAACAATATATATATGATAGTAACATTTTCCCCCTATCTTCTTTCTCTCTTTTTATATATATCTATATACATATAGCCTTAAGAGATACATATTTATACAGTTTGGAGCCAAAACACATACATATATATATAATAGCCATGCATACCTATCATGTTTTCTTCTCTTTCCTTTCTCGTTCTTATGTGCTATATATATATATATATATATATATATATATATATATATCAGTAAATTACACACACCCGTACAGTAGTTTTTTTTTTTTTTTTTTTTTTTTAAAGGGTTGTACCACTACACTTGTAGTACTAAGTAAATAAGAAAAGCCTCAACAAAACAATTATACTCTTTGTACTTGCCAGTAAGAAAACCTCAGTAAAAAAAAAAACTATAGCCTTTTGAACCTAAAACTGGCTTTAGAGTTTGGCAAAACTAAAAAAAAAAAAAAACACGTGATGATGGTTATTGGTTGAGCTACTACATTTTACTGTATAATGATGCATTTAGGCTCAGCGTTTTTTTTTTTTTTTTTTTTTGGAAGAGATCTATTTGTCTTTTATGTAACAGTTACAGAAACGCATCATTTGTAAACAAAGTATCATGAGTAAACTAGCAAAAGCAGCTGTTTTATGACAGGGAGATAACAAAAGAAGGGGGACCTTAATTATATACCTTATATATAGTTTCGCTATTTCCCCCAGCAGCAGCGATATACATATATATACCTAGAACCATATACTCAGACTTTTCCCTAAGGCAGCAACGTATTATGGAACAAGAAGAAAGAAAAAGCTTATACCTCTGTTTTTCAGGGTCCAAAACAGAGCGAGCTAGATGGCTGGTTCCTCCCTCACGTTCTCTCTCTTTGTTTTCAGACTCTCTCTCTCTTTCGGTTGGTTGAAGCACACAGGATGGGAATGAATAAGAGTCAGGAAGTATGGGTATTTGAAGACTCATGGGTTCGGTTAAAGATGGAAGAAGAGACCGAAGAGGAAAAGTATGGACTGAGAGGTAAACATTGTGCGTCTCAAGAAGCATGGCTCACTGATTCGCTAGCACAGTGGAGGCCAGAAGTGAGATACGCTGACGTGGGAGAGCGTGGTTTGTTGGCCATGATCGACGCTGTGATTTTCTCTGTGCCGGTGTGATCTGCTTTTGCTGTTATTATCTTTTGTTAATATCTTATTGTTGCGTTTTGGTGAAAGCTGAAGCAATGTGTGATCTGGTTTCTTCTCTCTGCTTCTGCGTTCCGTAACGTGTGGGCATCACGTTATGGTCTCCCTCGGTCTGACCTATTTCTGTTTAACTTGTTGCAGCTGGTTAAGGTTTTAATTGAATAGATACTAGGTTGAATATAGGGTCAGGCCGAGCTATGATGATGGTGAGGGATGATCCTTATTTTGTTGTCACGTGTTCAGTTGGATTGGAGTGATATGAGTTGAATTGAGTTGGGTTGAGCAATATACATATGTATATTGGGCTTGAGATGAGAGGGGATACACTGGAGGTTAAAATGTCTTATATGGCCATTGAATAAAAAGGGTTGTACGCGTTGGGCTAGCATGAAGATAATGGGTCCAAGTGTTTATATCCAAAATGCTCATGTCCAAATAATTCTAATTATAGGGGCACATGACTTGCCCATGGGAAAGAGGTGAATACATGTTAGAAATTCTTCCTTAATTCCGCATACGGATTTGTTGTCTATTTATTATTATTGTTATTTTTAAATCTATTTGAGTTTTAAAATATAAATCTTTGAATTTATTACTTTCTTGTAAATTTCTAGGGAAAAATAGGCCTTAATTTCCAAGTACTTAATTTCATAATTACTTTAGGGAAAATTTCACACTTCAATTTCCCATAAAATATTTAAATTTTAAAATCTTAAAATTTAGGATGTTACATGATGTCAATACCAATGCTCACTAGGAGAGGAGTCATTTATTGACAAATAAATGACACCATCCCTTTTGGGAGAGGCCTAGTGTCATTTTTCATTATTTTTCACCATGACATTTTCTCTCCCTTCGTAAACTATTGTCATGTGAAAACTCAAATGACAGTACCAAATATGTTTGTTTATGCAAGATATTTTCACAAGTATTTTTCATTAAATGAACAGAGAGCGTGATTGAAAAGGGTTGGTGTACTTCTCTTTTGGAAGGGGTTGTTGTTGATTTTCAAGTTGTGATGTCGTACTAACGCCGACAAGGAGAGGAGTCATTTATTGGCTAATAAATGACACCATCCCTTTTGAAAGTGTGTTGGTGTCCTTTCTCATTATTTTTCGCCATGACGTTTTCTCCCACTCCAGTACTATTGTCATGTGAAAACTCAAATGACTGTATCGGATACGTTTGTTTATTCAAGATATTTTCACACACCTTTTCATTAAATGAACAGAGCATGTAATTGAAAAAGGTTGGTGTCCTTTCTAGGTATTCAATTTCATGTTGTGATGTCATTAAAAATGCTCACAAGGAAAGGAGTCATTTATTGGCTAATAAATGACACCATCCCTTTTGAAAGAAGGCTGGTATCCTTTCTCATTATTTTTCCCCATGACGTTTTCTCTCCCTCGTGTACTATTGTCATGTGAAAACTCAAATAACAAAGTACCAAATACGTTTGTTTATGCAAACTTTTCATTAAATGAACAGAGAGCGTGATTGAAAAGGGTTGGTGTCCTTTCTCATTTGGTAGAGGTTTTGTTGATTTTCAAGTTGTGATGTATGTACTAACAATGACAAGGAGAGGAGTCATTTATTGGCTAATAAATGACACCATCCCTTTTGGAAGAGTACTGGTGTCCTTTCTCATTATTCTTCGCCATGATGTTTTCTCCCCCTCCAGGTACTATTGTCATGTGAAAACTCAAATGATTGTACTAAATAGGTTTGTTTATTAAGATATTTTCACACTCCATTTCATTAAATGAACAGAGAGCGTAATTGAAATGGGTTGGTGTCATTTCTTTCTTGGAAGTGGGTTGGTGATGATTTTCAAGTTGTGAAGTCATTATCGATGCTTACTAGAAGATGAGTCATTTATTCGCTAATAAATTACTTCATCTCTTTTGAAAGAGTGAAGGTGTCCTCTTTTCATTATTCTTTGCCATGACACTTTATCCCCTCGAGGTACTATCGTCATGTGAAAACTCAAATGGCTAAACCAAATATGTTAGTTTATAAAAGATATTTTCATATTACTTTTCACTAAATGGACAGAGCATGTAATTGAAGAGGGTTGGTGTCCTTTCTCATTTGGAAGATAGTAGGTATTCAATTTCATGTTGTGATGTCATTAAAAATGCTCACAAAGAGAGGAGTCATTTATTGGCTAATAAATGACACCATCCCTTTTGAAAGAGGGCTAGTGTCCTTTCTCATATTCTTCCTCATAAGGTTTTCCCCCTTTAGGTGCTATCGAATGTGAAAACTTGAATGACTGTACAAAATATGTTTGTTTATTAAAGATATTTTCACATTACTTTTCATTAAATAAATAGAGCACGTAATTGAAACGGGGTGGTGTCCTTTCTCATTTGGAAGAGGGTTGGTGCTGGTTTTCAAGTTGTGATGACATTACTAATGCTTACAAGGAGATGAGTCATTTATTGGCTAAAAAATGAAACCATCCCTTTTGGACGAGTGCTTGTATACTTTTTTATCATTCTTCGCCATGGCATTCTCTCCCCTTCCAGATACTATTGTCATGTGAAAACTCAAAAGACTGTATGAAATACGTTCGTTTGGTCAAGATGTTTTGACATTACCTTTCATTAAATGGACAGAGCACGTAATTGAAAAGGGTTGGTATACTTTCTCATTTTGAAGAGGGTTGGTGTTGATTTTCAAGCTGTGATGTCATTACAATTGCTTCCTAGGAGAGGAGTCATTTATTGACTAATAAATGACACCACCCCTTTTGGAAGAAGGCTAGTGTCCTTTCTCACTACTTTTCCCCATGACGTTTTCTCTCCCTTCGTGTACTATTTTCATGAGAAAACTCAAATGACAGTACCAAATACGTTTGTTTATGCAAGATATTTTCTCATTAGCTTTCATTAAATGAACAGAGAGCATGATTGAAAAAGGGTTAGTGTCCTTTCTCATTTTGAAGGGCTTGTTGTTGATTTTCAAGTTGTGATGTTTGTACCAACGCTGACAAGGAGAGGAGTAATTTATTGGCTAACAAATGACACCATCCCTTTTGGAAGAGTGCTGGTGTCCTTTCTCAGTATTCTTCGCCATGACATTTTCTCCCCCTCCATGTACTATCGTCATGTGAAAACTCAAACGATCGTACCGAATAGGTTTGTTTATTAAAGATATTTTTTACACTCCATTTCATTAAATGAACAGAGCGTGTAATTGAAATGGGTTGGTCTCATTTCCTTTTGGAAGTGGGTTGGTGATGATTTTCAAGTTGTGATGTCATTACCAACGCTCACTAGAAGATGAGTTATTTATGCGCTAAAAAATGACTTCATCCCTTTTGAAAGACTGATGGTGTCCTCTTATCATTATTCTTCACCATGACACTTTCTCCCCCTCTAGGTACTATTGTCATGTGAAAACTCAAATGACTACACCAAATACGTTAGTTTATTAAAGATATTTTCACATTAAATTTCATTAAATGGACAGAGCACGTAATTGAAAAGGGTTGGTGTCGTTTCTTATTTGGAAGATGGTACGTGTTCAATTTCATGTTAGGTGATGTCATTAGAAATGCACACAAGGAGAGGAGTCATTCATTAACTAATTAATGACACCATCGCTTTTGAAAGAGGGCTGGTGTCCTTTCTCATTATTCTTCCCTATAAGGTTTTTCTTTCCTCTAGGTGTTATCAGAATGTGAAAACTCAAATGACTGTACCAAATACGTTTGTTTATTAAAGATATTTTCACATTACTCTTCATTAAATGAACAGAGTTGGAAATTATGTCCTAGGGACAAATCATTGTACTTTAAACGTTATGTTATTTAAAGCATTTCTCCGTTTAGTTATCATATCATTTACATGTTTATAGTGATAACTATATCCTTGGATGTATCTTATAGATTATCCTAAATGTTCCTAGTTGATCATCTACGCGGGAGCAAAGATGTGGTAAGACCAGTATGACTTTGATGGGGTATGGAGATATGAATCAAAGTCATAGGCACTTGTAAGAGTACAAGGTGCTCGACTGACCCATCACTATGAGAAAGCTGCAAGGATTAAGTCATAAGCTTATCTCATGTATAACTGCGTCACAATGCCTTTTGACCTCATATCATCATAGGTTCCTACATGAGAATCGTTTATCTTTGACCTAGTCAAAAGTCACCTTTGACCGGATGATGATAAAGGCTTTGATCGAGATCAGTGGTTTTCATGCAGAGGAATGTGAATGGTCAAGATGGAATTTGTCCCTCACATTTGTAGAGAGATAATACTAGGCCCCTCGATGAGTGAGTCTGAGAAATGTATGACCATACTACGATGGAAAGGAGTTTTTATTTCAATTGTTAGACTACACAAGAATCAAGAAAGTAATGGTCAAGAACAGGAGGATGACACTATCCATGCTTCATCCTTGACTAAATTATCGTGTGACAAAAGTGACATGACATGGTTGTATGATAGGTTGTATCGTATCAACGATCCCCATATGAATTGGGTAGTCACAATGTCTTGTTAGAGGCCGCTTGCGACTTGTAGGATGGTACTGTATTGGCCCGCTGCCAATCTCATGTGGGCCTGCAGGATTGCACACAAGAATAGCCCAACTCGAGCAATACTGTCCAGATTTATTGAATCTTAGATATGTCTAAAATTTAATGAATACAACGTTTAATCTAGGATGAATATATATATATATATATAATATTATATTTATATTATATTAATTCAAAATTAAATAATAATAATAATAGTAATATTTATACAGATTATAATATTATTATATAATATTTGTTTTATATTTAATTTATTTGAAAAATTAAATAACTAAAACAAATAGAGATATTGTATCTCGATTTAATTTTCGAAGAAAGATATAGTATCTCGATTTAATTAAATAGAAAGATATCATATCTCAAATTTAATTTATAAAGATAAATTAAATCAGTGGCTTTTTAATTTGGATTAAATAAATAAATTAGATTAGATCTGTTGAACATATTTAATTAATATATTATTTTAATCCAAATTTGAATTTCAAGATTAATTCATATTATTGTTGAATATTTTAATACGAGCTTTTAGGGTTTTAGAAACCTTATAAGATATTGATCTAGTTGTATTAAACATAAGATACGTTGCAGTAAAAAAGAAAAAACCCCTAGAGAGAAAACGTAAAGAGACGCAGAGACATTGAAGGCGCTAGCACACTGCCGTCAGAGTTGGAGTGCTGTTCGGTGTGGATACCGGTAGAAGGAGTGGATTCGCTAAGTGGGCTCCTGTAGATCGAACATGACGAACACAGATACGTAAGGAGTGGAGTCACTGAGTCAGCTCCTGTGTGTTTGAATCGAACAAAACGTGCACGACAAGAAAGGTATGATTTTAACGAACCCGATTTAAATGCTGTTGATAAATCCTCTTATTAGGATTCTTAAAATTTTAATGAATGAATTCCTTCCGCCGCGTGTACAGATTCCACACGGAGCACGTAGTTGAAAAGGGTTGGTGTTCTTTCTCATTTGGAAGAGGGTTGGTGTTGGTTTTCAAGTTGTGATGACATACTACGCTTACAAGGAGAGGAGTCATTTATTGGCTAAAAAAATGAAACCATCCCTTTTGGACGAGTTCTGGTGTCCTTTCTCATTATTCTTCGACATGACATTCTCTCCCCTTCCAAGTACTATTGTCGTGTGAAAACTCAAAACTCAAATGATTTTACCAAATATGTTTGTTTATTCAAGATATTTTGACATTACCTTTCATGAAATGAACATAGTACGTAATTGAAAAGGGTTGGTATCCTTTCTCATTTTGAAGAGGGTTGGTGTCGATTTCCAAGCTGTGATGTCATTAGAATTGCTTTCTAGTAGAGGATTCATTTATTGACTAATAAATGACACCATCCCTTTTGGAAGAAGGCTAGTGTCCTTTCTCATTATTTTTCCCTGGGACATTTTCTCTCCCTCCGTGTACTATTATCGTGTGAAAGCTCAAATGACAAGATTTTAAATACATTTGTTTATGCGAGATATATTCACACTACTTTTCAGTAAATGAACTGAGAGCATGATTGAAAAGGGTTGGTGTCCTTTCTCATTTGGAAGGGGTTGGTATTGATTTTCAAGTTGGGATGTCTATACCAACGCTTACGAGGAGAGAAGTCACTTATTGGCTAATAAATGACACCATCCCTTTTGGAAGAGTGCTGGTGTCGTTTCTCATTATTCTTCGCCATGAGGTTTTCTCCCCCTCCAGGTACTATTGTCATGTGAAAACTCAAACGATCGTAATAAATACGTTTGTTTATTCATGATATTTTCACACTCCTTTTCATTAAATTAACGAGCACGTAATTGAAATAGGTTGGTGTCATTTCTCTTTTGGAAGTGGGTTGGTGATCATTTTCAAGTTGTGATGTCATTACCAATGCTCACGTGGGAAGAATCATTAATTGACTAATAAATGACACTATCCCTTTTGCAAGAGGATTGGTGTCCTTTCTCAATATTTTTCGCCATGACGTTTTCTCTCCCTCCGTGTACTTTTGTCATGTGAAAACTCAAATGACTTTACCAAATACGTTTGTTTATGCCAGATTTTTTTCACACAACTTTTCATTAAATGAACATAAGCGTGATTAAAAAGGGTTTTGAAGGTGTTGGTGTTGGTTTTCAAGTTGTGATGTTTGTACCAACATTGACAAGGAGAAGAGTCATTTATTGGCTAATAAATGACACCATCCCTTTTGGAGAAGTGCTAGTATCCTTTCTCATTATTCTTCGCCATGAAGTTTTCTCCCCCTCCAAGTGTTATTGCCATGTGAAAACTCAAATGATTGTACCAAACACGTTTGTTTATACAAGATATTTTCACATTACCTTTCATTAAATGAATAGATCGTGTAATTGAAATAGGTTGGTGTCCTTTCTAATTTGGAAGAGGGTTAGTGTTGATTTTCAAGTTGAAATATCATTACCAACACTCATTAAAGCTGAGTCATTTATTCACTAATAAATGACATCATCCTTTTTGAAAAAGTGCTGGTGTCCTCTTATCATTATTCTTCGCCATTACATTTTCTCCCCCTCCAAGCACTATTGTCATGTGAAAACTTATACCAAATACGTTAGTTTATTAAAGATATTTTCACATTACTTTTCATTAATTGAACAGAGCAAGTAATTGAAAAGGGTTGGTGTCCTTTCTCATTTGGAAGATGACAGGTGTTCATTTTCATGTTGTGATGTCATTACAAACGCTCATAAGGAGAGGAGTCATTTATTGGCAAATGATTGACACCATCCCTTTTCGAAGAGTGCTGGTGTCCTTTCTCATTATTCTTTGCCATGACGTTTTCTCCCTTCTAGGTACTATTGTCATGTGAAAACTCAAACCCGAATTCATTTGTTTATTCAAGATATTTTCACACTCCTTTTCATTAAATGAACAAAGCACGTAATTCGAATGGGTTGGTGATGATTTTCAAGTTGTGATGTCATTACCAATGTTCACTCAGGAGGAGTCATTAATTGGCTAATAAATGATGCCATCCCTTTTGGAAGAGGGCCGGTGTGCTTTCTCATTATTTTTCGCCAAGACGTTTTTGCTCCCTCCGTGTACTATTGTAATGTGTAAACTCAAATGATTGTACCAAATATGTTTGTTTATGCAAGATATTTTTACACTACTTTTCATTAAATGAACATATAGCATCATTGAAAAAGGCTTGTTGTCCTTTATCATTTGGAAGGGGTTGGTGTTGATTTTCAAGTTGTGATGTCTGTACCAACGTTGACAAGGAGATGAGTCATTTGTTGGCTAATAAATGACACCATCCCTTTTGGAAGAGTGCTAGTGTCCTTTCTTATTATTCTTCACCATGACGTTTTCTCCCCCTCTAGGTACTATTGTCATTTGAAAACTCAAATGATTGTACCAAACACGTTTGTTTATACAAGATATTTTCACATTACCTTTCATTAGATGAACAGATCGTGTAATTAAAATGGGTTGATATCCTTTCTCATTTGGAAGAGGGTTAGTGTTCATTTTCAAGTTGTGATATCATTACAACGCTCACTAGAAGATGAGTCATTTATTCGTTAATAAATGACATCATCCCTTTTGAAAGATTGTTGGTGTCCTCTTATCGTTATTCTTCGCCATTACATTTTGTCCCCCTCCAGGTACTATTCTCATGTGAAAACTCAAATGACTATACTAAATACGTTAGTTTATTAAAGATCTTTTCACATTACTTTTCATTAAATGAACAAAGCACGTAATTAAAAAGGGTTGGAATCCTTTCTCATTTGGAAGATGGCAGGTGTTCATTTTCATGTTATGATGTCATTACAAACGCTCACAAGGAGAGGAGTCATTTATTGGCTGATAAATGACACCATCCCTTTTGAAAGAAGGCTGGTGTCCTTTCTCTTTATTCTTTGCCATAAGGTTTTATCTCCCTCCAGGTGCTATCGTAATGTGAAAACTTAAATGACTGTACCAAATATATTTGTTTATTAAAGATATTTCACATTACTTTTCGTTAAATGAACAGAGTGCGTAACTAAAAAGGGTTGGCCTTCTTTCTCATTTGGAAGAGGGTAGGTGTTGATTTTCATGTTGTGATCACATTACCAACACTCACAAGGAGAGGAATCATTTATTTGCTAAGAAATGACATCATCCCTTTTGGAAGAGGGCTAGTGTCTTTTCTCGTTATTCTTCGCCATGAGGTTTGCTCCCCCTCTAGGTACTATTGTCATGTGAAAACTCAAACAACTGTACCAAATATGTTTGTTTATATTAAGGTACGCTAGTGAACCCTCGCCCCATCACTTTTTTTTTGGATAATACAGCCAAGCCGAAGCTTGATAAGGTAAGAAAAGGATTAGAATATGAGAATTCAACCCTTAATAATACATCAAAATAGAAAAATAAACTAAAGGTGACAAGACCGTTGGTCCTTCAAAATCATGTCGCAGCATCTTCTGGGGATTGTTGGAATCAGAACCACATCATCACCAACAGCAACATTGTGACCTTCTTTAGCCATATAGTTAGCACAAGAAATGTTTTCTCTTGGATTATGATGTAACTCAACATCCCAATCTCGGTATAAAAGATCTCTCGTCTGCCCAATAATATCTCTAAGAGAGTGATTAGTTGTACAATCTCTCATAAGGATAATGACGGCGTCTAGGGAATCGGAATAGAGGACCATTCTCTGAAAACCCATCTGAAGACCGGTTTTTAACCCTAACATGATAACATGAATTTCAGCTTCAATGACGGTACGAAGGCCAAGGTGTAGATAGAAACCCATCAACCATGCCCCTTGAGCATTCCTTATCACTCTTCCACAAGCCGATTGGTGATGTTGCCGAAACGATCCATCAACATCAATGCAGACCGCACTAGCAGGAGGGGGTCCAGGATTTCTCCTCGAACTTGTCGAGTTGGAAAATCTGGTGAGTGAGCTTTTGAGTTGCATTATTTTCCATAAGGAGGTAGCTACATTGGTGAAGCACGTCCTTGGTGTCAGTGTTTGCTCCTTGAAAAAGAAACTTGCATCTAGTTGTCCAAAGAATCCAACACCCCAAGCTAAAGATTCTTGTCCATGAGGAGTTCTGAAATCTTCTTTTCCCAGATTGGTGTTCCAATTGAGCCAAACTTGCATGCAGCCAGTGAAAAACTGAGAAAAAAAGTTAGGTTTTAAAAGTTGTTTCCACAAAGTTATTGCACATTCACAATCTCGAATTATGTGAATCACACTTTCCTCGCTATTACAATGGAAGGGACATGCACTATCAGAGGTAAGGCCTCGCCTTGCCCGAAGAGAGTTAATGACCAGTCTTTCGTGACCAACTTGCCAAATAAAATATTTAACTTTCTCAGGAAGATGCCATCTCCACACTTGGGTCCAAAAGCTATTAGTGTTAGCTTTACTTCTGGGAGAAAGAAATTGGTAAGCTGATTTCACAGAGAAGCCCCCATCTTTTGCAGCTCTCAGGTAAAGCAATCAGGAGAATTGTTGGAAGGGGTGTGCATTTTGGAAATGGTATTTATAATATTGGGGGGAAGGACTCCAACCCATATATTAAGATCCCAACGTCTGTTTGTCATTAAATGGTCCCTTACCGTCTCGTTTTCATTAATTAAGGAGGGATTCTGAATGAAGGATATAATAGGTTGATCAAAGGGGAGCCAAAGGTCGGACCAGAACTTGGTTCTTGCCCCATTGTTAACCTTTTTACCAACACCACTGAAGAATTTATCCCAAACTTCAAGCATTGCTTTCCAAGCAGAGGAGGAGTTTCTCTTTCTGGAGACATTCGGCTGTTGCAAGTCACCATAGTTGTGTTTTGACCAAAAGCATTGAACCCAAAGAGCATCTTTCTTTGTTAAGAGACTCCAATAGAGTTTCATTATGAAAGCTTTGCTCTGGCGACGAAGGTTTTTGAAGCCCAATCCCCCTTGCTTCCAAGCCTGAGTAATTGTATCCCAAGCAATGGGATGCATTTTTTTCACGTCTTCATCTTGGGACCATAGAAACTTCCTAGAAATTTTCTCAATTTCATTTAGAGTGCAAATAGGAAGGAGAGTTGACTGCATACAGTGACTTGGTAATGAAGATAATACAGACTCAATAATATATGTTATATTTTATTCATATGTTATATTATATATGTACTTGTTCTGCATAGAACAGATGTCAACCGATGGTCGGTATGTTGATTTTGGATGTATAGGCTAACCTGGATATCTATGAAGGAGATAACCAGGAGAGCGCGGGATCACCGTACACGACAAAGGGGTGGTGTGTGTGCACAGTGAGACTGTATGTAAATAGTCTAGGTTTAGAGTGTGTGCACCTTGTTACCTGCCCTCTGTATTTATAGGGCGTCGGTGCGATATCCAGGGCACGCCATTAACGGGGCGGATATTGGATGATACCCCATTAATGGGACGTGTCATTAATGGGGCGGATACCGGGATATGCCATTAATGGGACGTGTCATTAATGGGGCGGGTATCTCGGGAAGCCGATATGATAGGGGCGGATTCGCCTAGCCGAGATTTCCGGATCTCCCGCCATGATTGGCAGATTACGCCTTTCCGGCTCGCTGGGCCTCGCCCGGGCTTGGAGGCTTTTGGGCCGGCCCGTAACCGTTGCCCCCAGCTCACTGTTCATGCTTTTGGACGGCCGAGGTGTATGATTCTTCCGGTCCGGTGTGTGACCGGCTCGTGCAGCCGGCCCAGCCCGGCTTCTTATGCCGCGGCTTACCTCTATGATGTCATTCTGGATGGCGCCCTGGGTCATGCCTGACCGGGGCGTATTGGGCGGCCTCGGATTTATGTGGTAAGTCCCCTGTTCGTGGGTAAACCGTTTGGTCTTCTTTCCGTAGGCGCCATCATTGTGTCTTTACACCTGGCGTGTCCTGATTGGAAAGGGTCCGGCCCGTCGCGCCGCTCCGAGTGCCGATTCGTGTGCACATTTAATGCGCCTACGTCATATCGTGCATTTCCTATCGTGTCAATGTTCAAAGACCGAACCGCCCCGGCGTTTCCTCTTCTTCTTCTTAGATGAAGTGTTCACTTTGCGTTTTTCATTATTTCCGCCGCAATTTGGTAGTGAACTTGCTCCGAGTTTTTTCCGTGAAAACTTCATTGTCCTCCATTTCGCTTGTTCAAGTTATCTTCTTCGTATTTACGCAGTATTTTTCGTCCTTGTCTTTACTCATTTAGGCATATTTCATACCGTTGATATCCTCTCGGTTTCTCATTTGCTTTTCCCATTCTTCTGGTCTTCTGAGTTTCCCTTTAAGATCAGTTTCTGGGTTTGCTCTATACGCTCCTCCCTTTGACGTAAGGCCCGTAGCTCTTAGGTTCTAGTTCCTCTTCGATGGATAGACGTAGGCCTTTCCTTAGAGCGACCGGCGCTTACCCCGAGGAAGAGGAGTTTCTCCGCTTCGTTACCCGAGAGCCTCTTATTGGGTTCTTGAACCGAGCTCCCGAACCGAAAGGTCGCGCCTCTACTTCGAGGCGGGAATGGTTCTTCTCGACGAATTGGGCCCCAACCCATACCAGCCTAGAGCTCGTCACCTTCCTTGGTTCGAACTTCTTTTCGATCACCTTTTCGGGCCGGAGTTGGTTCTTCCGTGGTTCCGGCTCTTGCCTCGATGGCCCAACCGCCTAATCTTCGTGAGGGTCCATCCCCGGGAGCTTGGACCCTTATCCCGATGATTATCTCGGTCCCTGCTGGGACTGCTTGGCTGAGAGTTCATTCCACATTGCGCGTGGCGAGGACTCTAAAGCTACCTCGGTTCTTGGATCTTGCCGGCATCGACGCCCTTCGGCCCCACTTCGGCGTGCCCTTTCGTCCAAGTCTCGCGCCATCCGTTTTGCCTTCTAACCTTGTTTTACCAAGTATTTCCAACTCGTTTAATTTCCTTTTATGTTGCATATAGGTTAATGGCTCCGAAATCTTTGCCTTCAAAGAAAAAGGCCGAGGCCGAGACATCGGATTCTTCTAGTCCACCCGAGGCCCTGTGTCGTAGGTATCCCTGGGTATCCCACGAGGTCTTGAAGACCCGGTCCATTATGTCGATACGGACATTGCCCGGTTGGACCTACCCGTCATGGAGGGTGCGCCCTACGCCGCCCGAAGCCGACGAGCCCGATCAGGCCGAACGGGAAGTAGGCAGTCCCAATTTCTTTCATTTTTACCAGGATTATCTTACACGGGTTGGCGTCCGCTTTCCTTTTACCCATTTTCAAATGCTTGCCCTGATGCACCTGAGACTCGCCCCGTCTCAACTTCATCCGAACGGGTGGGCTTATCTTATAGCGTTCGAGCAATTGTGTCGTTCCTACCTGGTTCCAATCCCCTGCTCGACCAATCTTTTCTTTTACTACTTTGGCCCGTTTACCCCCGGCTCTCCTAAGGAAAGTGACAAGTTAAAAGGGTTGGTGTCTCTCCGCGTTAATCCCGACCGGAAGCTTATGAAGCCCTTCTCCGATTCTTTTAAGCGGTTTAAGAATGCGTTTTTCAAGGTTGTCGCGTGCCCGGTAAGCCGGCTTGGTTTCTGAAGGGGTCGAGGCCGCCGACATAGTATGGCGCTTCCCTTTATATTGGGTGGAGAATCATCATAAGGCTAGCCCCTCGTCCTTCCAGATCTCACAAGATGACCTCCTACCCGAGATGGCCCCTCACGTCCCCGCATTGGACGCCTTCGTGGAGCAAAGATGGCATCCCGAGCGGCCTTTTTATATCCGGGAGGGATCTAGGCCAATCCCTCGACTTGTAGGAGTCCCTTTTTTGCCATGTTCCTTATTCTTATGTTTCGTATATTGGTGGCATACTTTGTGCTTATTGCCGATTTCCCTTTACTCGTTCTTTTTCACCAAGACATGAAGGCCCTTCCCGGTTACTTGAGAAAAGTGAATCCGCCGCCGCATCTTCGAGTAGTCGGTCTCGAAACGGGCCGCCCCGTCAAGACTACCGTGCCCGAGGCCGGATGCCCCTATTGTGGCTAAGAAGGCCAAGGTCTCCGGGTCGAGGATTCGCTCCATCCGCGCCCTCCGGATCCCCTCAGCAGCGTTCCCGAAACTTCCAAAGGGAAACAGTTGTCGTCTCTACGGGTGAAGCCGCAACCATCGGGGCGCGACCGTTCCTTCGGCCTCGGTTCTTCCGGTGCCTTCGACCGTTTCGCCTCCTCCTCCTCCTTCAACCGGCCCTTACGTCCTTCTTCCTTGCTTCCTCGAAGTTTCGTATGGGAAAAGGGGTGACCAAGGAGCCGGATGTAGCGTTCCTCCCCCCGGAATTTATGGAGAGCCGGCCTTCTCCCCTCCTAGTGCCGAGGAGGTGCTTGCCGCCGAGCGGCACTGTGTAAATCCATTGGTTTCCCGCAGCCTATGTGATTGTGAGGAAAAATACATTCCGTCGACGCATGCAGAATAGACGACCGAAGGCGTCCAAGGCCGAGGTTGAGGCCAACCAAAAGGCTCTGGCTGAGGCGGCGTCCGTAAAAAAGGCTTTAGCCGATGCTGAGGCTAAGCTGCACTTTATGGAGGAGGAGCGGGATGCTGCCCGGCTTGAACAAGATTCTGCCAAGGATGCGTTCGTGAAGGTGGAAAAAGATTTGCAACAGGCGCGAGAAGGGGCGGAGAAGTCAGCCTCTGAATGTGTCCGGGCCCAGAAGGCGTTGAGCGAAAGTATGGAAGTGGTGAGAACCCTTCAGAAACAGCGTGATACGTTGTTTGATAAAGTTAAAGCCGTCGAGGAGGCTCTAGCCGTATCGCAGCGGGAGCGCTTAGAGTCTGACGAACTTTTAAAGCAAACTGCCGCTGATTGCTTTGAGAATGCCCTGGAGCAGATCCGACTTTTGAATCCGAAGACGGAGCTTAACTTGGACGGCTACGACTTTCGTGCCTTTGTGGAAGACAGAGCGTTAGTTTCGTATCAACCTCCTTCCGCCAACGCGTCCGGATCGGGAGGGGGAGAGTCGGATGCGGAGAGCGAGGCGACCAAGGATTCTCCCGAGGCCGGTCCTTCTAGTTAAGCTTAATCTTTGGTGTTAGTGGGCGTCAGCATATCCCAATTATGTATAGTGGGTCGGCCCAGTATGATGTTGTAAAGGGAACGGAAATCGGCCACTACAAACCTTACCCGTTCTGACTTGAAGGCTTCCTTAGTTCCCAAGGTCAATCTCGAGGTCGACATATCCTTTCGGGAAGGAACGCTCTCCATTAAACCCGATGAGGGTAGATTTGCACGGCTTTAAGTCTTCGACATCGAGGTGCATCCTCCGGTATGCATCCCGGCCTTATTATGTCGGCCGAACTACCCGCGTCGACAAATATCCGTTTGACACTAGTTTACGACGATCCGTGATGACCAATCCGTCTTGGTGGCCGGAATAACCTCCTTGAGCTCCTCGTCGTGAAGACCAAAGGGGTGGTTTCAGTTTTGACGACGCGCCCTTGAACCTCGGCACCTCTTTTACCGTTAACACCTCCCGTGTATTTCTTGCGCCGACTTATAGTATCCCCACCTCCTCCGAAGCCGCCACCGATCCCATTGCATTGAGATCGGCGTCCGGTAGCCCTCGGGAGGACCGGTTCTCCGTTTCTTTCGAATCCGTAGTGTTCGTGGTCGGACTCCGCTCTGCGGGGCTACCATTCCGCTTGCCGATTTCCCTTGAGTTTTGATGACGTATTGGCGTAGTTTCCTTCTCTTACAAATTTTTCAATAGCATCCCCGAGTTCATAGCATTCGTCGGTGGTGTGTGACCGAACAGTCGTGGAAGGTGCAAAACTTCCCCCGTCTCGTATTGGACCGGTTTCGAGAGGCTTAGGCTTGGTCACCTTCCTCATCTCGGCCTCGAGCGACCTCCTTCCACACGGGATCGCGGGACATTCAAGGGGGTGTAGTTTCCATACTTCCCCTTATTGTCCGTCCGCTCCGTCCGGGCCGGCCTCTCTCTACCACGTCTGCGAGGTTCCGCCTTGTGTTTGTTTTGGCCAGCTCTCTTCTTTCAGCGATGAATTCCTTGCCTTCAGGCTCATCTCGCATTGGCGATTTCCATTTGCTCGACGTCTAGGTACTTCTTCGTCTCGGTATAGAATTCCATCAATGAATATACTCGATTCTTACATAGATGTCGGGCCAGCGGGTCATCGTCCAAATTGGCCGTTGACGAGGCAATGTACATGGACCTCATCAGGTCCAGTCCGTTGACGAGGCAATGTACATGGACCTGTATTGCCGTATCTCTGAACCGGTCCAGATACTTCTGCAATGTTTCGCCCTTCTTTTGCTTTACTTTACTCAACGTGAATTGTGACTTCGGTTGTTTTTTGCTGGTGGCAAAGTGCAATTCAAACTTACGTCCGAGGTATTCAAAGTTTCGAATGGAATTATTGGGTAATGAACTCAACCATTTGTGGGCCAGCCCTGTTAACGTGGCCGAGAAGAGTCTTAGTATGACCAAACCTTCTATTGACCTTACCCACATTAACTTTTCAAATATTTCCAGGTGATGACGTGGATCCTGGGTTCCATCATACTTGGGGAGGTCGGCTAGGTCGAAATTCTTCGGGTAAGGAGCCGTGGCCGTTGCTCGAGAGAATGGGGTCCCACCGCACCGCCGATATTTCATCCTATACCGCCGCGGTGATCCTCGTGTCCGAGGCGTAGCGATCGCTCGCGTAGTTCATCCGAGTCCTCGTCATGGTCTCGGTTTTCCCGATCCCTATCTTCCCGCCGGGCGTCCGCTCGCTTCGGTCTTCCCCGTCCCGGATCCGCAAAGGTCCCTCCTTGTGCCTCCCGGGGGTCGGTTGGCGATCTCACTCCTTTCGGCGTCCCCTCATTCCCGCCACGGGGCGTCGATTTGATTCGGGGCTGGTACGCGACTATCGCTATCCAGCGTACAAACTCTTTCCCTTTATGGGGTTTCTGGGATCCGCGACGAAAAAGGTTTTCAAGCTTTTCCTCTATCATTAGCTCCAAAGCATGAAAATCCTCCTGCCTTTGGAGGTGATCTAGCTTTTCCTTGTTTTCGAACCTCTGAATCATCGACTCTTGGGTTCTCCTTAGGATGCGGACGTCGGTGTCTAATACCTGAGCGTCCGGAGCCGGGACCGTCTGGGCTTGGTCTTTTGGGGGCTCCTCATGCAAGGACTCGTTGGGGGAAGGAGATGTGCTCTCCGCGTCCGTAACGTGTCCCTCGGGCGTCTTTCCTCGGGGGGGTTGCTCGTGAGCCGGCGGTCTGCTCGGTCCGGCCTGAGGTTGATTTGGTGGTACAATACTTTCCTCATTTGGCCGGTCCGATCGCGGGCTTTGCCCGTGGCTTCGGTGTTAGCCATAAGTGGTCACGGGGATAGAAGTTTAAGGTCCCCACTGGCCGGCGCCAATGTTCCGGTATAGAACACGGATGTCCAGTCGATGGTCGGTATGTTGATTTTGGATGTATAGGCTAACCCGGATATCTATGAAGGAGATAACCAGAGAGCGCGGGATCACCGTACACGACAAAGGGGGTGGTGTGTGTGCACAAAGGAGACCGTATGTAAATAGTCTAGGTTTAGAGTGTGTGCACCTTGTTACCTGCCCTCTGTATTTATAGGGGCGTCTGGTGCGATATCCGGGGCACGCCATTAATGGGGCGGATATTAGATGATACCCCATTAATGGGACGTGTCATTAATGGGGCGGATACCGGGATATGCCATTAATGGGACGTGTCATTAATGGGCGGGTATCTCGGGAAGCCGATATGATGGGGGCGGATTCCCGCCTAGCCGAGATTTCCGGATCTCCCGCCATGATTGGCGATTACGCCTTTATGGCTCGCTTGGGCCTCGCCCGGGCTTGGAGGCTTTTGGGCCGGTCCGTAATAAAGTACTTAATATATATTAAAAATTATTTATTTTTGAATTTTTAAATCCAACTTCATATTTTTTTATGAAATTTGTACAAAATTTTTATGTTTGTGTTCATAAATATTATAAATTAATTTTTTATTTGAATATATCTCTTAGTTACTTACCATTTCTAAATTTCGAAACTTTTTATTATCAATAATTTATAATACTTTTTCTTAAATTTTTTAAATTTTATTATATATTAGTCGAATAACATCAATTTTTATTATCTTTTAAAACATTAATCCTAGTAACCTTTTAAATAATCTTAGTTATTACATAAATTATTTTTCTCATTTTTATCATACTAAAAATAGTTAAGGAGGAGGAGTCATATGCGATATGGGTTAAAAAATAATTTTTTTTAATGATCAACAAGGGACAAAACTTGTTACCTAAGCCCTTGCTTATGTAGAGAGTAATTTTGTTCCTCTCTAATGCATGGATAATATATCATTTTATAGAGAAAATAAATTCATCGTTAACTTTTTACATTACATATAATTTAAGAGACATAAAAACATATTTCTTGCGCATGTTTAACAATGTTTCTTGATGTTCTTTTGTTAATTCATTTTTCAATTGCTAGTCTCCTTCAGTCCAATATGTTTGAGGACTCTGTGCTTGAGCAAAGCCCCTAAAGTTAGTGCATGGGGATATTTGTAGGTAGGTTCAACCAGAGAATTTTTATCTGTAGTGGCATGTTACATTTTATCCTGGCCATGCTGTTATTCATTACTTATCCCTGATTGATGGGGGGATTTTGGAATCTAACATGGTCAACAAATTTTTTATAATACAGAATATCGTCTTTTAAAATTTTTTGAGGTTTTTAAGAAAAACCTGCAATCTAATGGAAGTAAAAATCAGGTAACTCACTAAGATACTTTTTACAAGTTAACTTAAGGCAATTGAACTAACACCGGCGTAACACAATATAAGAAAACTACACAAGGTGATACTTGCGTCTTTGTTTATCAGATAAAGAATTTTTTACAAGGATAAAAAAGACGTATATGTAGTTTCAATCTTTTTTTTTAAGCATTCAAACAACATCCTTCAACCCCTCAAGACTAATCCTCCCTAAAAGTAAAGACCACCAAAGTGGGTTTTGCCTCTCCCAATAAGAACATTTTTTATGCACACAACTTAGTTCAAGACCAGAACATCATGTTTAAAGGAATTATGTCAAGCTTTGTTAATTTCAACTTGATGCGCCGTATATTTTTTCCTTTCGAAAGAAATAAGAGTAATGTATAACAATGAATGTCACAAGTTTGCAAAAGAGTGAAAAAATGATTTTGGTAAGCAAAATGGCATGTGAACTGATGAAAAATGACAATAAGATAATAAATCTTGACACATATATTCTACACACTGATTGAAATTTGATAAATAGGTCAAAGACTATATACCTATGTTTGAAAGAAAACTTAGAAACCAAAGATTATAAATAGGACAAACATTGAGTAAATATCTGGTATCACATACCTGCTTTCATCATATACTTTAGATAACATCCCTAAAGAATGTTAACCGTACATAAACAAAAGTATCTAAACAAATTATATATAAATCCATTTCGACCACATGTGCAATATATAGTAACTAGGATTTAGGATGAAGAAGCTTTAATATGAATGTCGCGAAGGCTTTCTGCATAATGCCAAATTACAATTCCAATGGAATATTTGCCCATGGCCAACATCTTCAATTCATTAGTATGAAGATTGCAGAAAAAAAGTACTTTTTCTCCTTTAGTAAGTCCAACTCCAACAATTTCATTTCTCCAAATAGTCAGTGGACTTAAATAGAAAGTACGATTGAGAAAGGGGTTGGTTTGTATATACTTTAGTCCAAATCCATCTCTCTCCTAATGTATCTACATACTTTCCAATCACCAATAAGCTAATGGCAAAATTCATGGAAAATGATTCGGTGCTTTCAATCCCACTCGTGTATTCAACCCCAGTTGTAGAAAGCATAGCCAGTTTGTTCTCATACGCAGTAAGCCTACTCGAACTTGTTGCATGGGCAGATCTAGGAATTGGTATCAATGCGAATGATTCCGCAGCTATGTCAAATGAAATTAGACAATGTTCCTTAGGTTTGCAGAAGCCAAACCAAAATATTGCTCCATCAAAACTGAAACCAGGAGAGACAAAAGACATTATACCCTTTAATTTCCCAACTTCAACTTCTTTCCATGACCTTGTGCTTAGTGAAAACACTTGTACTAAATAAACCCGAACATCATCCAGCCTAGAAAGAGAGAGACTCACTATCTTATAATCATTAAGAATTGGACTGAAACCAAATCCTACATCGCAAATCCCAGGAACTTCGGACACCCGGAGGACCTCTCTAGTTGCTAGATTCCACAAAATAAAAGAAGATTTATCATCGAAACAGAGTAAGCCATTACCGGAACCGATGATATCGCAGCGACGAGGTGGGGTGTCATATTTAAGGACTCGCATATCACGATTGATCAAACATAAGTACTCAGGATTACATCTATAGCCCCAGCACTCGAAAAGAAGAATGGAGTCTTGCTGAGTGGAATGGCGAAAGTGTTCTATGATAAAAGATGGGGTTTTGAAGAGATTCTTCCAATCTTTGCATACACATTGAAATCGGATTAAGGATTTCACAGGAAGTCATTTGAGAATATTTGTCAAAATTTCTTGAGGAAGATATGATTCGTTGCTATCCATTACCATCGACTGATAAAAAGAAGAATTTCACAGATGAAAGGTTTCGCAATCAACGGGAATAAGAAATTTATACAAACAATATGGATCGTAAGACAGACCTGTTCAGGAGAAACCACCGTGCTTGTCGTCCTTCATCCTCATTTTTCTCCAGGATCTTTCGCCATTGTTGTCCTTCGCCGTGCTCGTTTGATGTGGTGTCCTCCGCTTGCATGAGCACCAAGGAGTAGATGGCGCCATAGGGTTTGAGACTTTGAGGCCGATGGTCGAAGAAGCATTTGAGGAATTGAGGGTTGAGGGCGAGTCAGGCTCTCTGAATTAGTTTAAGGGGAAAATAAAAGGGTTAAGTAGTAAATCTGTGAGCAATTTTACTGTAAAAGTTTTTTTGACTCAATGTAGTCTCGAAGATTAAAAACCTAACAATGTAGTCCTTTTTCGTTAAAAAATTAATGATCAATGTCACATTTTTAATGAAAAAAGGGCAAGACTGCTATGTTTTTAGACTTTCGGGTCTACATTGAGCCAAAAACACTTCTAGGTAAAATTGCTCCCGAGCGCATTTCTTCTTAGGCAAATTTCTACTTAACCCAAAATAAAATCATCGTTTTATTTTATCCATGAATTTTAAATTATAAATAATCTAGGAAAAATTCCTAAATTGGAATCATCATCATCAATAATATCCAAAATAATTAAACCCAAAACCGGTTTGCTTGGGTGAAAGGTCGGTGGGTCAAACCAAAGTCAACCAAAGATCGATGAGGAATAAAAATTGAGAAATAATTAAATTAATTTAATCTATTTATATTTATCATTTTTTCTCTAAACTATTTTTCCTAACTTATAAATTAATAGATAATATAATAATACACCTTATATTAATTATATAATTAAACCCAGACCGGCCGGTCTGCTTTAGCCTTTTCTTCTCCTTCCTAGCTTCTTTCAATTAGGCCCTGTTTGGTATAGGGAAGATTTAAGGATGGAAAGGAACTTTAAGGAGGTAAAAGAATGGAAAGGAAGATTGAGAGGAACTTTAAAAAGTTGAGCTGTTTGGTAGACATGGGAATGGAACTTAAGTTGAGGGAAAATAAAATGTGTGGTAGGAAGAAAAGGAAGTTGGTTAAGTGGGAAGGAGAGGTAAAATACCAATAATGCCCCTAAAAAATAAAACAACCACACCTTCTTCATCGCTCTCATCTGCGACCTTCTTCCTCACTCTCACCTGTGACCTTCACTTCCATCAATGGTCGTCATTGTTGTGCCTCTCCCTCATTGCGACCTTCACTTCTTCCCATTATGCCCTTATAATAAAAAATGGAGAAAATGATTTGATCGATTCAACCTTACGTTCGAACGATGGTGTTAAGTTTGAACGTAATGCACTAAAGTGAGAATGTGTTCGAACCAAAATTTTGACAGTAACCAAACTTCGCATCGGTTCATATCGGAACAAGACAACAAAGTAATTTTCATTCCATTAAACCACTTTGAATCCGAGAAGAAGGAAAAAATTAAAAGAATAATCTTAATCAACAAAAGAGGACACAAATGTAGACAAAAAGCGATACATACAACCAAAAACAAAAAACACCTGCACACGCAAAATTCTCTTTAACAACCACTTGTTGACAACAATGTGGAATCTTCGTTCCATAGGGGAAAATTACACAAACAGAGGCACACCTCGAGAGAGTTTAGAAGAGAAAAATTTGTGCTCGAAAGAAAGTTCTCGTGAAGCCCAAAGTGTATAACCCAGAAGATGGGGCAACTAAATCGAAGATGTGATGAAATCAAGAATCGGCGCATGAGATTTGATTTTTACGGGGCAATTCTATCCCAATATTTCAGTCTCCCGGGAAGATTTCAACTCACTACTAGAAAATACTAAAATAGCTATGGAATTTGTGACGGAAAAAAATCCGTCGCAAATTGCAATGGAATTTGCAACGGAAAATGAAATCCGTTGCAATTTGCAACAAAAAAATAAATCCGTCGCAATTTGCAAAGGAAAATGAAGTCCGTTGCGAGTGTTTGCAATGGAAACATAATTTCGCCGCAATTTGCAACGAAAAATTAAATCCGTTGCAAACTCTTGCAACGGAAAAAGTATTCCGACGCAATTTGCAAGGAAAATGAAATCCGTTGCAAAAGTTTGCAATGGAAAAAATATTCGGTCACAATTTGCAACGGAAACTGAAATATGTTGCAGACATTTGCAACGGAACAACAATTCCATCGCAATTTGCAGTGGAAAAACAAATTTGCAAGAGTTTGCAACGGAAAAAATATTCTATCGCTATTTGCAACGGAAAACACAAATCCGTTGCAAATGTTGCAACGGAAAAAAAAATTCTGTTGCAACTTTTTTTATCTAATGTAACTAATAATTAAATATTAAAGCTTTCATGGACCATCTAAGACTAGCAGTGTATTTAATATATATTGATTTTTTCCCAAAAAAAAATATTGGTATAAAATGTACAATAAATTATGTAATTCATTAACCATACCTAATGTAACTAAATATTTTTCTTAGATTCTACACATCATCCAAGCCACATGCAATCAATGTTACTATAAGAGATAATATTATTCATGAGTCAGTAACAATATATAATACCTCTTATTATATTTATACACAGTTAATACATAAGTTAATTAATGTTTGTTTCTATTAATTCATTATTTCCCCTTTTTAACCATTATATATAATCATCGTCACGCACCTTCCGATTCCATTTCTCTCCCTCCCAATTCCATATTCCATTCAACTTTACAATTTTTTTTTTTTAAAAAAATTTAACAAGGTAGACATCACTATTAAGATCAAACCCACAGTCTCTAACTTATTGAAGAGTTTTCGAGCCACTAAGCTATAAACTTATTGACAATGAACTATACACTACATATTTCTTGAGGTCCTTATTATAGAACATCAACTATCAACTTTACCTCTACTTTAATAATGTGGATTATAAAAAAGATAAAAATTTTCCCTACATACATGTGTTGATGCTAGGTCCCTGATTTGGGGGATTGGAAAAGTAGAAGAATTGTGCATGATATTATTTGTGTTCTAAATACCAAGGTTGGATTTTCTATGTCTTTCACCCCCATACGGGGGAACCCTGTTGCTGATTCTTTTGCAGCAAATGCTCATAAAGAGGTGTACCTGATTGGGTGGGTTTCCCGACCAACACCTGTTTTACTGTCACTTCTAACCTTGGACATTAAGGAGGCTGATCTGTCATGAATTATTGATTCTCTTTCTAGCCTTGTAATCTATAGGTCTTGTATTTATTATTTCCAGCTTTGTTAGTATTTGTGTTTTTATTGGCATTGTATTGCGCCATGTGTTGTAGCTGCTATTATCTGGTTATGACTTTATATTTTGTCTGGTGACCTTTTGAAGTAATATAGATATTCCTTGAGCAATATATATATATATATATATATATAAATATATATAGATCACAAGTCAAACGAGGATATTCACGTGACAAATATAACATATGGGACCAAATGAACATTGAATAAATTTAATTAAATGGCTACTTAGATTCTCTTTGACAAGTACAATTATTTGAAGAGAAATATATAGTAGTGAGCCTCTATAATAGGTGTGGCCTCTCACTACCCTTCTCCATTTATACTTAGAAATTCGATTTTGACAACATTGGTCTCAATAATGTGTATCCCACCCTAAGTTAGAATGTGGATATTTGCAAGAAGGAGACGGTCCAATAAAAGAAGGTAAAAATTATATATATTTAAAATTATTCTTTAAAATCTCCTTTTTTTTTTTTAATAATGCTGTTTCTATCCCCTCCCCAACTATCTATATCAATTACAAATTTATAATATTAATTGATTTTAAGTTTTAACTAATTTCTCTTGGCTCCTGACAAAAAAAAAAAAAAAAAAATGCTGATTTCTCTTATCTAAAGATAAGCCTACTACTTGATCTATATTTCGAAGTTTCCCTTCCTTCTACTATTTATTCTCCCTCCAAAAATTTCATAGGTTCCCTTCCCTCCAATATTTATTCTCCGACCAAAATTTTCGCAAGTTCAAACCTTTAACTTTATTGGCAAAAAGAAAAAGCTCCCTTTCAAATTCTTCATTTGAAACGCATTGGATCGTAGAGTCGAGTCATTTTCTTCCTTCTTAAATTTAAGACATGCAAAAAAATTAAAAATTTAAGCAAATAGCTTCCCCTCAATTGTATCTATTTTAATAAGTATTATGTATTTTATATATTATATAACCGTAATTAAAAAAATTAAATTTTATTTAATAATTTTAATAAATTGATTTCTAGAGTTACTTATATTTTTAAAGTTTTTATTTCATAAATTTTCTAATTAGTCTCTAAATTTATTTAATAAATAGATTTTATTAAATTTTGCTCCCTCCAAATTTTTTTCCATGTTCCTCTCCAATTATAAAGTCAAAACTTACTTCTTTTTTTTTTCAAAATTTGGGCTGATTCCCCATGAAGCTTTTTTCCTCCTAAAATATTCGCGCGGCTTACTTCATTTTTGCCAAAAACTTACTCTTGTGATTTGCTTCTCGACTGCTCGTATTCATCTTCATTTCTTCTTAGAAGAAAAAACCTAATCTAACCTTCATTCGGTTCGGCCGCTCCTTCGTGATCTCTCGTCCTCTCCTGAGAATCCTGATAGAGTGATAATCACCACCATCGTTGTCTCGCTCTCGCCGACCTCCATCGAATCTTTTGTCGTTCTTCAAAGAGCCGTGACTGTGATCGGTGTGTGTGACCTTGATTTCGAACCAAAAACGGAATCGGAGTTCTGCTCTAATTGGAGCTCCGCTATGATTTCTTTTCTTTGTTTTTGGTTGAGGGTTTTGACAGTCCTTAGATAAATTAAGATATTCTACTAGTATGTGCCTGATTAGATGACTTCATTATTTCACATTTTTGGTATTGCAGAATAAAGGAGATGGGTCTGCCTCTGGAGCCATATGAGTGGTACCTTGACTTGAGGCGGTATGGGACTGTGAACATTCAATCTTTGGTCTTGGCGTTGAAAGGATGATTCTTCTTGGTATGACCAATGTAGTGTTCAACTTTTACCCCGAGCATTGAGGTAATTGTTGAAGAAATGCCGTGCTTGTTACCACCTTGTTTATTTGCCTTTAATTGAGCAAGTGGATGATGGCTTGGTTAACTTGAAAACCAACTCCAATTGATTACTTTTAATGTAAAACTAGATGTGCGCTTTTATACATTGGAAGAAACTAGACATCACGTTTGTCTTCTTGACTTGTTTAATGCGATTCTCTGGAATGTTTATTCTTATAAATAACAATTTATTTCACTCATTATTCTATGCTTCATTTCAATGAATCCTCTTTTATACGTTCTCTGCTTCATTTCAATTTATTTCACTCATTATTCTGTGCTTCATTATTATGTGCTTCATTTCAAAGTTTCTATGTTTTTGGTCATGTTTAAAGACCATTGGTAATATGGAAAATAGAATTGAAGAGGGAAAGAGGGAGAAAAATAGGGAGATTGGGAGGGAAGGGAGAGGAAGACGATGGATAGACTAGGGAGAGAGTGGCAGAGAGAAAAGAGATTCAACTCATTATCTGTCATTGAAGCATCTGATCAAGTTTTGAGATTGCCAATTTGTTCTACTGCAAAAGTTTTGGGTTTAATGTGATTGACTCAAAATCTCAAGCTATTGGAATTTTATGCTGTAATATGAATTTTTATTATTCTCTTAAAGAGGCTATGAATCCTTATGTTGATGAGAGGTTACATGGGTATTAAGGAAATTCTTATGTTAAGTGAAGCCAATGAAAATCCCTTTTCTTTCTGTCTTTTATAGCAAGAGATTTTGTGTTGATGTTATGTTTTTGGTGTAAGCAGCTAGCAAAAATGGCTACCAAGATAAGCAGCTAGCAAAAATAGCATGATTTGTGCAAGGAACCGTTATATCATTTTTCTTAAATGGGATTTTTATCTCAACATTTGTTTGTTCCTTTTCTGAAATTACGTGGTTTCTATCTCCTCTATATTTGAGAACTATATCTACTTGTAAAAGCAAGAATCAACTGAGCCTTTTTGTTTCTATTGTATCTTTGTTCCAGAAACTTTAACCCTTTTTTCATAAATGATATCTTTTATTTCTTTTCAGAGGAATTTAATCCGTGAGGCAGCTGCATTTCTGTTGGATGTGTTGAAGCCTAATCTACCCGAAGATGATCATCTTCAAACAAAGGTCCTTAGTGAATCAACAAGAAGAGATAATGAAGGAGATGCAGGAACAACTCCAGTATTTATTGAAGGATAAGTAGGAAAACAACAAGGATAAGTGATCGGCTCCTAGTGATGATGAGCATGACCTTACAACTACTATATAGATATTATTTTTTATTTTTGTGCTGTTTAGTTTATTTTGTTGGTAACATTATTGTTTGTATTTCGTTTTCTTTATGTATAATTTTTTAGGATCGCTACTGTATATGTTTTTTCATATACACTTTTTTAATACATTATTCAATATTGTTTATTTCATAATATTATTTCTTTTATTTGAGTAGTTGTTGAGTAAGAGCCCTAATAATTATGATATATATATATATATTTAAAAAAAAAAAAAATTCCTCAATTTGCAACGAAATTTTTTCTATATTCCATTGCAAATCCTCACATTATTTTTGACAAATTTTTTTCTAATTTCTGAATTTGCAATGGAAAAATTTCTGTCGCAATTTGCAATGGATTATTTTCCATTGCAAATTTCTACTTGCAACAGAATAATTTTCCGTTGTAAATTGCAATGGATTATTTTCTGTCACAATTTGCAATGGATTATTTTCTGTCACAATTTGCAAGGGAAAAATTTTCCGTTGCAATTTGCAACGGATATTTCTTTCGTTGCAAGTTGCAACGGATGTTACAAAATCCGTTGCAAATATGTTTGCAACGCCCTTTTTTGCTACGAAATTTTTTCCGTCGCAAATTCCGTTGCAAAACCAGTTTGCAACGGATTTTCTTTAATTTGCAATGGATTTTGTCCGTTGCTAAAAACATTTTTTCTTGTAGTGACTTTCCCTCCATTTTCGGATGGAATCAACCTTCCAATAGTTGATGGAACTTTGAGGCTCATGGGAATGCTACTCGACGGAAGATGAGCGCACCAAACATGTTTTTTCGTGAGGGAAACGTGTTATGTTCCCTTTCCATCCCCAACTCGCGCTCTAACAAACAGGGCCTTAGAACCTCTCCACGGTTCCATCTCTATTTTCCAGTGTATCTTCTTTCTACTGAAGTGCTCTAACCCCAGAAATCGTTCTTTTCCTTTTTCTTCCTTCATGCGTCCTCCTTCAAGAAATTTTTCCGCTGTAAGGGCTAATTATGCTAGCAGATCAAAATGAAAGGATTTAATAAAGAAAGAAAAATATACATGCACCAAAGTAAGAATTAAGGGAATTAGGTATATCTAACTATAATGGTTTTCCAAACTATATATATATATATATATATATATATATATATATATATATTATAATGCCGTCGGTCTGGATACATTGAGGTTTGGAAGTGTTTAGGTGAGAAAAGGGGTGATATGGCTTACTAAACTTTTTAATGAGATTCTACGATCTAAGAAAATGTCATATGGTTGGAGGGAAAGCATTTTAGTCCCCATTTACAAGAATAAATTAGATATTTAAAATTGCGCTAGCTATAGAGAAATAAAGCTTAATTATGAGCCATGCAATGAAATTGTGGGAAAATGTGATATTGAACATAGAATGCGATTGGAGACTTGCATTTTGGAGAACCAATTTGGATTCATGCTGTGAAGATCCACAACAGAAGTGACTTATTTGTTGAGGGGTTAATGGAGAAATATCAGAGGAAAAGAACGGACTTGCATATGATTTTCATTGACTTGGAGAAAGATTATGGCGGAGGGGCGAGAGATGTGCTTTGGAAAGCCTTAGAAGAGAAGGGTGTACGTGTTGTATATATAAGGTCATACAAGATATGTATCAAGAGGTAACTAGTGTGAGAACGTTTGAAGGTGAGATAAAAGACTTTTCTATCAAGATTGACCTTTATCAAGGATCAACCTTGAGCCTTTATTTTGTTTAACTTAGTCTTAGATATTTTGACTAAGCATATACTTGAAGAAATCCCCAAATGCATGCTTTTTGCTGATGATATTGTTCATGTAGCAGAGTCAAGAGAAAAAATGAATTCTAAACTTGAGTTATGGAGAAAAACCTTAAATTTGAAAGGTTTCTAACTGAGTAGGAGTAAGATAAAATATAAGCATTGTATTTTTGATAAGAGGAGAGTAAGAAGTGATTTGGAGGTGAAAATGGGAGATCGGTTATTTCACAAGTGACAAAGTTTAGATATTTAAGATCAAATTTGCAAGAAAATGGTGAAATTGGTGGAGATGTTAATCATAGAATTCAAGCCGGGTGATTTAAATGGAGAAAAGCTACCAGAGTTATTTGTGATCGAAAAGAACCTGATAAAGTAAAATGGAAATTTTATGGTACTTCTATTCGGCCAATGGCCTTTTAAAGGGCTACATGAGCACAAAGTAGGGCTGTTGAGATGTAGATGTGAGATGGATGTGTGGTCATACAAGGAAAGATAAGATTTGTAATGAAATTATACGAGGAAGGGTTGGAGTGGAACCTATTGAAGAAAAGATGGTAGAAAATCATTTGAGGTAGTTTGGACATATAAAAAGAAGGTCATTGGATACACCTATGAGGAGGGTAGAGCAAGTTGTTTGACACTTAGTTAAAAGGGGTGGAGGAAGACCGAAGAGAACATTCAACAAGGTTATTCGACGAGATCTCTTACTTGACAATTTACCCCGATATTTGGTTTTTGACAGAACGCACTGACGTTGTTTGATCCATATAGCCAACCCCATCTAGTAGGACTAAGGCTCTGATATTGTTGTTGTGTGTGAGACAGAGAACTCATTATTGTATAATTAAAAAGATTTAATTTTACCGATTAGATTTATTCTAAATCCTGAACCCGCTAGATTATATTGAATCATGTCAAAATTAAAGTGAACAGAATGCAAATGGACTTTACCTATGTTCGTGGGGATGTGGACTTTACCTATGTTGAATTGTAAGCTATTCATGCCTGGATTGCGAATGTGTAAGAAAAATTGTTTCCTAAGATTTGACTTTATATAGATGCTTTCAAGGATTCACATGTATTACTAGCTGATTGTGGTCACCAGGTTCTTTGAGATTGTTGACATATAAGGTCTCTAATCTTCTCAAGTTGGGACCTCAAGATTATACATATTCTTATAGGGAAGCACTGAAATGTGCATTATATCTTGCCAAGAAGTCTCATAAAAGTTAGCGGTGATTTGACTCTTCTTATGTGACCACTAGGTGTTGCTTAAGTTCAGGTTGACTGAGATGTGATATATAGTTCAAAATCTCTTTCTTGTTTTTTAATCCCTCCGCTTATACATATTTATATAATTTAATTATATTAAATAAATTAATTTTTCTTAATATTATTATCTAGCATTCGGTTCAAAGTTAATGACTGTCTATCTACATACAAATCTCTTTTAGAATTCGAACTCCAAAACCAAAAGGATCTAGCAGAGGCCTTAAAAAAGTTAGTTAACATAACACATAATTAATTAACATCTCTTGTCTTCTCAAGTTGGGAGTTCAAGATTATTCATGTACTCATAGGGAAGCACTGTGCACACTATCTAGTTACGATGGCGCATAAAAGTTAGCACGGATTTGACTCTTCTTATATGGCGACCAGCTATTTCTTAAGCTCAAGTTGGGGTCTCTATCTTGCTTTGTAAATCCTTCAATCCTTAATATAAGATATATTTACCTAATTTAATAAGAATAAAAAAATTGGTTTAGTTAGTTAATATGACGTGTATTTTTTAAGACATTATAGTCATCTTCTTTAATTACTTCATTGCTTTTCCCCTTGATTATTGTTGATGAAGTATCGATATGGGTAAAGTAGAAAAATATTCACAAATATAAAAATTATGTTTTATATTTAAAACTAAGATCAACTCTTCAAGTGTGCCCATCCCGTCCTATGCTAAGGATATGAGAGAGTAATTGTTTTTGTTTAACTGTTGTGTTTCTCAAAGGGAAACTAAGAGTGGCTGACTAGGTTGCCAAAACTTCATTGAAGGAAGAGGACGTATTCAAAGGATTGGATTTCTAGACCTGATCCTTTACAGTTACGTTGCAACAGTTGATTTTGAAGGACAGTAATGCGTTTAATTTAGATCCAGGTTAACTTTTGGTGGTCTTGGTTTAGTTTATCGTTTTCTTTTTGGGTCGGTGTTTTGTTTACTGAACTCGCTCTGTGTTCCTTTTCATCGGTTTAATGATATGTTCCTTGTTTGGCGAAAATAATAATAATAATAATAATAAGGCTTGTGTTTGTGAAGCAGGAGAAGAAAAAGCTCATAATAGTTATATCTGCTTCTAAACTTTGATCTTTTGAGGGTGAGCGAGAGAGTGACGAAGGGGGAAGTCAATGATTTAAGATATGGATAAATCGAGTTGGTTTTCTTATGGTAGTGTTGATTTTCTTTGCAGCAATAAATCGAAGTTGGGCGTTCCAATGATAGCAATTCTCACTTGGTGGTTATGTTTCACGGTTTTGGGGGTTTGGATTGATAACCATTGTCTTATATATTTTGACTCCATCTTTAAAAAGACTATTATAGGTTGTTAGCAACAAAGAATCCAAAATGTATTTCATGGTCGAGACTGTGCAGTTCATTGTGCAATTGATAGATTCTCTGACTTCATTTTTTTTGCTGGTGTTTGTGGGTGCTTTTCCTTCCATGAGATCTTCTCATAGAGTTTTTTCAACAACCAATCTGGTTATTTTATTGTCAATAACTACTTCTTATAATGGTTTTGTTGCCAATAACAGCGTTTTTCTACCGTAATGAAGGGATTATGAAATCGGTAGGATCTTTAGCTTTGACGGCAACTCCCTCTCATATGTATTTAAACTTTCTTTTTACAAAATTTTTATTTTGGGCTTCTCTTTCTCTTTGGATTAATTTTAATAAAATTATATTTCCTGCGGGAAAAGAAAATACATAAAAATATATGAATGCCAGCCATATAGTACAAATAAGGATTTCGTCATCATTAAACTAAAAAGTTGACTTTGGCAGTTGAATTTAGATTTTCCCTAATTACAAATCAGGATTTCGTCATCATCAACTAAAAAGTTGGCTGGGGGATCATATTATATTTGTAGTTGAATATATATTTTTTCCAAAATTAGGGTTTAAAATTGGAAAATAAAAAAAAAGGGAGAATTAAAATCAAGGACCTATAGCAGATCATATTTATTGAGAATGACCAATTAAAAAAATAAAAAAATTAAAAATACGAAAAGGACCCTAATCAAACCTCATGCATTTTCTCTCCCATTCTATGTTTAAAACTAATATAAATTTCTAAATTTAATAAAATTAAACCCAATTTCTCTCACCATATATATTTATAGGAAAAATAACACAAACATCTTTCAATTTTGTCAAAACTATAATTTTATTTTTAAAATTGACACAAACTTTGATTGAAAAGATATTTAATTTTAGGGAAAACTCAAAAAAATTTTATAATTTATTATAAACTATTTTTAAAATTGACACAAAGTTTGATTGAAAAGATATTTAATTTTAGGGAAAACTCAAAAAATTTTATAATTTATTATAAAGATTAAAGAAATGTTATATATATATATATATATATATATCTCTCTCTCTCTCTCTCTCTCTCTCTCTCTCTCTCTCTCTCTCTCTCTCTCTCTCTCTCTCTCTCTCTCTCTCTCTCTCTCTCTCTCTGTGTGTGTGTAAAATTAATATGGTCATGTTCAACTAGTTCTAATAAGATAAAAAATGCGTTTAATTTTTTATTTCAGTTGATAAAGTTTCTTTGATAGAACTTTTTTTTTCTTGATTTACATATAAATCAAGAAAAAAAAAAACTTAAGGCTAAAGTATACTTTTAGTCCTTTAAGTTTTATATAAGGCATACTTTTGGTCCCTTAACTTTATAAAGTATACTCTTGGTCCTAAAATTCTAACACCGTTAAAGTTGCTAACAAAAACATTGACGCGGCGAACTCAAGTGATGACTAATAGCATTTAATTACACAAATTTTATATATTCTTCAATTTACCCATATTTTAAATTGAAGCTTAATAGCATTTAATTACTAGGGGTGAGCATGAAGCCCATGAGCCCAGTGTGCCCGCCCAAGCCCAAAAAAAATCGCCCGCCCAAACCCGTAAAAAAGAAGCCCAAAAACTGGGCACAATTGGGTCTGGGCATTTTTTTGCGGCAACGGCACGCACGGGGGGTATGCCGCCCGCCCATTTGGCCCCGCCCACTAAGTATATATATAATTATATTTGATATAAATATTTTTTATATAATAGTTAATATACTTATAATTTACTAACATTCTAATATATCCGTTGAGTATTTGACCATTAGTGCCTTATATTACTAATAATGCTTTGTATTTAATAGACTATGGATGTTATTTAATTTTTCACGTATGTACATTTGACCATTTTTTGAGACATATGATACTCTTTTAATTTCAAGATTCGAGTTGTACACTTATTTTGGAATATTCTAAAGTGTATAATGTATAATTATAGATTACATTTGAAGTTTAAAATATTGCTTATCATTATTAAAACTATTTTTTTCACATAAGATGTGGCAAGGTATCACCATTTGGGCAGAGGAAGCCCGCCAAAATTTCATTTATTATTATTGCCCAACCCAAAAATGTTAGGGCTTCTATCGGGCAGGGCTGGGCATCGGGCTGCATTTTACTGCCCAATGATCCTTTGGGCAGGGCATTGGGCAAGGGTCTCGCCCTGCCCAGCCCTGCCCACGCCCACCCCTATTAATTACACATTCATCACTTAAGTTTACACCGTTATCACTTGAGTTTGCATTTTTCATTAGCAAAATTAACAGTGTTAGAATTATAGGACTAAAAATATACTTTATAAAGTTAAGGGATCAAAAGTATACATCTTGTAAACTTAAAGGACTAAAAGTATACTTTAACCAAAACTTAATGATATAAAAGGGTTAAATGGGAAATATATATGTTACCAATAATAATTAAATTATATAATGATAAGATATGAAATGCATTTAATTTTTTATTTTGGTTGATAAAGTTCCTTTGATAGAGCTTTTTTCCCCGATTTATATAAAATTATGTAAATCAAAGAAAAGAAAATTAATGATATAGAAGTTTTAAAGGGCCAATATCTACCTTATGAGTAATAATTAAATGATATAATGATATGATTACGTAGATATTAATTAAGGTTAAAAAATGATGATTTTATAAAAAGCTGTAATTTTGGCAGGAAAAAAGTAAATCATTTTCAAGGAAAATTTAGTATTTCTAAATTTATATTTTAATAATTGGTCATTCTAAATAATTACAATTATTATGGTCCTTCTCAATAAATATTATTCTATACAAGTCCTCATATCTAATTCTCCTAAAAAAAACTTCAAATCGCAAAATCCTAAATCACGCGTTTATTATCAAAACTTAATAATAAGCAATTTACAACTCATTTTTTTTATATTAGAAATACCTAATTTAAAATTTTGCAAATTCAACGTTTTTCCCCTTTAAAACTTATAATAAATTTAGAGTCAAACTTGGGGGCAAAAATCACAAATGATGCCAATAAATGTGGCAACAGACAGAAAGAAACAGAAATAACTTTTTTGAGAATAATGATGTGACAAGAACTGAAAATTAATTATAATTATAAATGGATACTTAGAACTCCACGTACATGACTCTGTTTCCAGCAGGCCTGCACTATCTTGATCTTATATAGTCAAACCAAATTGTTTAATTCAACATAAGTCAATATGTTGAAGACGACAATTTGATCAGACAGGAAAGGCAATATTTGGTTATTATCAATTCCTATTTTAGTGGCGGCCGGCTTCATGAGAGACAGAGTTATCTCCTTGTTATGTATATATATATTGCCATTGCTTGCATGTGAAGTAGCAGCAAAGAGCTAAGTTTCTGCATTGAAGTGGAAGAAAGGTTTGAGATTTTCTGAAGAGAGATAAGAGATGGAAGTAAGTAAAAGTGGTGAAGTGAGAAGGATTCATATAGTTTACTTTCTCAGTTTGATGGGTCGTTCTCAAGAACCTCATCTCATTCGTCTTCATCATCTTACTTGTAATGGAGTCTATCTTCGAGGTGCCTTGCTCTCTCTGTTTCTTTCCACCACTTCTCCATGAATTTTCTTGCATATTGCTACTCCTTAATATATGACATATGTAACTAATTAGATTAGATTATGGAAGTTAACTGAGTTAGTTAGAATTTTAAAATACTCCAGTAAAATAGGAAAAGATTAACAAATATATATTATATTTAGGACTAAAATCAACTTTCTAATTATGTCATATTGAGGACTAGAGTTTTAGATTTAAGAAACTTGTTCTGGTAAGCTAGCTTTCTGTATTCAGTACTCTGTTTCCCACTTATAATGTTGGAAGCTTCACTTTACTGTCTTTCAATACTCTTTTTCTTTCTCTTAATATTAATGTTTTGGACTTCTCTTTCAAACTTGAAAACCACATTATTAAGTGTTTTAAGAATTGTTTTCTTTTTTGTAAGTCAAGATTTAATTGAAACAAACATGTAAAAATTATACACTACTCTGTCTCTGTGTGTAGTACCCTGTTTTTGACTTTTAACAGGTCATGATTGATGAACTTTGTTTTTGTGATGAAAGATGTGAAGAGATGGATAGGAGAAGTGAGAGGGAAGGATTTTGCAGAGACATATGCATGGTCCTACAAGAGGTAGGATGAATAATAGTAACCCTAATACTCTGTTTTTGATTCTGAATGAGTTGAAGAAATGTGTGATTTTTGTGGATTCAAATTGTAAGTAGGAGGTACAAGACAGGGTACGTGTGGCAAGACTTGTTGGATGATGATCTCATTACACCAATCTCTGATAATGAATATGTCCTCAAAGGATCTCAAATCCAACCTCCCACTTTTGGTATGTCCTTGAAATCAAACAATAGGATATATATATATATATATATATATATATATATAAAAAGTCCTTTAGTCCCAATTCTCTAACAACTAATAAAGTTGTAGCATCCAGTATCAGTGTCATGGTGTATTTTTTCAAGTACTATTCAATATGCTAAATTAATTTTTAATATATTTAGCATCAATTATTTTTATGTATCCTAAATTAATTTTTAATACATTTAATATCAATTATTTTTCCACATGCACACAACACTTAATTTTTGGTACATTTAGTAGCTTAAGTATTTCTAAGCAGGAAATTAGAATTCTAAACTAATGTTTAGTCCATCCAGCATTTTATATTATTAAAAATCCGATGTAGTATATTTTCAATGAAGTATTTTTCAGTAGCACATAGTATTTTTAAATAATTTTTAGTACATTTAGCATTTTACAATATTAGCTCTGGTTCTTAATATAAGATTTAGTTAGTAGTGTAAAATGTACTACAAATTAGATTTTATATTAAGAATCGAATGTACTATATTTTCAAGAATATTAGTATACAAAATTTAGGATGCTTGTTGCTACCGACAAAAAAAAAAAAAATTGCACTAAAATTTATTTTAGACTTGGATGCTACTAGAAAGATATTTTAGGGTGTTGAATACACTAAAAATTAGTTTCATGTACTAAATACTACTGAAAAAATCCTTCAACATACTTAATGTGTGCTAAGGTATATAAGTATATGCTGGGAACTTCTTTGATTATGCAGAAAACTTCATGTTTGGTGAAAGGAAAGCTTCCATATTGAACGAGGAGCTTCCTGTTCAAGTTGAGCGTTGTAAAGTTGAACCAGACAAACTTGTCAACACAGGCAAACACAAGACAAATGAAAGCAACAAAAGTGACACACCAGAGACATCATTTTCAATATCATTATCAACTTCTTCTTCTGCATCACTATCACCCGCAAAGGGAAATAGTAAGAGATTTTCAACGGGAGCTTCTGGTTTGATCCGCAACTTGATCCACTGTGGGGCCTTAGATTCAAACGGCGACGTCTCGGTCGTGCTGAACGAAGCTCATAAAACTGTACTCTCCAAGAACTCTATCATCCTTGATGATAATACTGCGCAGATTCGCAAACATGAAAGATTCGGAGGATCAGCCAGGAATCTTCGAACTGGTTGGAATCCCCAGCAGAATGATGAACCCAGGTAAGTAAATAAAGAGCTGGCGTAATAATATTTCAAGTTAGAGATTATGACAAAGATCAAAGTTTGGCATTTTTTGTATATATTTGCAGAAAAAGCTGTGATGATCAAAAGAGCACAAACAAGAACAAGAAGAAGCTAGGCAAGTTTCTGAATCAGATTTCTCACAAACCATTTGGTGGCGGGTCGATTTTCTTTAGATGAGTGGACCTAGAAAATACAAGAAAATATGTTGCAGGGAAGAAAAAACAGGACAAGTTTCTGACAAAAATGCCATTAGAGTGAAAAATTCATCTAGTTGGACCATTATATACGGAGGATCACGTACCAGATTTCAAGTTCTATGTAGTCATACATGTTAGAGACATTAAACTCAACTTAGTGAATTAGTTGCGGCCTATCTCCTTGGGTTTGTTTGGAACAAGGGGAGGAGAAGTGAGCTGTGGGAAAAAGTTTTGAAATTGAATTTAAAAAAAAATTAGAGAAGTGGATTTAAAAGTTTTTAATTATCACATTTCGTGCTAATATTAAATTGTTATACACCAATGTAACTTGCATGTCTAATATTGGATCTGTAAGAGACAGTAGAAACAAAAGTTATCGGCCGTGACTGTGGATTGTCATGTATTTATGCTTTCTTTTTACAAATAGTCTTAATGAAATCCTATTTTCCTGGGGTACATAAAATATACGAATGCCAGCCATAAAGCACAAATAATGAATTCGTCATCATGAATGAAAAAGTTGGCTTATATTTGTAGTTGAATATATATTTTCCAAAATTAGGATTTAAAATTAGGAAAAAGATAGGAAAAGAACTTTAAAATTACAAAATCTTAAATTAGGTTTATTATCAAGAATTAGTAAGAGAATGACTAAACTTGATAAGCACTTGACAACTAATTTTATAGAAAATACTTTATTAATAATTTCACAATTTCAAAGTTATGTTTCTGTCTTTTTTCCTTCAAAATGATGCCAATAAATGTGGCATCAGACATAAAGAAACAGAAATAACCTTTTTTGAGAATAATGATGTGACAAGAACTTAAAATTAACAATAATTATGAATGGATACTTTTTTTTTTTGCCAAAATTATAAATGGATACTTAGAACTCCACGTACATGACTCTGTTTCCAGCGGGCCTCCATTATCTTGATCTTATAGTCAAATCAAATTATTTAATTCAACATAAGTCAATATCTTGAAGGCGACAATTGAATCAGACAGGAAAGGCAATATTTGGTTATTATCAATTCCTATTTTAGTGGGGGCCGGCTTATGAGAGACAGAGATATCTTCTTGTTATATATATATATATATATATGCCATTGCTTGCATATGAAGTAGTAACAGAGAGCTAAGTTTGTGCATTGAAGGAAGAAAGATTTGAGATTTTCAGAAGAGAGATAAGAGATGGAAGTAAGTAAAAGTGGTGAAGCGAGAAGGATTCATATAGTTCACTTTCTCAGTTTGATGGATCGTTCTCAAGAACCTCATCTCATTCGTCTTCATAATCTTGCTCATAATGGAGTTTATCTTTGTGGTGCCTTGCTCTCTCGGTTAGCCAGCTCGCTCTAGTCCCCTACGTACGGATATTTTAGGTCAAACCAGCAGTACATTACTGCTATCTGAATTAGAACCCCGTCGTTATATTCTATCGGTTAAGATATGAATGAGACTAGTTTTAGGTAAGTTAGTTGATATGATATGTATTTTTTAAAATACTCGAATAAAGGGTAAAATAGAAAAAGATTGACAAATATAAACATTATGTCTTATATTTATAATCAAGATCAATTTTCTAAATATGTCTTTTATTGAAGATATTAAATTTAAAATACTTGTTATGATAAGCTAGCTTTCTGTATTTGCAAACTCTGTTTCCCACTTATAATGTTGGAAGCTTCACTATTATGTCTTTTAATACTCTGTCTCTTTCTCTTAATATTAATGTTTTGAATTTCTCTTTCAAACGTGAAATCCACATTATTAAGCGTTTTAAGAAATTTTTTTGAGTCAAAATTTAATTGAAACAAACATATATAAATTATACACTACTCTGTCTCTGTGTGTAGTACTCTGTTTCTGACTTTAACAGGTCATGATTTATGAACTTTGTGTTTGTGATGAAAGATGAAAAGAGATGGATAGGAAAAGTGAGAGGGAAGGATTTTGCAGAGACATATGCATGGTCCTACAAGATGTAGAAGGAATAATAGTAACCCTAATACTCTGTTTTTGATTTTGAATTATACATATATCTGCTAAAAGAGGGAAGGATTTTTGCTCTTTAATCATATATCTCCTCTTTATTAAAGGAGAGATGTTATCATAGGCCCTTATTTCATGTGGAATCAGCAAGAATTTGGGGTTTGATTATCCGTAAGAGGGTTTGTTATCATTTGTTTTGTTGATTAATATTGATTACTATCTTTTATCAAAACATGTTTAAATGAAAATTCATGTGGACTCTATCAGGTTTCATGTTATGCGACGGTTTCTAGGCTAATAGTAAATTGTGTGAAATATTTTATTTGAAAATTATCACATTTGATGCTATATTAAATTGTTGTACATAAATGTAACTTGCATGTCTGGTATTCGATCTGTAAGAGATAGTAGAAACAAAACTTATCGGCCTGTGACTTTTATGTATGAGACTTTAGAAGTTGTTTTTTTGTTTTTACAAAAAATTTAGATGCGTTGGGTCTCAAAAGCTCACTAGCGTGCCTTCGGGCTTAAAATGCTTATAAAGATACTTACAAATTACCTACTAATAAAATCCTGACATTAATTAGATTTGAACTCATAAGCTTATAATAATGAAGGGACCCTTTGGCCAGCATGCAAATGAACATGTTGGTCCTCACATTGTTGGCTAGAAGTTGGTTTTGTTCCACAGGTAGAAGAAAAAAATGGAACATGCTAGGCTGTCCAAAACCAACCCATTCTGTAGACGGGGCTGGTTCAGCCCACGTTTCTTGTTTAGGACAGTTTCAATATGACTATTTCAAAATATTTATTACTTTCGAAGTCTCTAATATAAGATATATTTACTTATTTTGATTAAATTAATGAAGTTATTTAATATAACATGTATTTTTTAAATCACCCGTTATTTTCATTAATTTCCTATTTTCTTTTCCTTTTGGATTATTTTTGAGGAAGCATTCATAAAGATAACTTAGAAAATGATTAATAAATATGAAATATATCTTGTATTTAAGATTAAGATTAATATTAACTCCATAAATATGTCTTATATTAAGAATATGAGAGAGTAGTATTTATCTTAGGACTACTTTAATTTTGTCAGCACTAGAAAACTCACTTGGAAAATAAAATATAGTAGCGAGATGCTCTATATCTTTCGTATTTTGATCGAGATTAATATTAACTTTTTATGGACAAAAAATATATCATGATCTTGTGAAGAAACTTATGTACAGGTAAAATTGAATGCATCCCATCAATTAAAAATACTGAATAGTTGAAGAATATCATCGGACAGATCAGACAGACTTTTGATCAAATTTGCTAACAATGTGTTGTATATCTCTTCTGATCATTAAGACTCATCTTATTAAAAAATTGAACTATAAAATAGATCTTATATTAAAAATTAGATGTAGTTTTAAAAACTTATCTTTTTCATATTGTTGATATACTATTATAATACTAATATTTTCTCTTTTTTCTCCTTATAATAGGATCTACACTTACTTTTATGTAAGTATAATAGAAAAAAATATTTCGTAGTAAAAAAAAAACATTAAACTCTTTCATTAATTCCTCGTTTGCTATAAACGGAAGAATTTTTATGGAATTGGAAGTAGAACTAATGGAAATAGAGGTGAAAAAATAAAAGTGGAAGCGCGTTAAAAGTTTGTTTGACATGATGATGGAAGTTGGTTATTATTTTAATTTAATAGTTGTCTTCATTTCTTTTCAAGCAACAAGGTATCACACACAAAACTTGATCAATCTAGTTGATTACTTGTACTTCATCAATCATAGACAATCTTGGAGTACAAGTGTTTACTGAATTCAAATAAAGCACAATATGCATATCCTTGAAAATAAATATAGGCACTTCCAAGAATTTAGAGCATACAATAAAATCAACTTGACTCTCATCAAGAAGAGTCAACACTTCAAGAGGAGGGTCATGAACAACAACAATTGGAACATCTAGATCAATTTGATCACCAACATCACAATCCTTAATCTCCACAGCCTAACCTCTTCTAGACATCCACTATTCTCATCTAACTCAATTTCAAACGAACAATCACTTTCTACATTATCCACAAATACATGTAATTTCATATCTTCAACTTCCTCACAATAATCATTATTAGCATAAGAAGTGGTTATCGGGTTTAAGGAATTATCTTGCATCATAGTCTCAAGGGTTGAAAGAATTTGACTTGCATATACCCCAATAGTTTGGACACTTGACTCAATATTTTGGACACTTGACTCAATGCTAGAGAAAATCTCTCTTTGCTCTCTACTAGATCTCTCGATGCTTCCACACACTCCTCAACTAATCTTTCCAGATTAGATTTTTCCCTATACTTAATGGTGTGTTCTTCAATAGGTGGATAAGAGTAAAAAGGAGGGGTATTTTCATTAGAACAATAGACATGTGGATCCCTAAAATTATGTTGCTCAAAACCTTCACTAGGACAAAATGAGTTATCAAAACAAGTCTGGTTCCTAGTGAAATCATCTTTCACAAAATGACTACTTCTACTATATGGACAATATTCAAATAAATGATTCCCTCCACAATAAACACAAGACATGCAAACATATTGAGAAGAATCAACATATGAAATACAACCATCATTTATGCTCCTTTTATGTTGCCTATATTCATTCAAAGAATTTAAAATAGCAATCAATTCATCTTGTGTAGAAGACAAAGAATTCATCTCTTTCTCAATATTAAGACCAGTTGGTTGCCAATTGAAATCCATTTTTTTCCTTAAAAAAATAAAATAAAATAAAATATTTACAAACTCAAACTACTAATGTTCAATTAATTCCAACCAAGACAGCTTGTGGCACACAAGTCCCCGGCAACGGCACCAAAAACTTAATAGGGCAAAACTTTATAGCCTATAACTCCGCAAGTATACGGGTCGTATAAAGTAATAAAGTGATAAGAAAAGTATCGTTCTCACGATGACTTAGTATCACAAACTTCGCTTAAGCATTAATTTCACAATTTCGTTTAAGTTGAGCAAACCAAATTGAATTTAATTAAGAGAAAAGAAATTAAAACTAAAATAAAAATAAGAAAACTACCACAATAATCAAATGGGCAACCTAGAGTCACTAATCCTTTATTAGCTTCATAAACCTTGTTTTCACTAATTTAATTAGCTTTAATATCAATTTAGTTAATCTCGAGTATAAATAGCTATAAGTGTATATCGGTCCACTTACAACTCTCTCTTGAGTATAACTTGCTATGTCTAATATAGTTACTCAATAGGCAACAAAACTCGAACACACTCTTCAACAATTATATGGGGCTATTAGGTATATGTCTATCATAATCACAAATTAAATCGTAATCTAATCTTATATTACTTAATCTCAAAGCCTAATTAAAATTCCATTCGTCAAGGTAAATCCTAATGCTCAAAATCATATTCAATGATGGTCAATCACTAAATAGATAAAACTAACCAACATTAAGTAACCTAAATTAATATCAAACTTAACTAAATAATGAAAACCAAATCCAATTCACCCACAAGTTCATATGTAATACCCTGAAATTTATAATTCCCCTAAATATTATATTTTGGGAAATTATACTATTAAAAATAGGAGAATATGTTGTCTTTAATTTTATAGTTTATTTATTCTATTTCTTGGACAATTTTCTTTAGAATTTAATGAGGCAAAATCTAAGTTTCTAACATAAAATATCCTATAAATGACAAGTTGAGCATAATTCATATTTAATCATAAAATGTCCAATAAATGACAAATTGAGGTATAGTTCATATTTAATCATTAAATAAGATATTAACACTTAGTTCTTATATTATCAGGAATAAACCATAAAGGGTTGTAAAAATGCTTAAATTGATTAAGGAACATTAAGAACAATTGGTGGATGATTAAGTTACAATAAATTAAGGCAATAATATTAAAGTCTTTAATTAATTAAGTGGCTTATATAAAACCATCAATTAGGGTGATTTACCTTAATAAATAAGTAAAGGACCAATAAATTAACTCTAAAACATTATCAAATCAATTAAATAAACAAAAAACAAATAAAAAGAAAAAGATGGGGGGGGGGGGGGGAAGATTTTTAGCAACTTGGGGAGGAAGTAAATTTTCAAACACATGTTAAAACTTGTTGGTGAAGTTGGAAGCTTCCAACCCTTCATAAGCAAGTTTCCAAACTTGGTAAAGATAGGGGGGGGCACGGTTTTGAGGGTTTAAAGGTGAGGATGAGAGCTTCAATTTTAACCTTGACCTAATGGTTGAAATTCAAGATGAAGTAGGTTTTGATTAATTACCATATGTGCCATACCAATCTACTATAAATATGACCTTTGGGATTCATTCATTCTTCACACCAAACAAGCAAGAGCAATCTGAAAATTAGAGAGAAGTGAGGTTGAGTGGGAAGTAGCTTGAGGGAGTTCAAGCATTGGTAAGAAAGTTCTTGAGTTTTAAGCCTTTAAATTTATAGATAGTTGTGTTTTAATCTTAAAAATGCTAGAGTAGTTTTATTTTCATGTTTTTATGGTTAAAAAATATCTCTTTATTTCGAAAAATTGATGAAGGAAGGGTTAGGGCAAAATTTCTGGAAGAAAAACACCGAAGTAACGAAGTTCTGGCGAAATTTTTCGGTTAGGCGATTTCTGGAGTCAGTAGTAGAAACGTCATAATTTTGAATAGAAGATGAAGTCAATTAATTCTGGAATTTTTCATGCTTAAAGTAGACATATAGACCTTTCCAAATATGCCTAGAGTGTGTCATTTAGAGTTTTGTACAAAGAGATAAATATTCTTGAAAATAAGCTACGAAATTCTGGAATTTTTCTGGGCAAGGCATGAACACGTGAAAACTGGGAATTATTCTTAAGTTCTAGAAAAACTTTAGTATTTTTTCTCAAAAATAGACATCCTAAGGAGTCTGGAGAATATTATGGATCCTCGTTTCAATTTTTGTAGAATTAGTTATGAATTTTCAAATTTAACGTAATTTCTGCCTGAAATGCTAAAAGTAGCGTTTTTTGGGAAAAAAAAAAGGATAATTAGAGTAATAAATCCACCAAGGGTAAAAAGGTTAGTAATGGCCAAAAATATCTCTTAGGATATTATTTACAAGGTGATAATGTGATAATACCATTATAGGATATCCGGAAACAATCGAAGACGTATCGACCGAGTAAATGTACACTATTCACGACGAACGAAGGTACTGACGCGTGCATCGTAACACTAACTCTGATGCTTATTTTATGCTTACATGTGATAGACAATTTCATAGACTGAGCCACTGTCTTAGATCACTGTAAATACATTTGGCTTGAAACACGGGTTATAGGCTTGATAACGCCGTAAAGATGTTTTCTTAGCGCTGAGGACACGAGTAGCTGTTGTGGCACTGGAGAGTGCAGACGTGTGTGTGACTTTACATCTGCTGTGTGCTTATGTACCGTTGTTGTATTAATCTTGCATTTCTTTGTGTGCGTATGTATTGATTAATGTTGTAATGTTATGAATATCTCATCATACATGTACTTGTCATATTTGAGCATAAGGTTAACCGTTACCGAGGTCCGATGGGCATTGGACCTCGCTCTTACATCGCCTTCGTGGTCGGGAGGACCGAGGGCCAAGGATAAAGGCAAGCAAAGACGCGTAACGTTCCTACCGAAGATTTTATTTTGATATATATTGCTTTTTGAATTACTCGGATAATTGTACCGCTATTATAACTAGTCAAATACACCATAGTTAATATTTTTAATATCTATCAGTTATAGACTCTTTTATTTACTCCGATGCTCTACTCTGACAAAAAAAAAAAATCCGCATTTCAAAATTAGGGTCTTACATCATAGGTACTCTAGGTTGCAAAACCAACTAGCCACACATGGCTCTAATAAAATCCATAACAAAAAGATAGAAATTCATGTTCAAAGAATAAAGAGAAAGTGGAAAGAAAGCTTCTCCATCGCGTCCCACGTCCTTTCGTCCTTTCGTGGAGATGATGAAGAGAACCAAAACACTCACCGCTACTCCTCTACTTCTTTGTTCGTTCTTGTTCTCGCGTCTCTCGATCCTTTCCCGTGATCTTCTTTAGCTTCTTCCTTTCTTCATATTTATAACCTAAATATAACTTAGACCGTGGGTCACCTGATTCTCCTTTTCTTATTAAAAAATATCTTATATCTTGTAATTTACTCCACCATATCACACAAATTGATTTTGTTTCTATTTTTCTTGCGTGGGACCACCGAAGTTTGGTTGATTGCATATCCTCTTAATTAGTTTTTCTACTTCTTTCTAAATCAACTAATATTTCGCAAAATATAATAGGAAATAAGTAGATTTTATATCAAAATATCTTTTTATCTTATAATGATAGTAAAGTATATAAAAGATAATTAAATAGGTATATGATATCAATAAATCCAACTAATTCTCATAAAATATAAACCTATTTAATCAAAAAATATATACTTATCAATCCTCTCCCAAAAAGAATTTAAATATACCTTTTGATAGCATGAAAAAATTAAGTGTTGACAAATAACAAAATTTGTCTTCTAGCCATGAGGAACAGAGAGAAAAGCACGCGTAACCACAACCTAAACTTACTGAGATCGACATTGCCATCTATCCAAAATTGACTCAACCAATTCTTTTGATTGAATTAACTATGTTAAATTGATGAAAAAAATTGAGAACTAGAATTTCTTATTTATTTATTTTGCTTTCAAAACGTCGTTTTTTAGATTTTAATTATCATATATCAAGAGTACTCATTTTTTTTAAAGAGAGAATATATTTTGTATTGCAGATGAAAGGAAACTAGTAATTAATTAATTTAATTCAAATTAACTTTGTCATCAAAATATAAAAAATAAGTAATAATTTTTCATCAATTTTTCTTACAAATTCCTTCTCATTTATTGGTATAACATTATAATTTCTCATGTAGCCGTTGCACGTCATTATTGCCGTACACCCACTTTTATAAAGTCCCAACTAATAACGACGGCCATCCCATCCTTCAATGATATTATTGTTATTACCATATAAAGTACGAATAGTATCGTATTTCATTTTCATACCTCTTTGTGGGTCTAATTAATTATAAATTTATATCAAAAATATACATAAACTTAGATAATTATTTTTTGTTATATACAAGTGAGAACTGAACAAATAATGTAAATCAATGTTGGTTGAAATTAGTTAAACGTATTAAATGTGTATGAGATGTAATTTTTATTTTTATTTTCAAAATATACCCTTATTAATAGAAAGAGTAGGTGAAGAGAGAATGTGTAATAATATATTGAATGGGAGAGAACGAGTGAAGCACTTTAGTTCTCATTAATAATGGTAAAAATGAAAAGATTGGATTAAAATTTAAGGTAAAAAAGAAGTTTAACTTATACATATGACCAGCCATAAATGTAACTTATATATAGGATTAGAGGGAGTATAAATCACTTTCATTCACCTTATCATAACAAAAGGATCAGTTAAATCATTAAATATGTCTTAAACTAATATTTTCTACTTTTACTCTTATTAATAAGATTTTGAATGAGAGAGAAAAATATGGGAGATACATTCATGTATTAGTTTATAGGGGGTGAAATTCTTCTAGAAGGTGACTTAAATTAGAGCAAAATTAGAAAATGGTAATTAATAACTTTCTTGATGACTTATGTTATTAACGACCAATTATTTCATCTAAAAGGTGGCTGATATTTTCGATTGGAGGGGGCTGCTTGTATATCACTCCCTCTGATCCTATTTATATGTAATTTTCTCTTCCTTGAGGCTGATCTTTAATATAATTTTTTTTGTACACAAAATTTAAATTACTTTTCGCTTTTTTAAAATACATATATTTATATTAATGAACTACTAATTCTTTTTCATTTAATCATTCATTCCTCATTCTCTCTCATTTTTTCTATTAATTCTGTCTCATATTTTTTACTCATTCTCTTTCCTATATTCTTTTAATAAATAGGAGCATATTTGAAAAAAGACATTACATTTGGACATATTTACTATTTTTAATTAATTTTAATGGTCGGTTTGTTTTGTGCAATCAATGTAGTCGATGCTTATAAAAAGGACCCATGAAATATTAATTAGTATGTGTGTATAAATACGCATGCTCACATGTGAACGAGTAGGAGCCATGCAGTGCACCTACTGAAAGAAACCAAAGAGTACTGATATCCCTGCAACACACTTACCAAACAGTGAATCCTTACTTGAAGATGAGGTCCCTCTTCTCAGCTTTTGCACCACCTCAAAACTGTTCATCACCAGATAAGAGTTACCCTGTGATTCTTCAATCGTTATTCCAATATGATTATTGTTCTTTCAACACTCTTAACTTTAAATACCAACGGCATATTCAGAAGAATCGTAGAGTTGTTTGCAGCCAGAAGAGCAGTGACAGCCATGGCGGAAACCTCAGTACTGGAGTTCTTGAGAAGCCAGGAGATCAGAGTTTTCAAGGAAACCCAAGGACGACGTTCATTATGCCTTTAGAAATCAAACCCTTTGAAGGCTCTATTGGTATTGTCAACTTTTTTAAAGGCAAGAACTACCTCATCACTGGTGCAACAGGGTTTGTGGCCAAAGGTAATACTGTTTCACTTTCTTTTCCTAGCATGAAATTTTCCAGAAAAAAAATGTCAGGTCCGTTTCCTTGAAATTATATATGTTGAGAACATTTTTAGTCTTAATTGTTAGAAAGGGTAAAAGTATCGTTAACTAGTTGAAATAGATTATATAAAAGAGTCTAAAGTGATACGTTGTAAGTGTTTGGAATGTGGAATCCTCATCAAAGTGTGACAGATAACTTGGGTCTCCCTCCAAGACCCTAATAGTTTTGGGTTGTTGGTTATCCTTCAAGGAAGGATTTGATTTTGGTTACCCCTAAGAGGGTTATTAATGACACTTCATTAGTTTTGTTCATATGTTTAACACTGATCATGCATGACTATTTTGTTATCTGTTATCACCTCCTCTATTTGTTACTTTATATATGAACAATACGGAAATGGTATGGAACACCGTAGTCCGTACGTACCACTCAAGTTGTACGTTGTCATGTTTTGCGTTCTAATTAACACACAGAGCATTCCACATTTGCAGTTATTGTGGAGAAAATCTTGAGGATGGTTCCAGAGGCTGGGAAAATTTTTGTGTTGATCAAGGCAAAAGACAAGGAAGCAGCTATGGAAAGACTCAAAGCTGAAGTGGGTATTGCACCTTTAGTTTTCTTGATACTCCTTCTGTTCTTTTTATAAGGCATTTTCAACTAATTCATACGAACAAATGAATAATAGTTAACTCGATAAAGTTGTCTTAATGACGTTTTGAAGTTGAGAAAAAAATATTGTAGAGCTACATTTCAGCATTAATTATAAGGGCAAAACTAATAAATAAACATTAATGTTTATTCTTCGGGCAAAAAAAACAAAAAACATTAATGTTTATTCAAGTGACTTAAATTGAGTACCAACGAATCCTTTTAGAATATGTATAGTAAGGACTAGAGGGAGTACAACGCCGACGGATTTGTAACATTGTGGTATTAAACCTCACATTTTTCATGTGAGTGGGAGGTTGTTGCAGATTAATACCTATCCGTCTGATTTTTTTTTTAAAAGAAGCCTTTCTTGGTAACACACAATCACTTGCAGTTGTTTTATTACGTGAGTGTTAAATATTTATATGCTGATGATTATGACAGATAATAGAATGTGAAGTGTTCAAGAAAATAAAAGAAGCTCATGGGAAAAGGTACATGGAGTTCATGATAAGGAAGCTGGTGCCAGTGGTTGGGACAGTGTGTCAATCAGATCTGGGGATGGATGCTCACACTGCAAATGATATTGCAAAGCAAGTTCATGTGGTTATCAACTCTGCAGCCACCACCTCCTTCGATGAGAGGTTAGTAATCATTTATCGTACTTATAAGACATTTCTAACTAATTGAGACATATCAATAATAACAATTAAAGACACTAAATTTGTCCAAAAATTCAAGTAGTTTCCAATTTACCTTTATTAACTCTATTAATAAACTCCAACAACGTATTACTCCCTTTATCCTTAAATATAAGTTTTAAATTTGTGAATGAACTTGTCTTAAGATATAAGCTTCATTTAAGTTTTGTTAAGGCAATTATTGCATTTTTTCCAACTTTACCTCTTGATTGTATTTGTTTCATTTACTCTCTCTCTCTCTCTCTCACTTATCCTCTTTACAAATAAGGATATGGTTAAAAAAATACATATTTATTACTTTGAACTAATTTTAATTTTTTTCTTGATAAACACAACTCGATTATTTGAAGCTTGTATTTAGAGACAAAAGAAGTAATTGATACACTCTCTCTTGCTACCCTTATTAAATATAAACACAGGTGAAAAATATATTCCCTCCATCCCTAAATGTAAGCTTGGTTTAAATTTTTGTTGTTGTTAAGAAAGTAGTTAAAAATAGTTAAACACAATAAATATATACCGTAAGAGTGTGTGTGTGTATATATATATGTGAGATATATATATATATATATATATATAAAGAGATAAGAGGATAAGGTAAGTGAGAGAGATAAGATAAAGAGGATAATAAATGAGGATAAGATAAGTGTGAGAGATAATAAATAAGAAAAAAAATATGAGAGAGAATACATGGAGAATAGATAATGAGAGAGTGTGTTAAAGAAAAGAGAATAGATATAGCAATACTTTATATCAGGAAAAAAAAGACCATTCTTTCTCCCTTCCCTGTAAATAGCAAGGACCAGTAACTAATTAATGCAATTCATTCACTAGTTGAAAAAATATGCAGAAATTGAACTTCCATTTTGAAATCAACATCTTCTCATAAATCAAGCATACATTTAGGGAAGGAGTATTAATTTAATGCTCATTTAATTTATCAAAAAATGTCTTATAAATTAGACAGGAGGAAGTACATGCGAATTTATGACATGACACTGATACTATAAAATTGGCGGTGTTTTTTATGTCAAAAGCTTATTTAAAGCTGTTTTAATTAGTTTCACATGGATGTGAGCTAGATATCCATGTGACGATTGACACATGCCCATGCTGATATTGATATATACTGTCGTGGACTCGTGGTCCTTAATAAATATAATTGTTTTCTAAAAGGATTTTGTCATCCGAAATATAAGTCATTTTATAATAGTTTGCGTAGCACATCAAGTGTTTTATTTTAAATTATATCCTCCTCAATTTTTGATGATTGGAATAGAAAGTATAAGTTTTTGTAATTAATGGTATTAATTTGGGGTAAAGATGGAACTCAAAATAAGTTTTTTTAGAACCTTAATGATGTAATTAACTTATCTTGTTTCCACTAAATTATTAGTAACTTGTATTCTATCATAGTGAATATACGATAATAATCAAAAGTCACTTCTCTGAACCCATATATTTAATTTTATTTGTTTCTCCATTCTTAAATTGATTGGTCTCCAAACACTTGATTTTTATATTATAAAGAATCTAAAACTAAAATATATTATTATGATTTATGAAAAATATTATTTAATATATTAAAATTTCTATCTTGATCAATTTAGACAACTATTGAACCCAAATGGTTCAAATCTAACTAAATTTATTAACTACAAATGCATGTTATATGTAATATTTAATATAATAAATAACAATATATTTGGAACTCCCGGAGTGGGTACAACATTCATTCAGTTATGTGAAAATTAAATGTCTTTTGTTTTGCGTATAATTAAACATAGGTTGCATACAACTGGAGATATATGAAGATATATTGCACCTGTTAAAGATAGGTTATAGAAAATTTTTGGTACTTTTAGAAAATAATTTTTATATACTTTATAAAAAAAAGAAAATAAATTTTGTAATGGGAGTTTTCAGTTTTTTTTTTTAAGAAAAAAATTTAATATTGACCCACCCAAATTAAATTTAAATAATTTAAATCTCTTCACAATGACAGACTGGGGACTCATCAATGTCAATATCAAGAAAAGCCGTAGACATTAAAGAATTTGCAATCAATTATGTACAAAACCGTGTTTACTGATCCTTAAACTCATGTTAACTTTTTCGATTTGATCTTGTTTAGTGGATTTAAATTTAAATTTTATAGAAATTTCTTTATTAAATATGATAAATTATAAATGTTGATGGATTTAATTCCAATTATTTGGATTTAAAAAATATTTAAATCAAATTATCTTAATTTTTATACTTTAATTATTTAATTATACACTATTAATATCTATTTAATGGTAAAAGTAAATTCTTACAAATTTACGGTTCGAAGTTTACGATACTAGTTTACCTCACTGTCACAAGTTTGTTTAAATTCGTAAGTTTCACAACTTGCTTTTGACCATTGAATCAATCTACCATCTAACCCCTAACAAAAACGCTAAATAGGCACTTTGGGTGGTGGTGGTTTATACACATAAAATTTTATAATATCAAACAATAACTCTTGTTTCATTAATTACATTTGGGGGAAAAGCCAATTAACAAACATACCCTGCTTAAGGTGAATTTGTTCTGTACTTATAAAAAGCATTTATGTTTTCATGAAACAATTTTTCTAACAAATTTATCGCATAAAAAGCAAAATCATTTAGAAGACCAAGCAAACACATAACAACTCTTGTTAGAATTTCATGTTGTGAATTGATTCACTCTCAGGTACGAAGTGGCTCTGAACACAAATGCCAAAGGACCTTTTCGTCTTCTAAACTTTGCCAAGAAATGCAAGAATCTTTGTCTTTTCTTTCATATATCAACAGGTTTGAGACTAGAACATACAGTAACAGTTTAGGAAGATTAACTTTCTAAATAAAGTTAGAAAGTGGTGCCTTCCAAGATTAACATTTTGATCCTCTAATTTTGAGCACAATGCCCAAACTTGGTCATTAAATTTGCATGTGGTGGGCGTGGGTCATTTAGATCAGTCCTCTCTGAGTCCTGACTTGTGATTTCCAGTCACAGCCGCTAGCTAGCAATGAATCGACCGACGCAGGACGCAGGACGCAGGACGCAGGACGCAACTTAGCTGTATGCCTCGGGCACCTCCAATCCTCCTTTTCTAAAACGTTTTGTTTGACATTTCTATAATTACTTATTTATTCGGTTGCATTATAAACTTTATTTTATATTTAAAATTGAAAGTTATATAATATATATAGAGAGAGAGATGCCCATAAAAAAAAAAAAAAAGAAAAAAGAAAAAAAGAGATAGACAAGTAATAGTAATGATCCTTCAGCTTCACGAGTGGGACTGTCTCCGACTATTCTTTCGCTCCCTCGAACATACAGTAACATTAACAATTTAAGCATCAGTAGGGTTAAAATAGAAAAATATTGACAAATATGAAAACTATGACTTATAGTTAGGAGTAAGATTAACTTTCTAAATATAACTTATATTAAGTACCAAATTATTAGATTTAAGAAACTTGTCTTGTTCTGGTGAGCTAGATTTCTGTATTTGGTACTCTGTTTCCCACTTATAATGTTGGAAGCTTCACTATTCTGTCTTTTAATACACTGTTTCTTTCTCTTAAAATTAATGTTCTAGACTTCTCTTTCAAACGTAAAAACCACATTATTAAATGTTTTAAGAATTTTTTTTTTTAAAGTCAAGATTTAATTGAAACAAACATATACATGTTATCCACTACTCTGTCTGTGTGTGTAGTACCCTGTTTCTGACTTTAACAGGTCATGATGTATGAACTTTGTTTTTGTGATAAAAGATGTGAGGATATGGATAGGAGAAGTGAGAGGGAAGGATTTTGCAGAGACATATGCATGGTCGTACAAGAGGTAGAATGAATAATAGTAACCCTAATACTCTGTTTTTGATTTTGAATGAGTTGAAGAAATGTGTGATTTGTGGGTTTAAATTGTAAGTAGGAGGTACAAGACAGGGTACGTGTGGCAAGACTTGTTGGACGATGATCTCATTACACCAATCTCTGATAATGAATATGTCCTCAAAGGATCTCAAATCCAGCCTCCCTCTTTTGGTATGTCCTTCAAATCAAATAATAGTGTGTGTGTAGTCCTTGAGTCACAATTCTCAACATGAACGAGATTAAGTAGCATTCAGTATCATGATGTATTTTTTCAAGTAGCATTCAGTATGCTAAATTAATTTTTAAGGTATTTAGCATCAATTATTTTTCAGTATCTTAAATTAATTTTTACTGCATTTAATATCAATTATTTTTCCACATGCACACAACATCTAAAGTAATTTTTGGTACATTTATCAACTTAAGTATTTATAAGCAACATTTAGTATTTTAAACTAATGTTTAGTCCATCCGATACAATGTATTTTTCAATAGCACATTGTATTTTTAAATAACTTTAGTGCATGTAATATTTTAAAATACAAGCTCGATCCTTAATATATGTAAGATCTAGTTTGTAGTGCAAAACGCACAACAAATTAAATTTTATATTAAAAATCGGATATAGTATATTTTTTAAAATATCAATATCTGAAATTTAGGATGCTCATTGCTACCGAGAAAAAAATTGCACTAAATTTTACTTTAAGATACTTGATGCTGCTAGAAAGATATTTTAGAATATTGAATGCCCTAAAAATTAGTTGAATAAACTAAATACTGGTGAAACAATCCGTCAACATACTTAATTGTGCCAAGGTATATAAGTATTTGCTGTGAACTTCTTTGATTATGTAGAAAACTTCATGTTTGGTGAAAGGAAAGCTTCCATATTGAACGAGGAGATTCCTGTTCAAGTACATAATACAGATTGCAAACAACAGAAACAGAAACAACCATTGATACCACAAGAACAAGAACTTGAAAGATTTCCATGTTTCAAAACAAATTCTCTGTATCAGCTATCATTAACAGATAAAAGTGAGTGTCGTAAAGTCGAACCAGACAAACTTGTCAACACAGGCAAACCCAAGAAAAATGAAAGCAACAAAACTGACACACCAGAGACATCATTTTCAATATCATTATCAACTTCTTCTTCTTCATCACTATCACCCGCAAAGGGAAATAGTAAGAGATTTTCAACAGGAGCTTCTGGTTTGATCCGCAACTTGATCCACTGTGGGGCCTTAGATTCAAAAGACGACGTCTCGGTCGTGCTGAATGAAGCTCATAAAACTGTGCTCTCCAAGAACTCTATCATCCTTGATGATAATACTGCGCAGATTCGCAAACATGAGAGATTCGGAGGATCAGCCAGGAATCTTGGAACTAGTTGGAATCCCAAGCAGAATGAAGAAGCCAGGTAAGTAAATAAAGAGCTGGCGTAATAATATTTCAAGTTAGAGATTATGACAAAGATCAAAGTTTGGCATCTTTTGTATATATTTGCAGAAAAAGCTGTGATGATCAAAAGAGCACAAATAAGAACAAGAAGAAGCTAGGCAAATTCCAGAATCAGATTTCTCACAAACCATTTGGTGGCGGGTCGATTTTCTTTAGATGAGTGGACCTAGAAAAGACAAGAAAATATGTTGCAGGGAAGAAAAAACAGGACAAGTTTCTGACAAAAATACCATTAGAGTGAAAAATTCATCTAGTTGGACCATTATATACGGAGCATCACGTACCAGATTTCAAGTTCTACGTAGTCATACATGTTAGAGACATTAAACTCACCTTAGTGAGTTAGTTGCGGCCTATCTCCTTGGGTTTGTTTGGAACAAGGGGAGGAGAAGTGAGCTGAGGGAAGAAGTTTTGATATTATTGAATTTGACAAAAATTAGAGAAGTGGGTTTAAAAGTTTTTAATTAGTTTTTTACTCTTTAATCATATAGTAGTATCTTCTCTTTATTAAAAGAGAGATCTTTGCATAGTTCCATATTGAACTTGGGGTTTGATTATCCGTAAGAGGGTTTGTTATCATCTGTTTTGTTGATTAATATTGATGATTATCTTTTCTTCTTCGTACAAGTTCAGCAAAACATGTTTGAAAGAAAATTCATGTGGACTTTATCAGATTTCATGTTGTGCTACGGTTTCTAGGCTAGAATAGTAAACTGTGTAAAATATTTTATTTGAAGTTATCACATTTCATACTCGTATTAAATTGTTATACGTCAATGTAACTTGCATGTCCAATATTCGATCTGTAAGAGAGAGTAGAAACAAAACACTTATCGGCCGTGACTTTGGATTGCCATGTATTTATGCTTTCATTTTACAAATAGTCTTAATGAAATCCTATTTTCCTGGGGTACATAAAATATATACGAATGCCAGCCATACAGTACAAATAATGATTTCAGTCATCATATTATATTTGTAGTTGAATGTATATTTTCCAAAATTAGGAAAAAGATAGGAAAAGAACTTTAAAATTACAAAATCTTAAATTAGGTTTATTATCAAGAATTAGTAAGAGAATGACTAAACTTGATATGCAATTCACAATTAATTTTACAGGAAATACTTTATCAATAATTTCACAATTTCAAAGTTATGTTTCTGTCTTTTTTTTCCTTCAAAATGATGCCAATAAATGTGGCATCAGACATAAAGAAACAGAAATAACCTTTTTTGAGAATAATGATGTGACAAGAACTAAAAATTAACTATAATTATAAATGGATACTTAGAACACGTACATGACTCTGTTTCCAGCAGGCCTGCATTACCTTGATCTTATAGTCAAACCAAATTATTTAATTCAACATAAGTCAATATCTTGAAGGCGACAATTTAATCAGACAGGAAAGACAATATTTGATTATTATCAATCCCTATTTAGTGGCGGCCGGCTTCATGAGAGACAGAGATATCTTCATTTTATTTATATATATTGCCATTGCTTGCATGTGTAGTAGTAGCAGAGAGCTAAGTTTGTACATTGAAGGAAGAAAGGTTTGATATTTTCAGAAGAGAGATAAGAGATGGAAGTAAGTAAAAGTGGTGAAGTGAGAAGGACTCATATAGTTTACTTTCTCAGTTTGATGGGTCATTCTCAAGAACCTCATCTCATTCGTCTTCATCATCTTGCTTGTAATGGAGTCTATCTTCAAGGTGCCTTGATCTCTATTTCTTTCCACCACTTTTCCTGAATTTTTCTGCACATTGCCACTCCTTAATATATGACATATGTAACAAATTTGATTAAATTAAGGACCTTGCAGTCTTTAAAGCAGAAGATGCGGCTTAGCCAGCTCGCTCTAGTCCCCTACGTACGGATATTTTAGGTCAAACCAGCAGTACATTACTGCTATCTGAATTAGAACCCCGTCGTTATATTCTATCGGTTAAGATATGAGACTAACTTTTTGTATTTTTTAAAATACTCGAGTAAGGAGTAAAATAGAAAAAGATTGACAAATATAAAATTTATGTCTTATATTTATGACCAAGGTCAACTTTTTAAATATGTCTTATATTAAAGACTAGATCGAGTATTAAATTTAAAAAACTTGTTCTGATAAGCTAGCTTTCTGTATTTGCAAACTCTGTTTCCCACTTATAATGTTGGAAGCTTCACTATTCTGTCTTTTAATACTCTGTCTCTTTTTCTTAATATTAATGTTTTGGATTTCTCTTTCAAACGTTAAATCCACATTATTAAGCGTTTTAAGAATTTTTTTTTTAAGTCAAAATTTAATTGAAACAAACATATATAAATCATACACTACTCTGTCTCTGTGTGTAGTAGTCTGTTTCTGACTTTAACAGGTCATGATTTATGAACTTTGTTTTTGTGGTGAAAGATGTGAAGAGATGGATAGGAGAAGTGAGAGGGAAGGATTTTGCAGAGACATATGCATGGTCCTACAAGATGTAGAAGGAATAATAGTAACCCTACTACTCTGTTTTTGATTTTGAATTATACATATATCTGCTAAAAGAGGGAAGGATTTTTGCTCTTTAATCATATATCTTCTCTTTATTAAAAGAGAGATGTTATCATAGGCCCTTATTTCATGTGGAATCAGCAAGAATTTGGGGTTTGATTACGTAAGAGGGTTTGTTATCATTTGTTTTGTTGATTAATATTGATGACTATCTTTTATCAAAACATGTTTAAATGAAAATTCATGTTGACTCTATCAGGTTTCATGTTATGCGACGGTTTCTAGGCTAATAGTAAAATGTGTAAAATATTTTATTTGAAATTATCACATTTGATGCTATATTAAATTGTTGTACATAAATGTATCTTGCATGTCTAGTATTCGATCTGTAAGAGATAGTAGAAACAAAACTTATCGGCCTGTGACTTTTATGTATGAGACTTTAGAAGTTGTTTTTTTGTTTTTACAAAAAATTTAGATGCGTTGGGTCTCAAAAGCTCACTAGTGTGCCTTCTAGCTTAACGCTTATAAAGATACTTACAAATTACCTACTAATAAAATCCTGACATTAATTAGATTTGAACTCATAACCTTATAATAATGAAGGGACCCTTTTGCCAGCATGCAAATGAACATGTTGGTCCTCACATTGTTGGCTAGAAGTTGGTTTTGTTCCACGGGTAGAAGAAAAAAATGGAACATGCTAGGCTGTCCAAAACCAACCCATTCTGTAGACGGGGCTGGTTCAGCCCACATTTCTTGTTTAGGACAGCTTCAATATGACTATTTCAAAATATTTATTACTTACGAGCCTCTAATATGAGATATATTTACCTAATTTGATTAAATTAATGAAGTTATTTAATATGACATGTATTTTCTAAATCACCCGCTATTTTCATTAATTTCCTATTTTCTTTTCCTCTTGGATTATTGTTGAGGAAGCATTCATAAAGATAACTTAGAAAATGATTAATAAATATGAAATATATCTTGTATTTAAGATTCATATTAATATTAACTCCATAAATATATCTTATATTAAGAATATGAGAGAGTATTATTTATATTAGGTATACATTCTTCCTTCACTATTTTTTCAAACTATGTATCCGTCTTATAAACTTGCTATTATGATACAATACAGAAAGAAATTCAAGTTAGTGCCATCAATAACATGGACTACTTTAATTTTGTCAGCACTAGAAAACTCACTTGGAAAATAAAATATAGTAGCGATATGCTCTATATCTTTCGTATTTTGATCGAGATTAATATTAACTTTTTATGGACAAAAAATATATCATGATCTTGTGAAGAAACTTATGTACAAGTAAAACTGAATGCATCCCATCAATTAAAAATACTGAATAGTTGAAGAATATCATCGGACAGATCAGACAGACTTTTGATCAAATTTGCTAACAATGTGTTGTATATCCCTTCTGATCATTAATATAAGACTCATCTTATTAAAAAAATTGAACTATAAAATAGATCTTATATTAAAAATTAGATGTAGTTTTTAAAAACTTATCTTTTTCATATTGTTGATATGCTATTATAATACTAATATTTTCTCTTTTTTCTCCTTATAATAGGATCTACACTTACTTTTATGTAAGTATAATAGGAAAAAATATTTCTGCAGTAAAAACAAAAACATTAAACTCTTTCATTATGTAATATCCCGTTTCCCACTTTAATAATATATGGATGAAGACCCTAGAGTTGGGTATTTAATTAAGTGGGCTTTAAATATAAGTTTGGAGTGTTTTATAATTGTTTGACTAGTTTTTGGGATGACTGTACTATTAAACATCCTTCAAAGGGATAAACCCTGTTTATTATCGATATTAGTTTGTATTACGTGAATATTCCTTCGGGAGTTAAAATAATCTTTTATATGTCAGGAAATATTATATCAGTAACTCATCGTCCATACGCTAATGCATGCTTTTTGTTTTGAATACTCTGATGTGGTAATGTATACGTGAATAGTGTCGTTTACGTGAATAGTATCCTATACATGAATAGTACCGTATACGTGAATAGTGAATACTCGAGTACACACTTAATTAGAGTATTTAAGGCGGGTGTTATATTTATGGTATCAGAGCATGGTTATGGACAATTTGGTCAAGAGTACTGATATAATCCTGGTTAAATGTTAACAGGAAGTAGTAGTTAAACATGGTAAGAACGAGGGAAGCTAGTCAAAGGCAAGTACCAGAGCAAGCCCGGCCCGGCACAGATGCCGCCAAAATCCAAGCATGAACGTAATCCACCGGTACGTGGACGAGGTCGAGGTCGAGGTGGAGGATGAGGGAGAGGACGAGGTAGAGGTCGAGGGGGAGGAAGAAGACTACAACATCTACAAGAAGTAAATCCACATATTCAAGAGTATCTACAACAAAATGGCGAGTAGCTGCAGAACACAGTGGTTCACATCAATGAACTCTTACCGCACAAGCAGAAAGGAGAGCGTAAAGGCAAAGAAGTTGAAAGACAACTGGTTGTGGGTGATCGCAAGCCGATGCCGAACATGCTTGGACCTCGACCAATTTATTGATCAAGGGGAACATTTAGAGAGGCAAGCACGATCCGAGACACCTCCTCTAAATGAAAGGGCAGCAGTAGTTCAACCCCCACCAATCCGACAAGAGGAACAACATTGGATCATTCAATTCTGTAAACTCAAGCCACCAGCTTTCCGGGGCAAGAATGATTCAGCAGAGGATTGGCTGTTGAGGTTAGATAAAATTTTTGAAGTATTGCAATGCCTAGAAGATAAGAAAGCTCAGCTCGCAATATACAAACTTGAGGGAGATGCTGACCGATGGTGGAGGAACGTAGCTACAGCTCTACGAGTACGCTATATTGCTGTGACTTGGGAAGTGTTCCTAAAAAAGTTCAACGAACAGTACTTTCCCCCATCACTTCAAGTGTTAAAGGAAACAGAATTCTTAAGAATAGAACCGGGCCAAGATGAATCATTTGAAGAGTACTATGTGCGATTTACCAGTCTGTCACGATACTCCTTATATTTGAAACGTTATGATGATGAGAAGTGAAGTTCCGATAGACTGATTGAAGGATTAAAGGATGAAATGAGGGAAAAGTTGGTAGCTCAAAAATTTTATAAGTTGTACCAAGCTACGGACGCCTGTCGGACAATTGAACGCAACTTGAAAAAGATACATGTTTCTCGAATCAAAAGCAATCCACCTCGTAGCAATTATAGCCATGGAGAATCTTCACAGAAGAGGAGAGCACCATGGTCTAAACCCCAGGAAGAAAGCAAAAGGCCATTCCAACAAGGGCAGCGGGGCAATCTGAGGTTGCCAGATTCGCGAGTGTGTCCTAAATGTGGTAAGAACCATCCGAGTAACAACTGTGATGGGAAACCAATTTGTTACTATTGCCATAAACCAGGGCATTATAGCAGAGAGTGTCCACAGAAAGCTGCGGAGAAAAGACCACAGAGCTCAGGCAGAGTATTTGCATTGACAAAAGAAGAGGCCAAGAAATCCCCTGAAATGGTCCAAGGTACAATTTCTCTCAATAATAATATTCTTCAAGCATTGTTTGATTCTGGTGCTAGTCATTCCTTCATTGCCAATGATTGTGTTAGAAGGCTAGGATTGCATATACATAGAGTACCGTATGATTTGGTAGTATCTACACCGCTTGGCGTAAAGTCTATGACTTTAGACGCATGTTTTAACTGTGTGGTGAGTGTTGATGGGCGTGAATCGACAATTGATTTAATTCAATTGCCGTTGCATGACATTGATGTCATTTTTGGGTCTGAATTGATTGACGGCCAACAATGCATTGATTGATTGCGGTAACAGAAAGATCTTATTTTCCCATCCACAAGAAGATGCTAGGGCTGGTGTTAGCCTGAATTTTCTCACTGCCATGCAAGCCGAAAAATGTCTAAAGCAAGGCTGCCAGGGGTATATGGTATTTTTCTCAGTTCAGGCAGGAACTGAAACCTCAATAGAAGACATTCCAATAGTAAATGAATTTCCTGACGTATTTCCGGAAGATCTTAGTGGATTACCTTCGGTCAGGGAAGTTGAATTTACCATCGAACTGAAGCCTGGTACAGCGCCAATATCAAAGGCACCATATCGAATGGCTCCTAACGAGATGAAAGAGCTGAAGGAGAAAATTGAAGAACTACTGGAGAAAGGGTTTATCAGACCCAGTGTATCACCATAGGGAGCTCCAGTATTGTTTGTGAAGAAGAAAGATGGGAGTTTACGATGTGTATCGACACGGAGCCTGAACAAGGCAACTATTAAAAATAAATATCCACTCCCTAGGATTGACGATTTGCTTGATCAATTATCTGGTTCCTGTGTATTCTTAAAAATTGATATGCGTTCAGGATACCATCAGTTGCAAGTCAGAGTTGAGGATATTCCAAAGACGGCCTTCAAGACCAGATATGAGCATTATGAATTTATGGTAATGCCTTTTGGTTTGACAAATGCACCTGCAGTGTTCATAGGTTATATGAACCAAATTTTCCGTCAATGTCTAGACCAATTTGTGGTAGTATTTATTGATGACATCTTAATCTACTCAAGGAGTAGGGAAGAACATGAACAACATCTCGCAATTAGTATTGAATGTGCTAAGAGAGAAGCAACTCTACGCCAAGTTGAGCAAATGTGACTTTTGGCTTACAGAAGTGAAATTTCTGGGTCATGTGATATCACGAGACGGAGTTGCTGTTGATCCCAGCAAAGTGGAAGTAGTATTAGGTTGGAAGAGACCAGAGACAGTAACGGAGATACGAAGTTTTCTGGGTCTAGCGGAATACTACCGCAGATTTATATAGAATTTCTCGCGCCTTGCCTTACCATTGACAAAGCTGACCAGAAAGAGCCAATCATGGGTGTGGGATGATCGATGCGAGGAAAGCTTCCGAGAGCTGAAGGAGAGGCTGACGACAGCACCTGTGTTAATTATTCCAGATCTGAGTAAGACCTTTGTAATCTACAGCGATGCTAGTAAGCAGGGATTGGGATGTGTCCTGATGCAGCAGGGCAGAGTAGTGGCTTATGCCTCTCGACAGCTGAAGCCTCACGAGTTGAACTATCCTACACATGATTTGGAGCTTGCAGCTATCGTGCATGCTTTGAAGATATGGCGGCATTATTTGTATGGCGCTACTGTTGAATTGTATTGCGACCACAAGAGTCTCAAGTATCTCTTTGACCAGAAAGAACTTAACATAAGACAACGATGGTGGATGGAGTTGCTAAAACATTATGATCTGGAGATTAAATATCATCTAGGTAAAGCTAATGTTGTCGCAGATGCTTTGAGTAGAAGAGTGGTGCAAGTGTCATTTATGATGATACAAGAACAAAAGTTGCTGGAAGATTTTAGGGATCTAAATTTGTCAAACCAAATCCATACAAGTTTTAACGCACCCAACGAAGTCTATCTTGCAAGTCTTCTTATCAGTCAAGGAGAGAATGATTTGAGAGCTGAAATCGAGGAAGCTTAGAAACAAGATGAACTGGCCAATTCAATACGAGGGAAGATCTCTCAGGGCGAGACTCAAGATTATAACTTGTCACCTAGTGGATTGGTTAGGTACAAGAAGCGGATTTATGTACCTTCGATGCTTAAGTAAAGCAAAAGATACTAGATGAAGCTCATAAAAGTAAATATACTTTACATTCAGGAGTGATCAAAATGTATCAGAATTTAAAGTCTGAATTTTGGTGGCCAAGGATGAAGAAGGATGTTACCGAATTTGTGGCTAAATGTTTGACTTACCAGAAAGTTAAAATTGAACACAAACGACCACCAGGACTTCTTCAAAGTTTGGAGATTCCTGAGTGGAAATGGGAATGTGTTACCATGGATCTGGTAGTAGGATTACCCAAAATCAGGAACCATGATGCGATTTGGGTAATTGTTGACCGATTAACTAAGTTGGCACATTCTATTCCCATCAGTGTCAAATATTCTCTAGAACAGTTGGCAAGGATTTATGTAAAAGAAATTGTGAGGCTCCATGGTACCCCAAAGAGCATTGTCTCTGACAGGGATCCACGATTCACATCTCGATTTTGGCAAGATTACAAAAAGCTCTGGGAACAAAGCTAAGTTACAGCACAACTTATCATCCTCAAACAGATGGGCAATCTGAAAGAACCATACAAACGCTCGAAGATATGTTGAGAGCGTGCGTATTGGATTTCAAAGGGAATTGGGATGAAAACCTTCACCTGGCAGAGTTTGCGTACAACAATAGCTATCACGCAAGTATCTAAATGGCTCCATTTGAAGCTTTGTATGGAAGAAAATGTCGGTCACCCCTATGTTTGACAGAGTTGTCTGAAAGGGAATTACTTAGGCCAGATCTTATAGATGAACTTTCTGAACAGATAAAGTTGATCAAGAAGAGGCTCCTTACAAAGACAAAGCGCAGAAAAGCTATGCTGACAAAAGGAGAAGACCTTTAGAATTTAAAGTTGGGGATCATGTATTTCTAAAGGTATCTCCAGTTACTGGAATCGGAAGGGTGATCAAGAGGAAGAAACTAAGTCCTCGTTACATTGGTCCATTTGAAATCTTAGCAAGATTTGGATCAGTGGCATATCAAATAGCTTTGCCCCCAAATTTGAGTAGACTCCATAATGTCTTCCATGTATCACAGTTAAAGAAGTACAAACTAGACCCTAAACATGTTATCGAGTACGAAGATGTTGATGTACAAGATAACTATACATATGCAGTTGAGCCTAAACAAATCATTGATGATCTAGAGAAACAACCCAGACATAAAAGCATTTGAATGGTGAAAGTGGTCTGGAAGGGATTATCTCCTGAAGAAGCAACCTGGGAAACAGAGGAAGATATGAAGGAGAAATATCCAGAGTTTATGGCTCAATTTGCACGAAATGTATAACAAATTTCGGTGATGAAATTTCTTTTATGGGGGGAGAGTTGTAATATCCCGTTTCCCACTTTAATAATATATGGATGAAGACCCTAGAGTTGGGTATTTAATTAAGTGGGCTTTAAATATAAGTTTGGAGTGTTTTATAATTGTTTGACTAGTTTTTGGGATGACTATACTATTAAACATCCTTCAAAGGGATAAACCCTGTTTATTATCGATATTAGTTTGTATTACGTGAATATTCCTTCGGGAGTTAAAATAATCTTTTATATGTCAGGACATATTATATCAGTAACTCATCGTCCATACGCTAATGCATGCTTTTGTTGTGAATACTCTGATTTGGTAACGTATACGTGAATAGTGTCGTATACGTGAATAGTATCATATACATGAATAGTACCGTATACGTAAATAGTGAATACTCGAGTACGTACTTAATTAGAGTATTTAAGGCGGGTGTTATACATTAATTCCTCGTTTGCTATAAACGGAAGAATTTTTATGGAATTGGAAGTAGAATTGAAAATGGAAATAGAAGTGAAAATAAAAGTGGAAGCGCGTTAAAAGTTTGTTTGACATGATGATGGAAGTGGGGTATTATTTTAATTTAATAGTTGTATTTATAATATGAAAATAATAATATGACCTTGACAAAAAAAACCCTAGCTAGCAACCAAAAGAGAATCAGCCGTTACCCACTTAGCACGACTGACCACCACAGGAATGCCGGCAACCATAGGAACAACGGCACGACAGAGAAGACAACAACAAACATAAGCACAGCGAGATTGCAGATCAAAATCAAAGAAAAGTTGCAGAGGGAAGTGAACTGGAAATCATAGAAGAAATCGAAGAATATTTACACGGCAGAGTTGCTAATGGAACAAAGTCACATATCAACGTCATCGGCCACCATAACCACCGATACCATAGGGAAGGGTTGCAAATCAAAGAGGGAGAAGGAGAAAGAGTATAGGTATTATTATTAACTACAAGAAGATAATTATTAACTACAAGAAGATAATTATTAACTACAAGAATATAATAATTGACAACTCATTTTAATAGAAAATCTCTTATTTAAGATTTTGAAGTTAGAGTAGTATTTTTTTTATTCCCCTAAATTATAACGGCTTATACTCTAGTTTTTTTTTTTGGAAATAATATAAAAAGAATGGGTTGTATTTCTCTCATTTTTTATTTTCTCATTTTCTCCTCATGCCCTCATATATACTGTTTGATTAAAAAAAGGAAAAAAATTCCAATTAGCCCGCTCTATAGGAAATTAATTCTTGTCAACCCCCAAAACTTTCTAAAACTTCATTGCACCCTTTGGTCAAAATGAAATTAATTTTTTTGGGTGAAAATATAATGATGCCCTTACTTTATTTGTCTTATAAATTATATTCTTTATCTTATAGCCACCCATATTTATCTTGTGAATTTTCATATTTATCTTGTAAATGGCAAATTTTTTTTTTAAAAAAAAGTTATTAGATTCTTTTTAACCCCTTTATTTATCTTGTGAATGTCCATATTTGTCTTATGAATTTTCATATTTTTTTTGTAAATGTCCAAAATATTTTTAATTCCCTAGGTTTTTTATGAATCTCTTTATTTGTCTTGTGAATTTTCATATTTGTCTTGTAAATGACCAAAATATTTACTTACCTAAGCTCTTTCGAATCACATTTATTCTTCTTGTAAATCTCTTTATTTGTCCGGTAAATGCCTTTATTTATCTTATAAATGAGTTTTGAAAAAAATAAAAAGAAGGGCATCATTGTCTTTTCACCTACAAAAATTCATTTCATTTTGATCATGAAGGTGCAGTAAAGTTTTAAAAAGTTTTGTGGTTGACTGAAATTAATTTGCTATAGAGGGGGCTAACTGAAATTTTTCCTTAAAAAAATTAATGGTTTAGACTCAATATTTTATAAAATTCTTACTATAAACATAAATAAATTGAACTATTAAAATCTAATATATATACCTTATAACTACAATATAAAAATAATTAATTGATAAAATATTATAACAATAATAATTTTGTAAAATATTAAATCTAAGTCATTCAACTGAAATTTTTCCTTAAAAAAATTAATGGTTTAGACTCAATATTTTATAAAATTCTTACTATAAACATAAATAAATTGAACTATTAAAATCTAATCTATATACCTTATAACTACAATATAAAAAAATTAATTGATAAAATATTATAACAATAATAATTTTGTAAAATATTAGATCTAAGTCATCCATTTTAAAATAAGGTCATAATTTTAAAAAATATTACATATAAACCATCAATTTTATGATCTTAGGATGAATATGGATCATGCGAAAAAATGAAAAAGAGGAAGAGGAGAGTATCCTTAATAGGGCAAAACTTTATAGCCTATGACTCGCAAAGTATACAGCCAGTATCAAGTAATAAAGTGATAAGAAAAGTATCGCTCCCACGAGGACTTAGTATCACAAACTTGTTAAGCATTAATTTCACAATTTCGTTTAAGTTGAGCAAAACAAATTGAATTTAAGTAAGAGAAAAGAAATTAAAACTAAAATAAAAATAAGAAGACTACCACAATAATCAAATGGGCAACCTAGAGTCACTAATCTCTTATTAGCTTCATAAACCTTGTTTTCACCAATTTAATTAGCTTTAATATCAATTTTGTTAATCTCGAGTATAAATAGCTATAAGTATATGTTGGTCCACTTACAACTCTCTCTTGAGTATAACTTGTTATATCTAACTTAGTTACTCAAGAGGCAACAAAACTCGAATACACTCTTCAACAATTATATGGGGCTATTAGGTATATGTCTATTCTAATCACAAATTAAATCGTAATCTAATCCCATATTACTTAATCTCAAAGCCTAATTAAATCCCCTTTGTCAAGGTAAATCCTAATGCTCAAAATCATATTCAATGATGGCCAATCACTAAATAGATAAAACTAACCAAGATTAAGTAACCAAAATTAATATCAAACTTAACTAAATAATGAAAACCAAATCCAATTCACCCACAAGTTCATAGGTCCTCTAGGTTGCAAAACCAACTAGCCACACATGACTCTAATAAAATCCATAACAAAAAGATAGAAATTCATGTTCAAAGAATAAAGAAAAAGTGGAAAGAAATCTTCTCCGTCGCCTCCACAATCCTTTTGTCCTTCTGTGGAGATGATGAAGAGAACCGAAACGCTCAACTGCTACTCCTCTACTTCTTTGTTCCTTCTTGTTCTGCGTCTCTCGATCCTTTTCCGTGATCTTCTTTAGCTTCTTCCTTTCTTCATATATATATATATATATATATATATAACCTAAATATAACTTAGGCCGTGGATCATTGATTTTCCTTTTCTTATTAAAAAGATATCTTATATCTTGTAATTTACTCCACCAAATCACACAATTGATTTTGTTTCTATTTTTCTTGCGTGGGACCACTGAGTTTGGCTGATTGCATATCCTCTTCATTGCTTTTAATACTTCTTTCCAAATCAGCTAATATTTTCTCGCAAAATATAATAGGAAATAAGTAGATTTTATATCAAAATATCTTTTTATCTTATAATGATAGTAAAGTATATAAAAGATAATTAAATTGTTATATGATATCAATAAATCCAACTAATTCTCATAAAATATATACCTATTTAATCATAAAATATATACTTATTAAACATTTGCTTGTCCCCAAGCAAAAGAAAGAGAATTTATTATCTGAAAAGAACATTACCTATGAAATTCCTAAACACAGAGCAATAAACCACCACACTTAGATCATATTATCAAATCTTATTTAAGTTAATGTCTTATAAAAATAGGTCACTAAGCCAATAGAGTGTAACAATCCCTTAACGTCTCATGAACAAAAGATCGGCAAGCAATAAGTTCAACCATAAGATTAGTAAAAGAATATTACGCTATTCAATTTCTCGAGAAAAATTCAAATGCCCCTACCAAACCAAGCTTTTCATTTAATTTGTTAAAGATCCTCAGGTAGGAAATAATTCATTTTATTTTTTCTTCTCTTTTCTTTTTTTTCTTTTATTATTATTATTATTATTATTATTTTTGTTTCTTGAGCCGTTGTAGGTCCCCTTTTGATGTGACCTGCACATGGGTGAAGAAGCATTGGTTACTTAGTTACTCCAACAGGCACCTCAAGAGGCTTTTAGCCCAACTCATAACCCTCTTTGACTTTATTGTTTGACGTGAGTGCCAACGTTGGTGATGAAGTGCCCCTGGTTACTAAGTGAGGTCTAGAGAAGTCATTGGAGTTTTTTTTTTTCACCGAGTCATTTACCTAAACAAAAGTTTTACTTAGCTAGCAAAGGTCATCATCTAATTTTCTAAGGAAATTATGTAGCAAAATATTCATGAACTAATAATCTGTTGATCATATTACAAACTAATCCTTAATCTCATAGTCCATCTCAAGATTGCAAAAAAAAAACTCAAAGCTTAGAGACTTGGTTGAAACATTTTTTTTTCTTTCTATTTTTGACTTGATAATATTCTCTAGGATGGGGAAAGCTCAAAATTAAGGTCAATCATCAACAATGCAAAAATCTCCAAAAAAAAAAAACATCTTTTCAATTCCATAAGGACAAGCATAACCAAAGAAATTATATCTCCCCCACACTTAAATCAAACATTGTCCTCAACGTTGCAAAAATATAAAGACGGAAAGGAACTAGTACTCCCCTAGTTTAGGCCTCTAACTCTGATGTAGAGTGCTTCCCTTAGTACCATCCATGATATCTCAAATTTTAAGGGGGAAGAGAGTGCTAAAGCAAGACCTTGCAGCAACAAGAGGAGTGATCTTCTTCAAGCCTGAATAAAACTGAAACAAAGAAAGAAAAAATAATAATGAAATATGCAAGCAAAACCCTTGGGTTGCCTCCCAAGAAGTGCTAACTTTATAGTCTTCAGCCAGACTTCTCAAAACAAACCACTAATCATAAGTATCAAACACATCAATTACCTTGTCTTCATTTCTTTTCAAGCAACAAGGTATCACACACAAAACTTGATCATTCTAGTTGATTACTTGTACTTCCTCAATCATAGACAATCTTGGAGTACAAGTGTTCACTGAATTCAAATAAAGCACAATATGCATATCCTTGAAAATAAAAATAGGCACTTCCAAGAATTTAGAGCATACAATAAAATCAACCTGACTCTCATCAGTAAGAGTCAACACTTCAAGAGGAGGGTCATGAACAACAACAATTGGGACATCTAGATCAATTTGATCACCAACATCACAATCCTTAATCTCCACAGCCGGAACCTCTTCTAGACATCCACTATTCTCATCTAACTCAATTTCAAACGAACAATCATTTTCTACATTATCCACAGTCACATGTAATTTCATACCTTCAACTTCCTCACAATAATCATTATCAGCATAAGAAGTGGTTATCAGGTTTAAGGAATTATATTGCATCATAGTCTCAAGGGTTGAAAGAATTTCACTTGCATATACCCCAATAGTTTGGACACTTGACTCAATATTTTGGACACTTGACTCAATGCTAGAGAAAATCTCTCTTTGCTCTCTACTAGATCTCTCTGATGCTTCCACACACTCCTCAACTAATCTTTCTAGATTAGATTTTCCCTGTACTCAACGGTGTGTTCTTCAATAGGTGGATAAGAGTAAAAAGGAGGAGTATTTTCATGAGAACAATAGACATGTGGACCCCTAAAATTATGTTGCTTAAAACCTTCACTAGGACAAAATGAGTTATCAAAACAAGCCTGGTTCCTAGTGAAATCATCTTTCACAAAATGACTAGTTCTATATGGACAATATTCAAATAAATGATTGCCTCCACAATAAACACAAGACATGCAAACATATTGAGAAGAATCAACATATGGAATACAACCATCATTTATACTCCTTTTACGTTGCCTAGATTCATTCAAAGAATTTAAAATAGCAATCAATTCACCTTGTGTAGAAGACAAAGAATTCATCTCCTTCTCAATATTAAGACCAGTTGGTTGCCAATTGAAATCCATTTTTTCCTTAAAAAATAAAATAAAATAAAATATTTACGAACTCAAACTACTAATGCTCAATCAATTCCAACCAAGACAGTTGTGGCACACAAGTCCCGACAAAGCGCCAAAAACTTGATAGGGCAAAACTTTATAGCATATAACTCCGCAAGTATACGGGCCGTATCAAGTAATAAAGTGATAAGAAAAATATCGTTCCCACGAGGACTTATTATCACAAACTTCAGTTAAGCATTAATTTCACAATTTCGTTTAAGTTGAGCAAACCAAATTGAATTTAATTAAGAGAAAAGAAATTAAAACTAAAATAAAATAAGAAAACTACCACAATAATCAAATGGGCAACCTAGAGTCACTAATCCTTTATTAGCTTCATAAACCTTGTTTTCACTAATTTAATTAGCTTTAATATCAATTTTGTTAATCTCGAGTATAAATAGCTATAAGTGCATGTCGGTCCACTTACAACTCTCTTTTGAGTATAACTTGTTATGTTTAACATAGTTACTCAAGAGGCAACAAAACTCGAATACACTCTTCAACAATTATATATGGCTATTAGGTATATGTCTATCATAGTCACAAATTAAATCGTAATCTAATCCCATATTACTTAATCTCAAAGCCTAATTAAAATCCCCTTCGTCAAGGTAAATCCTAATGCTCAAAATCATATTCAATGATGGCCAATCACTAAATAGATAAAACTAACCAAGATTAAGTAACCAAAATTAATATCAAACTTAACTAAATAATGAAAACCAAATCCAATTCACCCACAAGTTCATAGGTCCTCTAGGTTGCAAAACCAACTAGCCACACATGGTCAGTAATAAAATCCATAACAAAAAGATAGAAATTCATGTTCAAAGAATAAAGAGAAATTGGAAAGAAAGCTTCTCCGTCACGTCCCAGTCCTTCCGTGGAGATGATGAAGAGAACCAAAACGCTCAGCTGCTACTCCTCTACTTCTTTGTTCCTTCTTGTTCTGCGTCTCTCGATCCTTTTCCGTGATCTTCTTTAGCTTCTTCCTTTCTTCATATTTATAACCTAAATATAACTTAGGCCGTGGGTCATTTGATTCTCCTTTTCTTATTAAAAAGATATCTTATATCTTGTAATTTACTCCACCAGATCACACAAGTGATTTTGTTTCTTTTTTTCTTGCGTGGGACCACCGAGTTTGGGTGATTGCATATCCTCTTAATTGCTTTTTCTACTTCTTTCCAAATCAGCTAATATTTCCGCAAAATATAATAGGAAATAAGTAGATTTTATATCAAAATATCTTTTTATCTTATAATGATAGTAAAGCATATAAAAGATAATTAAATAGGTATATGATATCAATAAATCCAACTAATTCTCATAAAATATACACCTATTTAATCATAAAATATATACTTATCAATCCTCTCCCAAAAAGAATTTAAATATACCTTTTGATAGCATGAAAAAATTAAGTGTTGACAAATAACAAAATTTGTCTTCTAGCCATGAGGAACAGAGAGAAAAGCACGCGTAACCACAACCTAAACTTACTGAGATCGACATTGCCATCTATCCAAAATTGACTCAACCAATCTTTTGGTTGAATTAACTATGTTAAATTGATGAAAACAAAAATAATTGAAAACTAAATTTTATTATTTATTTATTTTGCTTTCAAAACGTCGTTTTTTAGATTTTAATTATCATATCAAGAGTAATCATTTTTTTTAAAGAGAGAATATATTTTGTATTGCAGAGGAAAGGAAACTAGTAATTAATTAATTTAATTCAAATTAACTTTGTCATCAAAATATAAAAATAAGTAATAATTTTTCATCAATTTTTCTTACAAACTCCTTCTCATTTATTGGTATAACATTATAATTTCTCATGTAGCCGTTGCACGTCATTATTGCCGTACACCCACTTTTATAAAGTCCCAACTAATAACGACAACCATCCCATCCTTCAATGATATTATTGTTATTACCATATAAAGTACGAATAGTATCGTATTTCATTTTCATACCTCTTTGTGGGTCTAATTAATTATAAATTTATATAAAAAATATTCATAAACTTAGATAATTATTTTTTGTTATATACAAGTGAGAACTGAACAAATAATGTAAATCAATGTTGGTTGAAATTAGTTAAACGTATTAAATGTGTATGAGATGTATTTTTTTTTCAAAATATACCCTTATTAATAAAAAGAGTAGGTGAAGAGAGAATGTATAATAATATATTGAATGGGAGAGAACGAGTGAAGCACGTTAGTCCTCATTAATAATGGTAAAAATGAAAAGATTGGATTAGAATTTCATGTAAAAAAAGAAAGTTTAACTTATATACCACATATGACCAGCCATAAATGAAACTTATATATAGGACTAGAAGGAGTATAAATCACTTTCATTCACCTTATCATAACAAAAGGATCAGTTAAATCATTAAATATGTCTTAAACTAATATTTTCTACTTTTACTCTTATTAATAAGATTTTGAATGAGAGAGAAAAATATGGGAGATACATTCATGTATTAGTTTATAGGGGGTGAAATTCTTCTAGAAGGTGACTTAAATTAGAGCAAAATTAGAAAATGGTAATTAATAACTTTCTTGATGACTTATGTTATTAACGACCAATTATTTCATCTAAAAGGTGGCTGATATTTTCGATTGGAGGGGCTGCTTGTATATCACTCCCTCTGATCCTATTTATATGTAATTTTCTCTTCCTTGAGGCTGATCTTTAATATAATTTTTTTTGTACACAAAATTTAAATTACTTTTCGCTTTTTTAAAATACATATATTTATATTAATGAACTACTAATTCTTTTTCATTTAATCATTCATTCCTCATTCTCTCTCATTTTTTCTATTAATTCTGTCTCATATTTTTTACTCATTCTCTTTCCTATATTCTTTTAATAAATAGGAGCATATTTGAAAAAAGACATTACATTTGGACATATTTACTATTTTTAATTAATTTTAATGGTCGGTTTGTTTTGTGCAATCAATGTAGTCGATGCTTATAAAAAGGACCCATGAAATATTAATTAGTATGTGTGTATAAATACGCATGCTCACATGTGAACGAGTAGGAGCCATGCAGTGCACCTACTGAAAGAAACCAAAGAGTACTGATATCCCTGCAACACACTTACCAAACAGTGAATCCTTACTTGAAGATGAGGTCCCTCTTCTCAGCTTTTGCACCACCTCAAAACTGTTCATCACCAGATAAGAGTTACCCTGTGATTCTTCAATCGTTATTCCAATATGATTATTGTTCTTTCAACACTCTTAACTTTAAATACCAACGGCATATTCAGAAGAATCGTAGAGTTGTTTGCAGCCAGAAGAGCAGTGACAGCCATGGCGGAAACCTCAGTACTGGAGTTCTTGAGAAGCCAGGAGATCAGAGTTTTCAAGGAAACCCAAGGACGACGTTCATTATGCCTTTAGAAATCAAACCCTTTGAAGGCTCTATTGGTATTGTCAACTTTTTTAAAGGCAAGAACTACCTCATCACTGGTGCAACAGGGTTTGTGGCCAAAGGTAATACTGTTTCACTTTCTTTTCCTAGCATGAAATTTTCCAGAAAAAAATGTCAGGTGCGTTTCCTTGAAATTATATATGTTGAGAATATTTTTTGTCTTAATTGTTAGAAAGGGTAAAAGTATCGCTAACTAGTTGAAATAGATTATATAAAAGAGTCTAAAGTGATACGTTGTAAGTGTTTGGAATGTGGAATCCTCACCAAAGTGTGAGAGATAACTTGGGTCTCCCTCCAAGACCCTAATAGTTTTGGGTTGTTGGTTATCCTTCAAGGAAGGATTTGATTTTGGTTAGCCCTAAGAGGGTTATTAATGACACTTCATTAGTTTTGTTCATATGTTTAACACTGATCATGCATGACTATTTTCTAATCTGTTATCACCTCCTCTAGTTGTTACTTTATATATGAACAATACTGAAATGGTATGGACCACCGTACGTTACGTACCACTCAAGATGTACGTTGTCATGTTTTGCGTTCTAATTAACACACAGAACATTCCAAATTTGCAGTTATTGTGGAGAAGATCTTGAGGATGGTTCCAGAGACTGGGAAAATTTTTGTGTTGATCAAGGCAAAAGACAAGGAAGCAGCTATGGAGAGACTCAAAGCTGAAGTGAGTATTGTACCTTTAGTTTTCTTGATGCTCCTTCTGTCCTTTTTATAAGGCATTTTCAACTAATTCACATGAACAAATGAATGATAGTTAACTTGTTAAAGTTGTCTTAATGACGTTTTGAAGTTAAAAAAAATGTTGTAGAACTTTAACCCTTTCAGCATTAATTATAAGGGCAAAACTAATAAATAAACATTAATGTTTATTCTTCGGGCAAAAAAACAAAAAAAACATTAATGTTTCTTCAAGTGACTTATACCAAAGAATCCTTTTAGAATATGTATAATAAGGACTAGAGGGAGTACAATGCCGATGGCTTTGTAACATTGTGGTATTAAACCTCACATTTTTCATGTGAGTGGGAGGTTGTTGCAGATTAATACCTATTTGTCTGATTATTATTATACCTATTTTTTTTTTTTTTTAAAAAAGCCTTTCTTGGTAACACACAATCACTTGCAGTTGTTTTATTACGTGAGTGTTAAATATTTATATGCTGATGATTATGACAGATAATAGAATGTGAAGTGTTCAAGAAAATAAAAGAAGCTCATGGGAAAAGGTACATGGAGTTCATGATAAGGAAGCTGGTGCCAGTGGTTGGGACAGTGTGTGAATCTGATCTGGGGATGGATGCTCACACTGCAAATGATATTTCAAAGCAAGTTCATGTGGTTATCAACTCTGCAGCCACCACCTCCTTCGATGAGAGGTTAGTAATCATTTATCATACTTATAAGACATTTCTAACTAATTGAGACATATCAATAATAACAATTAAAGACATTAAATTTGTCCAAAAATTCAAATAGTTTCCAATTTACCTTTATTAACTCTATTAAACTCCAACAACATATTACTCCCTCCATCCTTAAATATAAGTTCAAACTTGTGAATGGACTTGTCTTAAAATATAAGCTTCATTTTAAGTTTTGTTAAAGAAATTATTGCTTTTTTTTTTTCCAACTTTACCTCTTGATTGTATTTGTTTCATTTATTCTCTCTCTCTCTCTCTCTCTCTCTCTCTCTTATCCTCTTTACAAATAAGGATATGGTTAAAAAATACATATTTATTGCTTTGAACTAATTTTAATTTTTTCTTGATAAACACAACTTGATTATTTGAAGCTTGTATTTAGACAAAAGAAGTAATTGATATACTTTCTCTTGCTACCCTTATTAAATATAAGCATAGATTGGAAAATATACTCCCTCCATCCCTAAATGTAAGCTTGGTTTAAATTTTTGTTGTTGTTAAGAAAGTAGTTAAAAATAGTTAAACACAATAAAATATATAAGTGTGTGTGTGTATATATATATGAGAGAAATATATATATATATATATATAAAGAGATAAGAGGATAAGGTAAGTGAGAGAGATAAGATAAAGAGGATAATAAATGAGGATAAGATAAGTGTGAGAGATAATAAATAAGAAAAAAATATATGAGAGAGAATACATGGAGAATAGATAATGAGAGGGTGTATTAAAGAAAAGAGAATAGATATAGCAATACTTTATATCAGAAAAAAAAAAAAAAAGACCATTCTTTCTCCCTTCCCTGTAAATAGCAAGGACCAGTAACTAATTAATGCAATTCATTCACTAAAGTTGAAAAAATATATGCAGAAATTGAACATTAAATTCCATTTTGAAATCAACATCTTCTCATAAATCAAGCATACATTTAGGGAAGGAGTATTAATTTAATGCTCATTTAATTTATCAAAAAATGTCTTATAAATTAGACAGGAGGAAGTACATGAATTTATGACATGACACTGATACTATAAAATTGGCGGCGTTTTTTTTGTCAAAAGCTTATTTAAAGCTGTTTTAATTAGTTTCACATGGATGTGAGCTTAGATATCCATGTGACGATTGACACATGCCCATGCTGATATTTTATACTGTCGTGGACTCGTGGTCCTTAATAAATATAATTGTTTTCTAAAAGGATTTTGTCATCCGAAATATAAGTCATTTTATAATAGTTTGCGTAGCACATCAAGTGTTTTATTTTAAATTATATCCTCCTCAATTTTTGATGATTGGAATAGAAAGTATAAGTTTTTTTAATTAATGGTATTAATTAGGGGTAAAGATGGAACTCAAAATAAGTTTTTTAGAACTTTAATGATGTAATTAACTTATCTTGTTTCCACTAAATTATTAGTAACTTGTATTCTATCATAGTGAATATACGATAATAATAAATAAAAAAGTCACTTCTCTGAACCCATATATTTAATTTTATTTGTTTCTCCATTCTTAAATTGATTGGTCTCCAAACACTTGATTTTTATATTATAAAGAATCTAAAACTAAAATATATTATTATGATTTATGAAAAATATTATTTAATATATTAAATTTTCTATCTTGATCAATTTAGACAACTATTGAACCCAAATGGTTCAAATTTAACTAAATTTATTAACTACAAAATGCATGTTATATGTAATATTTAATATAATAAATAACAATATATTTGGAACTCCCGGAGTGGGTACAACATTCATTCAGTTATGTGAAAATTAAATGTCTTTTGTTTTGCGTATAATTAAACATAGGTTGCATACAACTGGAGATATATGAAGATATATTGCACCTGTTAAAGATAGGTTATAGAAAATTTTGGTACTTTAGAAAATAATTTTTATATACTTTATAAAAAAAAGAAAATAAATTTTGTAATGGGAGTTTTCAGTTTTTTTTTAAAAAAAAATTTAATATTGACCCACCCAAATTAAATTTAAATAATTTAAATCTCTTCACAATGACAGAATGGGGACTCATCAATGTCAATATCAAGAAAAGCCTTAGACATTAAAGAATTTGCAATCAATTATGTACAAAACCGTGTTTACTGATCCTTAAACTCATGTTAACTTCTTCGATTTGATCTTGTTCAACGGATTTAAATTTAAATTTTATAGAAATTTCTTTATTAAATATGATAAATTATAAATGTTGATGGATTTAATTCCAATTATTTGGATTTAAAAAAAATATTTAAATCAAATTATCTTAATTTTTATACTTTAATTATTTAATTATACACTATTAATATCTATTTAATGGTAAAAGTAAATTCTTACAAATTTATGGTTCGAGTCTACGATACTAGTTTACCTTTGTCACAAGTTTGTTTAAATTCGTAAGTTTCACAACTTTTTTGACCATTGAATCAATTTACCATCTAACTCCTCTAACAAAAAACGCTAAATAGCACTTTGGGTGGTGGTGGTTTATACACATAAAATTTTATAATATCAAACAATAACTCTTGTTTCATTAATTACATTTGGGGGAAAAAAGCCAATTAACAAACATACTGCTTAAGGTGAATTTGTTCTGTACTTATAAAAAGCATTTATGTTTTCATGAAACAATTTTTCTAACAAATTTATCGCATAAAAAGCAAAATCATTTAGAAGACCAAGCAAAACATAACAACTCTTGTTAAAATTTCATGTTGTGAATTGATTCACTCTCAGGTACGAAGTGGCTCTGAACACAAATACCAAAGGACCTTTTCGTCTTCTAAACTTTGCCAAGAAATGCAAGAATCTTTGTCTTTTCTTTCATATATCAACAGGTTTGAGACTAGAACATACAGTAACATTTTATTATTTTATTTAATACAAATAAGTAAACTTTATATATCCTATATATCTGTGTGTCATATTCAGCTTATGTTGGTGATGGAGAAAGACAAGGAATAATAATGGAGAAGCCACTTTACATCGGACAAGGAAGAGTTAGCGCAATCACAGAAAAAGATATAGATTTTGAACTAGAGTTGGCGTCAAAAATGGTCAATTCAGTCAAACGGAATCAAGCTACTCAGAAGATGAAAGAGTTTGGTATTAAGAGGTACGTAGTAGCTAGGGATACATATTTTTACATGAAAGCTGAAGATCAAATGAATTATTTGGCTCGTACATGATTAATTTTTGTTAAGAGTATTGTGATAATTAAATACATATGTAAAGAGCAAATATGTATGGATGGCCAAACACGTACTCATTCACAAAGGCGATGGGAGAGATGTTAATAAACAGCTTCAGAGATGGCATACCAATGGTCATTCTTCGTCCCTCTGTGGTTGAAAGCTCTTATTCTCAACCTTTCCCTGGGTGGATTCAAGGATACAGGTAATAATAATTATTTTATTTTATTTCAAGTCAAACCACAAGAATAAAATGAAACGCATGATAATTAATTTTTTATCCATTGATTGTATTTTTTTTTCTTTCATCATAAAACAGAGTTCTTGACCCACTTATATTTAATTATGGGAAGGGTCAACTTCCAGGATTTCTTGGAGACCCTGATGCAGTTGTAGATGTGGTAAGGCCTCATTCATAAATAATAAAAGTTTATGTTAATTTTCACCATTTTAAAATTAATATGTACATATGTACAGGCTTAGTCTACTAACAGATATTAATATTCTGCTCAAGCTTAATGACTCCAGTTTCAAGTATATGTACGTCGTACATGACATATGTTTGATAATCTACATTTATTTGGGGCTAAACCTGACTCTATACGTATTAGTTAGTGTTAAATATGACACTGAATACCGGGTGACATGCATGCTATCAAAGTAATACACACACAAATTAGAACATATCACTCTGGTCTTATTTATAAATTCATTTTAACTAAAAATTTTGGTCTTTAATATAAGTCCAGTTTCAAAGTAATAGATGTATTTGTTACATTTTTGCCTTGTTAATTACAATAAACAAAAAGAATTTATTCATGTTGACTTTTGGTAGAACCAATCATAGATAAGGACAAAATTGAAAATTTAGCCCATAATTAATGAGTTAACTAACTCTCTTTGGTATGTAAGAATTAGTTAATTTGGACTTATAAATATAACCAAGGTGGTAGGTACATTTGCTTATATATAATAGGTCTCATTCTTCAATCAGATCTTGCAATGTAGACTTTTCTTAATAAAAAAAATTCGCATGGATAAAATTTCAATTTTTTTGGGACCATTATTAGTAAGGACAGAACTTAGGTACAATTATTTATAACAATTTTGTCAAGTAACAACTAACAATAATAAAATTTCTATATTTTATAGCGTCATTTACAAGTGCATATGTACACAGTTTAACCACTAATAATAGAAAAATAACGAGTGTCCATATGTATGAAATTTACAAATCCTAGTAATTCAAATTATATGATCTGATACATAAATTTACAAGCGAATTCATAGGTGAATTATTACGAGTGCACATACATATGCATTCATCAGCTAAAAATAGGTGTAATTGGAGATATAATAATTGACCTAAGTTTTGGCCTATCAATAATAATATCAAACATGGCAAGATTTGATTGAAGAATTAAACCTAAGGGTTTAAACTTCTCATGTTGCATGAGAAGAAGAAGATTCTTACACACACTTAAAATAGTACGATCCACATATATATAATTATATATATCTGTGGGTCCCACCATTTTATGTGTGTGTAACATGAGAAAACACTTCTCCTACAAAATGAGAAGTGTTTTTCCCTAAATGTAATAATAAAAACAAATGAACCGAAGTTTTATCCTATATAACACAAATTTTAGCCAAAACACTAATGATTCAACGGAACGCATGTAGATTCCAGTAGATATGGTTGCGAATGCCACAATGGCCGCAATTGCAAAACATGGAGCTGAAGCAACACCAGATTTAAATGTGTACCACATTGGCTCTTCTGTGGCAAACCCTATTTCATTAGGAGCTGTGTTTGATTATGCTCGTAGCCATTTCAAGTCTTTTCCATTGGCACGGTCCTCAAATAATGGGGACCAATGCCTCATTCAGAAGATGAACTTCTTCAACTCTTTGGATGAGTTCTCGTCTTACATTTCAATGAAGATGGCAAAGCAAACTGGATTGTCGCATGCAACAAAATTGGAACTTAATCTCCAAAAGAAGTCCTCAATGAAAGCACAGCTTTTTGTTGAAATGGCTAAGCTCTACCAGCCATACGTGTTTTATAAAGCAAGGTCAGCAAAATTCTCAAATACATCTATCTTGCATATCGATAATCACAATATGTCCTTCCTTTATTTATTCTCGTTTGAAGGAAATAATCATTTCCGTTTTCTATTTGTCAATACTTTAATTAACATGATTTAAACATCTTATATTCTCAATTAACAAAAAAATATTCAGCTTATAGAGAAAAATTGTAAATAGTTTGAAGGACTGAGCGTGTAGTACTGTGGTTTCATATATAGGTTTGATAATGGAAATACCAAGAGGCTATATGAAGAAATGTCAGATGAAGAGATGAAGAACTTTGGATTTGATGTGCAAAGCATAAATTGGGAGCAATACATATCCAACATTCACATCCCAGGGGTAAGAAAGCACCTTTTGAAGTGTTGAATCTTGAAGAGAGAGCTGTGTAATAGTAATTTCATCACTTGATATTCCATATTAATGAATTATTGCTATTATTAAGTGTTTAATTATGCTTATGTCGGTGTTCTGCTTGTAAATCAGTGAATGATGTGGAAGAAACAATGTGTGCTTTTGATTTCGTTTTGATCACTCGTTTCCCTTTCTTCCTTACTTGATAAGGAAATCTCTTTCTACATTACGGTTGTAATCAACATATTTCCAAAGTATGAAATATTATTAAGAATTCCTCTCAAGTTTGGGTTGAACTTTCTTTTTACCTAAAATATTGCAACAAAATTCTAGGAAAAATTTGGACTGTCCTAGCTAATTTGCAGTCACAGATCAGACAATTCTATAAGAAATTGTACATATATACTTGTTTTTGTTAACATTCGACAGAAACATACCCATAACATTAAATTATACAAACACTCTCTGTTGACCAGTCTTTTTTTTTTTTTTTTAATCATCCTTAAATTATACAAATATTCCATATATTTCAACTATGCAAAAATAAAAAGATGATCTGTGTCATTTACCCTTTTTTCATAGGAGGTTGTTCAATGTTGTGGTAAATCAATCACATACACCACTCTAAATAGATAATTGCCATAAAATGAATAGAAAAATATATATTTAATTTTAACAACTTAGAAATGTTTAAATTTTTTTTCATTAACCTCAACGAACTATAAAATAAACATCAAATCCTTAAAGAAGTTTGGCTGAGTTCCAGAACGCTCCTCATATGAAGGTGAAATTGCTGAAGAAGATGAGACATATGCCTGTTTATTACCTATTTCACCAATAAGTAAGAACTTTTATTTTTAGTCAGAGGAAATTAACAAAGCTAGAAACTATATAAAAGAAGGATTTGATTATAAGTACTACTTATATCTCTTCAAAACATGCTTTAATTACCAGGATTTATCTTTTCATGTAATGCTTGTGAGTAGGTATTACCTTATCTATCGACTTGATACATAGACCGATAAACGGTTAAGGATGGCATCAACCATTTTACGCAATTTTTAATGTTCCCTTTTTTCTTTTGTTCAACATTGATTTGCTATTTCTTATGTTAAAGTGTTAATTATTTTCAATGCATCTTTTGCTTATAGACAAGATTTGGGTGTTGATCATTAGAGGTGTTTGATTTTAATACCCTTATAGAATTATTGACAATTTACAATGATCATTAGGGGATGATCACTAGTGCAATGTTTAAAACGCTTTATGGACGTAGCTTCTGTGTAATCTTCATGTCAGTCTATATACATGCCAACACTCTCTTATTGTTTGGGCCAGGGCCACAGAAAACACCGCTAACAGATAATATGGAATCAAATAGCAAGCCTTCTGGATTTAGGGGAATTGCTCATTCAGTTGCTCATAATTTTGTTTTTCAAATGGAAAGAAAAGTCGTAAAGAGAATGGTTAAAATTGGTGAAGTAAATAGGAGGAAAGTGATGAAGGAAGTTAGGTTGTTTTTGAGACTTGTAACCATTTAATATGGGATGGTTTCAGTATTTGTTCGAACAAAAAATAATAATAATAATAATAATAATAATAAAGAAAGTGGTGAAGTAGACGAATCCCTCTGGGTGTGGCAGAGGTTGGGGCATGAATGGGCCAAGGCCCATCGTTGAGGAGTCAGAGATTGAAATGAAAGCCTAATAATAATAATAATAATTTGATCCTTAATAATGTATGACCTATTTATTTAATTTGAGAAGATTAAGAGAGATAAATAAAATTTTTAATTATAACATATGTAACATGATCTTTCTAAAATACTTCTGTATAATATAACATTATATATCTATATAAGCTATGCAAATTAGTTTAAACAAATTGAGGAAAATGATAGGAAGAGGTATTGGAGATTACCGGAGGCCTCCACAGGCTTTGAAGGGTTTGGCAAAAGGCAAATCGAACTTAAAATTAGAGAAGAAAGGGAAAACAAAACTGGGTGCTTTAGAGTCTTCCTCTTTTATCACGATTTCTTTGTTTTTTTGGCCATTTTTGAAGTTTGGGATTAATTTGTCAGATGGCGAAGATAACATGTGTAATGGAATCAGTGGTGGATGAAATAAGAAGATATATAGAGAGAGTTGGGATTAGTGTAAGAAGATATTTATAATATTCATGTATATTTTAGCACTCTTAGAAACTTAATGGTGCTTGTTGCCCCCTGATATAAAATATTGTTATTAAAATTACACTTTCACAAAAAAATTAGCAAAGTTTTATGGGTATACCAAACAAACTTTTAAGTTTTAACCTTCCACTTTCACGATTCATATCGTACCAAGGGGGCATTACGATCTGATTTGATTGGCCTCGTATATATAGTCAATTCATGAGTCAAAAGTAGTGACCCAATACGATAAGAATCTCTTCTCCAAGAGATTATAATTTTTTTTTGGATGCAGTTCATACATGTTACCCATCCGATCTCCAATGTCCCTGTTGGGACAACTTTTCCACTTAAAAGAACAAATCTATGTGTAACCAATGAACGTACATACACCTACATACATATGTGATCGAGCTAATGCAAACTCTTTTGATACCCAAAAATCTGACAAGCGTGTCTATAAATAGAAGAAACTACTCCATTCATCTTTCTCACTCATTTATTCATATTAATTTCAAATTACTTATTCCCTTTTGTGTTTCTCTAGCATTCTTCAAACATGCAAGCCCATGGATGTAATACCCAAAATTTTTATTTATCTTAAATACAATATTTTGATAGATAAAGCCTACTTTTAATAGGTGAATATGTGGTCTCAAATTTTGAAATGTGTTTATTCTATTTTCTAGGTAGTTCTTCTTTAGGATAAAGGTGACCAATGATTTAAATTTGTTAGGCATCATAAAATGTCATAAAATACAATAAAAACCATATTAAACCATGGTTCATGTGGAATCCAAAAAGGGCAAGTAAGTGTTATGAAAATCCTTAAATAAATTTGGAGAAAACAATAACAATTAATGACCAATAGGATCTTCACTAAATCAAATAAATTGTGTAAGTCTTCATAATTAATCAAAGGGTCTTAGGCACCAATTTTCATAATATATTAATACCCTATAATTAATACCTAGTCCATATTTGGTTCATAAAAAGTCATAAAGAGTTATCAAAATACTTGGAACAATTAAGGGGCAATTACCAACAATTAATGAGCAATTAAATTTACACTAATAGGATATTTAGATAATTATTTACAATTAATATTAATAGTCATCAATTAGAGGTGTATTAAGCTAAATAAAAATAAGGGGATTAGATTAGCATAAAATAGATTACCAATGATCATAAACTACTCTAAGAGTCAATAAAACAATAATCAAGGGACAATTAAGCATTGGATTAAGAAGTTAATTAAATTTTAATCAAGCTTTGAAAAGTCAACAATTGCAACTATGATCTAAAGGCCAAGATTTAACTCATAAAGCTAATCTAAGGGCTTAAATAATTAAGAAGCTTAATCCATGTGAAAATAGAAGAACCAATGGGAGGAAATTGAACTCATAATATCTAGATATTAATTGAATCAAACACATGGGGGGAAATTAAGTCAACAAAAGAGGAAAGCAAATGGAAGAGGATAGTGTACTAAAAGCAATTAGGGCTCTTAAATAAAATGGAAGAGGATAAGGTGGTGGGAGAAAAAGCAAGTGGGAGAGTTGTGTGTGTGTGTGTGTGCAAATGTTGTGAGTGATGTGAGTCTAATATAAAAGAGAGAGAAAAGTCAATGACTCCACCAATAGGAAAATTATGCATAAATTAATTAGATTAATCAATGGAATTAACTCTAGACATAAGCAAAGGGAAATCTATACAAAATAAATTGTATCTTGAGATACATTAATCATAAATCAAATATAAGGAGTTATTATGAACAAGCATAACCTAAGCTTGAGATTGGTTGTAATCAAAGTCATTTCCTCAACTTTTGAAGATTGTTTCCAATTGAGGAAAAGGGAGTTTGTGGTCTCTAAATGAAGCCATGAATTCCAAGATTTCAAAACCAATGAGAAGATTTGAATAAACCTTCATGGAGACCCCTAAATATATTTCTATCTAGTGGAATGCAAAACAAAGAATAGAAGAAGGAGGAGATTATAACTTGAGGAAAAAGCTAAGGGTTTTTTTTTAACACACATGGGATAATAAGAAACAACTTTTGGAAGAGGATCATGTACTTAGGATAGGAAAATGGAAGAGGATGAGGGAGAGAGGAGAGAGGACAAATTGGAGGAGGTGGAGGGCTAGGATTGGAGTTTGAAATTACCCTAGATCCAAGGGTGCATATCCAAGATGAAAAGGGTACGTGAATAGTGTCTTGCAATTTTACTATAAATAGGGGGTTGGTGTCTTCATTATTCTTCACCAATTCACAAAGGTATTAACCATATTTGAGAGAGTAAGGAAGAGTGTGAAGAGCTTTGATAATCTTTGAATTCATGATATTTTAAATACAAAAAGAAGCTAAAAACTCTATCATTGTCATGCTTTAATGTATCAATTAGCTAAATATGTGATTTCATCTTCATAATGAGTTTTTAGACTTTATTTGTATTAATCTTGGTCACATCTTGAGTTTGGATTCAAAAGCTGAACTTTAGTCACATTCTTACTACAATTGGGTCGTGAACACTGTTTGGTATTTTGGGTATAACTTGAGTTCTAGAAGTCCAATGGATCTTCAATTTTCATTTTCAGAAAGCTAAGTGGAAGCCCTACAAATCTTATGAAGAGCCCAAAAGTCAAATCAGATGTTTAGAGGGCCAAAATGGGCCTGGAAGCCGAAATAGGCTGCTGTCACTGGACTCTAGAATGACGTTCGGTATTTGACCCATAAATGGAGCTACAAACCTCCAAATTAGGTCCGGTTTGCGCGGTTGGAAAGCTGAAATCCAGAGCAATATTTCATATGAAGACCACATAGTCTAGATCCGCCGTTTCCGTGGTCTAGATCTTCCATTTCCGTGGTGTAATCCAGCTGGCAAATGACGCGTTTTTGGAGGTGGAAAGTGGTTCAATGATTCTTCCATGTTTGCCACCAAGTAAAGTGACGAAATTAGGTGTAAAATGGATGAATGAGATGCCCAATTTTCCTATAAATAGATGAAGAGGCTGAAGGGAAATACACACCTTGGAGACCAAGATCTCTCCCATTCTAGCTTCCTTCTTCTACTTCTTGCCTTCTACTTGGAATGGTTTTAGTTTTGCTTTATTAGTTTTATGTATTGTCTTTAATTCTTGTCTTTAATTTATTGTCTCCTACTTGGTATGGCTTAAGTCTTAATCTTTTCTTTTAATTATTCTATTTTGATTTTCTATTCTTCATCTCTTTTGTAAGGATTTATTATGTTGTTGAGATTTATTTTTATATTGGAATAGAAGCTTTCATTTTCTTTAATTGTTCTTTGTGTTCTTCGTGTTCATGATGAACTTGTTCATGTTCTTCATGGTCATGATGAACATCTTTATTTCTGCATTTTCATTTTATACAGCCATGCTTGGCTAAGTTTCGTGATCGACCCATGAGTTGAGGATTCCATGGTGTCATCCGGAGTACTTGCGCTTTAATCGGTAACTAACTTGTTTCGTACTTCAATCGGATTCGAGTTTAGATACAGATTGGATGTTAGATCTAACATCAGATTGATATCCCAAGGATATAATTCGGATCAGGTTCATGTGAGTATTGTGCGTTCGTATTGAAAGCATACCATGTATTCGAACATATGCTAGGCGATCGTCTAGTTGAGGGAGTTTTTAGACAAATGCGAGATTTCGGTTTGTCTAGAATCAATCATAAGTTCGAGTTATTCTATTTTTGTTCGATGATGGAAGATCTTGGAATCCCAATTCTGGGTTGATCCATTTTAATTTGATTAAATCTCGCTCTTTTCATTCTGTCTTTAATTCTTGTTATAATCCCAACAAAACCCAATCCCCCTTGTTTTCTATTTCATTTACATGACATCTAGATTACTTAGGATTCAATAAAAAGCTCCTCAAAAAGAGAGAACGATCCTAGGTTTGCCTATACGCAATCCTTGGCTAATTGTTGATTGTAGACCCCAAGGCTAATGACAAAAGGTCTTCATCAAGCTTCTTGAAGGAGTACCAAGGTTCTTGGTAAGTTCTCTAGCTCTAGCTTTAAGTTCTTTAAGTTTTAGTTCTTAAATTCTTAGATAGAAGTAGCTTAGATCTTAAATATCCTAGAATAGTTTTATTTACATGTTTTTATGGTCAAAATTAGCTTTATTTCGAAAAAGGATGAGGGAAGTTATTTAGCAAAATTTTGGAAGGGAAACATCAAAGTAACGAAGTTCTGGCGAAATTTCATCGGTTTTGAAAATTCTGGAATCAGTGATGAACATGCCAAAATTTCATATTGAAAATATAGTCAAAAAATTCTGGGCAAATTCATGGTTAAAGTAGACATATATGGATTTTTAAATATGCCAAGAACATGTTAAAATGAGCTCTGTACAGTGAGATAAAAATTCTCAAAGTTGGGCTACGAATTTTTGGAAAAATTCTGGGCAGAAGCTCAAAACTTTAAACCTGGGAATGACTCAGTGAATCTGGGAAAAAAAAAGTATTTTTACTTGAAAATAGACATCCTAAGGATTCCAAGAAATTTTACGGATCCTCATTTCGATTTTTCTAGAATTATTTATGATTTTTCAAAGTTAGACAAAAATCTGTCCAAAAATCTGGACCAGCGTTTTTGAAGAATTAAAGGTGATAAGTTGGAAAATAATTCCACCAAGGGTAAAAAGGTCATTAGTGACTAGGATATCTTCTAGAATATTGTTTGCTAATTAATAAATGCGATATTACCATTATAGGGTAAACGTGATCACAGTCCGAACGACAGCGTACCGATATCCCCGACAAAGGTACGGACGCGTACTGTAACACTAACCTGATGTTTATTGTATACCTATATGTGATAGATGTGCTCATAGACTGAGACTCCGTTTTAAAAGTTATACACATATAGCTATACGCGGGTTATGGATTTGATAATACCGTTGAGTTTTCCTAGCGCTGAGGACACGGATGTACACCGTGGCACTGGTGAATAGTGCAGACTATAATAACGTTCATATACAGTGGCTATGTTCTGTTATTATCTTTCATATGTGAATATTGCTGTTGTATCATGAATATCTGTCATACATACTATTACATGAACATGAGGTTAACCGTTACCTGAGGTTCAATGGGATTGAACCTCAGCTCTTACCAAAGCTTCAGGATCCAGAGTAAACAGGATCAAAGACAAGGGTAAGCAGCAGATATAGGGATCGGCTGGAGGAAGCCTTTTGATTTGTACTTAATGATATAGCCATTAGAAATTTTTGTAACGCTGTGAAAGCTAACACATACCTTACAGTGGATGATTATCAGTTACTTTTCAATACTAAATTACTTCTGATGCTTTACTCTGATCAAGATACCATGAAAACGCTTTCAAAAATTAGGATGTTACAATGGACACTCTCGCTCTTATTCTCTTTCTTTTGTAGTACTAATATGATCCTTAATATAATATCTATATTTATCTAATCTAAAAAGATTAAGGGAGTTAAATAAATGCTTTAATTATAATATATACATGCGACACGATCTCTCTAAAGTACTTTTCTATAATATTAGATTATATATTAGTTCATAAGTAAATTAGTTTGGAGTAAAATGATAAATACATATATAAAATTGGAAAAGATCTTACATATAAGACCAAAATTCATCCCTAAACTAGGTTTAGAACAGAAGGGGTACTAAATAAAAGAATTGTTAATGTCCATTTTTGTTTCGGAGATTGTAAAAATATCTTCATTTCTATGTGAAAGATTTTTTGGATCAATATCACCTAAAAAGTTTTCAAATCATAACATTGATCTTGACCGTTATCCAATTTAAGTTTGACTATTAGTTGACCAAATATTGAAATTTGGTAGGTCTACGTGTTATCCACATCATTTTTGTTTGGAGTTTAGGTACAAAGTTTTCTCGGAAATTACATTTAAAAGATATGTTGCCTTAGAAGTTTTCAAATAGCAGCAATTTGACCTTGACTATTATCCAAGTTAAGTTTACTCGTTAGTTAGCCAAATATGTTTATTTGGCAAGTCTACGTGTCATCCACCTCAGAAATCTTGCTCGATGTGTGTTTTATCAAGTATTAAATCTTTTTCTTTATTATTCTCTAGCAAACGTATGCTCCTCCTCCATATGTGGCTTCTTCTTCAATATCATTAACGCCACCAACTTAGCATGTCTGATCAACTAATAGTGAAACTTAACCTTTATAATGGTTAGGACCGATATTGCTATAATTTTGATACTTCCAATGTAATATTGAATTCGAAAAATTTCTAACACAACATTGCTCCAAAGTAAAAACTTCCAATGTAAATTTGTGCTTTAATAAAATGACTTAGATGACATGTGAACCTATTAGCTTAGCATGTTTGGTCAATTAATGGTCAAACCTAATCTAGATAACGACATGGGTGAAATTTTTACAATTTAGAAACTGTTGGGGTAAGATTACTCAAAAAAAAAAAAAAAAAAACACACACACACACACACTTCCAGAACAAAATTGAGATTTTCTAACAACTTTGAAGATAAAAGTGGACCTTAATCCAATAGAATAATGGGCCTGTCTGGAGTGTAGCGTTGAGCATTTATTTTGAAAAAAAGTCTAGCCTAGAAGCCAACTGATTTTTGGTGCGTTTGGCAACAACTTTAAGTTCTCTAGACTTTTTAAGTCAAAAAAGCTTAAAAAAAAGCAGGTTAAAGAAAAAGCTCCATCATGATGGAGGTTTTTCTAAAAAGTTCTCGCTTTTTTGACATGGCCCCGCCACTTCTACCACTATCAATCCAAAAACAAATCATTATTTACAACTTGACTTTTTTCCTACCAAACTTTTTTAAAAGTCAGATAGCTTTTAAGCCACCGTTCCTACTGCCAACTTAAACAGGCCCAATCTTTTTTCAAATATATATCATAACGTCATTACTCAACACTACTACAGCGAACAGTTGCCAACATTTAAGACTCGTTTCTTTTAGGCCAAAAAAAAAAAAACACAATTGAGACCTGCATTTTCTTTTTCTTATGATCGTATTGGGACCACTACGAATGTATTCCTACGGAGGGAGTGATGGAACATAAAAATTATATTTGTATATCATTATCAAGATAAAAAATAATTATTCCTTTGTAAATTTATGTTTGATTGGATTAAAATAGTGCGTCAGGTTGCCCCACCTTACACACACACACACCAAAAAAAAAAAAAAGAAGAAGAAGAAGAAGAGAGAGTGTCAGATTACACATTTAAAATGAAAATGATGCAGGCTATAGCTTATAGCTCAAAGGATTTTTGCCTTTTCTAACAAATGAAAATGATAATACACACACCAACAAGCGCTGGTCTTATAGGATGGGGTTGTAGCTGTTTAAGTCTTAAATTTAAATTTGTATGAATACAAAAAAATGTTTTTGAGAGAGTTATCTCTAGTTAAACTTGACAATGTTCGAATTTGTTATATAAAAAAATGAAATTGATAATGACCATACTTTTATAATCCAAAGATAACGCAAACCTATCCACCAATAGGAGCACCTCGCCCGCTCACCCAGTCTATATCCCTCTTCTATGATGTGCCTTTCTCGTATACGTTGATGCAAACTTTCTAACCCAAAAATCACGCAAAGCAAATCCTTGCCCTATGTAACCCAAAAATCGCACAAACTTGAAAATCAGATAGGAAACCCTCATTCTGTCATCACGACGGCGATTTTCATCTTCTTTATCTGCAACTCATGGATTCCACATTCTCAATCTCACTATTTGACTATTGCAGATTATTTATTTTCCACACATCACTGGTTCAGTGGTCCCATCTTTCAATTCATTGGAAGCTTGCGTTTTTTTGTCTTAGACTTTTTCTTATGAATATGCAATTTAAGGTTTTTCTCCGTCTGTGTTAAACATGATAAAAATGACTTATAAATAGGATGAGAATAATAAGTGGGTGATAATTTGATGTTTTTAAAAAAGTATGCACGACCTAAATTAAGATTACAATATAGAAGTGAAAGTTCCTATATATATCATAGTAATTAAAATTCACAACTTATTTTAAAGAAAAATATCTGATTTAGAATTTCACAACTTTTAAGCCTTTTTGCTTTCATTTATCCTTTCATTTAAATACCCATATTTTCTTTAAAAGTCCCAACATGTCTCTTTCACGCTTCTTTGCTTCCATGTTCCTTTCTCATTCACTTAATTTACTCGTATTTTGTCTTTCTGTATATAATTCCTCTTGCTGACACATACACATACTCCCTCCAAAACCGTGCCCCCTCCCTTACTCACACATGGACACACACAAACATGAAAGGTGTTCTTCTTTCCCTCCTTGGCCAACACATGGCACACATGCACAATAACGCACAAACAAAACACTCCATCCATCCTCCTCATCCATTTCAGTTGACCTTCCTCCCTTCCCTCCCAAACCAAAGTCTCATTTTTCCTCTCCTCTCCTCAAAACGGACGGCACCTCCTCCCTCCAAGCATTCAACAATTTCTTCTCTTCTTCTCTTCCAAAACCGAAACCCTCCTCTCCTCCAAGCACCAACGTTTCTCCATCCATTCCCTCTCATTTGGTCAACAATCTTTCACCAATCGTCTTGGTGATTTAGCTAGGAAGATTAAGGAAGAAAGAAGAAAAGAAATCACAAGAAGATTAAGGTAAGAATATGAACACTTACCATAGTTCATTTTCTTTTACATGTTGTGTTGATGAGCAATAGACAACATGCATGTGATTTTTCTAGTGAAGGCCGAGAGTTTGGAGAAGGAGAAGTGAAGAGGAAGTGATCATAAGAGCAAAGATCAAACCAAAGTTGGTAAGATCCAAATCTTCCTCTTATCATTTTTGAGTTTCCTTGTTTTTGGAAACAAACTTGACCTGAATAAAAAATCAAAGAAATCAAGCGATTTTCATGATTTTGAGGTTTCAATGAGTTTACCACGAAAAACGGAGTGGAAATAAGGTAGAAAACAATTTTTGAAAACAAAGGATTAAAATAACACAAGTTGTAAAAACTGCCAGATTTGTGTTTTTCCGGAGGCAGTAATCTTGTGTGAGGTTTTTGACTAAGTAAACAAAGTCCATAAATTATTAAACTTTCCAGATGAGTAATAGACACAAATAGTTTTAATTTGATAGGTAGTTTTGTTTTGGAGTTCTATAAAATGAGTTATGAACTCTACAAACTGACCTAGGCTCCTAGAAGTTCATATTGGACACTAAGGGAAGTTTTTAAAACTAGGAATGATTTAATGTGTTCTGGCTAATGATGGTATTTTTCTGTGGAAATAGACATGTCAAGGAACACATAGTTTTTGGAAGCACGTCATTTCGATGTTTGTGCAATTAATTATGAATTTTCAAAGTTCACTGAAAGTTCTGATAGCTTTTGGTACTATACGATTTTAAGGGCCAAAAGTGATAAAGGTTATGGGTTTGAGGCAATTCCCTTAAAAATTCATTTTCCCTTGTTCTAAAGATATGGTTATGTCCTTAAGGTCGTAAGGAGAAGGAAGGAACTTCAAGCAACTCTGAGGGTTGGTGAAAGAGGAAACTGAGGAAGGACATTAGTTCTTAAGATAGTTGACTTACTTTACTTGCATGTATTTGATATTATTGCCTATGTGTATATGCATGATTGCTATGGGTTGCTGTTTATGTTTAACATACTTGGATAATTGAAGCTCTGTTTATGATTATGCTATGGCCATGAGTATGATGCATGAAGAATTGATCATGCACTTAAAGATGTCATTACGTTAACATGAGCTTGTGCAAGGCAAGTATATCATACACTTGCATTTATCTTGCTTGCATTATTTGGTATTGTTTGCTACTGAGATTCCTCTGAATCCCAGCCTCCATTACCAACCAATAGACAGGTGAGCACTGAAGAGATGTGCTACACAAGAATCTAAAGGGAAGGGTTGCTTGAAGAAAGACCAATTGAGCAATTGCTGGAGAACCGAGGGATGACAATATTTAATTTGTTTAAGTTTCACTCTCTGTAATGAACATAAACCTTGTAAACACCCTATTATGTAATCAAGATTAAGTTTGTATAAGTACTTTAATGTTATTTTTGTTAGTACTCTGATAACCCATTTGTGTTGTGCACTATTACTCTGATTATTATCGGGGTTATCAGAGGGGTGTCACAATGTGACCATTAACAGTCGCAGGGATGGAATACTAATGAGAATGAGAGAGCGAGAGATAAGTGTTAGTATTAAAGAAGAGATGGAAGCCCATACATAGTGTCTTCATCTGTGTCATCATCATTAGCAGCTAGCTAGCTAGCTTCCACTTCAAACTCTCTTATATACATCATTGGAAACATCAAATTCAACAAAATCCAACCATAACATACTTACTTCGCTCATTGAGTAAAAAACAAAGAGAAAATGGAAAAATATGTGAACTTTACTTCCCTTCAATTTGACACTTGATTCAATGTCATAAACATATTTTAGTTCTTATTAAATCATCAAATCATGATCATAAATATGTTTTGGAAATCTAGACGGAATTTCCCAAGCGGTCAAACTTTCAAAGATTTCAAAAGTACCAACATTTTAAATACCAACAACATCCATATGTCACCAAGACCTTGCTACTTATTAATTCATGAGCTTTTTTCTTTCAATTTCGTTATTATTATCATTTTAATAATAGACAAACACGTGGATAAACTTGAAAATAGAAAGATTTCAAGGAAACAACTATGCACATTTATTAACCAAAGCAAAAAGGGAAAAAAAAATTAAATATGAACTCACCAAAGCTTATAGAGTAGTCTAAATCCGACAATATATGTATACTTACTGAAAGGATTAGGATGAGGCTCACCATCTTTAACCTCGATATGCACATAATTGTTAGATAGGTTTGTCTTAAACTTTCTCCAGCGTTTAGCATCATACGGCAATAGGCCTGTTTGGGTTGGCGGTAGGGCGGTGGCTTAAAAGCTATCTAACTTTAAAAAAAGCTCGGTAGGAAAAAAGTCATATTATAGATAATGATTTGTGTTTGGATTGATGGTGGTAGAAGTGGTGGGGCCCACGTCAAAAAGCTGAGAGCATTATGGAAAAAGCTGGATTCTGGAGCTTTTTCCTTAACTAACTTTTTGAGCTTTTTTGACTTAAAATTAAGCCAACGCAATAGGAAATCCAAACGGAAAAAATTGGGCTTTTTTCTCACTGGGTCTGGTGGCTTAAAAGCCACCGAAATTTTTACACATTAACACCGAAAAATAAGCCAACCCAAATAGGCCTATTGTCTTATTTTTCAACTTCTTACTTTCAGGAACATCATATGTGATGAGTCGAATAGTATCCCGAATATGATCCCTTACAACTTGATCGACATTTTTTCACTCATCTATCAAGATGCTAGGCTTGTTGCATGCTAGGATGTCGACAAAACTCTTATATTGGCTTGCATTAGGGCCGATAGGTTTCTAACATCTATCAAACTAAATTGTGATCTTTTGCCCTACGCTCCGACTTAGAGCAATCTCTCTCAATTGTATGCCTCTTCTACCACGCTGTAAAGACGAGTTACTAGGCTCACTTTGAGATGTGTCAGGCTCGCTCTGATTCACACCAGTAGCTGGCGTGCCTTGAAAATGACTAGATTCGCTTTAACCGTTCATTTTCGCAACAGAAAGAGAGCTGGTGGGAGAAGCAAATGCCTAAGGGATGGAGAGAGTAACAGAGTATGGTGGTGGTGAGCGAAAAGAGATATTTCACAATAGGAAGAGAGATTTAGAGAGAGCAATTTCAGGTTTTGGCACGAAGAAGAGAAGATACAATGCGTTAGTTGAAATTTGGGGCTAATCTTTTAGACTGGTTATTCTCAATAACCAGTCTTAAAAGTTCACATTTTAGACCGGTTATTTTTAACAACCAGTCTTAAAAGTAATAAACTTTTCATTTTTCCTTTTTCTTATCTTTAAGACTGATTATTATTAACAATCGGTCTTAAAACTTTCATATTTTAGACCGCTTAAACATAGTAACCAATCTTAAAAGTAATCAACTTTTTTTAATTTTTTAAACCGGTTGTTTAAGAAACCAGTCTAAATAATATCTTTTAGACCTCATATTAAATGAACCGGTCTAAAAAGTTTTTTATATTTACAAAATTGTCACCGATCATACTTTTTAGACCTGATCATAAATATCCTGTCTAAAAACTCTTTTTTGTAGTAGTGACACTTCGTCTCACTTTAAAAACCGATTTTTTTTCTTAAAAAATAATAAACTTGTCGAAAAACTGTTTTTATTAAGTCTCTCTCCTCTCTCTCTCTCTATATATATATATATATATATATATATATATATAAGGAATCAAAACAGCTTTTAGGTGTTTTCTTGTTTTTGTTTTTGTATTTCTTCTTATTTTCAAGATGCCATTTGACCTCTATCAACTTCAAACCACCACTGCGTCACGTCGACAACGGCCGCTGTTGCCACGTCACTTCAAAAACTTATTTTTCTGAAAACGACTATGCTAATATGCTTCTCAAAACGAGTAGGGAAGTAAAATTAAGAGGCTATTGTAAGTTGCCAATAATACCAAAGCATTAGCCTCTCCAGACTTTGTTATGCTTATAAAAGCCTGTTCCCAACTTCTACACCTTCTACTAACATATTTAGCATAAACTCAATCAAGAGCATAACAACTCTCTTAACTATTTAGAATTGAAAAAGAGGTAGCTCACATATTCATTCTCAATATCACATAAAACACACATAGGAGAGTCAACATGACATTCAAAAGATATCAATCTAGCTATATTTTCTGTAAGGAGCCTTTTTCAAAACAATGAGTTGTACACAACGGAAATAAATTACTATCGGACCAGTGAAAATAAGCTCCATTATGACAAAAATAGGGTATAAGAGAGTCTTAATCAGATGCACAAATATGTGCAAACAGCAAGTCAAAGCACTAAAGCAACAAGCTTACATTACAGAGTGAAAAGACTAAAAAATACCCAAAGTACAGAGCTCAGTGCGAACTGAATAGCCCTTACACCAGGCAACAAATTAGCAATCCAACTTTTGAAAATGACTCATCGGTGTTCCACTTTTAATTCAAATTTCATATTGATCCAAGAGTTAACAAATCTGTAAACATCAATATACTAAGACTATTATGTGAGAAGATGCGAAAGTGGCTCTCTCTTCTTCTCTGTCAACTGGTTGCTTGTTCACTCTTCAATCGGACTTCTTTCTTACTCTAATCATACCCTTGTAGACTCTAATAAGTGAAACATAAATAAGCTACAAATATTAAGCCTTTAAATATTCTCCTTGCATTGCAGAGATCATTATTGGAGGGACTACTTATTTGAGGAGTACAAGAAGAAGAGATAAGAAGAAAGTAGTGTACAATGTCTTCAAGGTGTTGGCAACATTTTCCTTTAGGCTTAATTGATCTCCACCTATACTTATTTTATCTTATAAGGTGTAACTTGGATTAACAGACGAATTTCCTGCAGGTTATAATGAAGGCCCTTGAGTATGAATTGCATTCCTAACACTCAGATTAAGGCAACAATGGCTTTTTATAAAGTGATAATTTAACCTTTTTTTTTTTGTGCACTCAAGAACAAAGGCAATAAGTTTAATTTCTTGTTGTTGTGTGATATTTATAAGTCATGAAGTGATATCTTGAAGTGATGTTTCTTAAAACAACACTTCTTTAATTAAAAGTTATAATCATATATTTGATTCATGAATTATCATGAACCAACATAATTTAAATAACCAAAGGTTATTTAAAATAACTCTTCCATTAAAAGTCATACATTTATAGTATGTAGGGTCTTCTTGAAACACCAACGCAGTCTTTCACTAAGTAGTAGTTACCACACCTTTCCATAGGGGTCGAAAGAGACATGACCTTAGTGACCCTTAATGTATAACTCCCTATAGAATGCCTCGTTTGGAGCGAGCATTTGGTGGAAAAAAAAAACTCAGTGGAAACATTAGTAGAAAAAAAGGCCCAGTGGGAGGTATTTAGGGCAGCTTTAGTCCACTAGGCTTCTGAAAAAAAAAAAAAAAAAAAAAGCATCATCAAAGCTAAGCTACTTTTATCTACTTTTGAAAAAAGCTAAAGACGGTGGGTGGGTGGCTGATTTTTAGTTTTTTTCCCCAATTTTCCTTTTCTAGAAAAAAGCTCGAGTACTTTTTTTTTTTTTTTTTTTTACTTTAATTATTTTCTTTTTAACAATTTCTATATTTATTGTCTCTCTTTCTTCTAAAAACATAATTTGGGATTATACTTCCAAAATTTAAATCCTTCCATGTAATTTTTTTTTTTTTTTACATTTTAAATATCAATTTAAATTTTTATCTTTAATTATCACAATATGTACAACTAATATTAATATATGTAATATTCAATAAGATTCACGCCTTTTTTAATTATTTCTCATCTCCACCGACTTTTCAACCGCTAATCCAAACACGTTACATTTTGGAAAAGAGTCACTTCTGCTTTCGTCAATCCAAACACAAATCACATTTACAATCTAACTTTTTTCCTATCTTACTTTTGCAAAAGTCAGATAGAAAATAAGTCACTCCTCCTTAGAACCCTCATATACACTTTTTTATTCATAAGGACATGACTTTTTAATAAACACATCTCTCCGTTTTAAAATATTCCAACAATCATGACATATGGTAAGGCTTAAACTGCCATGAATTTCTCATTTTCAAACTCATTCACGCAAGTCCAGGCATGGAACAAAGTAATAATGGAATGATGAGGTGTTGAGAGTGGGGTTTGTGCGTGAGGAATGGAATCAAGACAATGATGCTGGTAGGTGGAAAGATGAGTTGGCAGCTTATGGAGAAGAAATAAAATAAGATGAGTTTGTTTTGGGTGTTCCATGTGCAAGAGCCCAAGACTCGAGAAATGCGTTGGTTTGGGGTGTTCCATGTGCAACAGCCGAAGATTCGAGAAATTTGCAACCATCTTGTGAAGTGAAAAACCTTTCCAATTAGAATTAAAGTGACCCATTTAAATTTAATTATTAGATTCTCTTTACACTTTTAAAAATAATTATGTATCATAAGATTTTTTAATATATGTTTTCTTAACCTACAAAATTAAATGAGATCGTGATCTATCATATATTTAAAAATATTAATCCATTAAAAAATAGGCAATTAAAACATTAACAATTCAAGCCCAAAATTATCACAGTTAGTTCAGATTTATATTATTTTCTAATAAATCCAAACTAGTTCAAAATAATCTCCAAAATAAATGTATAAGATGGATAAAATCATATTTATAGGAAGACTTTCAATCCTGACCCGTCCACCAAAACCTCTGCTAAATTTGTCTTTTCTTAAAAAAAAAAAAAAAAAAAAAAAAAAAAAAAAAAAATCTTGACCTCTCTCTATATCATTTTATATGAACAAATCTTGCCTTCTCCACAAGTTTCACGTCATTTTCACTCTACATAGGATAACCTAGATTTTCTTTGTGATGCATGAAAATATTAAAAATAAATTATTTTTTATCATCTCCATATAAATTATTATATTCATGTAATTAATTAAAAGTATAAGACAATTTATTCTATTTTATAATAATTTTTTTATTTAAATGCAGGTGAAGTCATTTGTGAAATTCTTATTTGTTAAGTCCTTGAGGAAAACTTGTTCATAAAATTTGATATCTAGAATATGATTCTTTATTATAAGTCATAACCTTAAGTATATATGTTTTTTTAAAAGTAAGTGAAATTGTTATTTATGCAACATTTACTTGTTAATTTTTTAAGGGAAACATGTCTATAAAATCGAGATACAGAATGCAATTTTTGTGTCTTAAATGTTCGCTCGGATCTTATATATAAATCACTTTGAGGGATGGTTAAATACTTGATATTATAGTCTAACTTTTTAAATTACTCTTATTACATGCATTATCTTTAAAAAGAAATTTTCTATCATATGTTGCCTCTTATCATACTCACAAAATTATGAAAATAAATTAAACTTAAAAATAATTAATATTATATTTTTAGTAAAAATTGGGGGAAAATCACTAGTTCAAAATTTTATTGGTGAGATAGATGAACTAGAAAAATTATAATTCGTGAAAAGTATTGGAACTCTGTAAATTTTATGCACACATTCTACCAGTATTTTTTTTTTTTTTACCTTGGTATCGGAACTCGTATTTAGATATTTTATATTAATAAATTTTTTAATGAGAAAACTTTTTCTAATTCTTCATATTTTATTTTTATATAAAATGATTTAGAAATAGAATGATAGATTATGATTTCTTTTAAAACGTCGCTGGTTGTATCGGCGTAGTTATAAGATGATGGAGGAAAAAATTGATTTTCCCTTTTATGTGTGATTTTCATGTAAATGACGGCCATGGCTGTGGTCGGATTTATATTGTGCATTTATGGTTTCAACGCCTAGATTTAATTTTTTAATTGATATTTTTAAATAAAAAACTATTTTTCTGAAAAATTAATAATTAAAATTATCACTTTTTATTTAAATAATTCTTAAAAATATAAAAGTCAGAAAGTAAATATAGACCGTAGATCTGAACTGTTCAGATTTAGCCCTCATCACCTTTAATTTGATGGAGAGATCAAATTCACTAATTTATATCATTCTCAATTCTTCTTGCATTGCTGAATAAATTTCTGCTTTTGCTTCTAAGTTGTCTGTTCTTCTCTTACACTTCACTTTCTCTACGTTGCTTCCTTTTCTATACACTAGAGTAAGTATTATCCGTAATCTTGTAAGTTTAGCATTAAATTTCACTCTACATGCATATCTTTTTAATTAATTTTTGCAGGACTTGTTTGGAGTTTTCTATTTGTGTTCTAGATTCCTCAAAATATTTCCTTCCACTCTTATTTTCATTCATAGCTTCATGTGTCTTTCAACAAAAAGTTAAAAAAAAAAAAAAAAAGGTAAGAATACACATTTTAATTATATTTTTATGTCAGAAATACATTCTAATTATTTTGATAGCGCTATAGTTATTTGTCAATTTCTTTAATATTTTGTTTTGCATTTTAACTTTTTCTTACTTCTTCTATATGTATTGATAATTGATAAATTATTCAATATCAGTTGAAGAAAATGTTGTAAATTTTAGTCTGAAAATCGCTTTTCGAGGCATAGTTGTTGTGTAAATTAGTATGCTAGATTTCTAGTAGTAAGGAAACCAGCCCGACAAAAATGTTGCTCTCAAATAGCTACAAGAGTTCCTTCAAAAATTATTTCTTTTATTTTTATTTTCATGCTATGCTCTAACAAGAGGGGGAAAAAAAGCAGGTTGAATGACTTTGAGGTCTTAACTAAAAGAAATAATATCGAAAAGTTCTTATTAACAAGTAAATAGAGGATTAATAGGTGTAACAGCTTATCATTAACAATTTATAAGACTTGTTAATCGATTATATTCCTTGATTGTAGAGGAGTCGAAATTGCAATTGGGGGGCTAAAATTACATAATAGAACTCAAATGCTCATGCAATTATATTTCAGCCCTATAAACATCTCACTATTTTCACTTTAGTACCTTCACGAAACTTTTAGAGGACTAAATTGAAAATATTGAAATTTTATGACGCTGAAATGTAATTTTCTAAAAAGCTGGGTCACATTTTGTAATTTTAGGGGGCCACCCCTAGCCCTCCTAATTCCATCCCTGCTTGCTTGATTGAGACCTAAATGTCATTTTACTAAAAGATTATGAAAATGACATTATGATTATAACTATTATGTTAGTTTGTTATATATTTCTACATGTTTTGTTTACTCCTACTTTCGCGCAGCATATTTCTACTGTGCAAGTAACGGAGTTGTTGAAATCAATAACCATTTTTTTGTTTTTTCAAATCTCAAATCAGCAGGGCTTGTTTGAGTCTGCCAGCGGTTGCATGCTCTGGATTCCTTGCAATTGTGTCTCAAAGGCCGAAAGAAGAAGGTAATAGTAATAAACCCAGGTTTTTGTTCATCCAGAATTATTATTTTTTGGTCCTTCTTTCTATATAAATTTGGGAAAATTACGCTCAGGTCTCAAGGAGGGGAACTCATCACAATAAAGTCTCTTGAAATCATGAAATTATACAGAAGTCCCTAGGAACTTCTGTGTAATTATTTGTGAATGTAAAATTACCATTTTGGACTTCTATATAATTATTTTCATTTCTCAAGTTCAGAGGCTATTTACAACAACAAATGCTATATTAACAACAGAAAAATCATATATTTACAACAACCTTTAAAAACTTGGATTTTTTTTCATTTCTCACGTTCGGAGGCTATTTATAACAACAAATGTTATATTAACAACAGAAAAAGCATATATTTACCACAACCTTTGAAAACATGGAATTTTTTTTTTTCATTGCTCATGTCCAAAGGCTATTTACAACAACAAATGTTATATTAACGACAGAAAAAAAAACATATATTTACAACAACCTTCGAAAACGTGGATTTTGTTTAATTTATCATGTCCAGAGGCTATTTTCAACAACAAATGCTATATTAACAACAGAAAAAGCATATATTTACAACAACATTTGAAAACTTGGATTTTTTTCATTTCTCACATCGAGAGGCTATATACAACAACAAATGCTATATTAACAACAGAAAAAGCATATATTTACAACAACCTTTGAAAACTTGAATTTTTTTTTTCATTTCTCACCTCCCGAGGCTATTTACAATAACAAATGCTATATTAACAAGAAAAAACATATATTTACAACAACCTTTGAAAACTTGGATTTTTTTTTTTCATTTCTCACGTCCGAGGCTATTTACAACAACAAATGCTATATTAACAAATGAAAAAGTATATATTTACAACAACATTTGAAAACTTGGATTTTTTTCATTTCTCACGTCCAGAGGCTATTTACAACAACAAATGTCGTATTAACAACAACAAAAGCATATATTTACCAAAACATTTGAAAACGTGGATTTTTTTTTCATTTCTCATGTCCAAAGGCTATTTACAACAACAAATGTTATATTTACAATTTAAAAAACATATATTTACAACAACCTTTGGAAAAATAACCGAAAAGCTTGTAGAGGATGAAGGATGGATGAAGGAACAACGGATGAGAGAAAGGCAAGTTCACCGGATGCGTGGTCTTGCCGTCACCATGTCAAGTGATCATTGTGAGTAAGCAAAACTAAGCGCAGGTCGAATATTGGAGCAGTCCGAAATCACAAAATCCACGAGAACACCCGAAAATAAGCAAAACGACGTAAGCAGTAGTTAAATCTTGGAGCAGTCCAAAATCGAAAATCCACAGGCACCGAAATTAAGCAAAACGTCAGTGATTTTCAAAATGATGGTGGCGGTCAGCGGAGATTGTGGTGGAGTGGTCGACGGAGATCGCAGGGGCCGATGGCCTTTCGTGCGTCTTCCTTGCTTGGTTCTTGGCAGAAATCGTGGCGGAGATCAGTCTTGCCAGAGATCGCAGGGGCCAAGTGCGTCTTCCGTGATCGATTCTTGGTAGAAATCGTGGCGGAGAGAGACAGGAGAGAGGAAAGAGAGAAGAAAAAGGGAGAGAGGAGAGAGACAGGAGAGATGGAAGGTCAAAATGGTAATTTTACATTCACAAATAATTACAACCAGGTCCCTTGGGACTTCTATGTAATTTCATGATTTCAAAGGACTTTATTGTGATTAATTCCCTTTCTTGGGACTCGAGCGTAATTTTCCCTATTTACTTTGTACTTTGTACTTTTAGTTTTCATTACTAATTCATTTTGAGCACAATTATGCCCTGTTTGGTATGATAGAAGATTTTGTATAGAACTAGAAGTGAAAAAGTAAGAAGAAACCCTCAAGTCCAATAAAATTTGAAACATTAGAAAACTCATAATGACATACGCACTCTAGTCAATTAAACCCATTAAAACCAATCTCAATTAATTTTAAATGATTTTTGAAATAGTGTTTATAATTGTTTAATTAAACAATAATAAGACAATTAATCAACTCAATCAAACAATTAAGAGGATAAACCAAAGTGACAATTAAATTAATAATGAAAAGAAAAAATATATTTTTTTAAAAAAATGTCTTCTTATCAAGTTTGAATTTGTCTAAAACATTTTCCCGCCAAATTCGAATTTGTCTAAAATATTTTCTCGTCAAATTTGAACTTGTTTAAAATATGCTCCTGTCAAGTTTGGATTATCACATAAGTTCGAATTTAATCTTACTCTCTTCTATTATAGACAAAAATATTTTAAGAGGTAAATATGTTCGAAAACATCACTGTTCACGTGGGAACTTGAATTCGTGCCAATTTTGATGAGATTTTATCATCCTACCTTTAGAGAAAGATTGGTGGGCCCGAAGTGGGCTTAGGAATTTGAGTTCTCTAAAAGTGTATTAAATAAAGAACCTTGCTCTTTTTCCCTTCCCTTCTCTTTTTGCTTGGTCTTGGTACCAACAGATTTTTAAACTCTAGCTTCCTCCATGCTTCTCCAAAGTTACCTCCCAAATAAATTTAAGCTGCCATGAATTTCTCATTTTCAAACTGATTCACGCAAGTCACAGCCATAGAACAAAGTAAAAATGGAATAATGAGGTGTTGAGAGGGCGTTAGTGCGTGAAGAATGGAATCAAGACATTGATGTTGGTAGGTGGAAAGATGAGGTGGCAGCTTATGCAGAAGAAATAAAATAAAGTGACTTGGTTTTGGCTGTTTCATGGGGAACAGCCCAAGACTCGAGAAATGCGCTGGTTTTGGGTGTTCCATGTGCAACCGCCTTGGACTCGAGAAATTTGCGCTGACAGCGTGGGGCCTGATGAGTCCATATTAGGTGCTCAATAATTAGGTGTCTCTTATATGCTCATACCTTTATTAGAGAGATGAATATATATATATATATATATATTTAAATTATATACTACTTTATGAAATGTTTTTTGATCCAAGATGTTAAATTAATTAGTTTCTAATCCCGCATTCAAAAATATGTTTCGTAAACATCAAAACTAATTAATTTGAGATGCTAGTACACAAAACATTTCATAAAAAGATATAATTTTAATTTAAATAAATAAAAATATGCTCATTCCTCTAATAAAGGTATGCGTACATAGGATCCGACTACGGTCCACTTAAAGTGGACTATCCACTTCCCTACTCTGTCTATAATTAATTTTTTACCGCATGCGGTAAAATGTGGCTAACCTTTAATGTAAACAACTTTTTTTTTCTTGGTTTCACAAAATTTAAACTATCTTTTCCTTTTCTAAAATATATATATTTATATTAATGAATCACTAATTTTCTTTTATTTAATTATTTATTACTCATTTTCTCTCATATTTTCTATTCATTCTGTCTCATTTTTTTACTCATTTTTTTTCCTATATTCTTTGCATAAATAGGGACCTATTTAAAAGAAGATATTACATTTTTTACAGATTTAATTTTACCCGTCAGTTCATTTTGCGCAATCAAAATAGTAGTCACTTATAAAAAGGATAAGGAGTGTTAATTAGTCAGTGTGTATAAATACGCATGCTCACATGCGAACGAGTAGGAGCCATGCAGTGAACCTACTGAAAGAAACCAAAGAGTGGTGAGATCCCTGCAACACACTTACCAAACAATGAATCCTTACTTGATGAGGTCCCTCTTCTCAGCTTTTGCACCACCTCAAAACTGTTCATCACCAGATAAAAGTCACCCTGTGATTCTTCAATCGTTATTCCAATATGATTATTGTTCTTTCAACACTCTCAACTTTAAATATCAAAGGCATATTCAGAAGAATCTTAGAGTTGTTTGCTGCCAGAAGAGCAGTGAAAGCCATGGCGGAGACCTCAGTACTGGAGTTCTTGATGAGAAGCCAAGAGATCAGAGTTTTCAAGGAAACCCAGGGACGACGTCGTTCATTAAGCCTTCTGAAATCAAACCCTTTGAAGGCTCTATTGGTATTGTCAACTTTTTTAAAGGAAAGAACTACCTCATCACTGGTGCAACAGGTTTTGTGGCCAAAGGTAATACTGTTCTACTTTCTTTTTCTTGCATGAAATTTTCCACAAAAAAAGGTCAGGTGCGTTTCCTCGAAATTTTATATGTTGAGAATATTTTTAGTCTTGAATGTTAGAAAGGGTAAAAGTGTCGTTAACTAGTTGAAATATGTTCTATATAAAGGAGCCGAAGGAGATATGTTGTCAGCGTCCGGGATTGCAATCCTCACCAGGGAGGTAACTTGGGTCTCCCCGCCAAGATCCCAATAGTTTTGGGATGTTAGTTATCTTCAAGGAAGGATTATTGGTTGTTAGTTATCCTTCAGGGAAGTGTTTGGTTTTGGTTAGCTCCAAGAGGGTTATTTTATCTTGGTTGATGATTAATGTCACTTCATTAGTTTTTTTTTTTTGGAATTGGGAACCTAATGGTCCTGGGCAGGGTCGAACCCTGATACAAAGGCTAGATAGACCAGCGTCATACCACTGCACTACTAAGTGCTTGGTGTCACTTCATTAGTTTTGTTCATATGTTTAACACTGATGATGCCTGACTATTTTCTTATCTGTTATCACCTCCTCTAGTTGTTACTTTATATATGAACAATACTGAAATGGTATGGAATACCATACGCACCACTCAAGATGTACGTTGTCATGTTTTGCGTTCTATAATTAACACAGAAGCATTCCAAATTTGCAGTTATTGTGGATAAGATCTTGAGGATGGTTCCAGAGACTGGGAAAATTTTTGTGTTGATCAAGGCAAAAGACAAGGAAGCGGCTATGGAAAGGCTCAAAGCTGAAGTGAGTATTGCACCTTTAACTTTCTTGATGCTCCTTCTATCCTTTTTATAGAGCATTTTCTCCTTAAATTTGTCTTAATAATTAATCAGAATTTTGAACTTTACCTATTAATGAGGTTTTGAAGGAGAAGGAAAAAAAAAAAAACAAAACAATCGTAGAGCTACATTTAAGCATTAATTACAAAAGAAAAATTAATAAATAGACATTAATGTTTCTTCAAGGGACTTATATTCAAGGTTTTCAAACCCGATCGGTCACTGAACCGGTGAGGGTAGTGAGTTAAGGGTTAGTGGGTCGATTAGAGTCAAACCAAAGTCGACCAAAAGTATTAATTAAAAAAATATAATTTAATTAAAATAAGAAAAATATTTATATTTTAGTAATAAAAAAAATTTGTAGTCAAAATATGAGAGAATATGATGTGATCATTGAAGGATGCGAAATATTATATATATATATATATATATATGGGGTTTAAACTTCTCATGTTGCATGAGAAGAAGAAGATTTTTACACATGAAATGGTGGGACCTACATTTTTTTTAAAAAAACAAAAACTTAGGCACGGAAATCGAAGTATCTATGACATGAAGATACACTTCTCCTACAACATTAGAAGTATATTTCCCTATATATATATATTGAACAAAGAGATCAGGGTAGCCACTGCAAAACGATATGACATATCAGAGGCAGTGAACAATGGGAAGCAATGTGACTTGTCTCTTTATCTTCAGCTGCTTTTCGTTACTATACTTTTTTTCTTTAAAAAAAATAAAAGGACAAGAAAAAGATGTGAAAGGCCAAAGCGGTAACTCATTCTTTTTTATTCATCTTTTCTCTTCTTTTCTGAAAGTGAAACGCCTCTCTATCTCTCTCTCTTTACCAACCCACACAAAATTAATTACTCTCTCTTCCCATGGCACTAACAGCGGCACTCCACCATCCGTTCTCATTCTTTTGATCTCCATCGCCGGTGTCTTCCCTGCGGTGGAGAGCCACAACATTGAGAAGCACTTCAGATCTCTCTTTCTCTCTCTCTTCCCTCCTTCTCGTTCTGCTTCTGGGTCACAGAGAAAGTGGAGGCCGAATGTTGCCCCTCCTTTGACCTCCATAGCACGCCAACGTCTTCCCCATAGGTGTAGAGGCTCAATTTTTTTTTTTTTTTAAAAACCAACAAATTGTGACTCGGTCAACTCGGCCGGATCCGACCGAGTTGGCCGAGTCAATCAAGGGTCAACTCGGAACCCCAGTTTCTCCCTTAACTCGACCGGTTTCTTGGCCGGGTCGTCGGTTTCTAGTCCGAATCGGCTGGTCTAGTCCGGGTTTCAAAACCTTGCTTATATTAAGTACCCAAGAATCCTTCTAGAATATGTATGATATGGACTAGAGGGAGTACAGCCCCGATGGCATTGTAACATTGTGGCATTAAACATCACAGTATTCCAATAAGTGGGAGGTTGTCACAGGTTTGATCCAATTTGTAATATATGGGTAGCTGTTAATACCCATCCCTCTGAATTTTTTTTATTAAAAAAGGCCGTTCTTGTACAGCACAACCAGTTGCAGGTGTTTAATTACGTGATTGTTAAATGTTTATATGCTGATGATTATGACAGATAATAGAATGTGAAGTGTTCAAGAAAATAAAAGAAGCTCATGGGAAAGGTACATGGAGTTCATGACGAGGAAGCTGGTGCTAGTAGTTGGGACAGTGTGTGAATCTGATCTGGGGATGGATGCTCACACTGCAAATGATATTGCAAAGCAAGTTCATGTGGTTATCAACTCTTCAGCCACCACCTCCTTCGATGAGAGGTTACTAATCATATATCATAGTTTAGCTATATATTTATTTTATAAGACATTTCTAATTAATTTAGACATATCAATAATAATAATTAAAGACATTAAATTTGTCCAAAAATTCAAGTGGTTTCCAATGTTATCATTATTAGCTATATTAAACTCCAATAACATATTACTCCAATTTGTGAATGGACTTGTCCTAAAATATAAGTTTCATTTTAGTTTTGTTAAAGCAATTGTTGCGTTTCTTTCCAACTTTACCTCTTGAGTTTTGATTGTATTTGTTTCATTTGTTGTCCCACTCTCACACTTATCCTCTTTACAAATAAAGGTATATTGAAAAAAATACATATTTATTCTTCTTAACTAATTTTAACTATTTTCTTGATAAATATAAATCGATTATTTGAAGCTTATATTTAAGAACGGTGGAAGTAATTGATATACTCTCTCTTGCTATCCTTATTAAATATAAGCATATATGGAAAATATACTCCCTCAATACCTGAATATAAGCTTGGTTTAACTTGTGTTTGTTTGTCAAGAAAGTAGTTAAAAGTAGTTAAACACAATAAATATATATTCAATTATGCCCTTATGTATAAATAGGATAAGTTGGAGAGATAATAAATTAGAAAAAAAACATGAGAGAGGATGTATGGAGAAAATATAATGAGAGAAAGTGTGTTAAAGAAAAGAGAACAAATATAACAATACTCTGTATAAAAAAAAAAAAAAAAAAGACCATTCTTTCTCCCTTCCTTGTAAATAGCAAATAGCAGTACCTAATTAATGCAATTCATTCCGCAGTTGGAAAATAAGCCCCCCGCCCCCCCGCCCCCCCGGGGGGGGGTGTTAAATATATATATTCAGCATTAGCAAAATTGGAAAAAAAAAAAATTAAATGTTTGGGTAAAACTGAAATCAAATACTCTCTCTAGTCCTTATTATAATACACCAACTAACAAGTTTATTTGGTCCTTATTATAAGGCACTTGCTTGTTCCCAATGAGTATTAATTATTTATTTCCATGTCTGCCCATAATTAATGAAAGTAGTGGGTGAGAGTAATAATTAATATAATATTACAGTTTAGTGCAATTAGTATGGGTAATATAGGAAGTTACTTAAATTGTAGGATAACTTTATTAACTTTAACTACTTTTATTGGTTTGTGAGAAAAGTTAGTTGGTGCCTTATAATAAGGACCAGAGGGAGTATATATTTTAGAATGGACATCTTTTCTTAAATCAATAGGGACGAGGGAGTATTAATTTAATGCTCGTTGAAATCATCAAAATGCCTTATAAATCAGACAGGAGGCTTTTTTTGTGTCAAAAGCTTATTTAAAGCTATTTTAATTAGTTTCACATGGATGGAGTTTTATATCCATGTGAAGTTTGACACTTACCCATACTGATATATACCCTCGTGGTCCAGTGGCGGAGCCACACTTGTGCCTATGGATGTAAGTACACCCAAAAAAAAAAAAAACTCTTTTTCATTTCTTATTATTTTCCCAAGTTTTTAATCCTTATGAAAAACACCAATAGTTTTATTTGTGATTTTAAAACAATGAGAAAGATATATTTTTTATAACCACCACTATAAACAAAGCAGAAACATTTTTGTGATTTGGTTAAACGGCAAAGATAGTTTCTTTAATTTAGAAATCATTGAGTAGTCCAATTTCATTGATTAACTTTATTTAAAATTGTAATGAGTTTGGTGGTTGAAACTTTGGTTTTATGTAAAATTCTCCAATTTTTGTCTTACAGAAGTGTGATGAATAGTTTGTGCCTCTTGACATCGGATGAAATTTGTTAGGATTTAGAAAATTCATAGTTTATTGTTGATTTGATGGTAGATGTCGATCCTATTTTATGCACATCTAATTTGCTTAGAACCCATTGAAAGGAGTTTTCTTTTCTTTTTTTGATCTATATTCACTTGATTTTTAATGCATTTAAGAATTTCCTTAAAAAAAAAAAATTCGAGGGTGCTGCCCCCCGAACCCCCAAATCCCCTTACAAATTGTGCATCCACAAATATAAATTCCGACTCCACCATTGAGTGGTCCTTAATATATATAAGTGTTTTCTAAAAGACTTTTTCATCCGAAATATAAGTCATTTTATAATAATTTGCGTAGCATCAAGTGTTTTATTTTAGATATATCCTCCTTCTCAATTTTTGATGATGGAATAGAAAGTATATATATTTTAAATTAATGGTCTTAATTAGGGGTAAAGATGGAACTAAATTTTTTTTATAGAACTTTAATGATGTAATTTACTTTCTTGTTTCTACTAAATTATAAGTAACTTGTATTATAGATCATAGTGTGTGTACGATAATAATCAAAAGTCACTTCTCTGCACTCGTGCATTTAATTTTATTTGTTTCTCCAAACAATTGATTTTTAAATTACGAAGAATCTAAAAATAAAATATACTATTATGATTTATGAAAAATATTATTTAATATATTAAATTTTCTATCATAATGAAATTAGACAACTATTGAACACAGATGGTTCAAATTTAACTAAATTAATCAAATACAAAGTGGATGTTATATGTAGTATTTAATATAATAAATAACAGCATATTTGGAACTCCTGGAGTGGTTACAACATTTATTCAGTTATATGAAAATTAAATGTCTTTTGTTTTGCATGTAATTAAAGATAGGTTGCAGACAATTGAAGATATATTGTACCAGTTAAAGATAGATTATACCCGGGTTCTTAAACAAATTGTAAGTACTTTTAGAAAATAATTTTTATATACTTTCTCAAAAAAAGAAAATACATTTTATAATGGGAGTTTTCTGCTTTTTTTAAAAAAAAATTAATGTTGACCCTCCCAAATTAAATTTAAATAATTTAAATCTCATCACAATAACAGAATGAGGAATCATTAATGTCAAAATCAATAAAAGCCTTAGACAATAAAGAATTGAGTAAAATACTCTAACTACCCTCTGTTTTACTTTAATTACATAGACCTCCCTTCTATTTTGAAAACCCATATAGATCTCCCTTAAAACTAAAATTATGTTACATAAACCTCCCTTATATTTTGAGATTCTATTTCCATCCAACCAAACCGTTAGTTGACCATTAAGTTTGACTTTTAAACTTTTATTTTACCAAAATACCCTACTTTAACATTAGAATTATTTAAAAAATATATATGTATGTGGGCAAATATATATATATATATATATATATATATATATATATCACCAAATTTTTATCCTAATATATTTTTTTAATTTTCTAATATGTTAAAAATTTATGAATTTTGAGATTATAAAAATTTATAATTGTAAATTTTTTACCATATTTATTAAAATTTTATTTATTTTTAGTTTCTTAAGTGACTAAAAATATATATCAAATATAATAAACCATATATGTTTGAGAGATTGTATTAAGTCATTTAAATTTAAATTTTGATATTTTTTCTACAAACATTTAAAAAACTTACTTAAATTTTTAAAAGTTTTTGATATTTACAAATTGTCAATTAAAATTTAGGATTTAGCATTAAGGGTAAATTAGTAAATAAATTTTATAAATTTCAATTAAAAATATATTTTTAGAATCTTTTTACAATATTCTTAATAGAGTTAATGGTTTGGACTTAAGTATATGTTACAAAATAGAAGAGAGATTTGTGTGATTAAGACAAAACAAAAAGGTGGTTAGAATATTTTACTCTAAATTTTAATTGACAACTTGTAAATATCACAAACTTTTAAAAATTTAAGTTTTCAATTTTTTGTAGAAAAAATATCAAAATTTAAATTTAAAGGACCTAATACAATCTCTCAAACATATATAGTTTATTATATTTGATAAAAAATAATATATTTGATATATATTTTTAGTCATTTAAGAAACTAAAAATAAATAAATTTTTAATAAATATGGTAAAAAATTAAAATTATAAATTTTATAATCTCAAAATTCATAAATTTTTAACATATTAGAAAGTTTAAAAAAATATATTAGGATAAAAATCTGGTGGTATAATTTTTTTTTCCCACATACATATATATTTTTTAAATAATTCTAATGTTAAAGTAGGGTATTTTAGTAAAGTAAAAGTTCAAAAGTCAAACTTAACGGTCAACTAACGGTTTGGGTGGATGGAAATAGAATCTCAAAATATAAGGGAGGTCTGTATGAGTTTTTAAAATAGAGGGGAGGTCTGTGTAATTAAAGTAAAATAGAGGGGTGGTTAGAGTATTTTACTCTAAAGAATTTGCAATCAATTCTGCACAAATTATATTAATTGAGAATTGTTTACACTAGAGACCATTGAATCAATCTACCACCTAACCCCTCACAAAAAACGGAAAAAAGCACTTTGGGTGGTGGTGGTTTATACACATAAAATTTTAAAATATCAATTAAGAACACTTGTTTCATTAATGACATTTGGGGAAAAAAGCCAATTAACAAACATACCCTGCTTAAGGTGAATTTGTTCTTTTCTTATCAAAAGAATTTGTGTTTCATGAAACAAATTTTCTAACATATTTATGCATACAATGCAAAATCATTTATAAAACCGAGCAAACGCAGAACAACTCTTCTTGTTAGAATTTCATGTTGTGAATTGATTCACTCTCAGGTACGATGTGGCTCTGAACACAAATACCAAAGGACCTTTTCGTCTTCTAAACTTCGCCAAGAAATGCAAGAATCTTTGCCTTTTCTTTCATATATCAACAGGTTTGAGACTAGAGCGTACACAGTAACATTTTATTATTTTATTTAATACAGATAATTGAACTTTATATATCCTATATGTGTGTGTGTGTGTGATATTCAGCTTATGTTGGTGATGGAGAAAGACAAGGGATAATAATGGAGAAGCCACTCTACATCGGACAAGGAAGAGTGAGGGCAATCACAGAAAAAGATATAGATTTTGAACTAGAGTTGGCGTCAAAAATGGTCAATTCAGTCAAACGGAATCAAGCTACTCAGAAGATGAAAGAGTTTGGTATTAAGAGGTACGTAGTAGCTAGCTAGGGACACATATTTTTACATGAAAATTGAAGATCAAGTTAATTATTTGGCTCATGCATGATTAATTTTGTTAAGAGTATTGTGATAATTTCGGGCAAAAAAAAAAAAAAAGAGTATTGTGATAATTAAATATATATGTAAAGGGCAAATATCTATGGATGGCCAAACACGTACTCATTCACAAAGGCGATGGGAGAGATGTTAACAAACAATTTCAGAGAAGGCATACCAATGGTCATTCTTCGTCCCTCTGTGGTTGAAAGCTCTTATTCTCAACCTTTCCCTGGTTGGATTCAAGGATACAGGTAATAATAATTATTTAATTTAATTTCAAGCCAAACCACAAGAATAAAATGAAACTCATAGTAATTAATTTTTTATCCATTAATTGCATTTTTTTTTCTTTCATCATAAAACAGAGTTCTTGATCCACTTATATTTAATTATGGGAAGGGTCAACTTCCAGGATTTCTTGGAGACCCTAATGCAGTTATAGATTTGGTAAGGCCTCTTTCATAAATATTAAAGGTTTATGTTAATTTTCGCCATTTTAAAATCAATATGTACATATGTGCAGGCTAAGTTTACTAACAGATATTAATATTCTGCTCACGCTTAATGACTCGAGTTTCAAGTATGTACGTCGTAGATGACATATGTTTGGATAATCTACATTGTTTGTGGCTTCATCTGACACTATCTGTATTAGTTAGTGTTAAATATGACTTTGAATACCGGGTGACTTGCATGCTATCAAAGTAATACACACACACACACACACTACAATTAACCAGTGTCTATATTTTATAGGTGCATTTGCAAGTGCACATATACACATTTTAACAATTAATAGTAGCAAAATAACAAGTATACATATGTATAAAATTTGCAAATCATAATTTACATTATATGATCTAATACATAAATTTACAAGCGTTCGAGGGCACATACATATGCATTCATCAACTAGAAATAGGTGTAATTGGAGAAAATTGACCTAAGTTTTGGCCTATTAATAATAATATCAGACATGGCAAGATTTGATTGAAGAATAATTGAACCTAATAAATAAAAACAAATGGACCTAAGTTTTATCCTATATAAGACACTTAAAATTTTAGCCAAAAGACTAATGCTTCAACGCAGTGCATGCAGATTCCAGTAGATATGGTTGCGAATGCCACAATGGCAGCAATTGCAAAACACGGAGCTGAGGCAGCACCAGATTTAAATATGTACCACATTGGATCTTCTGTGGCAAACCCTATTTCATTTGGAGCTGTGTTTGATTATGCTTGTAGCCATTTCAAGTATTTTCCATTGGCACAACCCTCAAATAATAATGGGAATCAAAGTCTCATTCAGAAGATGAACTTCTTCAACTCCTTCGATGACTTCTCATCTTACATTTCAATGGAGATGTCTAAGCAAACTGGATTGTTGCATGCAACAAAGCTTGAAGCAAATCTCCATAAAACCCTCCAAAAGAAGTCAACAATGAAAGCGCAGCTTTTTATTCACTTGGCTAAGCTCTATGAACCATACATGTTTTATAAAGCATGGTAAGCAAAATTCTCAAATATGTCTTCTACTACCTCCGATCCTAAATATATAAAACCCAATTGACTAATTTTAGGATATTAAGAAATTAAGCTAAATAAATTACTTTAAATTACTTTTATTTATTATTTTCTCCAAACTAATTTTCCCAACTTATAAACTTATATGTAATTTAACGATACATATAAATATTTTAGAGGGATTATGTAAATCATCAATTTGTGCCTGTTTGGATTAGTAGTACAAGATACTTTTCCAATGTGATTTATAGAGTATAAGATAAGTATGTGACATGAGTTTAGTCTCGATTTACGCGAACATACTTTTGTAATGTTGATTCAAACAAGCTCAAGTTAACTGAGTGTGATATTAAGAACCGGGGGTGGTTTATCAATAAGCACACTGCCCTTCCTTGATTTTCTTCTTGTTATTCTAGTTACCATGCTTTTGAGCATCTTTTATACATATACATATCTATGTATATATGTATACATATAGATATCTATATCTATACATATATATATACACACACACACATATATATATTCTCAATTCAGAAAAAAGATTTCAGCTTGTGTACACTACTACAAAATACCTAAAAGACGACCTAAAAAGACCCAATTAACGTCCTTATTCTATGGGACGTCGGGGGAGAGAAGTCGTTTGGTGTATATGAGGCGACGAAAAGAGTTCAGTCGCCCCCATATGAGGCGACCTTAACACAAATCAAAGTCGCCTCATATGAGGCGACCCGAACCCAAATCGGGTCGCCTCTTTTTAGACGACCTGAACTCTATTTAGGTCTCCTCATATGGGGCGACCTGAGCCAGGTTGTTATTTTCTGCCATTTTAGGCGACCTGATTATCTATTCCGGTCGTCTCTTATGATCCAAAGACGCCCTGAATTGATTTTCAGGTCGCCTTAAATTATTTTTTTTTTTTAAAAATGGTGCTTCTTGTTTTGTTTGGCCAATTTGCTGCAAATACTTCACAAAATAATTAAGCGCATATAATAATGACAATAGATAATATATTATGTGTATGAATTATATGTATGTGCATTCCATCAAAAGAAGGTGAAATAACAATGAATACTGACAAGGTTCAATAAGAAAATTGTAAAAGTGACTTCAACAAAAGAATTGGCTACACATACAAGATCATACAAGAGAATGACAATATAGATGTTACGATCAGTTCAACAAAATCAATCAAATTCACAACTTAGCTTCCAACATAACCATGAGGATGCAAGAATATCAACAACTCCAAAGAGAAAACTTCAACTGCAGAGCCTAAGAAGACAAGTTCGGGGGAAAGTCCCATGATAATGAATTAAAGTGTAGTGATCGAAACTTTGACAAATTCAACAACGAGAAAGAAAGAAGGTATGACCTAGATTTAGGTTACTAAAACTAGACCAAAACAACAAATAAAGCACCACTATGACAACAAATTTTTCTCACATTTGGAGGCAATTAATCTCCAAAATTTCACAACGGCTTTCACAATTTAATGCAGCAATTAGATAGCATCAACATTCCCTTCAATTGGCAATAACATTGATATGCGACAAGAGGCAAATATATATAGCAGCAATGACTTTTGAACACAAAGCTTAACAGAATTTCAAGGTTTCAGCATACAGAATTTAGCTCAACTCTAATGCTAAAGTGAATGAGAGCCACCTAGTAATAATCACAGTACCACACAAGCAAATCAAACACCTCCCAAGCAAGAAGCACACATAAAACTTTCACAAATCGGTTATGATGGTATGATTCAACAAAATTCTCAAGTCTTGGTTATTGGAAAATCAAATGCGATGTAAGGTATAATGGCAAAATCAAACCTCATATGACGGTGATCTATTTCGAGAATTAAACAAGTGATCTAACCTCATATTCACGACAATTAAAGTGGCAAATTCAAGAGCAGCACCAATAATTTACGAAACCGAAATCAAAGATAGCTTAATAAGTTTCACAATGACAATCACCCTAACAAGTAATGACTTGCCTATATATTCACATTGAGCCATGTTCAAGAAGATATCTAGCCATCATGTCTCGAATCGAATCGATGTCATCCGTGAGTACGGATCCTCGATGCGAAAAAAGCGTAAATTGGAAAACAAGGTATAATTAACAAGCGAAGTACCACAACAAAAAATATCATCATTTGAGGATCACGGAGCATTACATACGTTTTGCAAGCCGGTAGTACGTCCGGTGGAAACGATAGATTGCATCCAATTGATAACATAGTATCCGCGCTCGTTGTTCCCTGGTTGGTGATGGCACTATAAATCAAAAACAAATTGTTAAACAAAAAGCTCTTGTGTCTCGAGAAAAAACTTGAATTGAAACTACTTACCTTCGGATAAAACCACTTCGGTCCACCCCCGCTCGTGCTCCGGCAATCTGTCTATATGTCCTAAGACCCCCTATCATTAAAATGGAAATTACGAGACATGAAAACAATTCATTTAAAAAAAGAATCGATGATTTAGAAAAAAATTTACTTACTCGCAAACATGTTTTTGATATCCTCGGTTGGCACGCCACCTATGGAATCGAACCAATAACATGCGTTCTTGGCGGGACAAACAACGCACGGGGGTCCAATGAGCACTACAACATATACATATTAATATTAAACTAAGATAAAAAAGCATTTTTTCCTTAAAAATCTTATATAGACAAAAAAAATACGCACCTTTCATGTATTGGCGCTAGATAACAAGACGATTTTATGTCGCCCATTGTTAAACCAACATAAATGGCCCTCTGGCTAAGATATTGCGAGCCGAATTTGTGGATCAGAACATAAGAATCCATACGAATCCAATTGGTCTCCCTTTTTGCATATGTCGTGGCAGACACTACGATCGAAATAAAATGATAAGTGTTGTTGAATATATTAAACAAAAAAAGAGTATTGACATAATTAAAGGGTAAAAAAAAACTTACAAGATTGCAAGTTGAAGCCTTTTGTATATCTAAACGGTCCATATGCATAAACTCTGTCAAATATTTCTTGTCAATTGATATCGGATACGTCTTATGCACCGCAGGCAATGCCGGAGGCATCGCAAGCCTATAGAGACGATGTCTGGTAGAGCTCTCCTTGTTTGTGATAAGTATGGAAATCTGCATGACTTGTTCATGCTATGAAAACATAATAAACAGATTATGAGTGGGTTAGCAATGAAAATCAATCCTAAACCCTACTCATCGTCAATCAGTAATGTATTTCCTACCATTGGAGGTGTCGTCCCCACCTCAATAAGATGATGCGGCCAAAGGATGAACGATGTGGTGGCAGCGTCTAGTGTGGGAACCTCCTCATCAACAATCGGGATGGCTGTCTTTTCTTCCCCCTCTCGCACACTTGTCAGAGTCACCCTACGTTGGTCTTGTGGAATTTGCATATTGTGGTGTGTGGTTTGTTCTGGGTAAACAAGACCATCTGCAACAATATGCCGGTGTGGGTCATCCAAATATAGAGTGCAGGGTTGTCCCCCCTGTGGAGTGTGAGAAGGCTCGCCAGGCTCGTCAATAAGTACATCTGGAGAGTGATGAGAATGTTCGCCAATAGGTACATACGGAGCGTGAAAACTTTCCTTCTTTGCTTGGGAAGGCGGGGATTCTGGTTTGAAGGTTGCGTATTTACCTTCCCTTGTATCATCTCCCTCATTTCACCCCATAGTTGTGCCATAACCTCATCTACGAGGACGCTCGAATTTTGGCTACAAGGCGAGGACTAGGGTTGTCATCGTCATGCGAACAACTCGAACACCGTCTAAAGTATTTGGCGACACTAACTCCCCTCGGCTCCCCCACGAACGGCATCAAGGTAATCGGGCTTCCCAATCGCCGTGGACAAAATGTCCATCCGTGTACCGGCGTGAATGAACCTTGGCGCTTTCTTTGCTCAAGCACATCTTGTATCATAGGATTTTTCATAAATAGTAACTAATTAAACTCTAAAAATATGAAACAAGCGAGGCTATTTAATACTTCTAATTTAACTACTTACAATCTTTGAAGCAACCTCGGCCACATCTTCATTTATGTATTTCTCGCCCTTCATCCTCGCATGACTATCCATTTTTTGTGGCGAGGAGGACGCTCGAGGGCCTGGATAACGGTGGAAGGATCAGATTGAGCGGCTTCCTTCATTTTACGCAACTCTTCTTCCATCGGCCTCCGTTCAAGCTTCTTATAGCCACCCCTAGACATGCAATGTGGATACTTATTTCTCGCTTGCCCTCTCTATTGGCACGACTTGTTTTTTGTGACACGAAAACAAATAAAGCGAGCCTTCGATGTCAAAAAGATTCAACTAAAAGATAAGATATGAAAGAAATTTTACAAGAAATTCGGGATTTGCGTGACGCCACAAACTCCCTAGTCCTGCGGAGAAATGTAATCATAGTCACGACATGGGTCCTTGTCCCTCTTTACCCCTCGAATATACTTTCTAGTGAGCTTGTTCTTAAAGTCTTTCCAACGTATACGAACCTCGCCCATCCAATGCTTGTTCATGGCCTTATTGTTAGGCACATCATCGTTTCTTTGCAAGGTAAAGAGAAGATATGAAAGAAATCAAGTGATAAAACTAAAGATACAAATGCATAAGATATCGAAAGTGAGATACCAAAAGTTGTGCCCGGATCAACTCCTTCATTTTAGGAGGAACCAACTTCCAATGAGAGAATACAATTCGAACTTTGCTTCGAGTTGAGATAGCCTACGTAGCTAATGAAATTGTCTTCCAATGAGAGAATACAATTCGAACTTTGCAACACCTCGGCACGAAGCATATTCTTTAGTTTGATTCCTCGAGTTCCCTCACTTATCCCCTTATCATGCGAGATTGTAACGTTGACCACGATAGATAATCTTTCTGAGAACTCCATAGCCTCTTCCACTACATATCTCTCAACGATTAAGGCTTCCGGTCAATAAGGATTTTTAGAATACCCTTTTAAGATCTTCATGTATCGCTCGAAAGGGTACATCCACCTTAGGTAAACTGGACCGCAGAACCTTACCTCCCTTACCAAGTGCGCTATCAGGTGCACCATTATATCGAAAAATGCGGGAGGAAAATGCATCTCTAGTTGGGACAAAATAATATAACCCTCATTTTCCAATTCATCCAACTTTTCAATGTCAATGACTTTGTTACATATAGCATTAAAGAAAATACACAATTTTGTTATAGTGGTCCGCACTTCATCTTTCATAATGCCCCTAATAGCTACCGGTAATAGTTGTTGCATCAACACATGATAATCATGAGACTTCATTCCCACTAACTTCAAATCGTCCATTGAAACACACCTTCTCAAATTTGAAGAATATCCTTGTGGAACCTTAATGTCATATAGACACCCACACAAACTTTTTTCTCCGCTTTTGATAGTGTATGAGCTGCTGGCTCCATGTATGCCCTCTTACCATCTTCCGTTACTTGTGGATGTAACCGTTCTCTTATTCCCATATCAACCAGGTCTAGTCTCGCACTAATTCCATCCTTAGTCTTCCCTGGTATGTGCAAAAGAGTCGACAAGGCTATCGCAAACATTTTTTTCCACATGCATCACATCAAGATGTGTCTCACATCAAGACTACGCCAATATGGAAGATCAAAGAAAATTGATCTCTTCTTCCATATATTCTTCTCACCCGCAATCCTTTTCTGCTTACCCAATGTGATATTGATATGCATCACCCGACTATAGACTTCCTCTCTGGTTAATGCCTTTGGAGCCGTTCTATGCTCCGGTAAGCCATTAAAACGCTTTCTTAACTTATGATATGGGTGGAACCGATCAAGAAACCTCATGTGACCGAGGTAGACCGTTTTTTTTTCATGCTTTAATTGCTGGAAGTTTGTGTCAGCTTCACATATTGGACATGCTTTATGCCCCTTCACACTATACCCAGACAAATTTCCGTATGTAGGAAAGTCGTTGATCGTGGTAAAAATCATTGCACGCAACTTGAAGGACTCCTTCTTATATGCATCAAACACATCTATGCCTTCCTCCCACAACTTCTTCCAATCCTCAACCAAAGGCGCCAAGTACACATCGATATTGTTACCCCAGTTTGTTTTGGTCCGAAATCATCATAGAAAGCATCACATACTTGCGTTTCATACATAGCCGGGGAGGTAAGTTGTATATTACAAGGAGAACCTAGGCTATGCACTATGGGTACTTGCTAAGAGTTCGATACGGATTGAAGCCATCTGTACAAAGCCCCGGTAGAAGGTTTCTTGGCTCAATGCCAAATTGCGGGAACATTTCATCTATTTTCTTCCATGGAGAGAGTCGTAGGGTGCCGTAGATTCCATCGGATATTCTCTCATCAGAATGCCATCTCAACTTCTTTGCTGTTGCTTCACTAGTAAACAGACGCTTAAACCGAGGAATTATGGGAAGATACCACAAGGCCTTCAAAGGTTACCTTTTTTTTGTGCGATCTCCAGAACCACCACCTTTCTTCACTTTGTATCGTGAAGTTTTACACTTCGGACAATTACTAAGGCCTTCATACTCATTTCTGTACAATATGCGGTCATTAGGCAAGCGTTTGTGTATCTTTTTATACTCCATACCCATCGTAGCTAAGATTTTCTTGGCCTCATACATACGATTTGGAAGTACATTATTATCTGGCAACATATCACACAACAATTCAAGCAACGACGTGAAACTGCTATCGGTCCACCCACATGTTGCCTTTAAGTTGACCAAATGTAAGGTCCGAGTCAACCGTGTATACTTAGTATACCCAGGGAACAAAGGTGCCTCGCATCACTCCGCACGCTATCATATTCATGCGGTTGTGCAAAGGATTCGACCTCAACATCATGAATCATTCTCTCCATTCCATCATCATCTACCTCAACTTCATTTTCGTAGGATGCACTTTGGGAGTTACCTCCTCACCATGCCATATCCACGTTGTGTATCGAAGGTTTATTCCATCACAAATTAGGTGGTCCCTTATATCAGCCCAATATCCCTTCGAACCCCATTTAAACAATTAACACATGGACAATAGTACATCCCATTTTTTTTGTAGCCACATTCCTTCTAGCAAATTCAATAAACTCTTCCACCCCATTCTCATATTCTTCACTAGTTCTCAAAGCATTCATCCAACTATGACCCATTTTCTTATCACCTAAGACATTTCCAACAACTTGAGTCAAGTTCATAACAATTTCAAGAACGACATGGTTTCTTTTAAGAAAATTTGCAGCATTTCCCCTTAAAAGTAAGACATCCCAAAATTTTAATTACAACCAATTTCAGCTTAATTCAACAAAACTTACTAACTAAAGCAATTGAGAACAATATCAACTATTAAATCCAACAATTTCATCAACTAACAGAACATTGGAATTATTCCTACCGACATATACTTCAATGGTAATGGAAATGGTAAACCATGAAGCCATCACTTTTTTAATCAAGTTCACGTAGTTCATATGACTAATAATATAGGAAAGACAAAAAAAAAAAACACGGATTTGGATTAAAAACACTTAAACTAATAATGGTAAACCATGAAGCCATAAGACAAAAGTGTTGTTCTCTCTCAAGAAGGTATCATATAAGGACAATATATGTGTGTGTGTATAAAATGAAAACAACTGACCTAATTTGGGAGCGCAACCGTTTGCTTCAAACCTTTGACCAAGATTTCTCGGCAGTAGTCAAAAAAGACAAAGATGATTTGTCCTTTGATCTCTTCTCGTCTATATCGCATTATAACAATACAAAATTATAACATACGAAATCACATAATTAATCTCAAAATCAACAATATTCCACAAACATAAGGGCCCTTGCTCCAAGATGTTATATAATATATCAAAATATTAAAAGTTAACAATGTAATTTATAATACAAAATTAATAAAACACTATACTAAATGAAACAATTAAAAATTACCTCCAATTAAAAATCAATGTAGTGCGAGAGAAATCATTAATACTCAATTCAATTCTTAAAAAAGAAGAATTCATGGAAAGATATGGGAATAAGATAACTCACATCGATGAAACTAATACACAATTTAAAAGCAACCAATCAATGGTACTAGAAATTGAAGATAAAAAACAAAGAGCGGTGGCAAAAAATTATCCGTTTTCTATTGCTTGTATGGTTCTCAAAAAAGTAATACTTGTATCGAGATTAGTCCTTTGTATGATTACTTTCAAAACTAAAATCTTATGATATAAACAAAGGCATTAGGCTGGATTCTTAATTGGCATACGTATGACACCATTGTATGCCTTGTTTATATGAAGGAACAATATGATTATGCATGATTAACGGTACAAATAGAATTATTGTTTAATCTTACGGAAGGGAGGGTATATCGGGTGTGGTGTTGTCTACACAAGTCTTGCTTATGCTTATTGGAAATTAGGGAATGTAAAGTTTGAATCAAATATATTAGAAGAGATGACAAGAAAGAGATTGATGATAATAAGTAAAATATATAAATGTTTTGATAATCCTCTTGGTAGTGAAAACAACACTTAATGTTCATTATGGAATCATGTAGAGTCCTAACTGAAAAAATTTAACTTTGGAAGAATCTCTAGAATTTAACCGAGACTACCATAAATTTGTAATCACACATCTTTGCATGCAACATTGCTGGTTTTTTCAAAGAAATGCTTACTTGTAAAGGACACTAGCAAATCCACCACGGCTTGGAGGTACTTTATTTCATTCTTACTATGATTCTAAAACACGACTCCTTTTTTTAAATAGTTTTGTCTCATATAACCACATATCCGATTCCATATAGCTAATAGCTCACATATATCAATCAAAGAACATGGTCTTCAATGTGCAACACAAATCAAACAAGCTTCTCCAATACGAAGCCTCAAGTTACTACTCCATAAAGCGATAAAGAACTCATTGACCTATAATACAATATCTAAAGCATTCGGGATATAAAAGTAAATGCATGTACTAATGTTAACAAATAAAAAAGGGGAAAACTCGTTTCCAAACTTCACTCGGATTTTTCCATCCAAAAAGGAAGAATTAGACACATCTATATTGTATCCTGGTGGTGCATAGACAAAGTCCGATCAATGACCATCCATTAGATGCCCTATCTTCCCCATCACCGCGATCCGTTCGTGTTATGCTATCCCAAAAGATAAATCCATCACAAATGAAAATGAAATTGAAAATATACAATTGAAAATCAAAATAACGAAGATGAAAACGAAAATGTGCCAGTGCTAGTGAAAGTGAAAACAAAAATATGGAAACTATGACACCCCTCTGATATACACGATAATTATCATAGAAGTAGGGCGCATCACAAATGAGTTATCGAGTGTTACGAAATAATGCTACACACCGGAGCACGAAGAAGAAGGAGGATTTGGAGGAGAGTTGACGGTTTCAATTAGCGGTGGCGAGGAAGAAAGCGAGTTGAGAGCACGGGAGGAGGGTCGGAATGAGAGACGAGAGCGCGAGAGGACGAGAGGAGTTGCGGCCGGGAGGGGCTGAAATGAACCGATCGAATAGGGTTTTTGCGGTTTTTTATTCTTTGAAAGGCGACTGAAAACCAAATCAGTCGCCATTTGTGTATTTTAGGCGACTGATTGGCTTTTCAGTCGCCTTTTTTTAAATTGAGGCGACTGAAAGCCAATCAGTCGCCTAAAATACACAAATGGCGACTGATTTGGTTTTTTGTCGCCAATAATTATATTAAAAAAATATGTGGTAAAGAAATAAGTTTGGGACCCAAAGCAAAAAAAAAATAAAAATAAAAATAACCAGGCTGATTCTCTTTTCAGGTCGCCAATAATTATATTTAAAAAAAAAAAACACATGTGGCCAAAGAAATAAGTTTGTGACCCGGAAAAAAAGAATTGGGCGATTGATTTTTTTTTCAGTCGCCAATAATTATATAAAAAAAAAAAAATCCATGGCAATAGAAGAAATAAGTTTAGACCAAAAAAAGGGGCCAAAGGAAATAAGTTTGAGACCAAAAAAAAAGGCGCCAATGAAATAAGTTTCGAGACCAAAAAAAGCGCCCAATGAAATAAGTTTCGAGACAAAAAAACAAACTTTATTCCAATAGGCGACTGAATAGTTTTGTGTCGCCAATAAAAAAAAAAAAAAACATGGCGCCAAAGAAGTTTTAGACCAATAAACAAAACCCATGGCGCCAAAATTAGTCAATTTGGGCGACTGAATATAATTCGGGTCGCTGAATTAAAGATAAGGCGACTGAATATTTTTTCGGTCGCCAATATTAATAAAATTACAACAAAAAACCAGTCGGTGCCAAAAGAAATAAATTTTATACCAAAGAAAATTGTATGGCGCCAAAATTTGCTCCAATTTGGGCGACCGAATTAAATTCGGGTCGCCTAAAATCTAAAAAACTCATGGCGCCAAACAACAAAAAATTTTTAATGGCTATTAGGCGCCACGAAACAAATGTAGGACGACAAAATCCAATTTTATAAGTCCTAAACTCTAATTCGGGCCGAAGGCTAATTTTCCTTCAATATATTTACAAGATTGCCACTACCATCATTTTTTACTTCTGTTTTGAAATAAGGACGTTTTTTAGGGTAGTGATATCCAATATTTGTAGTAGTGGTAGAGAAAAATTGTATTCTATAGTTTGAAGAATTGTGCGTACTGTGGTTTCATATGTAGGTTTGATATTGGAAATACCTAGAGGCTATATGGAGAAATGTCAGCTGAAGAGATGAAGAACTTTGGATTTGATGTGCAAACCATAAATTGGGAGGAATACATATCCAACATTCACATCCCAGGTGTAAGAAAGTACCTTTTGAAGTGTTGAATCTTGAAGAGAGGGCAGGGTGATAGCAATTTCATCACTTGATATTCGATATTTATGAATTATTATTGTTATGGACCTCGGAAATGGGCTTACAGAGGCTAGGCCCAATTGAAAGAGAGCTATCCCACGGTCATACCCACGTTTGCAATGGTGCTAGTAGTGGGGGCTTAGAACATGGAGTAGTGGAAACACGCTCCCACAGAACTCGGACCGGTATGATCTTGTTATAAATATACATAAGGAAACATTCCCAAGGAGGGTGAACGGTACACGAAACATTCTCTCTACTCTTTACAATTCTGCCACCTGAGCACACCCCCACCCCTTATATGTGTATATCGAACTACGTGGACTTTGATCCCTCTCAAGGGTACGTAGGCCCTAGGAATTGTTCCTAGGTCAAGTCCGATCTATTTTGTTCTACAACAGAACATTGGCGCCGTCTGTGGGGAACTCGGTAAATTTTTATTTGATTCCCATGACCATCTATGGTAAAAACCAGAAGCAATATGAAGCAGTCCCAAGCATGAATAACCAGGGTTAGTGGATTATAAACAATAAACAGCTGAAGGTGCTTTCGATTCCTCCGAAAAAGTCGTAGTCGTCAAAATCAACAATCCCAGCAATCTCTACCGTGCCCATGGAAGAAGTTTTGGCTCTTTGCGAGCCCTGGTTTTCTTATGAAGGAGATGCGAGGTTAATATCCCCATTTAGAAATCCGAGATTAATTTCAGAAATATCCAAGTTGTCCTAATTAATGGGAACAAAGCAATTTTCCCAACAGAGAGATGGGAGCATCGACCTTCCAAGCATCGGGTGAAAGAGAAAGACCGTCGTAAAGGTCACAAACAGCGTGGCTCAATGAACTCTACAAAGCGAGGGTAATTCTCTAAATGGAAAAGAATCAGGAGCCCTAGACCGAAAGTGAGAAAGCAGACCCTGATGCTGTTTTTGCAGAATAAATGTGCTAAATCACTTTTGATCCCATCGGTGCCTCTCTCGTTCTCTTTCCGAATATTCTTTGTGGTGGAGCGAGTGTTGCCGAGACACCTCTCTCGGTTCCCGGTCGTTCTAGTTTTTGATGTTTTGGAACCATTCATTGAAGCCGAGATGATTAAAGTCGGCATGGTGACGGACTGCCCGAGGTGCTTTCGAACCCGAGGTAGAGATTGCTGGGAGGGTGAATCCTGAGATAGTAATAGATGGAGAGTTGATTCTCTTCTAGGAGCATGCCGAAATTCCTCAAACCAGGGCCTGCAACGGATTCACATCAGGACACTATTGTATTGGCGGCAACCTCGGGATCCGAGTTTTAATCGGTAGGGATACCTCGGGTTTCAATCTTTGAGATTCCTCAAATCGTTGGTTCGACCCTTGTAACACCAATGGTCATCATAAATATAAACGCTGGCCATTCATGTCTTAGATATACATGGTGTTGAGTTTTTGAGGTGCGGCCGAGATTCCTGGCGAGATGTGCATGGATTCGCCAACTTCGAAGTGCATATGCCGAGATTCATCCCATCTGAAAGTTCGAGATCATTATCGATATTTGTGACGTTGATTCGGAGAAGGGTGAGGCCGAGATGGAGATTTCAAAGAAAAGGTTGAATACCGAGATAGCAACCCACGTCATGGGTGAGAAGCAGACCAATTTTTGTTGATTCTGAGAATGCCGAGGGTCCGAGATATTTGAACCGGGATATTATGCCGAGATCACACCCTAAAAAGCTCGGACTTGAGCATTAAACCTCGTAGATTTGCGAAGTTAATCTCTTATCGCCACCCAGTTACTGTTTATGGGTGGTGTTACTGTTGGAATTGGATTGAAGAGCGAGTATTGCACCCGATGATCCAAGCCATGATTTCCAACAAAGAGTTCCCAGACTCGTCAAAGGAGTGACCCGCATTTTCCAGTGAACCCTGCGCAACTTCAATCTCCTTTTTCAATCTTGGGAGTGTCGGCTATTATGGGAGAGCCAAGATTCTAATGCCGAGATACCTTACAGTTTATGTCAAATATTTGGAGCCGTCGAGTGCGTGCGAGAGGATCCGGATATCGAACCGAGGTACGATCGGATGCCCGGGAGGCCTCGGAATAATCAAATTATTCAATAATGGAATGGCCGAGATACCATCGGAGCCAAGAGAGACGAGCTCGGCATGCAGAGCATCAATACCGAGATTGCCTCCCGAATTGCTGAAATGCCGAGATGGAAATTTTCTTAGTATGGTGAGAGCCGAGGTTGATCAACAGTGCTTGCGTGCCTCCTCACAGAGATCTCGAATGCCGAGTTCGGTCAATAAGGTGCATGTGGAACGAACCATTATTGTGTATAACATATTAATTAAGTACCTGCATTGTATAATATGCTTGATGACGCATTTGACGTGTTCATGAGAATTAAGCGCATGGGCTTTGAAGCTAATGTATTGTCGTGTAATTTATTGGTGAAATGCTTGGTGGAGAGAAACAAAGGAAGGGATAAATACCTACTCTGCTACTAGTGTTCTTGATGTATGTGTAAAGCCAAGGATGATTGAAGAGCCAAGCAATCTGTCTAGTTTATGGTTATTGACTGATCCGGACATGAAGAAGAAGGTTTTCCAGATGCTGTGAAGGGGCCATTGTCGTTTCAGAAGCTCAAGAAATTTGCAGCCATTGTGTATGCTGTAATTCTGTCCGTTGAAGGGATTCCATTTACCAAGAAAGAAAAGTTGCAGTGATAGCAGCCATACGAAGCTTTATTTGCTACCAATCATTGCTGCTGATAAGTACAGAATTCATCTGACTTCATTGAGTTGCCACAAGGTGGAAGGCGTCCGTGAGGTGCTTGTTGAAGTGGGAGCTTCAATCTTCCAGAAAGACATAAAGAGCAAGAAGAACTCACTAACGCTGGAACCAATTTGGAGCAACATGATATTCTTTTCTCAGAAACTCAAGAGCTAGGAAAAACACATCAAGAAGATAATTATTCCAGCAATTTGCAGATACCAATCATGCTTCCAACTTTGGAGTTATTCCTGTTGGTGTTCTACTACAAATCACTAATCAGGAAGTTTTGAAGATCGGTGTCAACTCGGTCAAATTTATTAGCCATGATGAAATGAGAATTAATCTCAATTATCCAAGCTGAGATGGCTTAAACGCATTTCTTATATCGATTGGCTAGCCGATGAATTTGTGACTTTTTATTGAGAATAAATTCTCTCTGATCAACTGTCAAGAATATTGACGCTTCACCAAACATCAAATTCGATGGAGTATACTGAAAAAAAAAAAATTATGGCAACGATATGCCTAGAATCTGCACTACCATGTCGTGATCTGTTATCATGCCCATGTATTCAATATGTGGGCATTTAACTTCAGCTTGATTAATTCTTCACGGTATGCCTAGAAAATATATTGTTTCAGTTTAGACCCAAGGAGGTCATGGGAAAAAGGCTCTTGAACATTTATCATGGATAATAAGAGAAGGACCAAAGCCCAATGCATCTGCCTTTGCTAGCGTGCTGAGAGTTTGTGCAGGTATGACACTTCTTGAGCAAGGAAAGCAAGTGCACGCTCACGTCTTGTGCATAGGGGTTGATCTTGAAGTCATCATTTTGAGATTTCTTGATTAATATTTACTCAGAGTGTGGAAGTCTTCATGAGGCCTTAAAGATTTTGCTCCCAATTTAAAATGCATCAACAGAGAGCTGTAGGAGGCAGCAGGCTCCTTTTAATGGCCCTAAAGAAGGGTTAGCTTTGAACATTGTGAACCCATTGATAAGTGAAACCAGAACGGATACATCGGTTTGGAGCTTAGTGCAGTGATGATCGCCTCTTTCATAAATTTCCCTGGCCAAGTCGAAGGAGTGAAATTTATTCTTGTGTTGTGAAGGCTGCATTAAGTGATTTTCTTGATATATTGATATATCAATTCATCGTCGCTTTAGTGCAGTGATGCACGTTTCTTATGAGGCAAAAATATTGTTATGATGGGCAAATGCACCTCTTGGAGCCACTCATCCAATACAGAGGATGCGCCAATCCACTCGGAATCTTTATCCTTGGCTATCCCGAGTTATGCAAGAAGGATCGCTGATATCAATATTAAACGATGATGATTGGGAAGCACGAGGTGATCCTATGCTGTGCACACAAGATGAGGAAAATGGCAAAGGTATGCTTTCCTATTATCATTCTAAAGTTGCCGCACTTCATGGCTTAGAAAAGACGTCACAGGAAAGCATTCATTCTTATCATGCCTATCTTAGCTATCACATGGTGGGACCCATTTCGTTTTTTATATATATTATGTATATATATGAATTAAAATGTCATATAGTGGGCTTGAACTGTGCACATTGAAAGCGGGGATTCCACGATGTTTTATTTGAAAAATAAAAGGCCGTGATTTTAGATAAATCAATGGGAGGTATATTGATTGAATTGAAATATGGTTGTGTATGGATTTATACATAAATTAATGGATAAATCATGCACACCAATAAGTTTTGCGGCAAAGGAAAGAAGGCGGACCCGATTTAAACTGAAGCTAGTTTAAATCCAAGATCCGTGGAAGATTTTGAAGGCGGACCTCGATTAAACCAAATCTGGTTAAAATCCGGGTTAGTGTGGAGTCTGTCCTACGTAAAGGAACGAAGATGGAACCGGTTAAACTGAATCTGGTTAAAATCCGGGCTCCATGTGTAAGGCGTCGACAATCTTTGTCAAAGCTAAACATGTAGGAATCTGAGGTACATAAACCCGTTCCCAAAAATCATGTTCAAATTAAACATGCATGAATCCGAGGTACACAAACCCATTTTCATGAATCATGTCAAGTTTATATACATGCATGAATCCGAGGTACACAAACCCGTTTTCATGAATCATGTCAAGTTTATATACATGCATGAATCCGAGGTACACAAACCCGTTTTCATGAATCATGTCAAGTTTATAAACATGCATGAATCCGAGGTACACAAACCCGTTTTCATGAATCATGTCAAGTTTATATACATGCATGAATCCGAGGTACACAAACCCGTTTTCATGAATCATGTCAAGTTTATAAACATGCATGAATCGAGGTACACAAACTGTTTTCATGAATCATGTCAAGTTTATATACATGCATGAATTCGAGGTACGCAAACCATTTTCATGAATCATGTCAAGTTTATATACATGCATGAATCCGAGGTACGCAAACCTGTTTTCATGAATCATGTCAAATTTAAATTCAACCCAGATTTGGGGGCAATTCATTTGTGTCAACCCGGATTGGGGGGCGATTCATTTTATTGATAAAGTTTTGAAGACGGACCGGTTTATACCGAATCTAGTTAAAATCCCGGCTCCGTTTGAATTTTTGAAGGCGGATCCGTTAACTGAATCTAGTTAACGTTTGGAATCCGCATAACATTTTGAAGGCGGACCCGGTTTATACCGAATCTGGTTAAAATCCGGCTCCATTTGAATTTTGAAGCGGACCCGTTAAGCTGAATCTAGTTAACGTTTGGGATCCGCGTAACGTTTTGAAGTCGACTCGGTTAAGCTGAATCTAGTTAACGTTCGGGATCCGCGTAAAGTTATGAAGACGGACCTGCTTTGAACTAAATCTAGTTTAAATTAGGGATTGGTGAAAAGTTTTAAAGGAAGGCTTGGTTTTAACTGAATCTAGTTAAAATCCGGGCTCCATGTAAGGTGGTTATAGTCAAAATCTGAGCTCTATGTAAAGTTAAAATCGAGTTCGTGTGGAGAGCCAAGTTAAACTATCAATGCATCGACGGCTCGGAGACTGAACCACCCGTCTTTGGGGGCAATGAGTTGTTAGCGAGAAATGCAAATTATCAATAGTTGGGGCTAATGGAAACCAGAATGGAAATCAAACTCGAACAAGCATTCAAAATGAGCAAGTTGAACGATTTGCGTAAACAGTAAGTATTTTCCATTTATTGTGATTTGCTTACATATTATTAAATGCGGGAATATAGGCGAGAAAAATTGCTACAAAAGCAAGCAAGGGATCTTATTTCTTCTCACACAACCCGGATAAGATTTGGATACGTCTCGGCCAAATCATGTTTCACAATCAAACAATTAATGCATCCGCGGCTCGAGACCCGAACTACGGTGCAGAACAGCTGTTATGGACCTCGGAAATGGGCTTACAGAGGCTAGGCCCGATTGAAAGAGAGCTATCCCACGGCCATACCCACGTTTGCAATGGTGCTAGTAGTGGGGGCTTAGAACATGGAGTAGTGGAAACACGCTCCCGAGAACTCGGACGTATGATCTGTTATAAATATACATAAGGAAACATTCCCAAGGAGGGTGAACGGTACACAGAAACATTCTCTCTACTCTTTTACAATTCTGCCACACAGAGCACACACCCCACCCCTTATATGTGTATATCGAACTACGTGGACTTTGATCCCTCTCAAGGGTACGTAGGCCCTAGGAATTGTTCCTAGGTCAAGTCCGATCTATTTTGTTCTACAACAGAACAATTATTAACTATTTAATTATGCTTATTTCGGTGTTCTGCTTGTAAATCAGTGAATGATGTGGAAGAAACAATGTGCGCTTTTGATTTCAATTTGATCACTCATTTCCCTTTCTTCCTTACTTGGTAAGGAAATCTCTTTCTACATTACGGTTGTAATCAAGATCTTACCAAAGTATGAAATATTATTAAGAATTCCTCTCAAGTTTGGGTTGAAATTTCTTTTTACCTAAAATATTGCAAAAAAAATTCTAGGAAACATTTGATTTGTCCTAGCTAATTTGCGATCACGAGATCGACAATTCTATAAGGAATTGTACTTATATACTTGTTTTTGTTAACATTCGCGAGAAACATCCCCATAATATTAAATTATACAAACACTCTCTGTTGACTAGTTTTTTTTTCATCCTGAAATTATACAAATCTTCAAAAATAAAAATATGATCTGTGTCATTTACCCTTTTTTCATAGAAGGTTTTCCAATGTTGTGGTAAATCAATCACATACACTACTCTAAATATATAATTGCTATAAAATGAATTGAAAAATATATATTTAATTTCAACAACTTAGAATGTTTTAAAAAAATTTCATTATCCTCAACGAGCTATAAAATAAACATCAAATCCTTAAAGAAGTTTGGCTGAGTTTCAGAACGCTCCTCGAATGAAGGTGAAATTGCTGAAGAAGATAAGACATATGTCTGTTTATTACCTATTTCACCAATAAATAAGAACTTTTATATTTAGTTAGAGGAAATGAACATTAGGTATGGAACACAAATGTCTCAGCCCTGGAGGCTGGTTAACTTCAATATAGGATCTGGTAGGCTTATCCAATGTTATCTATGGCACAGATAACAGTGGACAAGATGATCACTGTACACAACAGAGGTGTGGGGTGTGTGCACAGTGGGACGATATGTAAAGGGTAATGGAGAATACGTGTGTACCGTTCACCGGGGTGTGCCCCTATTTATAGCCAAGCCGGGTTGGTCCGACTCACTAAGTAGCACGTTCCCATGATGTCGTGCGCTGTGCCCCCACTTCCTGCACTACTAAGGTAGTGGGGATAACGTGGGGTAGTTGGCCTTCTAGTGGGCTTGACTTGGTCTTGCCCATTTCCGAGGTCCATAACGGTTGCCCCCAAAGTCGGCTACTCGGGCTTACGAATTGCCGAGTTTTACTCCGTCTTGCCCCGATTTTCCAGGCCCTTATTTCTCTTAGAGCCATTTTGGGTTCTAATTTCAATTGGCCGTCACCGCATTCTACGTTCGTGCTGAGCAGAGATTCGCGCAAGCATTGCCGCCAATCTTATGCATTAGATCCCGACTTCGTACAATAGGACCCGACCTCGTGCGTTTCCACAGGCCGCCTAGGTCTCGTCGTTTTAGGATCTTCATTCGAACTCGTCAATTTACCTCGGCCGTTGTACGACTTGGTATTCGGTTCGCAGTTCTGAGCAACAATGCCGACATACCAAAACGCGACCGATTCGCCTAGCTAAGTGTCTTTTCGCTTGCTCGCGTCGCATCGTATAACCGTCGCTTCCGATTATAATGACACGTGCCTTCAAGCGCCGCCTTTGGTTATCGCGCCCATTAATGTCCTACGTCATATCGTCATCATAGCTTTCTAGGGTTTTCCTTTTACCCCTTAGCAATCGATGTAACGTCTCGGCTTTCAAACGTCATATCTCTAGCACTCTTATAAGTGTTCCTCATACCCTTCATCATCACTTTTCTTTGTCTTCTCAACTTTGAAGAAACGTACCAGGACTTCCCTTTTTCAGAATCTGCTTCTTGCTCTGTCGTTCTCTTGCTTCCAGGTATTGTTTTCTCGATTGTTTTTGAAACACGCGCATGTTATAATTCGTATTTTGCTCTTTGGCTTGGGTGTTGAACGATTTGTGATGACTGTGAATTCCTCTCCAAACGAAAAAATGTCGAACGCCATTTTGAACTCCGCTTGTCTGAGTTGCTTCGACACCATTTATTTCTGCTCATTCATCCCTTCTGGCTTTGAATTATTTGATGCTTTATGGTCTGCCATCATGCATTCGAGTGATTTATGGTTTGTTGAGTTCTTCACAATCTGGGGAAATTTGGGCAATCCGGGCTATTGGGTTCGACATGCATAACTTCGTTCACGTTTTAACATGCTATATAACTTGTTCCCAAGATGGATCCAAAACCCCGCTAGTAGATATGTATGGTAATCCTATTCCGAGAAGAAGATAGAGAGATTCTTGAACGCGTGCCTGGTCGAACTAAACTTTGGCTATGGTCCATTCTTCCCACGGAAGAAGAGAGGATGGAAAATTTACTCCGATCTCGGGAAGTGGGAGTAGGACAAGCGTACGAGTTCCTTCTTCACCCGATGCGAACCCCCTAATTCTCCTTCGCCCGGATTGTCGGCTTCTCCCGAGGTTATTCCCCGGCCGAACATGGGTTCTTCTCGGTCCTTGTGAAGACTGTTGCCACAAAGCGATCGAGCTTGCTCGTCATGGCCATGACAGAGAAGCCGAGTCTCTATTGGATAAATGCCGCTGCAATAAACCGACGCATACCTCTTCACTTGGGCCCTTGCTTGTTCAAGCTCGTCCGAAATTCTGTCTTGTCGGGTATACTTCGTAGTTCGATTCTGGCCTTTGTTTTTATTTTAGGTTTAAATGTCTTCACACCAAACCACTCATTCCGAGATGGAGAGTCCGCCCCTTCCGGAGGACCTTCACGAATGCCTTCCATCGAGACTATCTTGTGAGCAACATAGTACTTGTTGTAAGAATAAGATGTGCGGAAAAGTGCTTTCGCGGATTGCCCGAAGTGGAGAGGGTATGATGTGCTTGCCTCCGCCAGCGAGTTCGTGGCTTCGGGTCGATCCAACGATGAGTCCTGCCACTTTTTTATTTTTACAAGGATTTGGTCACCTATCTGGGGTTGAATTCCCCTTTTCCGACTTCCAAATGAGCCTTCTCACCCATTTCCTTTGGCACCTTCTCGTTACATCCCAATGGTTGGGCCGCGGCCGTTGCCTTTGAAAAGTATTGCACGACTCATAAGCTCGAGTGTTCCGTCTCCGTGTTTTGTAGCTTCTTCACTCCCTTAGATATTAAGACTACCACGGACGGGGAAAAGAAATGGTTTTGTTGGACCTCATTTCGGACGTCTCATGGTCGCAAGTTTCTTAGGCCTTTTAAAGATTCCTGGAAAGGCTTCAAAACATCTTACTTCAAAGTTGTCGCAAAGCCCGAGGATACACCGTGGTTTCTTCGAACCCGGACGTCCGGGGAAGTCGAGGAACGCTTCCCTTTATACTGGTCTGATGAACACCACAAGTTTGACGCAAAAGATTTTTTGCCAACTAAGTTGCAATTATCCACTGCCGAGAAAGAAACCATCAGCGCCCTTATTGCCTTAGTCGAGGAAAGACACTTTGGTGGAGTCGGAGTACATTACACCCCGTAGGTTTTTATAGGGCTCCCCTTCCCCAATTTTATTCTTTTGTGCATGTTTGGACGGACTTTGACTTCTTTGATTTTGCTTTTCAGGTACATCGATGGGTAAAAGACACGAGTATCGGATGTGACGATTCCGTCGCTCGTCCAACAACTCCGGGTTCCAAATGGAAGGCGCCGGAGGACAGCCTAATGAACCACTACGCAAGAAACCCAAACTCTCCGAAGAGGAAGAAGAATGACAATCCTCAACAAGCAAGGATATTCTCCGCTCGACTTCTCCAGCTCAAGATCCTGTGGATCATGAGCTTGAAACTTTAGCCCCTGATGTCCGTCCAACCATTCAGCTCCCTCGTTCTTATTTTTGGGGACATAAAATACCCAACTCCCTCCGTAAGGGCATTCGTCCGCCTGACCATTGGTATGACGGCGACATTGTCGAGGCCGAGACGGGAATTGAAGGAGATTGAGCATGCCAACTTGAAGAACGCCGGCCTTTGTCAATCGGTGGCACATCTCAAAGAGAAGGTCGGTCGAATGAGAAAGATCTGGACTTCTTTGAGGAAGAGAAGAAGAAGAACGACGAGGCATTAACTCAAGCACAGGAGGATCTGCAAGTGGCGAGAGCCGAGAAGGAAAGCCTCTCTGACGAGCTGGTTAAAGTCCGTGACGCGCTGCACTTGTCCGAGTCTGAGCTTACTCGAAGGGCGCAGGTCCACGAGAGTGACATGGAGTCCATTGCCAGATATAAAAACTTTATTGACGAACAGGCGACGGAGCTCAACGCTTGTAAGCAAGCCCTCACAGCCGCTCAGGCCAATCTCGATTAAACCGAGGCGCCCTTGATGTCACCGAGGTTAATATTTCCAAGCTAACAAAGGGCGTTAAGGAGGCCTTCGAGAATGCCGTGGAACAAGTTCGCTTCCGAATTCCTCAATCGATTTGAATTTAGAAGGAGTGCACATGAACGCGTACGTTGAAGACGGAATATTTATTCCGGCTCCGCCCGTGGTTGATGATGCCAGCCTTGCCGAGACGGTTCAGGAAGAAGCTGGCGGCCAATCTCCATCTGTTCAACAATAGTCGGCAATTTGCCATTTTGCACCTTACAGCTTTGTCTGTAGGTTATGTAAACGCTGCTTTGCCCGTGTAGGGCTTTAATTTGTAAACGTTTGATTTGACCGCTTTAATCATATGCGCTTATTTTCTATTTAGCGTCTTTCGAATTGAAGGTTTCGACGTGATCAAGGTCAAGGAAACACTCCTTTCTGGTATGCCTAGTTTTGACATATTCGGCATTTAAATGGTGTATACACTAAACTTGGCGGCTATGCCGCTACATGATTTACGAAAATGGGCGTTCGCCAATTCGCACATGTTTACTTTGGCCAACGTGGATAATCTGATAAACACGAATTGAGTAATCCGAGTTCCATCAATCCTATCATTTGGCTCTTTGTTGCCACGATCCCGTAAATGTGCTTACTAGGATATTTATTCGGCGGCTTTTCTTTTACATGATTCATGGACTTTGGTCCATACATGTTATGTCCGACTTCCTTATGCGAGATAGTTTCTTTTACATGATTTATGAACTTTGGTCCATACATGTTTTGCCCGACTTCCTTATGCGAGATAGTTTCTTTTACATGATTTATGAACTTTGGTCCATACATGTTTTGCCCGACTTCCTTATGCGAGATAGTTTCTTTTACATGATTTATGAACTTTGGTCCATACATGTTTTGCCCGACTTCCTTGGAACAAGTTGCGGAATACGGGTACTAATGCCCGTCCTTTTGATTCATTCATTGTTAGGCTTTACATCGACTCGATTCCGTAGGAATTTGATACATATTCATGATGAAGTAAGCACGAAAGTCAAGTTAATATAGGAAAATACTGAAATTAAGCGAAAACAAAACATTGAAAACAAACGAGTGCATCGACTTCGATAATCAGCTATAGTAAGCCTTAAGTTTGTCGGCATTCCAAGTCCTTTTGATTGCTTCCCCTTTCAGTGATTCGAGCACATAAGCACCGTTTCCGAGTTCATGTCGGATGCGGTAAGGACCTTCCCAATTTGCAGCGAGCTTCCGTCTCGGGCATTTCGTTGCCTATATTGGCCCTTCGCAAAGACCAAGTCATCCTTGTTGAAGGAACGCGGATTAATCTTCTTATTGAACCGAGCCGCGACGAGTTGCTTTGTGGCTAAGTCTCGCAAGTGAGCCGTGGTTCTAACTTCGTCGATCGAGATCTAGCTCGATTGCGATAGCCTCGTCATTTTCCTGCCCTTTCGCTTGAAGTCGTCGCTTTTCTCCATGAGCGTTCGTCGATTTCTCTTTTGGAATCATGGCCTCACTGACCGTACGTCATAACGACGGCGTCTCTCCCGTGGATGTTTGAAGCGTGGTCCAACAACCCCACAAGATCGCATAGAGATGTTCCACCCAACTTTCCGTTCTCGGTCATTCGCTTTTTAAGTCCGTTGATGATGACTTTGTTTGCTGCCTCGGCTTGTCCGTTGGATTGTGGGTGTTCCACGGAAGCGAAATGATGTTTCACATTAAGGGCGGACATCATTTCTTTGGAAGCCTCTGTCCATGAATTGCGTTCCATTGTCCGTGACTATTTCCGTCGGAATCCCAAATCGCGATATAATATTCCTTTGTAGGAATTTCTCGCACTCTAGCCGAGGTGATGGTCGCGAAGGTTCAGCTTCGATCCACTTAGTAAAGTAATCGATCCATGACGATCGGCCACTTCAATTGGCCTGGAGCTGGTTTAAACGGTCCCAACAAGTCCATGCCCCATTTGTAGAATGGCCATGGAGCCGTGATCTGCGTCAACTCGGATGGTGGAACCCACAATATCTTGCCGTGCTTCTGGCAACTATTGCATCTTTGAACATGATATTTAGCATCTTGCGCCATTGTAGGCCAATAGTATCCCGCCCGAACTGCTTTACGGGCCAAAGCTTTCGCCCCCATGTGTTGTCCATTTATGTCTTCGTGGATTTCCGCCAAAACGTATTGAGCTTGATCTTCGTTGAGACATTTAGCCATGGGGGAATGCACGCCTTTACGATACAACTAATCGTTCACCATCACATAGGCGGCCGCCGTTCGACTAGAGTTCTTGATTCGGCCGCATCCCTGCGGGGTTATCCCCTTTCCAGATAATCGCAATTGGTTTTCTCCAATCCCCGAATCGAAATCGCATCACGCAAGTTGGTTCCGTAGGTTCTTTTGGACAATTGTGCGGAGATTTCCGGCACTTCGTGCTAGCTAGCTTCGAGAGAATGTCGGCCCTCGTATTTTCTGCCCGAGGAATGTGCCACTGTCACCTCGTCAAAATATGTCATAATGTCTTTCACCTTTGTCAAGTATTTAGCTAACGGGGGCCCCTCACTTGATAGGTCCCTTGGATTTGGGAAGCGACCAGCTGAGAGTCTGTGGATACGTGCACTTGCCGAGCTCCGTTTTCTTTAGCCTGCAGCAACCCGGCAATGAGGGCTTCATATTCCGCTTGATTATTCGATGTTGGGAAATCAAGTCGGAGAGATAATTCCATCGCCACTCCCTCGGGGCTTTCCACAATAACTCCGGCACCACCTCCCTTTATGTTAGACGATCCGTCCACGAACACTTTCCATGGTTCGGCTCCGTCTTCCCCTTCTCGAACCGAGGTTAGCTCCACTAAGAAATCAGCCAAAGCTTGTGACTTGATTGCCGCTAGGGCCTCATAAGTGATATCAAACTCGGACAATTCGATTGCCCAAGCTATCATCCTGCCCAAGTCTAGTTTATGTAAAACTTGTCGGATGGGTTGATTCGTTCTTACTACGATCGAATGGCCAAGGAAATAATGGCGAAGTTGTCTTGCCGTCGTTAATAGTGCAAAGGCCATTTTCTCCAGCTTCTGATATCTCAACTCGGAACTTTGCAGAGCCCGACTTACGAAGTATCCGGTTTCGCCCGTCCTCGTATCTCGAACTAGAACCGCTTCTTTGCTTTTTCCCCTAACCGACAAATACGGCAACAATTTCTCCCCGACTTCATTTGGGATAACCTTCAAGGAGATGCTAAGCATTGCTTTATTCTGTCAAACGTTTCTTCACACTCCGAGTTCCATCCTTCCCGAGCTTCCTTCTTCAAGAGCTTAAAGAATGGGAGGGATTTTCTCCGACTTGGGCAAGAACCTCGTCAAGCACCGCCAATCGCCTGTCAACTATTGCAATTCTTTCTTGTTTTTCCGGGGTTTCATTTCCATCACGCCTGCACTTTTCGGGTTAGCTTCAATGCCTCGGTTAGTCAAGAGAAAACCCAAGAATTTTCGACGGAACTCCGAAAGCACACTTTGTCGGATTCAACCGAATTCGATGCTTCCTCAATTTTTCGAAAGTTTGTTGTAGATCATGAACATGGTCGTTCGCTCTTTAGATTTAACTATCATATCATCAATGTAGACTTCCACGTTTTTTCCCGGTGATCCGAAAAGACTTTTGTCATCATCCTCCGATAAGTCGCCCCCGCATTCTTGAGGCCAAAAGGCATCACATTATAGCGATGGTCGCATTGTCTATGATAAATGCCGTTTTCTCCGATCCTCGGGATGCATGGCGATCCGGTTGTATCCCGAGTATGCATCCATGAATGACAAAAGTTGAAAGCCGGCTGATTGGTCAACCAATTGGTCAATGTTGGGCATGGGAAATGCATCCTTGGGACATACCTTATTTAAATCTTTGTAGTCCGTACATACGCGCCATTTGCCGTTCGGCTTTTTAACCATGACCACGTTCGACAACCACGTCGTGTATTGCACTTCCCTAATAAATCCGGCTGTAAGTAACTCCTGGACATGTGCTTCCAAGGCTTTACCTCGGTCTGCACCCTGTTTCCTCTTTTTCTGAGCTATCGGGTTTGACCCATGGTGGATGGCCAATTTGTGACAACAAAACTCGGGGTCGATTCCTGGAATTTCAGATGGCGTCCATGCAAATACGTCTTTGTTTGCTCGCAGAACAACTCCAATTTTGCTCGTATCTCGGAATCAATACCTTTCCGACTTTGGTGGTGCGCTTCCGGTTCGTCTCCCAGGATGAACTCTTCTGTTTCTTCATTAGGTTCGGACCTTTGCATCTTGTCCTCTTCCCTTAAGTCTAACTCTACCATGTAAACAGACTTATTATTCGCCTTCCTTTCACCTTCCTTGGCAGGTTCCGTCTTTGGAGCTTTGCTTTCCTTCACCGCCTCGAAGTAACATTGCCGAGAGTCTCTTTGATCTCCTTTAACGGTAACGACCCGATTCTCTTTGTCATAAAATCTCAACTTGGTGATTAGACGATACCAAGACGTTCCGAGTCATGGATAGTCGGTCGTCCGAGGATAATATTGTAAGGAGACGGGAAGTCGGCCACAACGAAACGAACTATCCACGACTTGAACGCCTCTTTCGTCCCCAACGTCAATTTGAGGTCGATGTATCCCTTTGGACGAGTGTCTTCTCCATTAAAGCCTGTTAGGGTGGTCCTACATGGTTTGAGGTCTGTCGAATCGAACCGCATGCGTTTAAACGCGTCCCAGAGGATTATGTCCACCGCGCTTCCATTATCTATAAAAATCTTCTTAACTCGGCAATCTTTGACGATTCCGGTTATGACGAGCCCGTCATGGTGTCCCGGCATGACATCCTCCAAGTCTTCTTGAAAACCGAGCATTGGCAAATTTGGTTTTGCCGACTCCTTTTAAATTTCGGACGGTCAACTACGAGATAGAACCTCCTTCAAGTATTTTTTTTCTTTGATTGGCGGAATCTCCTCCTCCGCCGAAACCTCCAACAATCCCATTGCAGTCATATTTTGACTCGGGATATTCATCATGCGCTTCTCTTCCTCTTTTCTTTTCGTCTTCTCTTTTCTACGCCGCGGACTTTTCGCCGTTCTCCTCCGCGCTTGCCCCGCCGCCCTTGCGTTTGGATCGATATTTACGGAGCTTTCCCTCTCGGATGAATTTCTCGATGGCGTCCCTCGAGATCCCAACGGACATCCGTTGTATGTCCGTGTTGGTCATGAAATTCACAATATCGGGATTTGTCCGGTATGCTCATTCCGCGGGCGTGGTCGTTCTACTTTTTTCATCTCGGTGGAGAGACTTCCTTCCGGACTGGGCACGAGATACCTTTAGCGGAGCGTATCGGTCATATCTTCCTTCCGCTCTTCGAGGTTTAGCTTCCTTCGTCCTCGGGATTCTTGTCTGTTCGGGTTGTATCGTTCCTTCATTCGAGGAGATGGACTCCTCCGCTTGTCCCGTGGTGCATGGCTCATAATATCCATCTGTTCCAGCTCTATGTATGTCTTTGATCGATCTCGGAATTCTGCCAGCGTTTTGGGACGTCGCTTTACGACCGACTTCTTCAAACGTGAGGATTTGTCCGAGCCGGCTATGATGCAGTGCAAGTGTACGTCTTCCTTTAACCCCGGCACTTGTATTGTTGTGTCCTTAAAGCGATCCAAATACTTTTGCACCGTTTCCCCGGGTGATTGCTTCACCTGATCCAATTGGAACTCGGTTTTGGGCTGCTTCCTACTCGTGGCGAAGTTGAGCAGGAATTTGTTCTCCAAATCCTTCAAGTCCGGGATTGAGTTTTCTGGCAAGGTGTTGAACCAGATTTGGGCTGGTCCACGTAGCGTTCCCGCAAACAACCTGGGTACCACGGGCCCGAATATCCTTTGACCATGATCTCCATTTTGAAATTGCCCACGTGCACTTGTGGGTCCGGGTTCCATCGTATTTCGGGAAATCTTTGGTGTCCAGGCCTCTCGGATAAGGCGCGGCCATTATTTTGGCCGTGAATAGGGTCGCAACTTTCTCCTCCTCATCCGAGCTTGCATCCGATGACGGCGACGCCACGTCTTTTTAGAGAGGTTTTTTGTTGGAGCTTCTCTTTCTCTTTTTTCGACGTTCCGACCGACGATCGTTCCTTTCGAGTGTTGTCCGTGTTGTCGTGATTAGCCACTATTTGATCTTGCTTTTTCTTGCTTCTGGCTTCCCGTGTATCATTCCTCATCTCGGGAGTGTCTTCTTCATGATCTGTCTGTGACGTCCCAATATTCCGAGAGTTTGGGATGCCATTTTGGCTCGGGTCCACATGGCCTTTTCTGCGTTGTCGTCCGATCCTTGTTTTGTCCCGCGTGATGTCCGATTAATTTCATGAATTCTTCTTCGCGCGGAACATCTCTTCTCTCTCATAATCCGAACGTCCTCCTCCCTTTGTAACCGATTCCGTGTTTCCATCTCGTCTATTCTATCTAATACGGAACCAAGGGTGGTTCGTAATAGCTGAATATCGGGGTCGACCACTTCACGGGTTTCGGTTCGCCGGACAGCGACATCTTCAAAGGGTGGTAATTTCGCCGTGTCCGATGTCTCCGCTTCGCTTTCTACCAACACCTGTTCTTTGTCCGGTTCATCGGGCCCCCATTTTGATGTTTGTCCTTCGTGTTGTTCTGGTTGTTCTTCCGGCACTTGATTTTGCCGAGTTGTTGTACCACGTCCTCTTGTATTCGCCATTTGCTATGATAGGTTCGTGGCTTTATGGTATGGGATTCGAAGTTTACTCGTTCCCCACAGACGGCGCCAATGTTCCGGTATGGAACACAAATGTCTCGACCCGGAGGTGGTTAACTTCAATATAGGATCTGGTAGGCTTATCCAATGTTATCTATGGCACGAGATAACGGTGGACAAGATGATCACCGTACACAATGAGAGGTGTGGGGTGTGTGCACGGTGGGACGATATGTAAAGGGTAATGGAGAATACGTGTGTACCGTTCACGGGGGTGTTATTTATAGCCAAGTCGGGTTGGTCCGACTCACTAAGTAGCACGTTCCCATGATGTCGTGCGCTGTGCCCCACTTCGCACTACTAAGGTAGTGGGGATAAGCAAATAACGTGGGGTAGTTGGCCTTCTAGTGGGCTTGACTTGGTGCAGGCATTTAGGTCCATAACATGAACAAAGCTAGAAACTATATAAGAGAAGGATTTGATTATAAGTACTACTTATATGTCTTCAAAACATGCTTTAACTACCAGGATTTATCTTTTCATGTAATGCTTGTGATTACTTATTACCTTATCTATCGACTTGATACATAGACCGATAAACGGTTAAGGATGACATCAACCATTTCTCTGTTTTGATGTTCATCAAAACGCAACTTTAATGTTCCTTTTTCTTTTGTTTAATATTGATTTGCTATTTCTTATGTGAAAGTGTTAATTATTTTCAATGCATCTTTTGCTTATAGACAAGATTTGGGTGTTGATCTTTAGAGGTGTTTGATTTTAATACCCTCATAGAATTATTTACAATTTACAATGATCATTAGGGGATGACCACTAGTGCAACGTTTGAAACGCTTTATGGACGTAGCTTCTGTATAATCGTCATGTCAGTCTATATACATGTCACTACTCTCTTGTTTGGGCCAGGACCACAGAAAACACCGCTAACAGATAATATGGAATCAAATAGCAAGCCTTCTGGATTTAGGGTAATTAGTAATTACTCATTCGGTTGCTCATAATTTTGTTTTTCAAATGGAAAGAAAAGTCGTAAAGAGAATGGTTGAAAGTGGTGAAGTAAATAGGAGGAAAGTGATGAAGGAAGTTAGGTTGTTTTTGGGACTTGCGACCATTTAATATGGGATGGTTCCAGTATTTATTCCAAAAAAAAAAAAAAAAAAGAAAGAAAGAAAGAAAGAAAGAAAGTGGTGAGGTAGACGAATCCCTCTGGGGTGTGGAATAGGGTTGGATGCATGAATGGGCCAAGGCCCATTGTTGAGGACATAGTCAAAGGTTAGTAAATGAAAGGCCTAATAAATAATTTGATCCTTAATAATGTAGGACCTATTTATTTAATTTCAGAATATTAAAGAAGCTAGATAAAAGATTTAATTATAACATGTAACAGAATTTTTCTAAAATATTTCTATATAATATAAAATTATATATCTATATAAGTTATGCAAATTAGTTTTGAAAAAATTGATAAATATAAGAGGTAAATTGGGGGAAAAAAAGGCCTTACATTTAAGAACCCGTTTTGATTTAGCTTTTAGAGAATAGCTTTTAGGATAAATTTTTTAGAATAGCATTTTATCTAGTAAATTATTGAAAAATTTGATTTTGATAAAATGAGAGTGTGTGGATATTTTTATCAAAATAGCTTTTTTAGGATCAAATTTACTATAAAAAAAGACATTAGCTTTTGGTATAATTGTATACAAATGATAAGATTGTATTTTAAATATTTTTAACATTAAATTTCATAATAAATACAAAAAATTACATAAATTTATCTACAAAATTAAAATACTTAAAGTCTTGATTGAGTCTTGAAAAAATACTTCATGATCTTAAAAATTTATTTTAGGATATTGAAAAAACATTTCAGAGTAACTACTGATCTTAAAAAAATATTTCAAGATAGTGACTGGTACTAAAAAGATAATTCAAGATATTGGTTATTCTTGAAAAAATACTGATGATGGCAGAGGAGAAAGAAAAATATGAAAAAATAGCTTTTTCAAAACCTAGTTTTTGGAGCCAAAATCAAGGTTTAGGTGCAGAATAGCTTCTGGACATTTTTTGTAGTGTCGACAAACTTTTGCTAAAATGAAAGTTTTGTTTCCAAAACCTAGGTTTTAAAATTTGCTAAATAGGTTCTGAGACTGAAAGACTAATAAGGATATTGAGTGGGTAGCTTCCTTCCCTAGCCACCCAGGCCAGGCCCCTCAACAATCTCTCCCCTATATTTTTATTCAGGCCAATGGTATAATTCTTATTGAAGCTTAGAGAGCAAAGTGTTTTTGCTTTTCCCGATAAGTACGCTTCCTAAAAATCAAACTTATGTTTTCCTCCTTACAGGGTGAGGTTACTTACCATCTCAACTAACAACTTGTTGATCTAAATTTTATTCCTTATGTAATGCAACCCAACTCGTGTGCTTCACTTGCTCTCACAATTTAACTAAAACAAGTATCTTATGCGAATCACACTTATTTCTTTAAAGCAAACACCCCCATTATCATCACATAATCATGATTGAAGAAAAGTTGTATATGAATAGAAAAGTTGGATGCTCATAGATCACTACTAAAATTACACACACATGTATATAGTCATATATAATCATGATTGAAGATAAAAGCAAGATATGGTGTGGAAGGGGTGGCCCATGTATTCCCCAAACCAACCAAGAAATTCAAAAAGGAGAAGATGCCGATGTGATAAGTATAAAAAGGGGACACAACATGTACGACTCATGTTTCCCACTGAGATGTGCCTTTTCTTCCAAGTTGCCCCAAAAGCCTCTTCTCTCTCTCTCTCCCCCTTCCTCCTTACTCTCCTCATGTGCTTCCCACTCCCTCTTTTCCATCTTTGCTTAATTTTATTTCTTCTGGATCAAATCCAATACGTATCCCCTTTATGTTTAATTTAATTTAATTCCCTCAAACTTATCTACAGGCATATACAATTACTTCAATCATCACTATAATATGCTGATAGGATTTCTCTGTGTTTTGCATGTTCATTTGAAACAGGATCGATCCAGATTAGATGGGGAATAGAGAGATCATTTAAGTAACTAACATTTTTATAAAGTGGAATCATTTTTGGCACATAAGTCAGTTTTAGTAGAAAATCTAATAAAAAAGTATACAAGTAACAACAGAACCGGACAAGTTAGATATTGGCAGACCATATAATCATTAAATAATCTACTGGACATTGGGAGAGGTTTATGCAATTAATAAATTGAGTTATGCATGGAGCTGGATGAATGTAAAGCAGCTGGAGAATAACAAATAATTATTTATCAAGCAGTCCTTTATATAAATCAAGCAAGCAAGTTAATTCAAACGCAGAAATAAATGGAAATAAAGGGAGGTATATATATTCACAATTTCATGGAATAATTAAAAAGACCGGCACAAGTTCACGCACCTTTCAAACAAAGAATGGAGCAGTACAGTAATGTAATGGACTTACAATAAAGGCGAAAAGTAGAGCCGTAACAACACAAACTCCCAAGCAAAAAGAGTCTATTAGAGAGAAGACGGACAGCAGAAACATTACAAAAGTTTGCAAAAAATCAGAAGAGAAAGGTTAAAAGAAAGAGTCCAGATTATTGAGGATTCATCATCGATCCATCCATCCATCTTATATATTTATTATTTATATCTATAACTACCACATACGAATTAATTAATTGAGCTATAGGGAGATTCAATTCTTCATCGACAGATCATAATCATGCATGTCCGGTTCAATCCTAATTATTATTATTTTTTAGGTATTAGCCGGCAATGCTTGTATGTTTTTTAAAAACAAAAATAACAGCAATGGATCAGAGAGATATGGATGTTGCTGTGCCCTGAGAATTGATTGATAATGAAGAAGGTAGCTAGGGTTTCCATGCGGAGGCCCAAACCACAGGCTCATCCTTCCAATTCAAGTAAATTCCGTCTTCTGATGGAGGCGGCGCTGCCGCCAGGGACCACCCCGGTCTGTACCTCTTCAACAATGCCTTGACATCATCCAAAACGTCGTCGCTGAACGGCACCGCCCGAAACTCATGCCTCATCCTCTCACCCCACTGCCTCCCTCTCTCCCTTCTCTCACACTCTTCATGATGATGATCATCTCCTCCACCCTCCTCTTCGTCTCCGCATGCCAAAACCCTAACTATGCTCCTCGAACACTCTCTTTCGAGCATCAATCTCTCATTACTCGTCGCGCCAAAGCTCTCCTCTAGAGTCTCAAAGTATAGTGAGAAGAACCTCAAGCACTCTTCAAACCCCTTCACAAACTCATTCCTATTGCTCGAGAAATCGGCTTCTTCCTCCACTACCGTCACCACCCTCGGATTCAGCGATGAGAACATTTCGATCACTCCTGCTCGCTCTTCCACTCTCACTCTTCTTAGCGCTCCAACACAATTCACCGCCACGGCCTCCTCCTTTTGCACTCCCAAGGCCTCCTTGGTCAGCTCTCCCAGATGATTCAGTCCACTTATCATCTTCAGCTCAAACGGCACTCCCATTAGCCTCGCGAACTTCTCCATCCTTTGCCTCACTTCCTTCATCACCGACCCCGCCCCTACGCTTCCGGTGGCGCCCGTCAAAACCACGGTGAGCTTAAGGTGCGGAGTTTCATCGTTTCGGGTGGCCAGAGCTTCCAATAGGGTAGGCCACTGCGTGCAGAGAGTATTGCTTATGTCAATTATGTGTAGCTTGGTCTCGCCGTCGAGGGCTTCTAGAATAGCACCGTTGGAAGCTACATGTCCGAAGGTTGTCCACGGGCTGACCTCCTGAAACTTGAGGATGAGCTTTCTGGAGGAATCGAATGAGTGGGATTTGTCGGCGATGGAGGAGAGAGTCTGGTAGCACCGTGGGCCGGAGTCGGTGGCCTTGCAAAATAGGGCTTGGAGGAAGTAGGAGGCCAATTTCTGTTCGCAATCGCCGTAAGGCGAGGCTAGCTCGTTGAGCATCCAAAGAAGATGATGGGTTTTGGGGGAGTCACCTTCGGAGATTGCTTTAGCACACTCGGTGAGGAGCTTAGGAACCCATTTCGAGTCATGGGAAGGCTCGCCGGAGTCGGAAGAACGGCTGGTGGAAGTGTGGTTGTTGCTGTGCATGTCATCACCGTTAATATTAAGGTCTTGATGATGACGACGACGATGATGATCCTTGCTGCCCAAAAAATTCATTTCATATATTATATATGGGTGTTCGTACTATTCTCTATCTATGGATGAAATATGATGATTATGGACTCCGATCCCTCCCTTTTCACACTCTGCAGGCACACACTCTTCATTTCAATACAAAATTAATTAACCGTAGAACAATTCAATCATATATGTAGGGCGTACGGTCCTTTTCAAATTAACACGTTGGTTGCTATTATTGTATTTTTATTATTGCAGGAGGAGATATATTATTAACATGTATTAATTAATTACTTAAATACAATATTTTCTTTCTTAAACTATATGTATAGTTTAAATAATATATATAATCCATTATATGCATGTATATTTGAAAGTGGTTATGTTGCTGGCGTGCATAAAATGCTGACACACAGGCGCGCGCACACACAATATGAGTATTAAATGAGAACCTTTAGATCTTGATCCAACAGTCATGAAGGAAGTAAAGGATGAGAGCGTATCAATGGCAAAAGAAAATAAGAGAAGTTAGGTCCTATTATATCTAATGATAGCCGAGAGTGACATAGCCTATATCTATTCAGATATATAATACCCTATCTAATCCTAAATATAAGACATAATTAACTTTTTTAGGAGATATTAAGGAAACTAAGTAAGTTACTTAATTTATCATATGTTGTATATTCTTAAATTATATATCAGTTTATAAGTTAGACAAAATAGTTCCGAAAAAAAATGAAAAATATAAATATTTTAAAGTGATTTAATTAACTTTCATAATATTTCAAAAAAAATCAATTATGTTTTATATTTAAAATTAGAGGAACATCTTTAAGTTAGATAAATGTAAAATGAAAGGTAGGGGTAGACTTTTTGAAAAATAATTATAAAGGCGTAAAGGGGATTGCAATCACTTTATTTCAGTTCTGATGCTCTCATCAGTCCCACTATCTTTATATAATTGATTAATTTGTCTACTGCCTCTTTATATATCTGCACGATATAACTCAGGCCTAACTACAAACGCGTAACTCAGTTTTAGCCTTTTTGGCTACCTTTTATAATATAATCTGAATTAATTTTTTTTTTTTTTACTAAAACCATCATTATAATATATATACCTCTTAGATTAAAAATATATTATCTTAAAGTGCAATTTTTTGTTTTAAATAAAATAAGTAGCCTTTATATATATTTAGCTCGTGTGTGAGTGTGTGTGTATATATATAGCAAGTAATTAATTAATAATTGAGAAAGATAAAAAGCGATCATTATGATTGTAATTAATGTGCGACACAATGAAGGAATTGGAAGGGAAGGAACAAAAATTCGCATACTTAAAATATATAGACAGATGTGGAATCCTCAGGCAGTGGATGGCAACTTCAATCATTCTAAATGCAAAATAACAAACAACATATTTGTTAAGGAAATGCAAACAAAGAGATGATGATAAATCCTATAATGCAGCTGATAAATACTATAACTAATGTGACGTATTCCTCTTTTTAAATAAAACTTGCCTGCTAATCCTTCGAAAACAATATTATATATATACTCTGTGCTAGCTCCCCTCTCTCTTCAATTATTTTATTAAATTTTTGGTTGAAGAAATCACTGTTATTTATATATTATGTCAGGGTCATAAGGCGATAAATGTTGTTATTGTTGGGAGCTTACTACAAGACATTGGTAATGAAAGAGATGGCTGACGATGACCTCCCTCCTCCTTCTTCCGTTGGTATATATATCTTGTATTTTAATTTGAGAACAATTCATATCATACATATAATATTCACAACAAGGTTTATTTTTTTGAGGTAGGTCAATTAATATATTAATTAAGAAGAAGGAAGGGGATAAATAAAAGAAAATGAATAAGGGAGGGGGCATCAAATAGGAAACGATTCGTGGTGAATGTTAGGACAAGAGGACAAGGATACCAACATGCAGGCCAATGATTGGACAAAGGATAGTGTTTGAGGAAAATGATCATCTCACTTTTTAATTATTTATAATTTGCTTTAATTTTGGTTATTGAAAGGCCTTTTGATGATAGGGTTGTGTGATTGGTGGGTGCTTTGTAACTCGCCATGTCTACTTCAGTCCTTCACACATCGCATTCTTTTAAGCCAACAACACAATCTCCCTTCGGATTGTATATCCTTGTTTTTCCCACAAACGTTAAAATCTGATTACTCTGATTACTGATTAACCCACCATCCAACCCCACACACAAAGACACACACACGTAATATTGATGCTATAATTTCATCACTTGCATCTCCATATATCTCCTTTAATCTTTAATATAAGATATATTTGGGGAGTTGATGTTGGTTATAAATATAAGACATAATTTTTATATTTGTCAATCGTTTCCTAATTTACCCTCAATTGTTGCTTCCTCGGCAATAATCAAGGAGAGAAAGAATGACAGAATTAAGGAATATGATTAAGGTCTTTAAAAAATATATGTTATATTAATTAACTTAAATGATATAATAAAATTAGGAAAATATGTCTTTTTTATATCAAGCACAGGAAGGAGTACTTTACAACACTTTATGTCTTCATCGACCTAGCTAGCTACTAGTAACTAAATTCTCATTTTATGCATCGCCATGTGTTGGGCAAATTCTTGCATATATGTGTGTGTGTTGAGGGCACCTACTTAATTATCCTCTTCTATATATAGCTTAGACTCGTAGCTAGTAATTCAAGGTTTAATAAGGAAAAAGACAGCACCCGTGCAGCTTATCCAATTCAATAAAAATAAAACTGAGATATAATATACCACTTTGAACCTTTTTATAAATCCAGTTTGGAAAATTTTTTTGGTCTTTATTATAAGCCCACTAAGAGAGTAATTAATGACAACGTTACATTTTTTCCCCTATTAAATGTAATGAAAAATAAATTAATTCATGTTGAAAAGAGAAAAGATGAGAGAGAAGGTTGAGAATACCGTTCATAAATGAGGGGTAAAATTAGAAAAATGTATCAATTTATGGCATATAAGAATTAGGTAAGTTGGACTTATAAAAGGATTAGAATGACACTAATTAGTTTACTGATCTATATCAGCTGTGCTACTTCTGCAGGAAGATGCATAGTACAACTAAGTCTATCGGTCAACTTAATTGTTTTAAATGGTTGTTTGTATCATTGCAATCAAAACTGTCTCCACTTGTTTTTTTTTTTTTTTTTTTAAAGATTTAAGAAATGATTGAGATGGTACTATATATGTATATACGTACATAGTTATATGTGAAACAGGTGGAAAATGAAGGAAATTGTAGATTGTACTAGTTTAATTGTGAGGAGGTGATTAGATAGAACAACAAATGGGGGAATGAAAGTCTAATAACTTAAGATGGAAGCATTGAAAGGGAGAATTGGAAGAAGCAGCCGACTTAATTTCAAAGGATTGGCAAAAAGGAAGCCTCTACTTTGGCACACTCTGATGTAACCTGCCTCCATTCCATAAATCCAATCAATATCACGATCTCCTTTTCTTTTCTTTCTTTAATTTAATTTAATACTAGTATCTCCCTCCTCTCCATTCTTAATCTTCTCTTGTTTAACCCATAATTATTTTTTATTTTTTTTTTTTACTGTGTGAAGATTTCTTAGGAAATACTCTATCATGTTTTTAATATAAGACATATTTACAAAATTTGATCAGATTAATACAGTTAGTTAAGTTAGTTAATATGACATTTAGTTTCTAAAATATACCTATATCCATCTTCTTTAATTCCCTCATTCCTTCTCCTCTTTGACTATTATTGAAGAAGCATCAATAAGGGTAAATTATGAAAAGATTGATAAATATGAAAATTATATCTCATATTTAGGACCAAAATAAATTCTTCAAATATGTCTTATATTAAGGGCTGAAAAGAGTATATATATTGGATATTTTACAACATAACAACTTTTGTTTGGAATATTTCTTAGGAAATTTTCCCTTCGCTGTTCATGCTTCCGTAAGGTTGCTTCCATATATCCTAGGGGTCATGAATTCAAATCTTGGAAACATCCTCTTCAATTGTGAGGTAAGGTTGCGTACATCTATATCTCCCTAAACCTCACCTAGTGGGAGCTTTGTGCACTGGGCTGTTCCTTATTGTCCCCGCTTCCCATATCAGCTTCATTTTGGATCAAGAGCAAATATATTGACTTTTCTTGAGATCATTCACAGCAACCTCATTTACATCAGGAAGAGACTACGACTGAATAGCTGGGCTTACGTTTCGGAGGATCCAAGGTAACCATTGAGATGAAGATGTAGGTGTAGAGGCAATAAATACAGCCATGAATAGCGGGTGCGTGCTGAGTCAGATTCTTGAATTGACCACTTTAATAGTCCCTCGTGTTCACAAGATAAGTTGGTTTTAGAACAATCGTTTAGTCTATAATATAAGTCACTTGGAAAATAATTAATATATTTTTGGTCAATTTTGTCCATGTAATTAATGTTTAAATGTGACTCATTGCATTTCTCTCTCATATTCAAAACTTTATTTAGTATAGGTTAAGTTGTACAAACATAGGGTTAGTCTAATAACGTGAGACCCTACTAAATTCTTAAGTTTTGAGTTCCAGTCACATACAATACACTTATATTAGGAGTGACAACCATAAATCCAAACCGGATAAAAGATAACAAAAAAGGTAAAGTTGTAAATTTTCTTCAATTTAAGGCAAACTTAATAACTTAACTATTATTTCTTTGTTATCTTTTTTTTTTTTTTTTTTTTTTTTTTTTTAGAAAGTATGGAGTAGAAAAGATAGTAAAAGGTCAAGTCCCGTTTGTACCTCTCTAACTTCTGACTCCCATTCTAAAACACCACCGTCTTTGCCATTGTTTTCTCCGTGGGGCACGTTGATATCGTTGACTGTTATCTTCTCCTTTTTCTCCCTTTCCTTTAAAAACAAGAAACGGATATGAAAAAAGGTCCAAAGCCCAAGAAAAATCCGTTTGTCCATATCTTATCAGGCATCACCTGTTCATTCTTGTTTCGAAAAAAAGATGGCTTTGCAACAGGTAACAACCAACAAGTGGGGTCAAATTAACTTTTTCCTTTTAGAAAAGAAGGAATCAGAGATCGATCTAAAAGCATATTCAATAGTTTCAGTTCAACACAAGAACGCTAATATCTATAATTTATTGAACAGATTTGATTCCTGTGTTGCTTAATAATGCACAAAAAAATAATAATAATAATAATAATAATAATAATCATGATTTCAAACCATTAAGTCATATTTGATCCTAGGAAGTAAACACTTTTGTAAATAGTTAGAAAACTTAACATAAACATAACAAATATAAGATTTGATCCTGTAAAATGAATGAACTTTTTTGAAAGATTTAAAACTTTCTAAAACAATTTTTTTAGTGATGATTCAAACTCTTCATTAAAAACCTAACATTTCTTAAAGTAGACTTGACAGTATCAGAGTTTCTTCCTGATATCACATTTAATCTATCACTCTTCTTTATGCTTAATCTTTCGTCAAGCTATGGGCTCGATTCATATATGTGCCTATCACTGTATAGTTAATTAAACAGAATGATAATATTGATACCACTACTATATACATCTTCATTCATATTCATATATGTGTGTGTATAAATAGTAGACATATAAGGCTAACCAAAAGCCAAAGGAGAAAATATCATATAGAAGATATCAGAGCTTCTCCACCTTCTTAGGTATCGACGATGACCATGCCTATATCTTTTGAGCTCATTGCCTTTGTTGTATGTCATTTTAAGGAAAGGGGTGAGATTCTTGAGAATCTCAATAGTAACAACAGACAATCATAAAATATGCAAGTTGCTGAATCATGCAAAACAAACCATCCAATAAGCAATCAACATATTCAACTAGCATTCACTATGCAACACAATCATCATGTATCATGGGAACACAAAGCCCGATATTTCCACAGATTGTACATCAGGTCTTATAGCCCAAGGACGTACAGTCCAGCAATCATGCAAAATGCACATCGTGACTTACAGACTCAAGACACACAATCCTATAACCACACTAAATGCACATCAGGACTTAATGCCTCATATTCCAATAATTAAATCCCTTATATATTCATGAAACGAATATAATCGATGGCACAAACAAATATGCAGAACAATTGTATAATATATGAAAGAAAGAGTTATTACCTGTTGACATTTTTGTTACTTTACCTCCACCAAAATCTTTTTTGGTTTGCTTTCTTTTTGAGCTCAAACAAATATCAAATTCTATAATTTTGAAATTATATAGAAATGGGCCATTTCTTGTCTACTCTTATTAACATAATTAAAAATTATGTTCTTCTTGACCCACTCATAAATCTTATCATTTTTATTTGAAATAGCTGGTTATCATTGATAATCTTTTACTCTTATATTATTATATATATCTACTAAGACATATTAAATGCCCACTTTCCTTTATAACTAGACAATCAATTCAACAAGCTAACCCTTCAAACTTTTCTCAAAACTCTCAAACCCATTGCTATTTACAATTTATAAAAGGGTTAAGTAGCAAATTTGCCCTAGAAGTTTTTATTTGGCTCAATGTAGGCCCGGAAGTTTAAAAACATAGTAATCTTGCCCTTTTCCGTTAAAAAACTAACATTGACCGTTAAAAAAGTGACATTGACCATTAACTTTTTATCGAAAAAGGGCAAAATTGTTACGTTTTTATACTTTCGGGCTATATTGAGCCCAAAAAAACTTCTAGGGCAAAATTGCTTGTGGGTGTGTACTGTTAGAAATTATGTCCTAGGGGCAAGTCATTGTACTTTAAACACTATTATTATTTAAAGTATTTCTCCATTTAGTTATCATATCATTTGCATGTTTATTATGATAATTATGTCCTTGGACATATCATAAAGATTGTCCTAAATGTCCCTGGTTGGTCATCTATGCGAGAGCAAAGATGAAATAAGACTAGTATGAATTTGATGAGGTATGGAGATACGAATCAAAGTCATAGGCACTTGTAAGAGTACAAGGTGCTGGACCGATCCACTATGAGAAAGCTGCATGGATTAAGTCATATATCTCATGTATAACTACATCACAATGCCCTTTGACCTGAGATCATCATGGATTCCTATATGAGAGCCGTTGATCTTTAACCTAATCAAGAGTCACCTTTGACGGGGTGATGATAAAGGCTTCAATCGAGATTAGTGGTTTTCATGTAGAGGAATGTGAATATCAAGATGGAATTTGTCCCTCACATTTGTGGAGAGATAATACTGGGCCCCTCAATGAGTGAATCTGAGAAATGTATGGCCATACTACGATGAAAAGGAGTTTCCATTTCAATTGTTAGACTATTCAAGAATCGAGAAAGTAATGGTCAAGAACAGAAAGATGACACTATCTATGCTTCATCCTTGACCAAATTATTGCGTGACAAAAGGAACGTGACATGGTTGTATGATAGGTTGTATCGTATCAACGATCCTCATATGAGTTGGGTAGCCGCAATGTCTTACTAGAGGCCACTTGTGACTTGTGGGCTGGTACAATATTGGCCTGTTGCCAATCTCATGTGAGCCTGCAGGGTCGCATACAAGAATAGCCTAACACGAGCAATAATATCCAGATTTATTGAATCTTAGATGTGTCTAAGATTTAATGAATACAACATTTAATCTAGGATGGATATATATATAATATTAATTCAAAAATAATAATATTATTATTTATATAGATAATAATATTATTATATAGTATTTAATTTATTTGATAAATTAAATAACTAAAACAAATAGAGATATTGATATTATATATCATATGTAGTTTATAAAAGATAAATTAAATTAGCTAACTTTTAATTTGGATTAAATAAATAGATTAGATTAGATCTGTTGATGATTTAATTAATATATTATTTTAATCTAAATTCGAATTTCAAGATTATTTAAGATTAATTTTGAATATTTTAATATGGCCCTTTATTGTTTTAGAAACCCTATAAGATAATGATCTAGTCGTATTAAAAATAACGGACGAGCCACGAAAGAAAAACCCTAGAGAAAGAAAAGAGACGTGGACGTCGAAGGCGTTAGCATGCTACCGTCGGTGTTGGATTCATGGATGTTCGGTGTGGATACCAGTAGAGGGAGTGGATTCGTTGAGTCGACTCCTGGTGATCGTATCGAACAAGACGCTCAAGAATATAAAGGTACGGTTCTGACTAACCCAATTTAAGTGCCATTGATAGATCCTCCTATGGGACTCGTAAAATTTTAATGGATGAATTCCTTTCGTTGCGTGTACGGATCTGTTGGTCGATTTCCTTGATGGCAAGTAAACCAGTCGAACAAGTAATAAAGAGTAAGTAGAGTATCGTCCCACAGAGACTGAGATACTGAGGAGTAATGCGCAATTGCTATGACAGTTGTGAAAGCATGAAGTAAATATAATAGTTGTGAGGGTTGTGTGCTTATGCTACTAGCAAACGTAAACAAAATAACTGTAACGAGAGAAGATATCAGTGAGAAGTTAGGCTGGACTCGAGACTCATCCTTAAGTGCATCAATCCCCGGTTGCTCTACCCAATGCTATAGCATCTAGGATCGTACATGCTTTTGCAATTGCTACAGCATAGCTACCATTTGCAAAGCTATTCGGTTAACCCACCTCTATAGTCTACCGAAGCTTTCGCGTTCGATACTTATGATGCTAACTATACTCCTTCCATATTCCTATGGCAACTTTCTAGTCAGAAGATCCGTGCTACGCTCAGGTGTTATGGTTATGAGAGGTAGACCCATTCCTGAAGCCTACAATAATAGGTCTAGCCATGCACGAGCTGCCTAGCAAACACTGTTTTTTAGAGGTCTAACCCTAACTCCTTGCCAGTAAGCTGAGGCCACAAATCTAGCCCTTAACTTCTGTTAACTGACTAGTAATTAGAACACCGATACGCAAACCAAATATATTGAATTAAGAAACTGCAACTGGGTTCATTCAACACTTAAATATTCATCCTCGTCCAGCCATATAAAGTTCAGTTCATGACTGACGAGGGACGCACAAAACAAACACTAACAGAATGACCCATGATCGAGAAAACAAAGATAAAAAGAAAGGAAAACAAAAAGCTTAATGGAATTTCCGACGGCGTGGTGGAGGTCCTGTCACGTCACCACTCCATGTCTTCTTCGTTCCATCATCCGCAGGGAAGGATTGGGTTGTCGGAAATCTCGTGCTCTTGTGAGCTCTCTCACTCTTCTCTTGAGTCTCGCGAAAGTTAGAATCTTGTTCTAGGGCTCTCTGACTCTGTAAGGGTTGGCGCTGCTGTTTCCTTTTATAATCAGACTTTTCTTGCGGCGTAAGCTACAGTGAGTTGGGCCTTTCCTAATCCGTCGGGATCTATCATATCTCTTGATCCTAGTAGATTGCTTCTGTTGATTCGCGGAATTCTCCAAATCTTTTAGTTCCGATCCTCCGCATCTTCTATTCCGTTATATCAAGCAACCTATCTCGTCAATATTGCCCTTTATTTATTCCTAAAATCATGCGGGTAAACAAATCAGAAAATATGTCGCATAGCATTGCGTCATTTACTTTGCTATAGCATTCGGGATGCCTTGTATTGCACTTCGAATCGCTATCAGAATTCTATAGCATCGTATCAGCCTTGCTATACGATTTCCCTTAAAAATAACATAAACTGTTCCATTCTTAGCACATGCAAATGATTTCTCCTCTTTAGTCCCTATACCATGAATGTATGCCTTTTTGCTTAGATTATTGATTTCCCTTAAAAATAACATAAACTATTCCATTCTTAGCACATGCAAATGATTTCTCCTCTTTAGTCCCTATACCATGAATGTATGCCTTTTTGCTTAGATTATCTGCAGTTAAGCTTGTATTTAACATTTAATTCAGTCAATAAGTATAGGGAAAACATGGTACGAATTGTGCTCATCAGGATCCCAACATGTATTTCAGATCACATTTTCTACTTAACCCTTTATTTAAAAAAATGATGTCATTTCGGCCTTATGGAAAATTTACCTCTAACTTTTTAAGCAACTTTGAAAAATCATAACTTAATCGAAGGAACTTCAAATGAGGTGATTCAAGTACTTATTTAAAGCTTTGTAATTCTAACTAGAGAAAAAATAATTTCACTATCAAATTATGAAAGGGACCTCGCATATTTTGCATAAATGGTTACTGTCCAAATTTGGAAAACATGATTTTTCCCATTTTTTTTCTAAACTTGAGAAATTCATATCTTTCGTTTTAGATATCCAATTAATGCATTCTATGACTCATTTTAAATTTTAAGATGTTTACTACCTTCTCACTAAATTTCGAGGTAGAGAAAATTATTTGCCCTATCAAAACCCAACACAAACCAAACAGCTTCACAGATTCTCCAAAATTGACCGTCTACCATATGACCTAATTTCAAATACATGTTCCTTCTTATTATCAATTCTTTTTAGCTTCATCTTTCAAAACACATATTTAACCCTCTGAATCTCAAAGAAACCGACTCAAACTCACCTAGAAACTTAAGTTCTCCTGAAACTACATGCATGTATGCTTTTTTTTTTTTTTTTTTTTTTATCAAGAAGGTAAGAGGAAAAATATGACATTCAACCTCAAAATCATTGTTTAGACTCCATAAATTTGACAACTTTAAACCCCATTTGCATGCCCTATTTCAGTCTATGAATTACAAAACTAAAGAACCTCAAATCATACCTCAAAATCAACATGCAATCGCACAACTCTACCTTTCATAGTGACAGAAACTTCCTCCCAACAAGACTCATATTTCAGCAACAATTAACCCCAAGAACAACACCATTCAACCGAAATGAAGATGGAAGAGGTTTAGGAGGTTCACCGTAGTCTAGATTGAGCTTTGCATGTAAGAAATTCCTATCTTTCTTCCATTTCTTGCCTTCGTCCAAGCTCTCCCTCTCCTCTCTCTCTCTCTCTCTCTCTCTTTGTTTTTGTTGTTCAGGAGAAAAATGAATGAGTCGAGGAGTGTGTGCGTTGAGAATGAAGGAAAGAATGAGGGACACCGAAATATAATGGCCTCATGACCAATTTAACTCATTCAGCTTTTATTCTAAATTTCATTTTTATCTACTATGCTAAAATCTTCCTATAATTTCTAAAACTTAATCCTTACTACATTATAAAGAGTTTCTTTTTGGCTGAAATGACTGGAGAATGAGAGAAATAAGAGAGTTAAATGAAAGGAGACATCATACGTGAGTGTTGGGGGTGGTAAAAAGTCCACTTTACCTCTTGACAAATCTTTTGTTTGCAACTTGGTCTTTTTCTCAATTAAATAGAGACACTAAATAAGTGTTAGAAATTAATTCTTAATACTATATAAGGATTTGTACTACTTTTACGTAGTAAAATTTGGGGACAACGTCCGTTAAAAAAGGGACATCGTATGTCAGACTTACAACGTCCCTTTTTTTAAAAAAAAAAAAAAAAAAACCCTTTTAACGTCGTAAGTCAAACTTTTTTTTTTTTTTTTTTTTTTGTTACATTTTAGGAGCAAAAGTCACTTTCTACGTTGACTTGACTAATAGTGATGACTTACGTTTTTGCGAGATAAAGTAGTATCTGAGCCAAAAAAAAAAACCCATCAAAATAGGGGGCGAAAAATCAGAGGGCGCCGCAAACCACTCGATTTTGTTGGGGAATGCCTATGTGAGCGACGATTTAAAAGAAACACGGAAATACAGAACCAAAGTAAAATTTGGGGACAACGTCCGTTAAAAATGTAAACTTGGGACATCGTATGTAAGCAAATGCAAATGGACTTACAACGTACCTTTTTTTAAAAATTTAGAGTTGAAGTGATGTTGATCAAAGAAAAAGGGATCGCAAAAGATTATGGAATAATACGAAGCCATGGTTAACGACGGTGATATTTTTGAGTTTGGTTTTGCGCTGCGATATTTATAGGAGAGAGGAAGGAGTGGCCTTAAGTGCGTCCGAGATTTTACCAAATGAGACGTCGTAAGTCAAACTTATGGTGCACTTATGTTGATAGATTCTTTATTCGGTCGACAATCGCAACAATCAGAGTTCCATCAGAAATGATGAGAATAATGACCAGGTAAAAAATATGACAGAATGGACAAGAATTGATATAAGAGAAACTACCAATATCAAATTAAAATCATATCTAAGAATACATTTCAAGATGTTGCGAGTAAACCAAGGTAAAAAAAAGCATCTAATTGAACTTGACATTTAAAAACACAATCCCCAAACAAGAAGCCCCATGAACCCTCGACTTCAATTATAAAAATCAACTGCCAAAATCGTACAATGTCCTAACCTGCCTCTTCAGCACATAGACGGCATCCATGGCAGTCACCGTCTTCCTCTTGGCATGCTCAATATAGGTTACAACATCACGAACAATGTTCTTAAGGAAAATCTTCAGAATACCAGAAGTCTCCTCAAAGATAAGATCGCTAATACATTGACTCCACCTCTACGAGCCAATCGGAGAATCGCAAGCTTGGTAATACGCTAAATGTTATCATGAAGAACCTTCTTATGCCTCTTGGCTCCTCCCTTGAATGAACCCTTGCTTCCCTTTCCATGACCCAACATTTTCACCGAGAAAGTGACATAAGTCCCTAGAGGCGATGCATTAAGAGGACTTGGTCTTTGATGTTATGTGAACCGCCAAGGGAGTTTTGGTTTCTATAGAAACGTTTACTTAGGTAGGGTTTGTGCTTTTTAGTTCTTGAAATAGAAATGACTGCTTAACACCATTGGATTGGACATTCAACCATGGCTAAGAATGGGTATATCCGTGTCATGTGGCTTTTATTAATCTAACTAACGTGTAATTATCAGAGTGAAGACATTAATAAATTAGAGTGAGTCGCAACATAGAGCATACATAACGTTTGGATGAATGAGTGACTGATAACATATGCCCAGACATATGCTAGTTAATTTTAATTCTCGGAGGAATATTCACATGATACAATTTAAAATCCAAAAGTAGTCAGGGTTAATTCCTTGGAGGATATTAGTTATACAGTTATCTTGAATATAACATCAGTAAATAGTTAGAAAATATACAAATCCAAAATAATATATGATCCACTTAAATAAATCCCCTCCTTCGGGGTCTTCTTTGTCTACTCCAACTGAATCGCTTTACTCTCCGATCCAGAACATCTTCCTGAATCTTTAGGTATCACTGAGATTTAGTGATTAGATGAATTCTAGGGTAATAGTTAATCTCACATTCAAAGTGTAAATCATACATGACAAATATTTCATATATTGTAGAATAAAAGAAAGCATTAAGTAAACAAACCGCTACCCGACTACATAGCACATGCATTGTTAATGGCGAAAGCACACACAAGTGCTACATGTCCTAGATATGAATCCTCAACGCTAGGAAAACATGCATGCAGTATTAATCCACAACTAGCTGAATAAAATGCATAGACTCGGGTATGCAACTCGTCCAAGAATCCATAATACAAGAATATACAAGACATATATAAAAATACAAGGAATTGGATATTAAATTACCAACCTTAACTTCGCGAATAAATACAATCTCCGGTGTTAGAAACTTGAACTTCTTCAATGTCCTAAAGTAATACCATAATAACTATTAATTCCTTTTTCTATTTATTATCTATTAATAATTCCCTTTTCTATTTATTATTTATTCCTCTTTTAATAATAATATTATTTATCACTATTTATTTATTATTATTATTATTTCTCTACAAATTAGTTTAAACTCCTAGAAGCTATTCTAATATTAAGCATGACATTAACGCTTTAAATTAGGATTTTAATAATACCAATACCATATAAAATATGCTTCAGTGATATATATACAGAAAATAACAATATTTGATACTTGTCATTTTATGGAAGACCAAGTATAGAGTTTTGCTTCTTGGTTTTAGTAGTATTCATTTCAGAACTTGGTCTATATAGATAGATGGGCTAATATAGGTGGTTTGACGGCGTTAATACACACACATACACTCAACAACAATAAGTAAAGTTTCTCCCTCTCCTTTTTATTGATAGCTTTTATACACTCACACACATACACATATACTTGACAGTAAAGCCTTCATATCATTTTTTTTTTTTCCAAATGCAACGTTACACACACACATACTTTGACAGCAAAGTTTTTGGGTTTTAAGAGCAGCAACCTATATCCATTATCTAATCTTTTATAGTTCATGATAAGAAAACAACAAGGTAGTTAGTGCATACCACTCTGGTCCTATTTATAAGTCCCTTTGGACCAAAAAAAATTTGGTCCTATTTATAAGTCCCTTTTACCCAAATAAATGAGATTGTGACACTTTTGCCCATATTAATTGTACTAATGAAAATAGAGAGAGAAGAAAAAGTTGAAGTTAACCAATCACAAATGAGGATAAAGTTGAAAATTCACCTCATAATCATTGAGCTAATTACCTCTCCTTGGTATGTGTGATTTGGCCAAAAGAGGACTTATAAATAGGACCAGAGTAGTATACACACACACACACACACCAACATCAAAATATTTCCCTTCTCTTTTTTATATATATGCAGTGTCTCATATATACATGTCAGTAAAGCTTTGGTTTCAATCACATCAGTAAAGCTTTGGTTATATGGATCAGCAACTTGTATACACAACAAGTTCTCTTTTATTTCCTAGGTGTGTATCACATATATATATATATATATATATATATATATATAAGTTAAGCTTTTCTCTATTGTTCCCAGTGCAACGATGTATTAGCAAAATAACGTGGTTTTATATATATTGGTGTGAAGTGAGAATACCCTGTTTCAGCTTTTATATAACAAAGTAACCATGTAGAAGCAAAACTATGTTATGGAAGCTTTAAACACAGAGAACAAGGTTAGGAAATCTTACCTTGTTCAAAACTCAAGCTTGCATACTCGGTTCCACTTCATTCTCTCTCTCTCTATCTCTCCCTATAACTTTCTGTGTGTGTCGTCTTTCTTTCTCTCTTTCTCTACATTTCTGTTTTGCTGTCTTTTGCCTCTCACTCTTAGTCTTTACCTTTATCTCCTATTCATATTCAAAGGAGATAGACGAGGATTGAATGAGAATGAAGAACTCTCCTCTACATTTTCCCTCTTGATCTCTCAACAACTCTCGATCTCTCCCTCTCTGCGTTTCTATCCGAATGGTTGCAAAGAGGGAGGGAGTATATGACGCTAAGTTTTAGAGGTATGGGGGACGTTGGCTCGAGAAATCTCTCGCTATCTTTGGGTTTCCGTGTTGCATTTGACCGAAAGATTTGCTTTAATCTCCTACCCTCTGATGGCGTAAATGGCGATGCGTGTGTGTGTGTGTGTGTGTTTTTTTTTTTTTTTTTTTTTTTGGTTTAATGTTTGGGTTGCTTAATGAATTAGAACAACTAATAAGGTGGAATAGGTTTTGTTGGGCCTAATGGGTTTATGTAGACATAGGAGAATATGGGCTAAATGAAGATTGTTGCATTGGTCTAACTTGGTATCTCTTTTGTTTTCTTTTGTGTTTTCGTGTTGGGCCCATGAATAATAAATGGAGAATTGGTTTTGCACGCGCGTGCGCGCGCGCGCGTACACACACATAGGGGTACGTGGTTTAATGAAATTGAGAGGGAAAGGTGATGTGTTGTGTTGTGTTGTGTTGTGTTGTGGGACCCATTCGATGCTCTACAACACTTTTACTTGCAATTAGGTATTTAGCTCAATTAATTGCAAATATTGGCAAAGTGATAAAATTAAATCCTTAATTCCTTATAAGGATTGTTTTCTTTATAAATTAATTTCTCTAGGCCACCAATAATTGATTCCATAATTTTTAAGCCAAAAATTATCCCTTACTAATTTCCTTAAATTTATTCTTTCCCCCAAAATTCAAGGAAAAATAGGCCTTACATTTCCAATAATTATTCCAGCCAAATTTCACAATTAAATTTCCATATGATATTCCAATTTTCAAATTTCAGAATTTGGGATGTTACAACTATGGAAGCTAAGGGCTGTCAATAATACTAGATTGTGCCGAATCATGTGTCAGCTTTCTTGGGCAATCATGGATCAAAATTGGGACTTTAGGCGTCCCAATTGTAAAAGGGACGCCAAAAGTAGTCTCTTGGAGCTAAAAGCTCTACTTTTGGCGTCACTTTTATAAATCGCAACGCCAAAAGACTTTTGACGTATTTTTTAGAATTGAGACCCCAAAATCCCTTCTTTTGGTGTTTCTTTTCTAATTAAAAAGCCAAAAGTATACTTTTGGTGTCTGTTTTTTTGTCAAAAGGACACCCAATACATCGAAATTCTTCCACAGAATTACAAATATACCATCACCTTTATTTTTTACTTCCCTTTTTGAAAAACTTATGTTTTTAAGGGAAGTAAAACATATTTCTTGTAGTAGTCTTTCTTCCCCATTAGCTTCTTTAAAATGTAAGAAAACATAGGGTCATTTTAAAAGTCATTTTTAGGATGAAATAAATTAAATCCTAAGCTAATATTTTTTATGTTTAATTTTAGAAATGGGTGGACTATAAAAATGGTTTTGAAATAAAGTATATGGAATGAATGCTCTTAAAAATGGAGTAGTAACTATCTTTGCTCAAATCGGTTATGTGATTTTAAATTCCATCTAAGTCTAATGGAAAAAACCCAAAGATAACACATCGAATCTAACATTCCTTATCAATTATTACTCCTAATTCAATGTGTGAGAACAATATCAAATACCACTTAATGTGAGTTGAAATGGACAATATAATTTGCTTTCTTTTAATATGAATACAATACCACGATATTCAATTGACTCAAATCCACCATGTGATCTAATAATAACACGTAGGCAATACAATCTCAATAAAATCAACAAAGAAAATATATCTATAAAAGCATCTAATCACAAAATCCAATCCAATCACAAATGTTAATTCATAGAGTAAATTGAACAGTAACTCAGTCTCGAGCTACATAATGTTAATTCATACAGAGTAAACTGATGGCAATTAATTAGTAAGAACCCACTTACAGATATTATTGAAGGCAATATATATATGTGTGTGTGTGTAAACACTTATATAAACCTCCCCCACACAATTAGGCAACTGTATGAATAAATGGTTCCATATGCGTTAATCTCAAACAGTACTGTTACGGATGCTACCTCCCCCAACAAATACTAGATACGACTTTATCCTCTACTTTGTGATTAAACAATAACTCAACTGATGTTCATAATAATAATAATAATAAAAAGAAAAGAGAACAATTCATAAAAGAGAAGCTGGTTGTGTGGAGGGGTGGCCCATACATTCCCGAAACCAACCAGTATCGGCTCAACTCTGATTCTAATCTTCTTGGGCTTGGCATGACGTGATGGGCTTCACATTTTGGTGTGGCCCAATTCCATTTTAAGACTTGGCAACGAATTTACCATTTTACCCCTTATTTACTAGTGCCAAAATTACCAAATAAATTCCGGAAATTATTCTGGGAAATTTTATAGAACTTTTTGACCTCATAAAATAATTTCTCCAAAATTTTTAGACTAAAAATTATCCTCTAAGTAATTTCCTTGATTTTTTTGTTTTTAGAAAATAGGCCAATAATTCCTGAATTTACGGAAAATTTTCCATAATTATAATTTTGTCAGATATAATTTAGTCCTACTTATACTTTTTGTCCCTGCATATTTTCAAATTGAAGGTTATGGAATAGCTGTTAAATGGCACCTTCTCATCCAAATAAAGGTGTCATGCATACTAGCCAAACACTCATAAAATTCAATAGATCCTAAGCTCAAAGTCATGGTTTAGACTGAATTAAGCTGAGTGTTATGTACAACATTTTCAAAGCGATTAATCTTCCAAACTCTACTTTTCAAAAGTTAATCCAATCCCACCAAAGTCAAACCTGAAATGGACTATTACAAGAAATGAAGGCATCCTTCAATATAAATTATGTTACATTGCTACAAAAAATTCGAATACTTAAAAATCAGTTCTCATCCTTGTGTTTGAACATCAACATTAGTTTGAAGTATAATATTGATTGGAAATAACAAAGTTATTCAAATATGTAATTGTGTTCTTGGGTTAAGATATAAAACCAACCATTAACTTATACCAAAAGTTCAAAAAGTAACCATAAAATTTTTGTGTGTAAAAATAACTATAAACATTATAAAAGAGGGCAAAAGTGACGAATCTAGGGTGATAACTAGGTCCCGAGAGTTCTTTTCCCTGAGAAACCACCGAATAGTGTGGATTGGTTTGTGCAACATGAGAGGGTTAGTGATCTTATTGTTGAAGGCTCTTGGGATCTTTCTCCAATATCCCAATATCTACCTCACAAAGTTAAAGGCGCAATTTGTGAGATTCCTATTCCCACGAATGGGTTGGAGCATAAGCTGATATGGACTAAAGCAAAAAATGGTGATTATATGGTCAAGATGGGTTATCATCATGAGAAAGCCAAGAATTTGATGGCTCTTACCAGGGCTAGGACTTCTATAGTTGTGCCTTTAGGATGTTGGAACTCAATTTGGAAAATCAAAACTATTCGCGAGTACAACATTTCATTTTGCAGATCCTCAACAATGCTCTCCCTGCTAATGCCACTCCTTCCACAGGAAAAGATCACATGCAAATCTATGCCCAATCTGTGAAGAGGTTGAGGAATGTCTTGAGCATCTATTCTTTCGCTTCTCCTGGACCCGGTGTGTATGGCTTGGATGCTTTCTAGGCGTTAGGGATGATCTATCTTGTGTCTCGATTTTCAATGCCTGGTGGTTATTAATTCAAGGTATGCCTAATCTGACCCCCTGACATTTCCTTTATTTCCTGGATATTATGGTTTATATGGAAACAAAGGAATGATAAATTCTTCAACCATATGGATCCAAATCCTTTTGTGGTCCTTGAACTAGCCAAGAAGAGTAATTGTGAATTTTGGCTTTGCTTGGAGAATAAGAATTTGAAGCGTGGCATGTCAAATGAATTTGTTATTTATCGCTTTTGTCGGCATCCTCCTGAACTTGGATGTTTGAAAGTTAATTCTGATGGGGCCTATGTGACTGGAAAGGATTTTGCTACTATTGGGGTGGTTTGTCGTGCTTGTTGACTTTAGGTGGAGTTATGTGGATAAAGTGAAGTCTTTCTCTGCCTTTATGATGGAAGCTTTGGCTCTTAAAAGGGCGTATTGTTAGTGTGGATTTAGATCATGATAAAATTATTTTTGAAACTGATTCTCTTCCTCTACTGTCTTGTGTTGAAGCCAAATTTCCTTCTTTATTTGATTGGAGATGTAGGGGTATTATACATGATATTATTTGTCTCTTTTCTGACAGAGTTGGGTTCTCTCTATCTTTTACTCTGATAAAAGGTAACCAGGTTGTTGATTCTCTTGCTGCAAATGCTTTTAAGGAGGTGTACCCCGTGGGGTGGGTTATGGAACCGACACTTTCTTTGTCTTCTTTGCTAACTTTGGATATTCAGGAGGCTAACAATGTTTTAAGTGATACCCATCACTCGAGTCATGGTTTGGGTGGGGGTTAAGACTTCTTCTTTTTCTCCCCTATCTTATTTGTATTTTACCCTATTTTAGGTAGCTATCTTTGTACTGGTACTATTCTCGTGTTGGTTTGGATGTTGTTTTTTTCTTATTCGTGTAATAGCTGTAATACTGTTTCTGTTATAGTAATGCAAGTAGTTCTTTGAGCCAAAAAAAAAAAAAAAGAAAAAGCAAAGCAAGTCAAGCAGTAGCAGCAGTTACAAGATAGTTGTTTCCATGAAGAAATCTGTCACTGCCAAACCAGCACCTGTCATGTTTCCCTTCGGAGACACTTTCTCTTTTTTAACGGTGAACAAAATTGTTCAGTCAGAGATAGATATACATAATTGGTTAAACAGCAAAGGGATTGTTCAGTCAGAGATAGATTGGTACTCAAAGGTTTATTGGAGCGATCGAGGAAGCAGAAGCTCCCTTGTTAAATAAGTCACTTACAAAGTTATATCGCCTTCAAAAGCATTTCCTTTTCTGCCTTGCCTATAAATATATCTAAACATGAAATAAATTATTTAAATTCATGAAAATTTCTAGTTCTTATTTTTTTTTTTTTTTTATTTTTTTATTGTACTCCATCATGGCTTTTTATAAGTAACAATCTCTCTTATAGGCTCTTTCTTAATATAAGCAATATTTTTTGTGCTTGAAAATTAAAATTGCTCTTTCCATTTTTGTCCCCATTAAATACATACATTTACATTATGAACCACTCATTCTCTCTCATTTACTCTTCTCATAAATAAAGGTATATTTAGGGAAAAATTACATTTATGGCACATTTATTACTTTTAACTAATTTAAACTTTTAGTTTGATTTGCCTGTTTTGGTAGTTGTTGCTTGTAGAAAACCATAGGGAGTAGTAGTTTATTTCAGATATATATATATATATATATATATATATAAGAAATCAATACAAACATAACAAAAATTCTTAACAATGTTTTATACTGGTGATATTGATTACAACCATGGAAAGAGATAATTAGTAAAAAAAATATGGAATGATAATCCTCAGCAAGTACAGAGAAAGAGAAATGAATCATTAATTAATGGCAAGGACATCAAAAGCACACATGTTTCTTCAACATTATACAATTTGAATTAATGAAATGCAATGACACATGTAACTAAGAACCCTTACAATCACAATTAAATTTTCATAACAACTTCATGCAAAAGCTATACTAAGTCAATTACTTGAAATTGCTAATAATGAAGCACAATATTAAATACTTAACATTAAAATCCAAATACACATCTAATCTGAAAAAAATACTTAGAACTCTAATGCAAAACATTAAAATACTTCCCAAACTCCAAGCTCCAAGCTCCAAGCTCAAGACTCAAACTTTTGGTCGAGAAGGAGAAGAGAAGTTTAGGTGCTGCAATTCATGAAAATAGCATCAAGAGGCGTTTGATTCAAAGAAACCAGCCAAGAGAAACACCACCAGAAAATAGAATCAATAATGAAGAAGAGAAAGATTGGTAAGCAGCCGTAGAAAAGAAACAGAGGAAGCCATGGGGAAATGGATGAATAGAGGGTGAAGGTGCTGTGATGAAAGCACATGTAGCATTCCAAGTTCTCCAGCTGCTGTTCGGTCTCTCTGTTCTCTTCCCGTGTCAGCCCTTCCTCTTCTCTCAAAACATCAGACTCCCTTTTAAATTTGACGGTGAAAGTATGGTGAAGAATAGAGTCCGACGGTGGCTATAAAAGTTGAGGACGGTGGAACAGTGGTGGTGCGCGAAGAAGACGATGGTGTGGTGGTGTTTCGCAGCTCTGGTCTCTGTGTCGCTGAAGCTTTGCTCTTCTTCAATGTCCATCCCTCTCGAATCTGGAAGCTCAAGGATGGAGGCATGGGGGCGACTGAAAAGCTCTTCGGTGGTGGTGTTGAGATGATGACGAAGGTGAAGGAGGAGAACCAGCACCTACGCCTCAAGCTTTTTTGCGACCGCTCTGGTCTCTCTGTCCGGCGCTCTGTGTCTCAAAATCTTGCTGAAACTCCCAATTTCAGACCTCAAAACGCTGTAGTTTTTGCCCAGTGACTAAATTGCAAACTTCAAGAGTTCGTAGAGCAACTAAACTGCAAATTTTAATACATTTGTGGTACTAAGTTGTAATTTTTCAATTTCAGCAAAAACTTCCTTAAGTTGGGTCTAATTTCTTCAAGCACCAACAATAAAAAACAATTAATCCAACATCAAATATTCTCATAAAAATCAATGATTAAGAGTAGTGATCCCTTTTACAATTTTGTCTTTTTTAGTCTTAATTTCATGTATTTACTCTTAATATTAATTTATCACAAAAAAGCATTTTAAGCTCAATCATTATAACAAAATCTCTAAATAAAATATGAAAATATATAACAAATTAAGGATTCGTCAAATCATGCATGGAAGTCTATGTAATCGTAAGATTTCTAGCTATGTCATTCTTTACAAAAAGGTGCTAAGAGTGAAACTTACTCCTTAAAATTTCATCCAATGCATAGATAGGCCTCTGAGATCAGATCTTGTTCTAAAGTACATTTGCTAGAGAGCTCAAGTTTTGAAAAACTTGACTCACTATCTCATTTCTCTCGTTATAACGAAGATGCAAAGATGTTTTATGGTGATTAGGGCACTTATATATAATGAAGTACCTCAGTTTTCAATCTGTACAAAGCTGCTTCCTTGTCTTTTGCTTTGATGAACGCAAAAATTTGCGCCACATACATCATCATGTGCTGTCGTCAACATCTTCTCAAGGAAAGCTGCAACATTGGAACAACACTGTGTTAAACCTTTCCAATAATATATATTCTTTTTGACGATAATATTACTTATTTCATTACTTCTTATATGAAAATTTTTGATTAATTTTATTCACAAAAAGAACTAAAAAGTGTTTTATATAACTGTAGTAATAGTTCAAACTTCAAAGCAAGTGCATACCTTTTCCTACAAAACCAGTAGCACCAGTAACAAGATAGTTCTTTCCCTGAAGAAACTTGGAAATACCAATTCCATGACCAGATTTCCTTTCTGAGCCACTTTCTCTGATCGAACTTTGAACAACACAGTTAATTTTCGCATGCTTCTTCTTCTTATCATCAGAGAAATAAGTTTCAAAATGGCTGCGTTTCTTGGTACTAATGACGGTTTTGGGAGGTTCTTAATGTATTGTTTGAGGTTTCAAAAGTGGAAAGGAAAAGCTGTTATTGAGGCAAGAAGAAATCATTTTGGTTTCAAAAGCAAAGGGACCGATCTGTGAGAGATCAGATGGGTGTCCTAAGTTCTTGGCTTTGGAACGATCGAGTATGTGAGTGAGGAAGCTGGACCAACCTCACTTTAATAGAAAAGAACTTCGACCAATAAGTTGTTGGTTAAGATGGTAACATTAATTAATTGATCAAGTAAGTCAATAATGCAAAGAGAATGGACTCAATCTACTTTTTTTAAAAAAAGAGGAATTTGAAGTAACAAAAAAATTGAAAAAAATAATTAACATTAATCTAATGTTGTTATATTTAAACCTAGTTGAATTGTGTCAAATGAAAATCTAAAATTTCTGGTTGTATCTTTATAAGGTTTGTAACACTCCCTTTTATCTCCTAATCATTATCAGAGTTAATACACAGAGGAGCGTATGGATCTAATTTGGACGTAAGAGTAACTGATAATGTTAAACAAAATATAAACTTGGCTTTAAGTAAAATTAATCCCCACTGGGATATTTAATTACATTCATCCCCAAAATATAACTGCAAAATAAAGCTTCTTGTACAACCCATCAAAATAAAACCCAAAATATACACAAAACAAAAGAACTCCTTCTGAGTCCATCCTTCCTTCGCCACTGTCTACAACACCGCCTTCCCCTTCCGTCCTGATCCACTACTTGTACCTTTAATCAAGTCTGAGATTCACGAATCAATCTTAGGGTAACATGTTAACTTCTATATTTGGTGTATAAGCATATGCATAGTTTAACTACCACAGTCAGGAATTTAACTCAGCATACAGACAACATTAAAACATAGTTCAAAAACAAAGTACTCGGAAAACAAGCACAGAACCTACTCGGATCCGAATTTCTTCACACAACAGTGAATTATCAACATTTAAACATAGTGCATGTAATCAAACATGTTTATAAAAACACTTTCCACACATCATGGCACTTAACCATACACAAATATACACACAAATATAGAAAGTTAGAGTTACCACCTCTCCGCGTGTGAGCAAATTCGTCCCAATGCTTTGAAATACGTGCGCTCCCGGGAATCCCTATAACAATACTGTTGTACTTTATTATTATTCATAACATTCGGAAAAATTAAAAGGGTTGTCTTTATATATGAATTACTTTAAAAACCCTTTTTGCAAAAACTGGCCGTTAATTTACTTATTTCTGAATTAATCTCTTAATTGACCAAAAATCTAGTAACTTCATTCATTTTTAATAAATTGCACAAAACTAATTTTGATGTGCTTCCAAAACCCACATGTTCCTTGACAAGTCTAATTCCATAGGAAAATAATTCCCAAGGTCAGAACATGCCACATTAATATCAGATTTTCATTTTTATTCGCTGTGCAATTAAATTTCCAGAAAAGATGACTTATTTTTAAAAATTCATATATGGAGTTCTAGGTGTCCGATTGAGGTGGATCAAAAATATATGAACTCCTTATTAAGTCTAGTTTTGGGAAAAATTGGTTCCAATATATAATCATACGTAAATCACTCCCAGTTCCCAAAAACGTTCAGACTGTCCAGATTGGTTTCCGAAACTCAGGGTCATTTTGTACAATTTATTTCTCCTTGACCATAGTTCAGAAAAATAAAAACGACCCATCATTTTAAAGATATACATGTCCTTTATCTCCTGGAATATTTTCATGATTTAAGGAAATATTTTACTCAGTCAAAATCCTTAAACAATCGCACTAACTCCAGTGGTCCAAAACTGACAAATTCGTCATCTGTTTTGAGCTCATGACTTTAGGTTTAAAACCTCCTTTGAAAAATAAAAAATAATCATATTCCCACACAATTTTCTGTAAGGAAAACATTGGTGGTCTCATATTTCCCATATTCCACTTATTTCTGTGAGTTCACCACCGATTATCATATCTGGTTTTATTTCAAACCTCTAGAATTTCAAGAAGGAGTAGAGATGCTTACCACTAGGCTTATCTTTGGGATGGTGATCTCTTTCACCACTGTATTCTTTGTTCAAGTTTCAGCCTAGTCTCAAAGAAACCATATGCATGTGAGTTTGTGTCTAACCCAAATAACATGCATGGAAAGAACCATTCAAAATCTCAAACTAGAGTTCAAGGTCTTACCTTGAACTTTGTTGTTCTTCTTCTTCCTAATCCAGCCGTGGAGATGAGTGGATTTGTTGGAGGTTGTTGATGTTGGGAGAGGGAGGAGGATGATCAGATTTTAGTTTATGTGTGTGTGTGTGATCGTGAATTGAGGGGAAGAGAAGAAATTGTTGGCGTTTGAGGAAAGGAGGGAGGATGGATGGAGTTGAGGAAGAGAGGAGAGGAGTGAAATCTGAATTGAGGAGGGAAAGTGACTCTGAAATGAAAGGGGGAGAAGGTGTATAATCAGATTTTAGAGTGTGTGATGTGTTGTCGTATAAAGAAGGATGGAGGAGGTTACGTGGCTGTATGCATGAAGGAAGAGAGGGATATGTGAGTGTGTGTGTGTGTTGTGGTGTGAGGTGGCGGAAGTTTGCAGAATAAAGAATGAGCTGTCATGCATTTAAAATCAGTAGATGGCCATATGCGTATTACATGGGTCCGGAGGAGTGGGTTTATGTAAAGTGGGTGTGTTGTGTATAATGGGCTGTCTAAGGAGTGATGGGCTTTTCTTTTAATGTCAGGATGCATGGTGTGTATGTGCGTGTATGTACTGGAGGAAGAATTGAAATGGGAAAATGATGTTGGTTAGCTTTTAGGTTGATGATCAATGAATGTGTTATGTATATTGGCCCAAGTGAATTAATGAATGGAGAGTTATGTGCGTTGGTGACTTTGTTTGAATGATCCAACACAAGAATGCTATTAATTCCTACATCCTCCTTTCTAACAAATATTGGGCCATAATCTATCCCTTGTAATCAAGGTTATGAAACCTAGACCGGACTGATTGGTTTGGACCAGAAACCGTCGAACTGGCCGGAAAATTGGTCCTAGTTAAGGTAAAACCGGGGTCATGAGTTGACCCGGAGTCGACTCGGTCTGAACCGGATGAGTTGACCGAGTCAAATTCAAAAAGTTTTTTTTTTTTTTTCAAAAAAAAAATTAACTGAAGGAGAACGAGAAGGAGGGGAGTGTCGGCGCCTCGACAGTGGCTGGCAGTGCTGGTGATCATGATCTAGATTTGTTGAACATTCGGAGCTTCTTTGGTCGAAATACTGGAAACGGATATTGACTGGTAGAATAACTTACCTCTAGAAGCTCCATGGCGCCTTCTTAATGTTGAGATCGAACGAGAAGGAGGAGAGACTGAGAGAGAATTTTGAATCTGAAGAGTTGAAGGAGAAAGAGAGATCTGTGACAGAACGAGAAAGAGGAGGGAGTGAGAGAGAAGGAGATCCGAAACATTCAGTGAAGAGTTAAAGGAGGGAGATAAAAGATTAAAAAACATGAACCGGACGGTGGCCAAAAAAAAAATGTATGGCTAATTTATTAATTAAACAAAAGATACAAAACTACAAAAGTCAAAAAGCCTATCCCTATACCTGTAGCCTATACCTGAGCCAATACCCTGCGCCATGGACACATCACATCCTAGGACTCTGGACGCCGGACTATCAACTCCTTTGCTTTGAGAAAACACAATACGGTATCATATATCTTACCAAAACAAAAAGTTATGTTTTTATAAAATATTTTTTATTATTAAAATATGAATATTTTTACTTATTAATTAAATTATATTTTTAATTAATACCGGTTTGACTCCAATATGACTCGGTCGACCCATCGACCCTTAACCCAGTACCTCCACCGGTTCAGTGACCAGTCCGATTTTCAGAACCTTGCTTGTAATACATCCTTGGATTTATTCTTTTCTCAATAACTTCTTTAGGCCCTAAGATATTGTTCTTAATTCACGGAAAATATACCTTTAATTCCTAAAGTAAATTCTAAACTTCATCAAGGCTAAATTTTTCCATCATTGATCCCAAATCATATTTAATTCACAAATTCTAAATTTTAGGATGTCACAAGGTTTACATGTAATAACCCTAATATGTACAGACACACATATATGTGTAATGACATAGTTAATAATTTTATTAATTGTTGTAGATTTTTAACTAAAGAAGGGTGGTGATTTGATGGCACTATATTTTTTTTGGAATTGGGGACCTAATGGTCCCGAACAGGGTCAAACCCTGATATAAAGATTGGATAGGCCAACGTCATACCACTGCACTACCTGATTGCTTGGTTGATGGCACTATATTGATTGCTTGTTATTGTGGGGTGGGAATTCGAATGTGTTGTTGGAAGAAAAGGGGACCTATTTTAACTTAATGTATGTACTGAAATATCCGTATGTTTTTTATAAAAAAAAATTTAAAATTACCCATTAGATTTTTTTTCCCATTCCATTCCACCGACTTTAAAACCTGAGAGGAGGAAGAAAGTTCTCGAACCTCCAAACCTTGAGAGGCTCAATCGCAGTTTTCATCTTCCTTGCATGGTGATGAGTGGGCTGCTAGAATATCACCTTCGCTTCCTTTTTCTGCTTCCTCTTCGCGCTGGTGTGTATGCGTGAAGAAGTCTTATTTTTCTTCCATTTCAGATTGATAAATGTATATTTTATAATTAAATAAGTATAGATTCTGAGATATATTTAATTAAATTTATTAATATTTTATACTGATTTAATTATCTTTTTTTATATTTTTCTATCAATTAATCAATTGTAAGATAATTAATTAGAAAGAATATCTTTATATATATATATATATATATACATATATGATGCTACCAAAATTTAACTAAGCACCGCAAGTGTACAGGTCATAAAAATAGTAAGTGGCAAATCAAGGTCATCCCACAGAGACTCAATCAAACTAGTGATTAGGTATCAAATTTCCTTTTTTTCATTTAAGTTGAGCAAATAAGAATTGTTTTCAATAACAGTAAAACAAAAGAATCTAATAAAAACAAGCACTTTTAGAGAGAGAGAATTCAAATATCAAGGAGGACAACCTAGAGATACTAATCCCTTCTTTGTTTATGAGATTTTATTCCCACTAAATTAATTCTAACTTAACTTCATTAGTTAATCTAGAGTATTAATGTTTATAAGTGTCTGTCGGTCCACTTACACACCTACCTCAAATAATTATGCAATGTCTCACACAATTAATTAAGGTGCAATTCAAATCGGGCTCACTCTAATTTGACTATGTGGAGCTTCTAGGTATATGTCTATCCTAGACGCAAATTAGATTAAAACCTAATTCCACATTATTTAATCCAAGGTCAATTTAAGATTCCCTTCGTTAAGTTTAATCCTAAATCCCCAAAACATGCTTAACGGTGGCAAATCACTAAGCAATAAATAATAAAAACAAGATCAAATAAATTGATTAAAATTAAGCAAAACTAATGAGTGGGAACAATTTCTAAGTCTCAAACAAGTTTATAGTACTCTAGGTTGAAAAGAAAATTAGCCACACATGGCTATAAGAAAATCCATTACAAAAATAAGAAATTCAAGTTCCAACATAAAGAGAAGAAGAAGAAGAAAGAAGAGATCCCAAAACAACTCGCTTCTTGAATGAATATCACGCTCGCTTCTTTCTTCTTGTCTGTCGTCGATCGTCTCGTTTCCGATTCTTGAATTGCCGCCACCGTTCTCGATATGTGCTCTCTCTCCGGCGTCGATTGTCTGCCTTTTAATAGATTCAATTTAGGGTTTCTTTTTTCATTCACTTCGTGGGCCCCCGTCAATTCAAATATTCAATGGAATCAATTTCCTTCAATTTCATTGTTGTGGTCCCACGTGCTGACATGCTTTGTAGCCTATCCTTGATTTTCAATCAATTCAAACAATTCAAAACAATTGATCCTGCTGTGCTCTCTGATCCTGACGCCAATGAAAAGGAAAAGGGAATTATATGGTAATAATAATAATAATAAAACTGAATTTATTCAAAACCTCTCATTACTATGATTTATTTCCTAAAACTCAAAAATTTGTATTTTAAATTGAAATCCCATAATCGATGCATCCAAATTGATTTCTCTTAAACTCTCAATAAAATCTCTTTAATTTAGTATTGATGACTTTCAAAATATATCTCAAATCAATTAAAAATAGGAAGTCATCACACCCCCACACTTGCATCAAATCTTGTCCTCAAGATTTTTAAATTCTAAAACAACCAATTCATGAAAACCATGGAAGCAAGATTTTTAAAGCAAGTACTAAAACAAACTTTCTCAGAAATCTTTTCCACCTTCCAAAAATGCAAGTAGCAAGGTAATTAATTTGAAAAAGATAAATCACAATAGAATGTCCCTCACAAGTCAAGTGTTTACACTCATTTCTCAAGATATTCTAGGGCTTGTGTTTCACTCACTTCCACATATTGCAACTGATCTACCATACGCTTGTTCCTCATCTTATTCTCCACTGAATTATTCCCTTACATACACAAATCAAGAGGACTTCAACAATAGATACATGCTTTAGTTAGCGCCAAGTAACTCATACATAATATGAAGAATGAAGGGATTTTTTTTTTTTTTTTTTTTTTATTCTTGAGCCGTTGTAGGTCCCCTTTTTACGTGACCCTGCACATGGATGATGCAGCACCGGTTACTCAGTTATTCCAACAGGCACCTCAAGAGGCTTTTAGCCTAACTCAAAACTCTCTTTGACTTTACCATTTGACGCGAGTGCCAACATTGGTGATGAAGTGCCCCCGGTTACTAAGTAAGGTCTAGAGAAGTCATTGGAGTTGTGTGCGTGTGTGCATGTGTTTTCCTTTTCTTTCTTTTTTTTTTTTTTTTTTTCAACCCCTTCAATCTTCTTCTTCTTTTCCACTTAGCACTCACTAGAGTAACCCATAAAAAAAATGTCTAAACATCTTTATGTATGTAAAAGATTTTTTTTTTATTAAAGAGATTGAGAACAAGTTCTAGAGATACAATCACAATAAGTGTACTCTCTCTTAAAAGGATGAATACTTGGGCTCAAATTCCTCAAAGGTTCCTTGACATTCTAAAGTAAAGTACCCCAAACCAAATCTTTACCTCTTTACTGACATTCAAAGAATATAGAATCAATTCCCAATCAAATTCACTTCTTTTCATGTTGAAATTAACCCAATTGTGGCAATGAAATGGAAAAAAAAAATTGAGGACACAGCAAGTTAAAATCAAGGATCTCTCACCCCCACACTTAAATGCCACATTGTCCTCAATGTGAACAAGTAACAACAAGTAATGGAAGTGAAGAGCAACCACATGTGAAGTGTAAAGGTAACACCAATTTTAGAGATTTCGATTTCCACCAGATTGAACAGCTCAAGTGCTAGCTTGATCACTCAATAGTTATCACAAACAATCATCACATGCATATCTAACTAAGAGGAGCACTCATTCCCAAGCAATATATCATCAACAATCAGATAAAACAAATCAAAGAAAAGTAGAAGGAAACTCCCCTATTTGTCCTTGATTGCGCTTTCAATCCTTGCTACCAAAGTGGACCACATCATCAAGGGCTATCAACAGTCCTACAAAATCAAAGAAAGCATCAAATCACACCTTGGGTTTCCTCCCAAGAAGCGCTTGGTTTAAAGTCCTCAGCCTGACTATACCAACAATCTAAGTAGGTGATGACAAGCGGTGAACCACCGTTTTGTTCGGTTCACTTCACCACCATGGTAATGCTTCAGTCTTTGCCCATCACTTTAAAGCAATCTCCTGTTCTCTTATCTTTAACTTCAATTGCACCTTTTGATGACACCGAAACCACTTAGAAAGGACCAGACCACCTTGATTTGAGCTTCCCAGGAAATAGCTGCAGTCTTGAATTGAAGAGAAGCACCAACTGCCCTGGCTCAAAAGATCGCTTCAAGATATGACTGTCATGCCATTTCTTTATCCTTTCTTTATACAATCGTGCACTATCATATGCTTGAAGTCTAAATTCTTCCAACTCATTCAGTTGCAGCAGCCTTCTTGAGCCCTCTTGATTGTGATCCATATTTAGCCTCTTGATTGCCCACCATGCTTTATACTCCAATTCAAGTGGTAAATAGCACGCTTTTCTGAAAACCAAACAGTATGGTGACATGCCAATTAGAGTATGAAAAGCTGCCCTATAAGCCCATAAAGCATCATCAAGCTTGTCAGACCAATCTTTTCTAGTTGGTCCCACAGTCTTCTCAAGAATCCTCTTAATTTCCATGTTAGTCAATTCACACAAACCATTAGTTTGGGGATGGTATGTAAGTGACATACGGTGGTGCACTCTATATTTTTCCAAGAGAGCCTTGAAATTCTTGTTGTTGAAGTGGGTCCCTTCATCAGTAATGATTGCTCTGGGGGTGCCAAACCTTGTCAAGATATACTTCTTCAAGAAACGAATCACTGTGTTGGCATCGTTCTCTTGGCAAGCCATAGCTTCAGCCCATTTACTCACATATTCCAGCAACAAGAATGTACGTGTTTCCTCTTGAAGATGGAAAAGAACCCATGAATCCATCCCCCAAACATCGAACAACTCCACCTCAAGGATTCCAGATTAAGGCATCTAATGTCTCTTAGAAATATTACCTGTTCTTTGACATCTATCACACTTGGTAACAAATTGGTGAGCATCTTTAAACAAAGCAAGCCAATAAAAACCAGATTCAAGAACCTTTGATGCAGTTCTTTGCCCCCCATAATGTCGCCCATATGCAGATGCATGACATGCATTCAAAATTTCCTCTTGTTCTACCTTAGGCACACTTTTTCTAATAATCAAATCACCACATCTCTTAAAAAGAAATGGTTCTTCCCAAATATAGTAGGCAACATCATGCACAAACTTCTTTCTTTGGTAGAAATTCAAATCAGGAGGTAATACTTCACACACAAGATAGTTCACAATATCAGCATACCATGGCAAACCAACACTACTTAAAGCAAACAATTGTCATCAGAAAAACATTCATTCACCAACAAATTACTCACATGATCAGAAGAGTTCATAATTCTAGACAAATGATCAGCAACTTGATTTTTAATTCCTTTCCTATTAACTATATGCACATCAAATTCTTGTAGCAATAAGACCCATCTAATCAATCTAGGTTTAGACTCTTTCTTCCCTAACAAATATTTAATGGCAGCATGATCAGTATGAACTATAACCTTAGCACCCATCAAATATACCCTAAACTTTTCAAAAGCAAACACTACAACAAGCATTTCTTTTTTAGTGATAGAGTAATTTACCTGAGCTGCTATTAAGGTCTTGCTCGCGTAGTAGATAGGATGGAAAATCTTCACACGCCTCTGTCCCAACACATCTCCAACAACATAGTCACTCGCATCACACATTACTTCAAAAGGTAGTGACCAATCAGGAGCTACAATGATAGGAGCTGAAGTCAATCTTCTCTTCAATTCTTCAAAAGCCTTCATACACTCCTCATTAAACTGAAAAGGAGTGTCTTTCTCCAATAACTGTGAAAGGGGCTTTGAAATCTTGGAAAAGTCTTTAATGAATTGACGATAGAAACCAGCATGGCCCAAGAAGCTTCTTACAGCTTTGACATTAGAAGGAGGAGGAAGTTGCTCAATCACAGAAATCTTAGCTCTATCAACCTCTAAACCATTTTTAGAAACTTTATGACCCAAAACTATGCCTTCAGTCACCATGAAATGACACTTCTCCCAATTAAGCACTAAGTTTGTCTCTTCACATCACTTCAACACCTTTTCCAGATTGATCAAGCAATCCTCAAATGATTCACCAAATACCGAAAAATCATCCATGAACACTTCCATTATTTCTTCTATCATATCAGATAATATACTCATCATACATCTTTGGAAAGTGGCAGGAGCATTGCATAAACCAAATGGCATTCTTCTAAAGGTAAAAGTGCCATAAGGACAGATAAATGTTGTCTTCTCTTGATCTTCGCTATAATGGTTTTACGCATGTGAACAAGGAGAGACTACAAGTAACTTATTACATTCAACTATATTCCCTTCTTCAATCTCATTTGTCCCAAGTAAAGCAGTAGCTAATGGGGGAGCAACCACAATTTGATTATACCCTGAATATCCATCCAAGAAACAAAAGAATTCTTTACCGACCAAGCGGTCTAACATCCGGTCAATAAAATGAAGTGGGAAATGATCTTTCCTTGTAGCATCATTCAATTTCAATTTCGTTGTAAAACATTAATCCATGCAAATGAGGTGTTGTCGCTTCCAAAAGCTCTTGGATATTTCTTGTTTTCTCTTGAAATTCAGGCACTCGATTCCGATTGTGATGCTTCTTCCTCTTGAATATGAGGTGTTGTTCTTCAAAAGCTCTTGGATATTTCTTGTTTTTCTAGTAGCTTTGGGTCTACCAATCATGTACCAAAGTACCTGCAAAGCCAAATAAATCTCAAAGTATCAAACTAACACCAAAAGTTAAGAAAAACAAAAAAAACAAAAAACAAAAGAAAAGAAAAAAAAATGGATTTTTTTAAATAAAAAAAAACTCAAACTAAAACTACTAAAGGATTTCTAATACTAATTACTAATTGCCTTGAGTCCCCGGCAACGGCGCCAAAAACTTGATGCTACCAAAATTTAACTAAGCACCGCAAGTGTCCGGGTCATAAAAATAGTAAGTGGCAAATCAAGGTCATCCCACAGAGACTCAATCAAACTAGTGATTAGGTATCAAATTTCCTTTTTTCATTTAAGTTGAGCAAATAAGAATTGTTTTCAATAACAGTAAAACAAAAGAATCTAATAAAAACAAGCACTTTTAGAGAGAGAGAGAGAGAGAATTCAAATATCAAGGAGGACAACCTAGAGATACTAATCCCTTGTTTGTTTCTTAGATTTTATTCCCACTAAATTAATTCTAACTTAACTTCATCAGTTAATCTAGAGTACTAATGTTTATAAGTGCCTGTCGGTCCACTTACACACCTACCTCAAATAATTATGCAATGTCTCACACAATTAATTAAGGTGCAATTCAAATCGGGCTCACTCTAATTTAACTATGGGGAGCTTCTAGGTATATGTCTATCCTAGACGCAAATTAGATTAAAACCTAATTCCACATTATTTAATCCAAGGTCAATTTAAGATTCTCTTCGTCAAGTTCAATCCTAAATCCCCAAAACATGCTTAACAGTGGCCAATCACTAATGAGTGGGAACAATTTCTAAGTCTCAAACAAGTTCATAGTACTCTAGGTTGAAAAGAAAATTAGCCACATGGCTATAAGAAAATCCATTACAAAAATAAGAAATTCAGGTTCCAACATAAAGAGAAGAAGAAGAAGAAGAAAGAAGAGATCCCAAAACAACTCTCCTTCTTGAATGAATATCATGCTCTGCTTCTTTCTTCACTATGCCATCAGTCGTCCTGTTTTGATTCTTGAATTGCGCCAGCGTTCTCTGATGCGTGCTCTCTCTCCAGCGTCCAGATTGCTGCCTTTTAATAGATTCAATTTAGGGTTGCTTTTTTCATTCACTTCGTGGGCCCCAGTCAATTCAAATATTCAATGGAATCAATTTCCTTCAATTTCATTGTTGTGGTCCCACGTGTAGACATGCTGTGTAGCCTATCCTTGATTTTCAATCAATTCAAAACAATTGATCCTGTTGTGCTCTCCGTTCCTGACGCCAATGAAAAGGAAAAGGGAATTATATGGTAATAATAATAATAATAATAATAATAATAATAATAATAAAACTGAATTTATTCAAAACCTCTCATTACTATGATTTATTTCCTAAAACTCAAAAATTTGTATTTTAAATTGAAATCCCATAATCAATGCATCCAAATTGATTTCTCTTAAAATCTCAATAAAATCTCTTTAATTTAGTATTGATGACTTTCAAAATATATCTCAAATCAATTAAAAATAGGAAGTCATCAATATATATAGGGTTTATCATTTGTCATGTCATTTCATTTGACATACGTCGTTTTGGGGTTAGGGGAATTAATGAAGGGTGTTTTAGTATTTTTATTTTTGTATTCATTATATGTCAAGTCACCGTTTTGAGAGTTCATTAATTCCTCTAACCCCAAAACGATGGAAGTTTTTGCTAAGGAGTAGTTAACTATCATTTTTGTGTTTTGGAAGTTTTGTTTTAGAAGTAATTTTACCCCGAAAGTTTACAAAATATAGCAATTTTACCTTGGAAGCTTACAAAATGTAGCAATTCTAGCAATTTAGAGGAGGGTGGCCTAGATCAATTTATAAAAAGGTAAATACTATCACTATTGCTTTGTCTTACTAAACCAATTTTTAGGATAATTCATATCTTGTTTTGCATTTCATTTGCTTAGATCATAAGTGATGCTTCCTCTAAGTTTTACTACAGGCCTTTCGGCCCCTTTAACCAGTTCGGCTTCACAAATTCTGGCCACCATGAGCTCAACATCTCAAGGACCTTCCTCTCCGAGTCCAAATTATTCGACATTTCCAAGGTTGGCTTCTTCTTCTGCAACTTTGATTCCTAGCTCTGCATCCTTCAGCAACTTAAAGAACACGAGATTTCCTGTGTTCTTCAGTCTAATCTTGTTGAGTATGTTTATCCCTTTAATTTCCTCTATACCGATGATTCCTTCAATAAGATGAGATTGATCTCTTTCGATATTCATTTCATTATGCTTGCCGTATGGCTAAGTAATGCCCTCAATACTAATGATTCCTTCAACAAGAAACATATGATGAGGTGTGATGCCACATCATATTGGGCTAAGTGATGTGGATGATAAGGTGGCTGATAAATCCCAAATTTATAATATTATATCCCACCTTATTCATTTATTTTTTGGACTATTGTAGGTTAACTTGGAATCATTGGATAATATTTGAATTGTTGGCCAATTTTAAGAAATAATATAAATTTTAATTGGTTATGAGATTATTTAGCTTAAATTATTAATATTGTGATTGTTATCTTGTGATGAAATAATATTTCTAAATATGTGATAGATCACAATTTTATTTAATTCTTGCAAGACAAGGAAAAGCATAATAGAAGATCCTACGGTGCGTGATTTTTCTTGGAAGCTAAAAGAAAATCTAATGGTGGAATTTTATGTAGCTTCTTAGATTTTAATGGGCTCAAGTTGGTACCTTAAAGCTCTCTCCTCCTCTATTGACTTTAACCTAACCGCCACAAGATTGCTCACGCTCTATTTCAGAGCCAACACACAAAATGGCGGACCTTGAGATAAATATTTAGGGGGGCAAATGTATACTCATTTACAAATTAAAAAAATATTTGGCGGGCTAAATGTATAATAATAGTATTTTAGCAATTCTAATTTATAAGATAACATACCTTTTTACATGATATTAAATATTTAAAAAAATTTATGAACAATTTTTTTTTTATGAGTCATGCCCCCTATTGTCTCTAAGAAGGTTGTCTCTGAATGTACACACCATCTCCTTTTGCCATTCAAACTCATGGACCCCACCATCCGTATAACCAATTTCCTTCATTCTCCTTGACACGCAAGGATTGTTGAGTTCGTTGGCACATTCATCATTCTAGCCACATGTTTGGCTCTTGGAGAAAGGAGGATAGCCATGGAAGCTTAAGCTCTCTTGGGAGACAACTTGAGAAGAGCACAAGGAAGCAAAAGCCTAGGACTTGCATTTGAAGACCATAAGGGAGTGCCTTTCCTTTTATCAATTTATTTCAAGACTTGAGATTATTTAGTTTTAGATAATTTTGAGTTGTTTTCTTGAGAACAATCTAGTTTTAGATTGTAGAAATATTATTTAGTTTGGATTAAATTGATAATTTGGATTTGAATTATGCTTAAGACATTTTTTGGGGATTTTTGTTTGCAAACCATTTGATTGTCAATTATATTATTAATTGAGTTTTCATTATTCATTATTAATTTAATTTCCATTTTAGGTGTATCCTCTTGATTGTTTAATAAGGTTGGTTAATTGTTTAGTTGTTTAATTAGGCAATTATGAACATGATTCCCAAAACTATATTAAATGGTTTTAATGGACTTAATTAAACTAGCACTCATTCCATTATGAGTTTTCTAATGAATTAGCTAGGTGTTATTGAACTTGAGGTTTCCCATGTTTCAATTAGATAATTAAATTTATTAATTCCAATCTTTCATCAATCTCCCTTTAGTTTAACTAATTAATTTGGGCTAAGAAAGTTAACTCCATATGAATCTTGAGTCGTTCCCTTAATCGAACCTGAAGCAAACCATCTTTACCTTTTCTTATTTGATTTTCTCACTTGTTAGTCAATTTCTTTGCTTAGAATTTTAATTCTCTTTTCATAAAAACCCCCAAAATTGCATTTCCATCTACATTAGTTCCATTCTCATATAGATTTTAGAGTCATTTCCATTAGTGCATTTAGTTAGTTACTTGCATCTAGGTAGTCATGGGTGGACCCACGTTGTAGAGAAAATTTGAGATTTTTTTAATTAATACATGTTTGAATGATTGCCCACCCTTAATATATCAAGACTACACTTCGTAATCGGATGGGGATGAATGGTTGAATGACTATTTAGTGCCTTCTATTGAAAAGATGTATTTGATAACATTGATAATAAGACAATTATGATTGAATTCCAAAAAATGAGGCTTAGAAGGATGACATTGTAATTATTTTTATTGTAATATACTTTTTTTTATTAAAATATATGTACTTGAACTTATTGAGTGCCACCCTTCATTGTAATTTATGTAACCGCATTTCTAACAGCACTTAGCCTTACTTTTCTAAATAATATGTTTCTAAAATAATAGCCTCTCTTATTACATCATCAGTATTCACTTGATTTCATGAATATTTTTTTGATTTTTTTCTTGTTTATATTCTTTTGTTTTTTAATGTATTTAAAACTTTCCTTTAAGAAAAACATCGGAGGCGTTGCCCCCGAATCCCCCTGCCAATGGTGCCCCCTTCAGTAATTTTCTAGATGTGCTCCTGTAGGTAGTAGTGTCTTGCATTCTAGTTTAGATTCATTCCATTGCATTTTTCATCACCTAAATTCAACCTCAAGAAAATCCAACAAATTGCTTATTGAAAGAATGACCTAGGTTGCTGCTATATTGCATTATTAGTTGGTCCTAGTTTAATTGATTGCTTTAGCGACAAAAGCACACATCAATTTTGGCACCATTGCTAGGGAGCAATGGTTAGACTTTTAGGTTTTTGTTTTCTAGGTGATTTCTTATATAACCGTTTATTGCATGACTTGATCCTTTCTTGAAAATTTGTTTGAACTTGATATCCTTCCTATGATGGTGTGGAATGCTTCACTTTATGAAAATCATTCATATACTTCTATGCCTTATCATTATGACTTTGAGCAGATTTATGATCCATACTCAAACATATATGATTTTGGATGGCATGATCACTCAAATCTTGGATATGTCAATCACACTGTACCAATTCAAGATGAGGGTTCAAGATTATCAAACAAGATGGATGTTATGATGAAAATCCTTTTGGATGGGGAAGTGCAGAATATACAACAGATTCAAGCTCTATATACTCATATTGAGGAGTTGTCAAATGTAATTGACAATTTGTAGAGTAAAGATTTAGAAGTTCAGAATGAATTTCCATGTGGTAATATACTTTCACCCTCTAATGATTCATTCCCTTTTTCTTCTACTACTTCAAATGATGCGACGATTGGTACATTAACTGAATATGCATGCAGTAATATTGTTTCTGAATTGACTAGTTCTTAAATTATATTGAATCTTGTAATGCATGCATACTTCTTCTCATATCTCTAGTCCTATGAATTCTATTGATTCTCTGATGAGGAAGTTGAAAAAGAAATGTTTATTGACTCCCCAGACACTATTGATTTTAAAAATAACTTTCTTCACACTAATCGTGATAATGCTTTGAATGATGAAAGTAATCACTCTTTGGATTTTACTGATACTCTAGTAATGCTCTTGACATGACTATTATGAATGGGGATACTATTGAGGATAAGTGTAGGGTAAGCCTTCATTTGGGTGTGCATTTAAAGGGTAAGAACATATTGAATCATAATGTTTCACAAGTGGAATTTGTCTTGTGTGATGATTTGAGCAAGCTGGTGAGACCATTTTGAGTGATCACTTGATTCATTCTTTAGAGAATTTGACTCTTACTGAGGAGAGTCATATTGACTTTATGGGTTACTCAAAATTTCTAGAAGTTCCAACACTTTATGTTGATCAATTTCTTTTGGGATCTTCCTTGATTCTTGATAAATCAAGTTGTATTGATTATACTTATGTGGGATGAGATACTGCTTGGTGCTATGATTTTATGCTGGTATATAGATTGATTCCTTCCATCCAAACACTTTCTATACTTGAGCTGAAAAATTATATGCGGATCTTAAAAAAGGAGATGTTTGCTGAATATCAAAAGAGGACATCACTAGTGTTTTTATGTGACTTACAACCCTACAAAGGAGAGAAGCCAATTATGCTACTTCATTTGAGGGCAATACATGATTTAAGTGTGGGGGAGGACATCACTAGTGTTTTCATGTGACTTACTCTTTTACTTGCATTACCTGCTATTATTGGTTAGATCTATCTTTTGCATTGAAGGAAATACATGATTTAAGTGTGGGGGAGGGATTTTGTTCTTACTTTTGGTTTTTGTTCTTAGTTTTTAAATGAGAAAAATAAACATATTTTCGATTTTACTTTGGTTTTTGTTTCTTCTTTTCAAGAAAAGAAATAAAATTTTTTAAGCTTAAATTGCAAAGCTTTAAGTTACTTTAGTATGACACATTGTTGATTTGAAAAGTGATTGATCGTGTTTTGAGTTGGTGAACCAGTGGCAATGAAATTAACTTTGGTGAATGGCTAGTGTTCATATTCCTAGTGAGATTTTGAGCCTAATACATTTTTTTAGTGAGTACCCTTATCTCTTTACTTGATCTAGAACTTGACTTGAATCCATCTGAAGCCACATTTTATGCATGTGTATTCATAAAAGTGATAAAGGCATTCACTTCATTTTGGTCAGATAAGCCAAAAGGCCTACCATTTTCATACATATATTCTTTGTTTAGCCCCTTTGAGCCTATATCTTTTCAATTTTGTCTACACCCATAGTCATTAAAAAAATGTCTTCATTTTGAATGTCTTGGGAGTTGAAAAGCATTGCATTATATCTTTTTTGGACGGAAGAACATGCATAAAATTAGGAATTGGGTTGTTATGAAAAATATGGTAGGTTATCTTTAAAAAAGAAGAAGAAGAAGAAGAAACAAATAAAAAATCAATAAGATTATGTTTGGTTGGTTTGAGCTGTGCTTAGTAACCGGGGGTCTTCATCACTAATGTTGATCTTCGTGTCAAACAACTAGTAAGAGCCGTGAGTGTGCTAAGGTTATCTTGAGAAAGGAAAATAATAATAAAAAAATAATAACCAAAAAGAAAAGAAAAGAAAAGAATGATGACTCAGTTCAAGTTTGATTTTTTTTTCTTGTTGCATCTTATATTCTTTATTGTATCATTCTCTTCATCTTTTAAGATATTCAACTTGGTTTTTTCAAACACCATACCCCTTTTAATTTCTTTCTTAACATTAGCCCCATTATAACATAATAAAAGTCCTTTGGATTTATGCGTGCACTTGCTTTATTAGTGGTGGAAAATTTAATTTCTTGTCAAGCCTATGGAAAGAGTATTTGATGGCGGTGGATTTGAGTGTAAACACAAACTTATACACTTTTTAGTGAAGAGTGACATATACATTATCCTTGATGAAGGATTTCTAGTTTAGGTTCCCCTTGGTCAAGTAAATTGCCATGATGTTTGCTTACTTAATTCATAAGAAGATAACTTGGACAAGAGAGGTGTTGAAATGCTTGTGTTTACTTTTTGCTTGTGATTAGAACATTCATTTTTAACGCTTTAGTTTTGTTGTTATTCTCTCTTGGTCTTGATCTGTTTTGCCCAAGAGTGCAAATGATAAGTGTGTGGAAGTTCATAAATCAGAAATTTATAATATTATATCCCACATGATTCATTTATTTTGGGGACTATTTTAAGCAAATTTGAAATAATTAAATAATATTTGAATTGTTGGAAAATTTTAAGAAATAATATAAATCTTAATTGATTATGAGATTATTTAGCTTAAATTATTAATATTGTTATTGCTATCTTGTGATTGAATAATATTTCTAAATATATGATAGTCATGATTCTATTTAATTCTTGCAAGACAAGGAAAAACATATTAGAAGATCCTACGATGTGTGATTTTTCATGAAAGCTAAAAGAAAATCTAATGGTGGAATTTTATTGGGCTCAATTTGGTACCCAAAGCTCTCCCCTCCTTTCTTAACTTTAACCTAGCCTCCACAAGATTGCTCATGCTCTCTTTGAGAGCCTTCACATACACCATCTCCTTTTGCCATTCACACTCGCCGACCCCACCATCCATGTAACCAATTCCCTTCATTCTCCTTGACACGAATGGATTATCGAGTTCGTTGGCACATTCATCATCCTAGCGACTTGTTTCGCTCTTGGAGAAAGGAGGATAGCCATGGAAGATTAAGCTCTCTTGGGAGACAATTTGGGAAGAGCTGGAGGAAGCTAAAGCATAGGACTTGCATTTGAAGACCATAACGGAGTGTTTTTCCTTTTATCAATTTATTTCAAGACTTGAGATTATTTAATTTTAGATAATTTTGAGTTGTTTTGTTGAGAAAAATCTAGTTTTAGATTGTCAAAATATTATTTAGTTTGGATTAAATTGATAATTTAGATTTGAATTATGCTTAAGACATTTGTTGAGATTTTTGTTTGGGTTAAATACCTAATTTGGCCCGGAAGTTTTGCTAAGGGGGCGCTCAACACCCGAAAGTTTTTTTGGTACCAAATTTGCCCCGGAAGTATTAAAAAGGTATCAAATTTACCCAAAAGTGACGGAAGTCCACGTAGATCGTTAAAATGTGAGGTGGCATGCCACCTCATCAATCAAAAATATCATTTTTGCCCCGGAAGTTTTCATTAAGGAGCAATTTTGCTCCGAAAGTTTTCATTGAGGAGCAATTTTGCCCCGGAAGTTTACAAAAGTAGCAATTTTGCCCTTCTTTCTCCCAATATTAAATCTGACTATTAAATCAGTCAAAGACCACACATGTCATGCCTTGAAAAGGTTGAACTTGGAGTCAAAGAAGGAGATCCTTGACATGTTGAGCTCAAGGCGGTCATAATTTGTGAAGTCGAACTTGTCACAGGGACTAGAGTCGGAAAATCAGGTCGGGTCCTTTTAAGCCTTGGCCCTGCAGGGCTTGGGCTTGAAAAATAAGCCAGAAATTTGAAATTGGCCCTGCAGGGCCTCGGGCTTAATCGGGCCGGTCCTACAGTTTGTATAGACTGATCATTTGCTTAGATCATAAGTGGTGCTTCCTGTGACCAGTTTGGCTTCACAAATTTTGGCTGCCTTGAGCTCAACATCTCAAGGATCTCCTTCTTTGACTCCAAGTTTGACTTTTTCAAGGCATGACATGTGTGGTCTTTGACTGATTTAATAGTCAAATTTAATATTGGGAGAAATAAGGGCAAAATTGCTCTTCAATGAAAACTTCTCGGGGCAAAATTGCTCCTCAATGAAAACTTCCAGGGCAAAAATGATACTTAACTCTTATTGGGTTTACACTCAGTTAAACTTAACAGTTAAAATTAACGGAGGGGCAAATTTGCTACCTTTTTCATACTTCCGGGGCAAATTTGGTACCTTTTTCATACTTCCGAGGCAAATTTGGTACCAAAAAAACTTTCAGGTGTTGAGCGCCCCCTTAGCAAAACTTCCGGGGCAAATTAGGCCTTTAACCCTTTTTGTTTGCAAACCATTTGATTGTCAATTATATTATTAATTGAGTTTTCATTATTAATTTAATTGTCAATTTAGATTTATCTTCTTATTGTTTAATTAGGTTGGTTAATTGTCTAGTTGTTTAATTAGGCAATTGTGAACATGATTCTCTGAAAAACCTGGCTATCACCCAAGAGGGGGGGTGAATTGGGTGTTTAATAAAACTTTAGTTACTTTGAAAAACTTTTCACAACTTACTGAAAGTAGTTTGAATGACATAAGTAATTTATAAAGTGATAATAAGTCATTTAAATATATATGCACATTCAAATATATATCTTTGGAAATATAAGAGATAAGGGAAGAGAATATGCAAACTGATTATACCGGTTCGGCCCAATCCTTGACCTACGTCCAGTCCCCAAGCTCCACTTGAGATTTTCAATCCATATCCTCTTGTTTATCCGGGCACAAGAGAAGCCTATATAAACGCACAAGTTCACCCAGCACTTGTGAAGCCAAATCTCTCACCGAGATACACCTTTCAATCGCTACGCACTTTGTACTCGAAGTTATCCTCTCACTAGGATACACTCCCCCTTACAAGTTGTAAACCAATAACCTAATCTCCAAGTCCCACGACTTGAGATTCTTACAATGATTTAATAATCGAAATGTTCTCTCCGTAAGAGAAGATGAATAAACACTGAAGTACAATCAAATTATTTCACTCTCTAGTGTAAACTATATAAACATTGAAAATACAATGTGTGTGAGATAAATGTTGGATTCAGAATGTTGGCATCTTGACAGTGCAAGCTCTCATCATCATCATCGTTTCCATTTTTGAATGGTTCTCTTTTTATAGTCAATGAAGAACATTGAGTAATTCTTCCAAATTTGAATATGTCCGTTGGAGCGTATATGACCGTTGGAAAATATTACCGTTGGAATATGACCATTGGGATATTCAAGTCATAGCATTTGAAGCATATGAACAAGTTGAACATTTTAGTTCATTGAAGAACATTGCATTTGAGCATTCAACTTCGTTTCTTCAAGTTCCTAGTTGAATTCAATCTTCTTTCCCATTTCTGAAAATCTGCATAAACTCCTTCTTCATGACAAATTTTGATTTCTATCAAGTTTGATGTAATCTCAAACTTTAATCACCTAAAATTATACACAAATGATATAAATGATATTAAGAAGTAGTATAAGTTCTTTTGGAATCCATCTGAATGTTCTTGAAGAAAATCCGGAATCTCGAACGCGTGATTTTTCGATGCGAGAGATGGTAACTCGAGTTATCCCATGTAACTCGAGTTGTTTTAAATGCCAGAAGCTTTCTGATTGAATTCTAACTCGAGTTGTCGTCTATAACTCGAGTTGCCAAAGTGTCAATTCTATTCTGTCTGTGAGTAACTCGAGTTGCCCTTCATAACTCGAGTTGCCAGGTGCTCCAATTACTTTCTGTCTTCTTGAATAACTCGAGTTCGTGGTCATGACTCGAGTTTTCTTTGAATTCGAATTCTGAATTCTTTCATCGAGAGATTGACTCGAGTTGCCATACCTTGACTCGAGTTAAATCAGTTCATCTGAAAGTTGGCATTGATCCTCAATCCGAGCTTTTGATCAACTGAAAATTGCTCATGAAGATTATTAATAACATTGAAGAGTATAACAAGTAGTAATCAATTGATAGCAACAAGTTCAAAATTCTCAGAGACGTTGTGAACAGTGCTCTGCTATTTTGTTGATTCAAGTTGTAATCTCTTCTCAATATTCATTCTTCTCTTGTTTTCCTCTATGATTGTTTTTTAATCAAGTTTCCAGTCCTAATCTTGAGTTATCCAAGCCTAGTTAACAACTCAATCCAAACTCATTGAACCATCTTGAACTAACCAAAACTTTCGAAAGTCATATCTCCTTGGTATCAACTCCGTTTTGGTCTGTTCAAATCTTGATGGAAAGCCCTTTAAGTCTACTTTTATATGCTACCAATTTCTGCTCAATTGGATTTGTATTTTGTGAGTTAAACTCAAAACATTAAAGCTTGGTCAGCAGTGTGGCGTGAATTTCAGTCCCAACTTCTACAATTCATATCTCCTTTATCTGAACTCCTTTGGACTTGAATTGTATATTAAAATGACAAATTGGGAGTCCAGTTTCATATGCCACTAGTTTCGTCTCAATCCGATTCCTGGTTTGGGAGATATCATTGAATTACTAGACCTCGCCAGCTGAAACGTGAAACAGAGTAGAACAGAGGTGCTGAAAATCACTGGTATCTCGAGTTGTTAAGTGGTAACTCGAGTTACTCCTGTCTGAAAACGTTTTGTAACTCGAGTTATCATACATAACTCGAGTTGGGTCAGTCCAAAAACCCAGAAACACTGTAGCGAAGCACTCTAACTCGAGTTGGACCCCATAACTCGAGTTGGATCATTCTGAACCTTATATTTCACTAGTGCAAAAAAGGCTTTTAAGACCAGACAAAAGAGGCATCGTAAGACCGGACCCGCGACCAGTCTTGTTCCAGCCGGTATTAAAAGTCTACATTTAAGACCGGACTACGACCGGTCTTAAAGAAAATATTTTAGACCGGACATTTAAAACATTGGGTCTTAAAAGTCGTACTAAAATAAACCTGAAATACTTTTGTTCGGTCCTAAAACTTAACTTTTAAGACCGGCTAATTATTAAGCCACTCTTAAAAGATAGAATTTTAAGACCGGACAAAAATAAATACGGTCTTAAACTTAGCGGCTTCTAAGACCTGACTAATTATACGTGGTCTTAAAAGATTGACTTTCAAGACTGTATGATAAATAAATGCGGTCTTAAAAATTTTATTTTAGACCGCATGTATAAATTTACCGGTCTTAAAAAGACCGACTTTTAAGACCGAGCGCTTACGACCTTTAAGACCGTACATATAAATACATCCGGTCTTAAAAACTCACCATTTAAGACCGGGGCATTTATTTGCGGTGTAAATTTTCCTGAATTTTTCCTTTTTCTGTTCTTCCTGATTGTATTACACACAAATCCACCACCCAATCCAGCACATAAAAGTCGATACTTTAAGCTGTTAGCTATGAACAATTATTTGAATAAATTGAATTGGAAAAAGAATACAAATATTATTCACCATGAGTTATTTGGCTTCTTAATTAATGTTTATTCTATGACTACAACACCCAAATTAATTCATACAATAAGATAACTTACTTACAAATACAATAAGTTACAAATACAACACACATGCCCAAAATAATATTCACCATGCCTTCATCTCGATTCCCACCAACAAAGTAACATCCTCTTTTATAACATGCCCCTTTGGATCGGATCCTGCCACAAAAATAAAACAAGAACAAACTTCATAGTCAGTGACATTGTTTATGGACATAGAAGGAATATAATATAGTTAAAATCTTAAAGTTTTCAAAGAAATCTGCATATGAATATTACCTTATAAATTGACTCTTTTATAAAGTGATATCTTCCCATATCGCTTCTTGATGATCACTTCTTATGCCGGGTTCATTATCCGCTTCATCTTCTTCGTTTATGTCCGGTAGACCCCTTGAAAAAGGAGTACTCTCAGGAATACCATAATTCAAATTCATTTCCTCATCAATATCAATGACCCTCTTTCCTTGGAGAGCTACGAGACCACATTTTTTTTCTTGATCGGTGATATAAAACACTTGTTTTATCTCGGGTCTCGCCATAATAAAAGGTTCATCTCCAAAACTTCTACCATGGACATCGACTAATGTAAATCCTAGCCGATCGATCCAAACCCCATTATTGACATTGACCCACTTGCATTTGAAAATGGGAAATCTACACATAGTCCACCTCCCAAATCTCTTCAATAACCCCATAATATGGCATGACTGCCAATAAAGGGCTCTTGTCTTTCGAACTGGAGAAGTGCATAGATTCAGCCTCTAACATAACACCACTATTCTGGACTGTGCTCCTATCATCTAGGGACTTTGTGTAAAATGTATAACCATTGATCATATACGAATTCCAACTTATGACATCGACCTCAAGACCACGTGCTAACCATTTGATTATATCAGAAACACATTCCTCTCCCTCGACCTTTTGTTTGAACCAGTTTGCAAAAGTTCTCGTTATGCTCCCTAATCAACCTTTGTTCGATCATTCGATGATTTTCTTTCCTTATGACTTCTTTATGTTCAGATATGCTTTGGCTTGAACTTCATCAACATTATTCAAGATGTATAAGTGGACTTGTGACAATTCATCGGGATCCACACTCTTTACGGAAGCCCTCGTACGCCCCCTTCAAAGATGCTAACGTTTTGGAAGCCCAATATGTCTTACTTTGGCCAAATAATTTTGACAAAATTCCATAGCTTCTTGAAACATATTTCGAACAATCGATGCTTCGGCCGGTATGCGTTCTTCACGTACCCTTTTAGGAATTTCATAGATCTTTCAATTGAGTACATCCACCGTAAATGGATAGGGCCGCACATCTTTATCTCCCTCACTAGATGAACAATTAGATGAACCATGATGTCAAAAAATGTAGGAAAAAAAGCTTCTCAAGGTGGCACAAGATAAGATATCCTTCATTCTCCAATTCATCCAACTTTTCAATCTCGAAAACTTTACTACAAAGCACATTGAAGAAGACACAAAGTCTAGTCAAAACGATCCGAAGATCATATTCGGCGATGACTCGAATAGCTATTGGGAGTAGCTGTTGCATCAAGACATGACAATCATGAGACTTTTGGCCTACTAATTTCAAGTCCTTCATCGATACAAGCCTCTTCAAATTTGAAGAATACCCCGTTGGAACTTTTGTACCATGTAAACACTCACAAAAAACTTCGTTTCTCATCCTTAGACAAAGTATGAGAAGCTGGGGGACAATAAGTTCTCTTCCCATCTCGGCCTTAGATGTAACTCTTCGCGTATTCCCATTGCTATCGATCCAATCTTGCCTTCACACCATCCTTGGAACTACCTTGTATGTTGAGAAACGTGCCGACAATACTATCACATACGTTTTTCTCCACATGCATGACATCAATACTCGTGTCTCACATCAAGATTGCGCCAATATGGAAGATGAAGAATACAGATCTCTTTTTCCATATATTTGTTTCTTTTCTACTCTTTGCAGTCTTACCGAAGACGACATTGATATTTTTCACATTTTCATAAACTTGCTCCCCAGTCAATGCCACCGGAGCATCTTCATACTCTTGGCCACCAAAAAAGGCTTTCTTTAATCGACGATATGGGTGGCCCCATCTAAGAAATCTCATATGTCCAAGATAAACCGTCTTTCTTCCATGTTGAAGTTGATGCTAGCGTGTACCTTCTTCACAAACCGGACATGGTTTATGGCCTTTTACACTATACCTTGACAAGTTCCCATATGTTGGGAAGTCGTTTATAGTACAAAATATCATGGCTCGCATTTTAAACACCTCCTTCTTGAAAGAGTCAAAAACATCAATGCCTTCTGCCCACAACTCCTTCAAGTCTTCGATCAAGGGCTGAAGGTAAACATCAATGTCATTTCCGGGTTGTTTCGATCCCGAAATCAACATAGACAGCATGATGTACTTCCGTTTCATGCATAACATTGGAGATAAGTTGTAAATAATCAGTAGTACAGGCCATGAACTATGTATGCTGTTAAGGCTTCCATATGGATTCATGCCATCCGTGCTAAGGGCAAGCCTAAAGTTCCTAGGTTCTTCGCTGAACATCGGAAATAATTGATCGATTTTCTTCCATTGAGAAGAATCGGCCGGATGTCGAAGCTTTCCATCGAAATCCTCTCATCTCGCATGCCACCTCAAATTTTTTGCATCATTTTCATTCGCAAACAACCGCTTGAACCTTGGTATGATTGGAAGATACCACAACACTTTTGCAGGACCCTTATTTGACTTATACCTTGGGGTTTCACATTTCGGACAATTCTGCTTCTCTTCAAACTCTTTTCTATACAATACGCAATCATTCGGGCATGCATGGATCTTTTTGTACTCCATCCCCAGTGGACAAAGTATTTTCTTAGCATCATAGTATCGATGCGACAACACATTATCATCCGGAAGCATGTCCTTAAAAGCCTCAAGCATTTCAGAAAAACTCTTGTCGCTCCATCCATGACGTGCCTTCAAGCTTACCAATTTCAATACAAAGCATTCAACAATTGATATTTTTTACACCCACGGTATAGAGGGTCTCGCATCACCGCACATATTACCATATGCATGTGATTGATGAAAAGCATCTTCTCCTACATCACGGATAATGTCCTCTATGCGATCATCCATATCCGTGTCATTATCATCAAAGGCCACTTCCCCATGTTGAGACCCACTTGGTATTTTTTCACCATGCCATACCCATACTGTATAAGTCTTACAAAATCCTTCACAAATTAAATGTGTGTGTATAACTTCAACACTTAGTCGCCTCTCATTCAGACATTTTACACAAGGGTAATAAAACTTCCCACTATCATCATGATCATTTTGTTTAGCAAATTCAATAAAGTCCCTCACCTCATTCTAATATTCAACACTCATCCATAAAGCATTTATCCAACTGTGGTCCATAGTAGTATTCCTATAGACGGAAAGATTTAACATATACATAATCTGAAAAAAGGCAAAGACTTGCATATAAAATAAGCCAACTCCAAATGCATATTTATGCTCAATGTCGGTTATGTATGTATTTTTTTTTTTTTTTTTTTTGGTTTTACGGAGAAACTTGCCCATTAAATGTATAACGAAGAATTACTTTTGGTCATAAATGTATCACAGTGAATCCAAGATGCAAAATAAATACATGATGAGGAAATTAAATGCGTCGCATGAAGGTCTTGTGGACTCACCTGTACCATATAAATTCAAATGCGTTTGCTGAGTCCTTCTTCTCCCGCCACAAACGTTGATGTTGCAGACAGCAAGAGTAAGCTAAAAACATTTCTTGGTCAATTGGGTAGGTCTAAAGTGCAAATATAATCTTCAAAATACAATATTCATTAACAACAGAAAAACCCACAATAACATTTCATTGATTTCGTTCAACCCATGAAAACCCCAGAACCATTAGAAGGAAAATCATAAAGTTATATAACCGAAACACCTCGTACAGCTTGGTCTATAGACGTTTAGCTAAGGAACCAGAGAGTTAATCTTGAGAGAGGAACGCGGAGCAGCGACGACGCAGCACACACTGGAGACAGAACCTGTGTAATCACTTTCAGTGCGACAATAGAAGTTCTGAGAGGGAAATTTAATTTTCCCCGTGACATAGATATGTCTTTATATTTTAGATTTTAATAAGAACGGTTAATTATACAGTATACGATGCTAAAGATATAATTCTATTAATAAATTTTTAAGACCGGAGGTTAACAATACTGCGGTCCTAAATTTTAGTATTCATTTAATTTTAAGGCCGGATATTTATAAAGCGTCTAGTCCTAAAAGTCAAACATTTATTAACTAATTTTTAAGACCAGCGGTTAAGAATACTCCGGTCCTAACTTTCAGTATTCATTTAATTTTAAGACCAGCGGTTATAAGAACTACGGTCCTAAAAGTATTTTGTTTATTAATTAACCAAAAAAAAAAAGAAGAGGTTTGCATTTGGCGAGCGCAGCAAAAACTAAGTTAATAAAATAAATTAAAGGAAAACTGGAGAATATGAATATTAGAAAGACACAAGCTTAGTTTTACTGCTTTCATACATAACTGGAGAATATGCACATACACAAGAAAATTAAGAGAGATAAACAAGCAGAAAATTATCAAAAACATGAATCTGACTAAACATCCTAAAGCTTATTATCCTCCAAAGCCTTGGTGATTTCGGCGTGAACAGCATTAATTTCCTGCCGGAAATCAGCATGTTTCTATCTTACTCTCATCAGACACAATGCTTCATTAGAGGAAAGAGGAGAGGAGTCAGTAGTAGTCGCGGTGGGGCCAAGAGGTTGGGGAGGGGGAGCGGGAACCTTTTCATCATCCGAAGAAATAACAATGGGTCCAACGACCTGAGACTCTTTGCAGCAATAGGACGGACTCTCGATGGAGGAGGCGCACCGTATAACGATCAACGGAAGGCACGAGCATTATGAGTAAGAGCACCCCTACGAGCGGTTCTCTTGTATCTAACCATGGTTTGAGCAGTTGGGGCAGAGAGGTATGAGGAGTTAATTAATAAAGGCAGAGAGCTGTTCTCATATAGCCACGTACGTAGTTTGGAGTTACGAGGTAGTGATGAGGAATTAATAAGGAGTTAAGGACAGAGAGGTATGAAGAGTTAATAAAGGTAGAGAAACTTTTAAGAGCGGGATTTATACGTACGCGGTATAAAATTCTATTATTTAATTTTTATTTTAAGACTGGCCTTTTATAATATGTTCGGTCCTAAAAGTCTATTTATTTTTAAAATCAATTCTATTACTTTTAAGACCGACCTTTTATAATATGTCTAGTCCTAAAAGTCTATTTATTTTTAAAATATTCAATTCTATTACTTTTAAGACCGACCTTTCATCATTTACCCGGTACTAAAATTCATTCTTTTCAAATTCAGATGGCAGAGTCGTATCCTTACACTCTGTTCAAATGAATGATTCAAAGTCTCTTCGCCTTCCAGATAAACTTCCCAACTAGGCGTCTCCTCGTATTCTGATGAACTATGCATCTCCTCATTAAAGTTTCTGGCGTTTCACATTGTTCAGGATGGGTTCTCTATTTAAACCCGTTGTTACTGTACTTTCTTCACATTCTTCTCCATCACTTCTACACGGCCTCCTCCACCACCTAGCCTCCACTATAATGGCTGCTCCCCCAGGTCCTCTGTTTCCTCCTCCTCTTCAACCTCAGCCCCCTCCGCCATTCCCTCCTCCAATTCCGACTGTGAAGCAGTTGGTGCAGTCGTTGGTGGCCCGCGTTGATCACATGGATCGACGCTTTGGTCAATTGGTTCAGCTTGTTCATACCGTGAACAACAAGCTAAACATGGTACTTCACACCAATGACATGGAGTACGATCCCGCTGAAGACGACTCGAGTCCGACGACTCCGGCTCCCCCTCCCTCTCCACCTACGAAGAGGATTAGTTGTTTTTTTTTAGTTGCTTTTTTGTTGCTTTTTTTTTTGTAATAGGGCAGCGATAAAAATTATTATATAAAATATTATGCACTCTTTTTGTTCTCGTGCGAGTTTAGTACTTTAATTCGTTAGTTTATCCATTATCTGAACCTGGAAAGCAATAAACAAGGCAATTATGAAAGATGGATAATGGCAGACTCAAAAAACTAAGATGAAAGAACGAAGACTTTTAGGACCGCACACTTAGTAAATCGAGGGTCCTAAAAACACTACCTTTTTTTGTCAGCTTTGGTTTCCATATTCGATCGCCTTATTCTTTTCATTATCGTCTTTCTTTTTCCAACAAAAATGAAACAAACAAAACATTTTCCTCGTGTAAATCAACAATAGAAATTCGCAGAATATAGTTAAGAACATACAAAAAACAAAAAACATCTTTTACCTTATTTGAATAAAAACAAACACAAAGTGACAATTCTTCTCAAGGTTGGACCGTCGTTGTCGAGGGTTTTACCTCCCCGATTTGAAACAAAGTACCATTTCAATATCTTCCTTCTTTTTCGACAAAAAGAAAAGAGACAAAGAAAAGGGAAACCGATAATCTTTGCTCAAGATCGGGAGAGGTAACATCGACTACAATGAAGGACCTAACTTGAGCGAACGAGAACCTCGATTGTCTCGAACCATAATGATTTGTACGAAAAGCGAGTGAACATTTCTATTTAAAGGAAGACTATTAAGACCGGACATTTAACAATTACATGGTCCTAAAGGTTAAGCCAACTTCTAAATATAAAGACTTTTAAGAGCGGACAGTGAAATAATATACGGTCTCATAAGACTTTTAGGACCGGATATTTATTATGTGGACTTTTAAGATCGCACTTTTAATTAATATACGAGTCCTAAAAATGTCATATTTTTTAAAACGAACACTTTTAGGACCGGATGTTTATTATGCGGACTTTTAAGAACGGACTTTTAATTAATATACGGTCCTAAAAGTCCAGATCTTTCTCAAATTTCAAGCACTAAATTGCTTTATCCACCATCCAATACATTCAGAAACCCAAAATGGACACAAGAAAATAGTTTGAAAAATCAAACAAATTTATTTATTGAATTTTACATTGCCTATGTATATTTACAAATGAATATTGTTCAGAAAAATAAACAAATTAACAGAATATTATTGTTGTACAGGATATATTTACAAATGAATTTAGGACATTAATTATTGTCCTGACTTTATTAGGTCATACATATATTCACAAAACAAATTGCGTATGTGCTCCAATTCATCATCAGAAAATGGATCAGGGCTGTCAAACATCTGTAACATCAAAGACAGAAACTGAATTAACTTGCGTGCATATTTCATATATAACATCAAATACATTTACCTTTGCGGTTAATTTAGTCCTTCCTCCGTGATAATATCATACATGTGTTTCATGACGTGGGCCACATAAGTTGGACCCGGTGGTTGCCGACGGGTCTAAAAAGAACAAGAAATATATATAAGAGCATATATAGCTTAATGACTAACTTCACAAGGCAATGTGCCGGTGTATAAATATTGTACCAACCTACGGTGTGTCCCGGATGGGGTCTTTGGCCCGACGCCTTTTCTTTACCTCGGTTTGGAAGGTCTTCATGGCACTATCATCAAAATCACAAATTTATCAATAATGTTCACTAAAAATTCATGAGAGATTTCGAGACAAGAGAATCAAAATGACATGCTTACTCGTTGATGGTCTGCGTCAACGAAGGCAATGGAACTCCGTGAGTGGAGCATAAGAAGATAACTTTATGCTCCTCCATGCACATGAGGACCAACTACCAGTGGTGGCTGAAAATTCACAGCAGTAAAGTATACTCAGTGATATATGTAGCAGAATTAAGTGAATTGCAGACAAGATTTGTGATATGTACCTGTGGAAGAATGGCAACAAGTACACCTTTCTTCTCACTTCATACAACCTCTTTGATATGTACACTGTCTCTCCCTGCATGGATGTTTGACTTGAATAGACAAGGCACAAGAATCCAAAATCGTTGCTCTGCCCTTTTGAACCAATTCTTGATGCAATAACCTACAATAATGATATTGATCGGGGAATTAGTATATATGTATGTGTGTCTAAATGATGCATTTAAATTATGTACTCATAGACAGAAGATACTTACTTCATAAAAATTTGAACAATTGCATCAGTAAGCTCCTGTCGAGGAAGCAGCAGGGACTCAACATCAACGGTGTCAACTTGAATGGGAAGAGGATGAGGGACGCCTAATACTTCATTGACAGGCCAAGATTTATCTTTAAAATATCCACTCTTCACCAGATCGGATATTTTTTCTGTGCTAGTCAACTTAGCAGTAGGGGATAGAGCTTGAGGAGGGGGTGGAGCTTGACGAGGGGGTGGAACTTGAGGAGGAGGGGGTGGGACTTGAGGAGGAGGGGATGAAGCTTCAGGAGGAGTAGAGACATGTACAAGCTTCACTGGCTAAGAGATGAAGGTTCCCTTGACATGACTCACAAGCTTCAGCTGATCAGTTGGGAGAGGGAGAGGTGCATCAACGATCACCTTTTCAACTGACACTCTGACTTCATCATCAGCCATTTGTTGGTGGTGTACAGTTGATCCCAATAAGCTGTGGACAGTCCCTTTTGCAACTAATTGGGCAGGATGATCACGATCCTCCACATATAGGTCACAAGGTTGCTCTGACTGTCCAACAATGCAGCTCCCTCTAGTGCTATGCTGCACAGGTGCAGGTGAATGTGTGAAGGGAACACTGGTCTCTGGATGATTACTCAAAAGCAACTTCATTTGATTCAATTCCTCCCTCATCTGGCTCATCTCGGATTGATACCTTGTTTCTTTAGTCGCTGCATCCTCACTTAATTCGGCCACCGTCTGTTCCATCTCCTCCCGGGTAACCACACTTTGTCTATGGCATTTGGATTTACCAAAATTTTCCTTCAGGCTTACCCGTCCTCCAATCCCCCTTACACGCCCACCATGATCCGGTTTTCCGGCCGCAACGGTCGAACATCACTCCTCCCGTCCGACACAAAAGATCCTCTCGCTTCTTTCTTTTTAAGATCTTCCTGTAAGATACAGATAACAAGAAGCTTAGTAATGAAACATGTTTAGTAACTAAAAAATAACAATAACGATACTTACAATTCTTTCATCAACTACACGAGTTTGTTCACTCGTGTAGGCACCGCTTGGCTTTTTCCGAATGTGCAACCACAACTCCTCGTGACGTATTGGAGATGGTGGATCATGTACATGAAGGATTGGATTACGCTTCATCATCCAATCTCTTCCGCTTGGCCGCCATCAATTCTTCTTTATCCTTTTCATATCCGCATGAGAAGCCCTATGCGGGCAATCATTCTTTCTCCCTATCTCCTGTGCTCGTTCCCTTCTTTCCTGTGAATCAGCATTGAAAACAGCTATTAATTATGAATTCCAGTCATCTCACTAACAGAAATTAGAGAACTTCTGCTTGATATGAGCCTCAAACACTAGTCAAATTCACTTCATCAAGTTTCAACATTTTATGTAAGGAAGATGTAGAATTGTAGAAGAAATTAGAGCTATGTCTTGTACTGCTAGATAGACAGGCTAAGAAACAAAAGAGAATTATGCTTACAGAATAATACAAACTTGATCCTTTTTAAGGTATCCAGTGGGATCAGCAGTCCTCATTAGATAGTAACAGAACTAACAGCAATGTCTAACCACTACCTACTATAACAAAACTAAGACTATAATAATGGCTTGACTCTTATGCCATTATTATTTCCCTAATTACCTTCTTAGTATTTTACCTTTTCAGGGTTTACATATCAGACTTGCATAGACAAAGGCAAGAAATGTATACTTCTATTCACACACCAAACAATTTAACTAACACGATTAGATGAACACAATAACATTAACATATCGGCACAGGTTAATAAGCAAACAAAAGGGCAAAAAAAACTAAATATAAACTCACGAGCTTCGGGAGTGGTCCGTAATGAACAAATTGTTGCCAAGTTTGTTCATCAATAAATGTGTACTTGTCCCAAGGATTTTGGTCGGCTGAACCTCGGCAAAAATATACTTGTTAGCGAGAGAGGTCTTAAACTTCCTCCACCGATCAGCACAATAAGACAATGTCTTGTCTTTCAACTTCTCAGAGTCAGGGACAGTGTATGTAAGCCGGATAGTGTCCCAAATAGGTTGCTTTACTTTGCCAAAGTCCACATTTTTCCACTCATCGGTCAAGATGCTAACCTTTGCGTGCAAGACAGCCGAAAAAACTAGTATATTTGCTTTTATTAGGACCGAAAGGTCGCAACTTTTCATCAAACTGAATCTCCAGCTTTGACCCAGAAGTTCGACTTAGGGTTACATCCATCATTCTTGTGCCTCTTCTACCACGGCGTGCTGGGCGGTTACGAGGCACATTGTCAAATGAAGAGGGTTCGTTCTGACTCACACCAGTAAGAGAGGAATGCCTAAGCAAATGAGAGCGTAACAGAGGCTAATGGTACGTGGGCGAGGAAGAGAGGTAATGCAACAGGAAGAGTGGTTTCACAACAAGAAGAGGGGTTTCAGAGTTCAGAGGCACAACGTAAGTCTTAAGGTAACGTTTCGCGTGGGCGAGGAAGAGAGGTAATGCACAAGGAAGAGTGGTTTCACAACAAGAAGAGGGATTTCAGAGTTCAGAGGGACAACGTAAGTCGTAAGGAACGTTTCGCGTGAAGAAGAATATATTTGGCACTTTATTTTTAAGACCGAATGAACTAAAAAGACGTTCTTAAATGTTAAGTTTTAAAACCGTCGTTTATTAAACTCCGAACTTAAAAGTAATAAACTATTTAGTACCGGTCACAATTTATGTCCGGTCTAAAAAGTATAATATTTAAGACCGCCTGTTATATATATCCGGTTTTAAACGTTTATTTAATTTTTTCCTCATTATTTTGGACCATAGAAAATATAAGTCAACCCCTGTTCGAGATTTCTCTATAAAGAAATTTGAACTTTCAGTTTTTTTCAATAACATTTTTAAGATTGTTTGTTTTGTTAAGCGGTCTAAATAATATATTTAAGACTCATTGATAAAGGATGCGGTCCAAGAAGTTCTTTATATTTACAAAACTGCCACCGGTCATACTATTAAGACCGATGCTCATTAGGATGCGGTCCAAGAAGTTCTTTATATTTACAAAACTGTCACCGGTCATACTATTAAGACCGGTGCATCATTACTCCGGTCTAAATGAGGCGGTCTTAAAACCCTTTTTTCCACTAGTGTTTCCTTATTTTTAACTCTAATTTGAGCCATTCCAACTTCCATTTGATCATGGAGACTTCTAGGATCAATTTTAGAACTTGGATAATGATATCTTCATTTCATTCAGCAAGTTCTTCCATTTTCCATCTCCTATCTTGATCATTCTTTATCATTTAGCTTGGGCTCATCATTCTATTCAGCTTCTACCTTCTTCAATATCTCCTCTTCTTTTCTTCTCCTAATCATTCTATACTTCACATCTACATTAAACAAAAGAATTAGTGCAAGTAGAATGTAAATGTAGTATGCAACCTTTTTGCTCTTAAGAATGGCATCTATATAAGACATCATCAAAACTAATAATAACCAACATTATGAAAACTATCTTAAAACTATTTTAACTGGTTTTAATGGACTTAATTAAACTTGCGCTGACTCCATTATGAGTTTTCTAGTGGATTAGGTATTATTGAACTTGAGAGTTTCTCATGTTTCAATTAAGTAACTAAATTCATTAATTCCAATCTTTCATCAATCTCCCTTTAGTCTAACTAATTAATTTAGGCTAAGAAAGTTAACTCCATGTGAATCCTGAGTTATTCCATTTATCGTACCTAAAGTAAACCATCTTTGCCTTTTCGTATTTGATTTTCTTAGTTGTTAGTGAATTTCTTTGCTTAGGATTTTAATTCTCTTTTCATAAAACCCCCCAAAATTTCATATGCATCTACATTAGTTCCATTCTTATATAGATTTTAGAGTCATTTGCATTAGTGTATTTAGTTAGTTAATTGCATCTTGATAGTAGTGTCTTGCATTCTAGTTTAGGTTTATTCCATTGTATTTTTCATCACCTAAATTTAAACAAAAGAAAAACCCACAGATTGGTCATTGGGTAAATGACCTAGGTTGCCACTTTATTGCATTATTAGTTGGTCTAAATTTAATTGATTGCTTTAGGGACAAAAGCATGCTGGAGAATGACCTAGGCTGCTACTATAGTGTATTATTAGTTGGTCCTAGTTTAATTGATTGCTTTAGGGACAAAAGTACACATCAATGGCATGGCATGTGCATTGTTTGATTAATTTAACAGAAAAATTTAGTATTGGGGGATGACAGGGCAAATTTGCTACATTTTGTAAACTTTTGGGAAAAAAATGATATGTAACCCTATTTTTGATTGATGAGGTGACATACCACGTATGCATATAAGTTAAACTTAACGGTCAAAATTAACAGAGGGGCACAATTGCTACGTTTTGTAAAATTCTGGGGCAAAATTGAAAAACTTCCAGATACCCATTGCTCCTTAACAAAAACTTCAGGGACAAAAATGATACTTAATCCTATATACATTGTGAAGATAATGAAAGGGAAAAGAATTAATATATGGGTAAAGGATTTCTCCAGTCACTGGAGATTATCTCCAGTGACCCCCAAAACTACGTCGTTTTAGATTAATGAAGGGTGTTTTTGTAATTATGCACCCTTATTAATTCACCTAAAATTACAAACACGCTCTTCATTAATTCAAAACGACGTAGTTTTGGGGGTCATTGGAGATAACTTATCTCCAGTGACTAGAGAAATACTTTTCCCTTAGTGTGTGTGTGAGTGTGTGTGTGTGAGAGAGAGAGAGAGAGAGAGAAAGAGAGACCCTACTATGATGCCTAAACCGAGTGAGACATTACTTTCAAACCAAATAAAGCCTTAGGTTCTAATACCATTTAGTGTGGCGCCCTAGCTATGATACTAGACTGGTGATAAACCTTACCTTAATCTCTGATACTATACCAGTGTAAGGCCTTGCTTTTACACGATTTAGATGTGTTATTTTACAAGACCCTAAAGTAAGGCGGTACAGCTGGAGCCATAGAAGAAGAACCCGAAGGATGGGATTTATTTAAAGGGAATTTTGTAGTCTCATATTTTTGAGATTGTATATTTACTAAATATTGGGATGATTGTACAGCTAACAATCCTCCAAAAGGATTAACCCCAGCTATTCCTGGAATTTAGTATCACACGTATATCCCTCTAGGGATTAAATTTAACCAGCATATGTCTGGGCATATGTTATCAGTTACTCATCGTCTAAACGCTATGCATGCTCTCTGTTGCGAAACTACTCTGATTTGTAAACACCATCACTCTGATAATTACATGCCAATTAGTTTAATAAGAGATATAGGAACATAATTGGACACCATAATGGACATAGGAAATAGAGGCATTACAATAAGCCGACACACTCATTCACAAAATCAAATCAAAAGCACACATTGTTTCTTCCACATCATTCACTGATTTACAAGCACAAAACCGAAATAAGCACAATTAAATACTTAATAATAAGAGCAATAATAATAATTCATAAACATCGAATATCAAGTGATGAAATTACTACTACACAGCCCTCTCTTCAAGATTCAACACTTCATAAGGTGCTTTCTTACACCGGGTATGTGAATGTTGGATATGTATTGCTCCCAATTTATGCTTTGCACATCAAATCCGAAGTTCTTCATCTCTTCAGTTGACATTTCTCCATATAGCCTCTGGGTATTTCCATTATCAAACCTACATAAGAAACCACAGTGCGCACAATTCTTCAAACTATAGAATACAGTTTTTCTCTGCACAAGCTGAACATCTTTTTTCTGAATTGAGAACACACACACACACATATGGTCAAAATCATGGTAATTAGAATAACAAGAAGAAAATAAAGGAAAGGGCAGTGTGCTTATTGATAAACTACCTCCGGTTCTTAATATTAGACCCAGTTGACTAATTTGGGCTTGTTTGAATTTACGCTACAAAAGCACGTTAATGTAAGCAGAGACAACTCATCTTACATAGTTACCTTATACTCTATATATCACGTTGGAAAAAACATCTTCTAGTACTAATCCAAATAGACACTTTGATGATAATAAGAAAGTATAATAAATTACTTAATTATAGCTTATGTCACATAATCCCTCCAAAATACTTGTGTATCATTAAAATAAATATAAGTTTATAAGTCAGGAAAATTAGTTTGGAGAAAAATAATAAATGGAAATACTTTAAAGTTATTTATTGAGCTTAATTTCTTAATATCCCCAAATTAGTCAATTATGTCTTATATTCAGAACCATAGGTAGTAGAAGATAGACATATTTGAGAATTTTGCTTACCATGCTTTATAAAACATGTACGGCTCATAGATCTTGGCCAAGTGAATAAAATGCTGCGCTTTCATTGTTGACTTCTTTTGGAGGGTTTTATGGCGATTTGGTTCAAGCTTTGTTGCATGCGACAATCCAGTTTGCTTAGCCATCTCCATTGGGATGTAAGATGAGAAGTCATCCAAGCAGTTGAAGAAGTTCATCTTCTGAATGAGACTTTGATTCCCAATATTTTTTGAGGGTTGTGCCAATGGAAAAGACTTGAAATGGCTACCAGCATAATCAAACACAGCTCCAAGTGAAATAGGGTTTGCCACGGAAGATCCAATGTGGTACACATTTAAATCTGGTGATGCTGCAGCCCCATGTTTTGCAATTGCTGCCATTGTGGCATTCACAACCATATCTACTGGAATCTGCATGCATTCCATTGAACCATTAATCTTTTGGCTAAAAATTTAAGTGTTATATAGCATAAAACTTAAGTCCATTTGTTTTTCTTTATTAAGTTTAATTCTTCATTCAAATCTTGCGATGTTTGGTAGATTGGACAAAACTTAGGTTAATTTCTCTAATTACACTTGTTTTGTTTTTTGTTATTGTTAGTTGATAAAATGCATATGTGACCTTGTAATAATTCACCTATGACCACTTGTAAATTTTTGTATCTACTGATATAATATAAATGAGGATTTGTAAACTGTAAAACATATAAACACATTTGTTATTTTGCTATTGTTAATTGTAAAAATGTATATGTGCAACTATAAATGCACCTATAGATATCAGCACTTGTTATTTTAGTATTGTTAGTTGTTAAAATTCACCTATGAACTTGAAAAAGGTTATAAACAAAGTGACCTAAGTTCCTTATTAATAACGGCCAAAAGAAATTTGAAATTTTATCTATATGAATTTTTATTATTAAGAAAAGTCTAAATGGCAATATTAGATTGAAGAATGAGACCTATTAGATATAAGCAAATGGGACCTATGTTTTGTCTCTCTACATACATATTACTTTGATAGCTGCCTGCCACCCTGTCTTCAAAGTCATATTTAACACTAACTAATACAACAATTAATGCAGATAAAGTTAGGTTAAGCCCCAAATGAATGTAGATAAAGATATATAATCTAATACGTACATACTTGAAACTTGAGTCATTAAGCTGAGCTTGAGCAGAGTATTGATATCTGTTAGTAAACTTAACCTACATCTGTACATAGTAATGTACGTACATATTGTTAAAATGGAAAATTGACATAACCATTATTATTTGTGAATGTGGCCTGACCATTTTTTTGTTTGAACAGCAGCTTACCATATTGATTCTACGTACATACTAAAACCAAGCCTTTTTTTTTTCCTACTAGGATTGACATCTGTTAGAAAATTTAGCCTACACATGTACATATTGACTTTAAAATGGAAAATTAACCTAAACGTCTTTTATTGTTTGTGAATGAGGACTTACCACATCTATAACTGCATTCGGGTCTGCAAGAAATCCTGGAAGTTGACCCTTCCCATAACTAAATATAAGTGGATCGAGAACTCTGTTTTATGATGAAAGAAAACAATAACATGTGATAAAAAGAGCACAGATAAATGCAATTAATGATTAAAAAATAATTATTATGAGTTACATTTTACTCTTGTGGTTTGGCTTGAAATTAAATAAAATAATTATTATACCTGTATCCTTGAATCCAACCAGGGAAAGGTTGAGAATAAGAGCTTTCAACCACAGAGGGACGAAGAATGACCATTGGTATGCCATCTCTGAAGCTGTTTATTAACATCTCTCCCATAGCCTTTGTGAATGAGTACGTGTTTGGCCATCCATACATATTTGCCCTTTCCATATATATATATATATATATGTATGTATGTATGTATATATTTATAATCGTCACAATACTCTTAACAAAAATTAGTCATGAGCCAGATAATTAACTTGATCTTCAATTTTCATGTAAAAATATGCATCCCTAGTACGTACCTCTTAACGCCCAACTCTTTCATCTTCTGAGTAGCTTGATTCTGTTTGACTGAATTGACCATTTCTGACGCCAACTTTAGTTCAAAATCTATATCTTTTTCTGTGATTACCCTAACTCTTCCTTGTCCGGTGTAAAGTGGCTTCTCCATGATTATCCCTTGTCTTTCTCTATCACTAACATAAGCTGAATATCACACACATACACAGGATGTATAAAGTTCACTTATTTATATAAAATAAAATAATTAAATATTACAGTATGTTCTAGTCTCAAACCTGTTGATATATGAAAGAAAAGACAAAGATTCTTGCATTTCGTCGCAAAGTTTAGAACACGAAAAGGTCCTTTGGTATTCGTGTTGAGGTCCACTTCGTACCTGAAAGTGAATTAATTCACAACACAGATTTAACAACAGAAACGTAACAAGAAGAGTTGGAATGGTGAATTGGGAGATGATAATCCTCTCCTTTTCACTGAAAATAATTAACACTTTCACATAAGAAATAGAAAATAAATGTTAAAAATAAAAAAGGAACATTAAAAATTGCGTTTTGATGAACATCAAAACAGAGAAATGGTTGTCCTTAACCGTTTATCGGTCTATGTATCAAGTCGATAAATAAGGTACTAAGTAATCACAAGCATTGCATGAAAAGATAAATCCGGGTAATTAAAGCATGTTTTGAAGAGATATAAGTAGTACTTATAATCAAATCCTTCTCTTATCTAGTTTCTAGCTTTGTTAATTGCCTCTGACTAAATATAAAAGTTCTTATTTATAGGTGAAATAGGTAATAAACAGGCATATGTCTTATCTTCTTCAGCAATTTCACCTTCATTTGAGGAGCGTTCTGAAACTCGATCAGCCAAACTTCTTTAAGGCTTTGATGTTTATTTTATACCTCGTTGAGGTTAATGAAACTTTTTTTAAACATTCTAAGTTGTTGAAATTAAATATATATTTTTCAATTCATTTTATGGCAATTATATATTTAGAGTGGTATATGTGATTGATTTACCACAACTGTAACACCCCAAATTCCATACCTCAAAATGTGTCGATTGACACTTGGTTTTAGAAAAAAAATCGACAAAGTTTGAGGTGCTACCATTCAGAGTAATGCGGAAACGGAGAGCATGCGCTTATATTTGGATGACGAGTAACTGATATAAAATGCCCATACATATGCTGATGTCCCGACATAAGCTGATATATTAAAAATTATCCCGAAGGGATATTCGTGTGATACAATAGTACAGAGCTGTATAATTACAATCCTTCATGATAACTATACAATCTTCAACCAAGCTGTAGCTAGACTTGGGGCAATGAACCTAACTCCGTTAATCAAACAATTTGGTCAGGCCGGTGTCTAGTAGAAGTCTCCCCGAATTCACGGCGACTCACTGACTGAACCACATAGACGAACCTTTTCTAGACACCAAATGGTTTGAAGTAACCTTATTAGATTCATGCAAGAAGGTAGGCTCTGTTAAACTTCTTCTGGCATTTGCTTTGACCAATGCCTTTTAAATAGCTCCATCTATCAGTGCCTCTTCATGGCTCTATCTACTGGTGCCTTCTCTGTTCCAGGTTCCTTTCCTGAGCTTTAGTCAATTTTGAGGTCTAATACCCATCGGACCTCAGGTAACAGTTAACCTCATATGAAAAGTATAACCAGTATATATGACAGATATTCACACTTTAGAAAAACAATCAATCATGAATCAACCAATCATATCAAACCCATACAAGACATATGAGAGTTAAAGTTACTGTACACAAACGTACCTTTCACTATGTAATGGCCAAACGTCTGGCCTTTTGATCCGACTCCGGACTTCCCGGATATCCTATACGTTATCGTCAGATTATTATATGATATTTGATAAATATCATATTGCTTAGAATAATATCCTAAGGGTTTAATTTACCTTTCTACCTTTGGTGGATTTATTATTACAACTTTTCCCTCACATTTTCTAAAAAAACGCTATGCTGAATTTCTAGGCAGAATTTTCGGTTAACTTCACAAAATCATAATTTAATCTACAAAAATAGAAATGAGGATCAGTAAAATTCCTCAGAATCCTTAGGATGTCTATTTTTGAGTAAAAATACTTATTTTACCCAGAATTTAAGAAAAAGTCCCAGTTTTCACGTTTTCATACTCTGCCCAGAAAATTTCCCAGAAAACGTAGCCTTTATTCAAGGATTTTTATCTCTTTGTAAAAACTTCAAAATGACACATTCTAGGTATATTTGGAAATCTCTATATGTCTACTTTAACCATGAATATTTTCAGAATTAATTAACTTCATTTTCAACATAAAATTATGGCGTTTATGCCACTGGTTTCAGAAATTCCTAACCGATGAATTTTTGCCAGAGCTTCGCTACTTTGCTTTTCAACTCCCAAAAATTTTGCTATACCATATGGCTCATCTAATTTTTGAAATACCACTATTTTTAACTATAAAAACATGATATTAAATTACTCTAGCATATTTAAGATCAAAGCTACTTCTATATAAGAAATTAAGAACTAGAACTCAAAGAACTTACTTGCAAATGCTAGACTCCTTCAAGCTACTTCCCACTCAACCTCACTTCTCTCTAATTACAGATTTCTCTTGCTTGTTTTGGTGTGAAGAATGAATGAATACAAGGTGCCTATTTATCGGAAAAGCTATGGCACTCTTGGCTCCAAGAATGACATTGGTGGCTTCTCCCCCTTCATGCATTCTCAAGATCTTAGGATTTAGTTTGTAGTCTAATCCAATTCCCTAACTATTTTTGTGATTCTTAAACATTATGGCTTAATTAGAAGTATTTAATTACCCCTTCTTCATTTTAGAATTTATTGTATTTGTTAGGTAACCATTAAGATGATAATTCATCCTAAAAATGGTGTTTTAGGTGTTATTGAATTTATTTGATTGGCTACTATATTAATCATGATCATTAGTAATCATCTTTATGCTAATCTTGGCCCTTCATTAGCCATTGGTCTTTAATTAGGGTCACACATCCCAATTTAAGACATGCTGTTAAATTAATTATGAAAGTTTATGAAATTAATCTAATTAATGTAGATTTAATTATCTACTAATTTTTGGTAATTTTCTTTAATTGGATTAATTATTTTCTCACAACTTTTGAGTTTACTTTGGTCATTTATGCATCATGCATTAATTTAATAATCTTAGGGCAACTTAGGGTCCCTAATATAATATTGGATTTTTGCCCCTTTTATTTCCAAGGAAAATAATGAAATAAATTATTAAAATTAGAGACAACATACTTTCCTATTTTAAATAGGTATTAATTCCCAAAATATCATATTTAGGAGAAATACAAATCTTGGGTATTACAACAACATTGGACAAGCTCCTATGAAAAAGAGGGGGTAAATGACACAGATCATCTCTTTATTTTTGCATAGTTGAAATATATGGAAGATTTGTATAATTACAGTATGAGACAATAAAGAAACTAGTCAACAAAGAGTGTTTGTATAATTTAATGTTATGGGATGTGTTCTGCGAATGTTAACAAAAACAAGTATATATGTATAATTACTTGTAGAATTGTCTGATCCAAATTAGCTAGGATGGTCCAAATTTTTCCTAGAATTTTTATTGCAATATTTCAGGTAAAAAGAAAATTCAACCGAAACTTGAGAGGATTTCTTAATAATATTTCATACTTTGATAAGATGTTGATTTATACCGTAATGTAGAAAGAGATTTCCTTATCAAGTAGGAGGAAAGGGAAATGAGTGATAAAAACGAAATCAAAAAGCACACTGTAATAACCCTCTTTTATGTAGATTATTATATGAACCTAATTACATTTTATATTATTGATATACATGGAATTTTCATGAAAAATAAGACAAATGATATTTGTTTTAAATTGATTGGCTAATAAGGATTATTATTGTGAGAGGGCCACATGGAAAGATGAGTAATCATGAAGGGGGACACCTAAGTAGACACATGGAAGAGAGGCAATTGTGCAAGGGACACCTAAGCACCCATGTGGCAAAACAATATTTAAAGGAGAAAAGTTGGAGACACATATGCATATTCAATCAATTAAGGGGACACCTAAGCTACTTAAGTGGCAACACACAAATTAAAGAGGAAAAATATGGGGGACACTTGGACATATTTTATACCTAACTTATGCCACCTAACACACCTTAGCCATTAAGCAAACATTATAGCCACAAGAATAAAGCACATGATTAGAATGCACATTTGACTCAAAAAAGAAGGACCCAAGTGGCGTGAATGCATGGAGGGAGGAAAGAAAATCAGATTTTATCCCCAAAAAATAAGAGAAATCTAGAGAAAAACACAAGGTGCATTACCTCTATAAATAGGACCACACTCTCACCATTCTTGGCATGCAAGAAGCACCACCTACACTAAAGAAGAGAGAGAGAGAGATAGGGGAGTGTTGTGAAGATCATAAGCATGAAGAATTTCAAGAGAAAAAGAGGTAAGGAAGTCATGAGAATTATTTTATTTTATTTCTCTCAAATTCATACAAGTATGTTTAAGTCTTCAATTAGTAATCTTGTATGATATTATGGAAGTTCTAGCTATAATCACAAGGAAGACCAAGGTGAAGTAGCCAAAGAAGATAGAACTTCAAGCAAGTAAGTTCTCTTCTCTAACTTCTTGAAGTTTTGCAAAAGTTTAAGGAAATTTTAGGTGATAGCTAGAACTCAATGACATAATTATATTTTGGTGATTTTTATGGTTTAAAATTGTTTAAAATGAATTTTTTTTTTTATGAGAAAGAGTATGGAGTACAATTTAGGAAGCAAAAAGCATGAATATATACAAATAAGGAGGTAGAAAAACCAACAGGGGTATTTTTGGAAACTGGGAATTTTTCACATGTTTCTGGGTTAAGCAAGTATTTTTAGACAAAAATAGACATGTCAAGGGTTATATAGATTTTTGGAACACCTCAATCGGAATTTTTTACAATTAATTATGAATTTTTGAAGTTGGGTCAATTTCAGGAATTTTTCTGCACTATGTGCGAAAATGAGAAAATATTCACCAAGAAGGAAATACTCATTAATAAAGGAAAATTAATGGGTTATAAAGTAGGAGGACCCTTTTTGAAAGTATATAATTATAAGGAAGAAGTTATATTAGCGGTGACACTGTTGTATTATCTTATTTTAGGTCTATCATTCTTACATAATAGCTGGGTCTTTGTTATTTCATTAATCGACTACTTGCAGGTAGTAACCTTAATACTCATATAATTTGTGTGACTTGTCTATGTATGTTTTACCTTGAAATTACATACATTTGGATATCATTTATTTTCCAAGCGCTTTGGATACCGGAACCGCTGTGTGCGACCTTGGCATGGTTATGTGCCTTATTTAACCAGTGCATGTTATATGCGGCTGCTTGTTCCGGTTTAGGCTGTATATCTCACTGTGTGCGACCTATGAATTCTGTACGTTTATGGTTTTCTTACATACTCTGTGCATGCTTTGTATATGAAATTAATGGTTACTCTTGGATTCATTTATGAATCCCAGACTATTATAAGAATACAGGAAATGCTTCTAGGACGGGACAGGAGGCTAAAGGTAAGACGGGAGAGCTTGATTGAAGATTGGTGATGCATGGTGGCAGTTTTTTGTTATTACACATTTAGTTTTGGATGACTGTATATTAATAGTTATTTTGGGACATTTATCTGGATGATTGTATATTAACCCTTGAAGGGACTTATTTTGTTTAGATATTTACTTTATCAAAATTATTTTGTCCAAACTATTCTCATTGTTCTACTGCGTGAATACTCTAATACGTATTTATTTACTCGAAAGAAAAAGGCACTCTACCTGCCACCTGAAAAGGTGAGGCCGGTAGGAGTGTAACACACACATTGTTTCTTCTACATCATTCACTGATTTATAAGCAGAACACCGAAATAAGCATAATTAAACACATAATAATAACAGTAATCCTAATAATAATTCATAAATATCGAATATCAAGTGATGAAGTTGCTATTATACAGCCCGCTCTTCAAGATTCAACACTTCAAAAGGTGCTTTCTTACCCCTGGGATGTGAATGTTGGATATGTATTGCTCCCAATTTATACTTTGCACATCAAATCCAAAGTTCTTCATCTCTTCAGCTGACATTTCTCCATATAGCCGCTGGGTATTTTCATTATCAAACCTACATATGAAACCAGAGTACGCATAATTCTTCAAACTATAGAATGCGATTTTTCTCTACACAAGCTGAACATCTTTTTTCTGAATTGAGAATATATGTTCGTATGTATGTATGTATGTATGTATGTATAAGATGCTTAAAATCATGGTAATTAGAATAACAAGAAGAAAATAAAGAAAGGGTAGTGCGCTTATTGATAAACTACCCCCGGTTCTTAATATTGTACCTAGTTGACCAATTTGGGCTTGTTTGAATTGGCGCTATAAAAGCACATTTACGTAAGCCGAAACAAAATTTTTCTCACATATTTACCTCATACTCCATAAATCATGTTAGAAAAGCATTTTCTACTACTAATCCAAACAGATACTTTATTTAATTATAGCATATATTACTTAATCCATCGGAAATACTTATGTGTGTCATTAAATTACATATAAGTCAGAAAAATTAGTTTGGAGAGACATAATGGATAAAAACATTTTACAGTAATTTATTTAACTTAATTTCTTAATATCCACAAATTAGTTTACCGAATCTTATATTCAAGACCAGAGGTAGTAGAAGATGGACATATTTGAGAATTTTGCTTACCATGCTTTATAAAACATGTATGGCTCATAGAGCTTAGCCAAGTGAATAAAAAGCTGCGCTTTCATTGTTGACTTCTTTTGGAGGGTTTTATGGAGATTTGGTTCAAGCTTTGTTGCATGCAACAATCCAGTTTGCTTAGCCATCTCCATTGAGATGTAAGATGAGAAGTCATCCAAGGAGTTGAAGAAGTTCATCTTCTGAATGAGACTTTGATGCCGATTATTATTTGAGGGTTGTGCCAATGGAAAAGACTTGAAATGGCTACAAGCATAATCAAACACAGCTCCAAATGAAATGGGGTTTGCCACAGAAGATCCAATGTGGTACACATTTAAATCTGGTGTTGCTTCAGCTCCATGTTTTGCAATTGCTGCCATTGTGGCATTCACAACCATATCTACTGGAATCTGCATGCATTCCGTTGAATCATTAGTCTTTTGGCTAAAATTTAAAGTGTGTTATATAGGATAAAACTTAGGTCCATTTGTTTTTATGTATTAGGTTTAATTCTTCCACACACAAAAATCTTCCCATGTTTGATATTATTATTAATAGGCCAAAACTTAGGTCAATTTCTCCAATTACACCTATTTTTAGTTTATGAATGCATATGTCCGTGCACTTATAATAATTCACTTATGAACGCTTTTAAATTTATGTATCAGATCATATAATATAAATTAGGATTTGTAAATTGCATACATATGGGCACTTGTTATTTTACTGTTATTAGTTGTTAAAATGTGTATGTGTGTACTTGTAAATGCACCTATAAAATATAGATACTTGTTGCCTTATTATTGTTAGTTGTTAATTGACAAAATTGTTATAAATAATTTGACCTTAGTTCTGTTCTTATTAATAATGATCCAAAAAAATTTGATATTTTATCCATGCGAATTTTTTACTATTAAGAAAAGTCTACATTGCAAGATCTGATTGAAGAATAAGACCTATTAGATAAAAAGCAAATGTACCTATGTTTTAATTTGTGTGTGTGTGTGTGTGTGTGTTATTTTGATAGCATGCATGTCACCCGGTATTCAAAGTCATATTTAACACTAACTAATACAGATAGAGCCAGGTTAAGCCCCAAATAAATGTAGATTATCAAAACATATTCATCTACGATGTACATACTTGAGACTTGAGTCATTAAGCTTGAGCAGCATATTAATATCTGTTAGTAAACTTAGCCTGTACATATGTACATATTGATTTTAAAATGACAAAAATTAACATAAGCCTTTATTATTTATGAATGAGGCCTTACCACATCTACAACTGCATTAGGGTCTCCAAGAAATCCTGGAAGTTGACCCTTCCCATAATTAAATATAAGTGGATCAAGAACTCTGTTTTATGATGAAATGAAAAAAAAAGTACAATTAATGGATTAATAAATAATTATTTTGAGTTTCATTTTATTCTTGTGGTTTGACTTGAAATTAAATTAAATAATTATTATTACCTGTATCCTTGAATCCAACCAGGGAAAGGTTGAGAATAGGAGCTTTCAACCACAGAGGGACGAAGAATGACCATTGGTATGCCATCTCTGAAGTTGTTTAGTAACATCTCTCCCATCGCCTTTGTGAATGAGTACGTGTCTGGCCATCCATACATATTTGCCCTTTCCATATGTGTGTGTGTGTGTATATATATATATATAGCCAGATAATTAACTTGATCTTCAATTTTCATGTAAAAATATGTATCCCTACTACGTACCTCTTAATGCCCAACTCTTTCATCTTCTGAGTAGCTTGATTCTGTTTGACTGAATTGGCCATTTCTGACGCCAACTTTAGTTCAAAATCTATATCTTGTTCTTTGATTGCCCTAACTCTTCCTTGTCCGGTGTAAAGTGGCTTCTCCATGATTATCCCTTGTCTTTCTCCATCACCAACATAAGCTGAATATCACACACATACATAGAATGTATAAAGTCCACTTATTTATATCAAATAAAATAATTAAATATTACAGTATGTTCTAGTCTCAAACCTGTTGATATATGAAAGAAAAGACAAAGATTCTTGCATTTCGTCGCAAATTTTAGAACACGAAAAGGTCCTTTGGTATTCGTGTTCAGGGCTACATCGTACCTGAAAGTGAATTAATTCACAACATAGATTTAACAACAGAAACGTAACAAGAAGAGTTGGAATGGTGAATTGGGAGATGATAATCCTCTCCTTTTCACTTGTCTTTTTTATTTCATTATTGTTGGATTAAAGGGATGAAATTTAGTATTTTATAAAATTATTATTATTATTTTACATTAAAAATGTATCAACAATTTAAAATCATAAAAGTTTATTTGAATATAGTGTTAAAATTTGATGTGAACCGTTCTCTAATCACAACTGTAGACTATTATTAAAACATTTTATGAAGTATACTTTTTGTTTTCAATATAACTGGGAACAATTCACATTAAATTTTAAAAGTTTAAATTTATTTATATATTGGGAGAATCCCATTTAAATTCATTTGATATACTTAAATCTAGATTCAGACTTGCACTTTTAACAAATTTTTAATGAAGCCAAGAGGCCTCGTTAGGGATTTCTGAATATTGTTAAAAGACCATAGTGCCCCTTTAATTAAAATGATGAGAGAACATTCCATCATATTATGATCAGGAAAAAAAGAGAAAGGGTAAGATGAACCAGCGCTTTTGAGTGACAAAACCAAAGAATCAAAGTATAGAATAAGTAGAGAGATCTCAGCCAACAAAGAAAATCAAAGGGTAAGTTTTGGCAATTTCTCATTAACCCTAATGCCAGAGTATAGTTATTGCTGCATGATGGAATGATTGAAAGCTTCAACACATTTAATAAAACGCTTAACCCTAATGCCAGAGTATAGTTATTGCTACATGATGGAATGATTGAAAGCTTTTTTTTTTTTTTTTTTTTTTTTTTTTTTTGAACAATGATTGAAAGCTTCAACACATTTAATAAAACGCTTTCTGCAGATTTGGGGAAGTCGTCCTAAAGGCATAAGAGAAATATATTTAATTATAATAATAAATAATTAAATAAAATAATGAGGAGCACGGTGATTGATGAGTTCATTGGATGTTGCATACTGTGGATGATTTTTTTATGGGAGCTCTCGGACGATATTCTAGTTAATTGGTTACATCAATAGATGTTTAGTTAGCAAACATGATCTTCGGGAGGGTGTTTTGATACCAATAGATGTTGCTTCTTGTGGGAGGGGTTTTAGTTATTTAAGTAAGAGGTCTCAAATTCGAATATATATGTGAAAGCAAAAAACAATTTTTGGAAAATCACCTACCCTAATTAAGCCCTGCAATACGCAAATCTAACTCAAACTTTATATCTATGTACCAAACACACTTTTATAATATAATTCCATTAAATTTTTTTTTTTTTTTTTTTTTTTTTTTTTTTTTAGTCTAGTTATGTTTCTTTTTTTTTTTCAGTTTCCTTAAAAAACTCTCTGTCATACAAAACAAAGGCTTGATAGATTGGAGGTTATTGAGACAAGACTAATGCATCAAGAATACGGTTTTGGTGTAAATTATTTGGACTAGTCCATATGAGATTTGATAGTCCCAATATTGTTTTTTATACATCATTATTAAATTAAATTATTATTTTTATGAAAATCATCGATAGTTATATAACAAATTATATTGCATGTTATTTTAAGATGATAATATTAGATGTTAATTTAATAAATTATTAAATTTCTCGGAAATACAAAATAGAAGGAGATATAGTTATATATGACAACTCAGACCTTATTTGTAATTTAATGTCAAACAAAGACTTTATGAAAAAATTTAAAATCTAGGGGGTTTTGTTACTAAAAATTGAAGGCCTTAGTATTGACCAAGCAATTATGTGCCATTAACTATCTAATCAGATCCAAATGTTATTCTCCTAGTTTTTTTTTTCCCCTTGTAACATTGTGGAGTTAATAAAGATTCCTAGTTGACTACTATAATATTTTTTATTTACAAAGGCTTCCTTAAAAATAAAAAGTTGTTCTCGCAAAAAAAGCAAAAAATTTTATCTTTTAATTGATTCTTTCAAACGATATATATCAAATTCTATAATTACCTTTCATCAAACGCGGTACTGGCTGCTGAATTTACAATGACGTCCACTTTCGCTGCAATTTCTTTTGCTATGAGAGGGTCCATTCCAAGATCTGATTCGCAAACACATCCAGGCACTGCCACCAGCTTGTTCATTAGGTAGCCTTTGTAGCTTATTCCGTACACTTCTTCAAGGCTCTTCATCAGTTCAGATCCTATGATCTGTGCATTAAAAGTGATGGGTGATGCTGATATTATATATATGTGTTTATATATATGTGTGTGTGTGTGTGTGTAATTTATAATGAGATCTATTAATATAGCAACATATTTTTCAAATTTCACATAACAAAAAAATCATAGACTAGAGACTCCATCTTTAGATTAAAAATTAAATAATTCAGATTTAATATTTTATAAAACTATTAATATATTATTTTATAAATTAATTTTCTTTAATTTTGTCAAAATTGCAGTTATGAATCGTAAGTAGATCAAATTTTAACAGTTAAAAGTTATTTATGTTTAAAATAATACTTTAATAAAATATTAAATTTGAACCATCCATTTTTTTAATCTATTGATGGATATAAAATTCTGAAGGAAAAAAAAAAAAAAAAAACAAGAAGGAAGAAAATGGGAGAACTCAAATCCAGTATAAGGGTACGGTATTCTACAAAAATAAAAATAATTAAAACTCTCTTTGAAACTCAAGCTAAGCTTCTCCCCTTCCAAGTGCTCTGTCGTCAGCATATCATATATTATATAAATTAATAGCAAATTTTATATTAAAATTGGAAAACAAACATTAATAACCCTAAAAATAGACTTATATTTAGGACAAAAATTTATTCCATAATAGACTTATAATAAGGCACTGAGTGTTACTTCATTTTTCAATCTGTTTAAAGCTGCTTCCTTGTCTTTTGCTTTGATCAACACATAAATTTGCCCCACATCAGGTGCCGTCCTCAACATCTTCTCAAGGAAAACTGCAACATTGGAACAACACAGTTAAACCTCTCCAACAATATATATTCGTTTTGACGATAATATTACTTGTATGATTACTTCTTACGAGAAAATTTGATTAATCTTATTCACAAAAAGGCTTTTGTTTTTTGACATTAGGAAAGAAATAGTAGAAATAGTGCAAATTAAAGCAAGTGCATGTACCTTTCGCAACAAAACCAGTAGCACCAGTAACAAGATAGTTCTTTCCCTGAAGAAACTTGGAAATACCAATTCCATGACCATGTTTCCTTTCTGAGCCACTTTCTCTGATCGGACTTTGAACAACACAATTAATTTTCGCATGCTTGTTCTTCTTATCATCAAAGAAATAAGTTTTCATATTGCTGCGTGTCTTAGTACTAATGATGGTTTGGGGAGGTTCATAATGTATTGTTTGAGGTTTCAGAAGTGGAAAGGAAAAGCTGTTATTGAGGCAAGAAGAAATCATTTTGGCTTCAAAAGCAAAGGGATCGATATGTGAGAGATAGATGGGTACTCAAAAGTTTTTGGCTTCGGCACGATCGAGTATGTGAGTGAGGAAGTTGGAGCAACCTCACTTTAATAGAACTTTTAGCTATGGGTCCCACTATATTTTGAGAAAGTTTGGTGAGATCTTATTTAATGTCATTGAAGTGATGAGACTCTCTCAAGTTCTCATGAAAATATAGACCGTTCGGTTCATAGTAAGTCTCTTCTTGCAGGCTTGTTTGGGATAGTGGTTGAAAAAATGACTTATAATCAATCTGACTAATAAAAAAGTCAGATTAGGTAAAAATCATATTGTAAAATGTGATTTATGTTTGGGTATGCGTTAGCATAAATAGCTTTTGATATTTAAACTTATAGTTAATCTGAAATATTTTTCAAGATACTGAATGGTACTAAAAATATAATTCAATGATCTTGAATGATACTAAAAAATACTTCATGATCTTGAAAAATTATTTAGGATCTTGAAAAAATTAATTTTAGTATTAGTTAGTACCCTAAAATATTTTTTAGGGTACAAAATGGTACTAAAAATATACTTTAGGATACTGAACGGTACTAAAAAATTACCTCATAATCTTGGTCCATAAGTCCAATTTGGAACAAAAGCTCCCAAAGTAACTGTTCAAATAAGTTACTTTTAATCTATAAATCCGATTAAAACAACTTTTCGACCAAACATGCATTTTCCAATAAGTTCAATTCAAATAGTGCATAAGTCTGATTGAACTCTCCAAAAGTCATACCAAACATACACAATGAAATCCAAAATCCTTGACATTAGTTGTATTCTTTGTGCTTGTCCCCTTTCTGCGTGTTTTCTTCTTTGTGCCCATTGGATTCAATATCTATGCTCATCTCATCCAAATTCGTGTGATCCTCATGTCATCTTGGGATAAAATGAAAACTAGATTAATAAAAGTAAAGCAGTGCTAACCTAGGTCGATCTCTCATTACAGAGCCTACTTAACTAACTCCTAAGCTAACTAAACTATCAAAATTGCCAATTAAAAAGGTAGAGTCGTTTCATCTTCAGCTACCAAAACTACTTTGCTAATTGCTAATTTAATATGACCTTTTTCCCCCTATAAACGCTCTAATCATTTTTCTTAGTTTTCTCCACTCTCTTTTATTTATTATTAAAGGAGCATCAATATAGGTAAATTAAGAAAAGATTGAAAAGTATGAGAAATAAATGTTACATTTAGGATCAATATCAACTTCTCAATTAGTAATCCATACATTAAAACACATTAAAAACAGGATGGATTAATTTTTCAAAATAGCAGTGGCCTACTTTAGTTTCAAGCATCCCCTTGCATATATTACTCAGCTATATACATTATATTATAACCATAAACATGTATACTCGACCATCAAAACCTAGAACAACAAATTAAAGCATAAAAACAGTAAGCTAACGAAAATTCAAAATTCATATGTACTAGTATTGAGAGAACAAGCAACCTAGGTAAACAAAATTTAACAACACACATTATGGGAGAATTCTTGATTGAGAATGAAGGTAGACTGAAGGAAAAAAAATTGGAGAATAAAAGGTACAGATGAATTAAAGGAGGAGTAATGCGAAGTACTAGAGAGCGACGTTTGGAACACACTAAATAGGCCTGGATTTATATGCAAACTCAATTATCAGATAAAGTATAAACTGACACATCCCAATTTTGGCAGTTCGCACCAATATTCAGCACTTAGTTGACAAATTAATTCTTTAATAATGCAATTTTAAAAAAAAAAAAAAATCCTGAAAACCTCAATTGAAAAACCCAAAAGCTAATTTTGAAATCTTGGAAGCCTAAATTGGAATCACATTAAATAAGATTTTCTTTGTCATATTCATTCTTCCATCATTTTTAACTCTTATATAATACAATTTAGCTTTTGGATTGAGGTTTCAACATGAGGCTTTTCGTCAATATTTTTTTCGTCACAAAAGTCATATCCCTTCCAACAACAACCCCGTCCTTCTCCATCAATGATACTAATGTTACTATGACTGTGAATGATAAAGGATATTCGAGAAAAAAGAATGATAAAGGATAGTGTTTCCCTTCTTCTTCTTCTTCGTCCTTCTCCATTCAATGATACTAATGTTTCTTCTTCTTCTTCTTTTGGCCAGAGATAGCGTTTCACCTTCACAGCTACCAGTCTGGACATTATGTTCAAACATGGATATGGAGAAAACTAATACTACTCTGAAAGAGAAATATTGTATTGAAAATAAACACGTGTAAATACTCACTCTTATCTTTTTTACGAGAGCCAAAAATTTAAATTATTTTGGTTCTTTTTATAAGAACCCGACAAGAGTTGTCGAATATTTAATGAGCTTTTTTATTTTTATTCCTCATTAATTATATGCATTGCATTAGTTAAAAAATTTCTTCTACTTATACTTTCTTTATTTCTCTCTCTTCCTTACCCCTCATAAATAAAAGTATACTTGAAAACCAAAATTTATTTTAGACATACTTATTACTTTTAAATATTAAGCTCATTTGAAATAGTGATTGGAGCCTTCAAAATAGTTTCAATCGCAATCGTAAGTTTTACGACATACGAGATAAGTATATAAGAAGAGTTTTGAAATAGTTTTTCAATCGTAATTTCGATATATGAGGTAAGTATATAAGAAAGAGTTTTGGAGAAATCTTCTCCGATTTTGAGACTCCATAAATGATGTCAAACAAACACTTTCCAGGTAATTCAGTTATCAACATCTTATAAATATTTTATAAATAGAATAGGTGGGAGTACAATGTAACGTCTCCACTATTAGAAGGTGGGGACATTAAATAAATTATCCCTTTTTCGACCAAAAATAAAAAATAAAATTATCCCTTTCATGTTAACAACGAAGTCCGTGACAGTAGTACTGAAAAATCGTGAAGAAACCATTTGGCAGTTACTCTGGTGAGTATTATATGAATCGATCACTTCCTGCTCAAGCTCACATACAATGCAATCTCAAAGAAATAATTGACAAATTAATTCTTAAATAATACAACAAAGTAACTGAAAACCCCAAAAGCTAATTTTGAAATCTTGCAAGCTAAATTGGAATTATATTTAATTATCAGGATTTTTTTCACATTCATTCTTCCTTCATTTTTTAACTTGTATAAATTATTTTCCATATTAGCTTCTGATATTTTTAAATTAAAGAATGAATATGAACAGGGAAAAAATTCATAGTTTCTAACTTGATTAGCTTTTGGATCGAGGGTTCCACCTGGTGAGTATTATATGAATGAGGCTTTCTCGAATATTCAATGTGTATGAAATCTTGACTAGAATGTTTTCATTAATTAACTTGTTGATTATCAACAAAGAACCAACTATTACAGTATTTAATTAACATATCAAAATTTCACACAGTTGAAACTATTAAAGTATCGTTCTTTTTTATCGTCAAAGGAATCATATCCCTGCGAACAACTACCCTATAAAGTCAATTATATTAATTATGACTATGAATAGTATAGTATAGGGTTTCACTTTTAGAGCTACCTATCTGTACATTATGCTCAAAAATGGATATCCAGAAAATTAATAGCAGGCTTGATGTCAGATCATTTCCATGTTTGGCGTAAAGTTTTAAATTATTTCAGAAAGTGAAAGAAATGTTGTATATATATAAACATGTATAAGTACAATGTTAACGCTCCACTATTAAAAGGTAGGGACAGTTAAGTAAATTAAACACTTAATGTCTACAGTCAACATTGAATTCCATGACAGTACAGTAAAATTGTCGTTTTCAACTATTTTTTTGGTCAAAAAAATTGAAGAAGCTATTTTCCAGTTAGATATTGGAGTAGTTCCTATTATTGTTGTTAAACTCACGAGTTGACTATTTAAATTTATCGTTTTTTACGCTTCTAACTTACAAAACGACTCGAGTCGATCGATTGGTAAACTCGTCTAGTTGTAAACTCGGTTAAACTCACAAATTTATACACGAATTTACTATTTTTTCGTTTCTAGCTTACAAAACCGCGTTAACTTACTCTCAAACTCGTGTTAATTTTTTTGATTTGATCATGCTCGGTGGCTTTATATAGAAATTTTATAGAAATTTCTTTATTAAATATGAAAAATGATGAATGTTGATGGATTTAATTTCAATTATTTAGATTTAAAATATATGTAAATCAAATTGTTGTCATTTTTATAATTTAATTATTTAATTATAAACTAGTACCACCTATTTAATATTAAAAGTAAACTCTTACGAGTTTATAATTGAGTTACGATACGAGTTTATATTCTTGTCGCGAGTTTCTTAAACTCATGAGTTTGACAACCTTGGTTCCTACAAATGGCAAAAAGAGGAAATGATTTTAATGGAGGCAAGGCTTTATTAAAAATTTTATGCATGGAAATAGAAAGAAAGCATATGGGGATCGTGGAAGATTGATTCAAAAGAAACTTAATAATAAAAAAAGCTAAAGAGACATGGCACTTAAACTACTCTACTTTTTAAGGTATGCCTAAATATTAGTAATAAAAAGACCTTTCAATGTGCCTCTCGGTTTAGCTGATCCAAATCCTCTTAATACGGATTTTATATGATTTTATAAGGGTATAACCCTTTTAGGCTTACAACGTGAAATATTTTTGTCTTTTCTAATAAAATTCTTTTGAGGATTTGAATTTATATTCTCCTTTTTATGAATGTGAGGTTGCTTACTAGTTACCACTTCAACCAACAACTTATTGGTTATATTTGTGATTGTGCAATATAAAATGAAGCTAATAATACTATACATATAGGGAGACCTAATAAAAGCTCAACTAGATAAATAAAGAGGACAATGCATATGTTTATCATTCACCACATGCTTTTCATCATGATTAGAAGATTTTTAAGATAGACATTATAAAACAAGGTCAAAAATGAAAAGATAGATATTAAAAAAATTAATGGCTTCTCTCCGGGGAGACTAAACTAAAATCAGTATTATGATATAATTATATTATATTTCATACAAATACGTATCTCTCGTAATTTATTTTCACAAAACATGATGTCATGATGAGTCGTGACAGAAATAGAATCATTATCAATTACTCTCATCAACCAAGGTTTTTTAATGCATATAATGAGTGTAGTTTGCCCCTAGCATATATTAACATGTATTGAATATATTTTTTTCGTTGACAATGGGCTGATTAATGCAAATCAGATAGAATCACAACATAGACGTACCCTCCCCACCCCCTCAGCATCATCCCGCAGCAGGCCCTGCATGCCACCCGGTGGCTCTTCCAAGATATGGTTGCCGACAGCAAGACCCAATGCATGGGAAGCTAGGAAATCCGTGCACTGATTACCTTCACGATAGACATGAGAGATCGAGACCCGCCACTCCCGACCAAGACACTGTCTAATTGCCCTGACCAGACTCCCGTTAGCATTAGGCTGCTCATGTATTGATTATTGAGACAAATTAAAAGAATAGACATTTTATAACTAGATTTGCTTCCCCAACAAACATATATTTTTTCATTGATTCAGACCCATCCGCATTAACTGCAAAATTTATTGCTTGTGTTTGAATTCATCCCGTGCACAGGATAAGATTTTTATTGTTTTGTTTTTAATTCACACACAGTCACACACGCGAGTAACTTTATTTTTTTCCTAATTTGTTTAAGCATAGAAATTCTATTAAAACATATTTATATATAGAATATAATTATTTCTCATAACACTGCGGCATTATAGTAATTCTACCACTTCCTCAACTCTAATATAATCTCATCTCATGGATTCACATGAACTCCTCCCATTTCATGCTGGTAATAGGGATGGAAGATGGTTCTAATAAAAGTAACTAATTTGCTCATTAAAAAAAACTCTCGGGGTATATTTGCTACTTCCATGACAAAAATGATACCAAAAAGACTTAGGGTCTTTAATGCCCCTTACCATTACTTCCATGGCAAAAATGGTATTTAACCTTTAAAAAAAATAATATAATGTAACCTTCTAAAAATTAATATCAATAGTCTAAAAATAAACTATTTTTTTCAAAAATAATTTATAAATAATTTAAAAAATAAAATATGAATGGTCAAAATGTGGGTCTAACAACTAGAAGGGGGGGGAGACAAAAGAGGGTGGGAAGGAAAGAGGAGCAACTCTTCTAATGGCTTATTTTCTATATGACGTACATTTGCAGAAGTAAGATAGAAAAAAAGTCAAGTTGTAAATATAATTTGTGTTTGGAATGATGGTGGCAAAAATAACTTTTTTCCAAAGGAAAACGTGTTTGGGTTAGCAATTGAAAAGTGAGTTGAGATGAAAAATAAATAAAAATAACATGAATCTTATTGAATACTAAAATGCTTAATTATAATAAATATAAAATAATTAATATATTGTAAATGTAGGAATAAAAAAATATGTTAAAGCATAAAATATTAAATTTTTAACTAAATAATATTGGGAAAATTCCATTTAAATACCAAATGAATTTGCAAAACCCCGAAGTACCGCGAATTTGCAAAAAGACTTAGAGGTGACAAGGACCTTTGGGGGTTTTGCAAATTATAAATGACCATTTTGCCCTTAGGGTTAAATAATTAAAAACAAAAAACAAAATACCCCCCCCCGCGGTGGGCCCCACGGCCCGCGGCCACCACCACCACCGCCGGCGGCCACCACCTTCACCGGCGGTGGTGGCCGCCGGCCGCCGGCCGTGGGGCATACCGCGGGGGTATTTTTTTGTTTTTTTAATTATTTAGCCTAAGGGCAAAATAGTCATTTGGCGTGAATTTGCAAAACCCCCAAAGGTCCTTGTCACCTCTAAGTCTTTTGCAAATTCACGGTACTTCGGGGTTTTGCAAATTCATTTGGTATTTAAATGGAATTTTTCCAATAATATTCCTATATAATTGAAATTAAAAATTTATTCCCAAATTTTGTGGCCAGGGGCGAAGAAAAGCATCATACAATTGAAATTTGTGGGACCCATGATATAATAAATTAGCTTGTTTGGAGCTTCTAGGAGGACGAGACGGAAAGCAAACCTTACACCATGCCAAAAGCAGGGTCTGTGAGTGTCACCAGTGATGAAGTTTTCTTTTCAAAAGTCCAATGGAATAAAGTTAACTCAAACACCTCCTACTGGGTTTTTTCTTTTGGGTTTTTTCTTTATTGGGCTTATTTACCTAAAACGATGTCCAAGTTTTGGAGGGGGTAATCGGGGTCGGCCGTGAAGGGCCAAGACCTAACAGGGCCGGCCCTCCAGGGCCCGAAATAAGAAAAACACCTATTATTCAAAGCCCAGCTGGAGAGCACCAGGGCCAAGGCCGGCCCGCAGGGCCCGGAAATTACTATTCCAAATTTTAACTATTTTTTCTCCATTTTTCAAAAAATATAATTAGTAAATTACAACACTAATCATCCAATAAATAAGTAGTCACTAATTCATAATCAAAAGCAAATTATGTTCACAAATAACTCACATAAAACATAAAAGATATCACTGAGCGACATTAGTACGATGACTATTATTGTTGTCATCTTTGTCACTATCATCAATTTTAACGACATTTGATTGTTCTTCACTTTGAGTAGTAGCCTCGGGTGATGAGTAAGAATATCATGAAATTCTTCTCCCGCATCATGAACACATCCATAATCTTTATTTGCAACAAATAATAAATCAAATCATAAAATTAGAGTATAGTTATTATGTATTTGTAGTTAAATGGATAAATAACTCTATAACAAAGATAAAATATATATAAATTAATAAATTTAATAAGGAAAAAAAAAAGCTATAGTCCTACTGGGTTTTCGAGCCCTCAAGGGACTAATTTCAAATATCTTGTCTATTTTTTTTAAGCTCACAAGCTCTTAAAGGGTTACTTTCTTTTATCATTACTTGCCTATATTTTGTAGGGTTCATAGGCTTTACCATTTTATTTGAGACTCCAAACAAGCTCTTAAAGGGTTACTTTCTTTTATCATTACTTGCTCTATATAAATTTGTAGGGTTCATAGGCTTTAGACATTTTATTTGAATTAGGAGTTTGCTAGAGGTTAGGTTCGACAGTGGTTCTGTGGTTGGCTCCAACATACCAATTTTCTAGTCCATTTCTTTTGAGATGAAAGATGAAAAAGCATCCTTGGAGTCCAAAACATAAAACACCTCATTCTCCCAATAGGTGTGGGTCATAGTAGAAGGGTTGGTCTCTTGGCCATATCTACGCAAATTCTTGAGTTTGAGCCCGTATGATTATGAAGATGCCTTTAGAAGAGTTACCATTACTTGTGTCTGTCAATTCAATGATATGATTTGGGCAATATTTTCTCTGGTCCTAATTATAGGATAATATTTATAATTTAGTTTTGGTCCTAATTATAGGACAAAATTTTAATTTTTGTCAATTTCTTCCTAAAATATCCATATTTTATTCTCTCAAATGTGTTTAATTTTTAGTGAATATATATATGTAGATGTGTAGACTCTTCTCGTCAGTAAAACTTTTGAATTATTGGATTTTAGTTTATTTTTTAGTGAATATATATGTAGATGTGAATAATTTTTAGTGAATAATCTGTGTGCGCGCGCGCAAATATATATAGACACACACACACACAGGTGTGTGCGTGTGTGTGTGTTTGTGTTTGTGTGTGTACACAAATATATATAGACACACACACAGATATGTGTGTGTGTGTGTTTATACATGTATGTATATCTGTGTATATATATGTGTGTGCATGCATATGTGTGTTTGTGTGAGTGTGTGTGTGTGTACATAGATATATCTATATATATATATATATATATATATATATTTAGGGTTTATCGTTTTGTCATGTCACTTGATATAAGGTTATGTCAAGTCACTCCAAAACTAAGTCGTTTTAGGAGTTAGGAGAATTAATGAAGGGTCTTTTGATAAAATTAAGACCCTTTATTAATTCTCCTAACTCTTAAAACGACGTAGTTTTGAGGTTAGGGGAATTAATGAAAAGTCTTTTGGTAAAATTCATATAATAAATATAAAAACAAAAATATCAAAACACCCTTCATTAATTCTCCTAACTCCCAAAACGACGTAATTTTGGGATGATTTGACATAATCTTATGTCAAATGACATGACAAGTGTGTGTGTATGTGTGTGTGTGTTACAAGACACATATATGCATACATGTGTGTGTGTGTATTTATATGTAGATATCTAAGCACACACAATTCACTTTTACTCATGTCATTTTAAATTTATATAAGGACATTTTAGAAAAATGAGTAAAATTAACTGATCTAACTCATCTCCTTAATCTCCCAAAATCGGTTAAATATGTCATATAATTAAGATCGAAGGAGTATATATTTTTTGCCAGAGAAATATGACTTAGTCAACATAGACATATAAAAGAAAACTTCATTTTGCAGTTGCTAATGTTATTCCCTGATTTTGAGTTGGAAAGTGGACAACACTTGAAATGCCTGTAACAATACTCAACCATGCCTACTTGAATAATGGGCCCCAATTAAATTGTAAAATGGGCCTTATAATTCCAATGATCCAATCATGCCCCTAAAGATCAATATAATACAGGAAAACTTTGATTGCTTTGCTCTGCCATGTGAAATCTATGTACTATTCACAAATAAAAATATGTGATACATATTTAATTTCAGTTTGCCTCATATAAAATTTAAGAAATATTCCACATTGTCTACTTATATTATACCAGCCAATTGGAATTGAGTCTAGTAGAAAGAGTTAGTCATTTACAATATAATGAATCAATATCTAAAATATTGTTAGAAGTACTCACAACTAATACTTGATGTACCTCAAACATGATGCTCTTCAATGTAAAAATATTTTTTTTATTGTCATGTAAATTTTACGTGGATATTTTTTTCCCGAAAATAATATCTAAAAATATTTATATATATATATATATATATATATATGTACACACACATACTTCGAAAGCACAAAACAAACATTCTAAATAATACTACCACAATCTTAAATATAAGACATAGTTTGTAGTGCAATTTATACCATAAACTATATCTTATATTTAAGAGCAAATGAGTACTTCTAACGAACCAGAGCGATTGAAACTAGCACAGTCAACAAAGACAAAGAATATAATGTGGTGAGTGGAAATCATTATTGGATTTAGGTTTTGACTTTAAAGTGATTTGCGATAGGTGGGGCAAGGGTAGGGGTGGGAATAGGTCAGGTCTCTATCAGGCGGCCTACAGTTTGGTCTATTTAGGGCCTGATTAGGCCTGACCTGTTTGTTAAAAAGATCAGGCCAAGGCCTATTTAAAGGCTTGAATATGTAAATAGGTCAGGCCTAACCTGTAGGCCTTCAGGCCTGGCCTGTTTAAATATTAAATAAATATATTTATATTTATATCATATAAATAAGATTATATTTCTTGTTTTTTATTCCTATATTATAATTTCAAGATACATTTATATAAGTTTTGATAGGCTTAAGTATATAAAGCCTATTTATGACCTCCAAGGCCTGTAATATGATATTCCCTCTGGTCCTAATTATAATAGCTATTTACCAGATTTTGGAGAGATTAAGGATAATAGTTAAATTAGTTAATTATATTCATTTTCCTAAAATACCCTTAATTAAAACTTAAAATGGCAATAGCACTCATAATCACATAGGTTGGAGTGCGAACCTTCACCTGTCATCCCGCCTCAATTCCCTTTTATTGCCTTGTCAATGTATACAAGTTATCCATCCAAATATTTAAATTCGACGGATAGTTATATAAAAATATTTTTAAAGAAATATTAAACATTTTATTTGCAAATTCTACATAATCACCTTTTATATTTTTAATGCTAGTTTATTTATTTATTTATTTTTGTAAAAATGAATTTTTTATAGATTCAAAATGATTTTTTTAACTATCATGAAATGTTAGGTTGTAGATTTAAAATGAATTTTAAATGTATATAAATATTTTTTTGTATATTTTCCATGAATTTTTTCAAATAAAAATTTTTTCTATCAAGAGAGTATCTATTTAATTGGGCATAACAAATGCAAGTTTATTTTTTATTGTTGGAAAAAAGATAATGAAATTAATGTTTTATTAGGGAAAAAAATTAATCACTTTGACGGATAATTACAAAAAAAAAAATTAAACAAATATTAAAATTATTTTATCTAAAAATAAAAAAATAAAGTAGAATCTCTCACTTGATAGAATATAAGCGTGTTGTTAAATTAATTATTGTGGAAGAAGTATTAGTAGGGGTAATATGGGTAAAATATGAAAAAAAAAAAAATTGCTCAAAATTATTTTATAAGAAAAAAGTATAATTAAGGTGTATATAACATTAATGTGTTGCAAACATTATTTAGTTTATAAAATATATAAGTGTATTATTAAATTATTATTGTCTTTAATTATTTTTGAGAAAGTATAAATAGGGGTATTATAGGAAAAAATTGACATAAGTTAAAACTTGCTCTTATAATTAGAACCAAAATCAACTCCAAAAAGTGTTCTTATAATTAAGGCCGGAGGAGTACCTTTTAAAGGCCTACATTGTAAGTAGGCCTTTAAAAAGGCTTTAGGCTCGACCAGCCTTATGAAGGCTCAGCCCGAGCTTAAAAAAAAAGGTCCGAATTCGAGCTCAAGCCCAGGCTTAGGCCTTACGCCCTCATTGTAGGCTTAGGCCTATTTAACCAAAACTCCGACCTAGCCTATTTCCATGCCTAGACCAGGGAAAACGATCATCGGTTTTATCGGCTTTATCATTTTAGAGAAACAATAAAAACATCATCTTCACTTGGATTTACCCCAAAAAACTCTATCTATGATATAGATATAATTATAATGTCCTGATTCATATTTATTGGCCTAAATTAGACAAAACTCTTCTAAACTTTGAGTTAATTATATTGCATATAACCCTTTATTTTTAAAATTTAAATTTAATCCTCAATCTTTTATTTTATTTTATTTTTTATCATTGACCGCTTATTATTAAGTTAACACTATTTTTTTGGCAGAAACCATTACGTCATATTAATAGCATGGAATCCCATATGACATTCTATATAAGTTAATAATTTCATAGATACTCCCATTAACTTTAAATCAAGGGTGAAGGTACAATTTTACCAACAAACTATTGTTGGAAGAGCACCTGGCACAATAAACTATTTGAGGTATCTTAAATGCAAAACAACAATTAAAAGAGGGAAGGAAACACAATGCCGTCGTTTTGTAGGTAACGACGTTTGAACGCTTATGTGTTCGCGATGTGGATCTTATGGCATTATCTCGCATTGATTTAACTCTGGATTTTTTCCCTTTAACTTTGCAATCTGCTAACTCACCATTTGTGGGTCCCACTCCTTCACCTCCCTTGGCTTCATCTCCTATGCCAGTAGATTCCGAGAAACCAACCTTTGGTGTTTCATCAATAACAAGGTGGAGTAAATGTGATCCAACCTAAGACGAAAGGAGATGGAGAAGGGTCAACCATTGCCGTCGCTCCATCACATCCACCAGCTAGGGTTCCTCGTGGTCGCTACTGGTGGAGTACTATCACCGTCGTCGTCGGGTGGAAGGCCACCTCCGCCGTCGCCGAGTATGGCGCGAAGGAGAGGGAGGAACACAATACTAGAACAAGAAAAGGTCGGTTCGATTTTGTTGAAAATAGAGTAATTGGGTCACCGAAGAATTAAAAAGAGTCGATCCTTTTGCACTTGACGTCGATTTGGGGTTGATTGCGTTTTCGCCCTTCTTTGTTCTTCTCAGGATCGCGTCGTCGTCTCCTCTGCTCTCTTCGTCCAAGGCTCGAAACTAAAGGGGAATATTTTGTGAGAGGGGTCCCAACTTTTGTGAGAGGTGGAATATTTTGCTGATCGATCTGGGGGGATGAATGTTGTGAAATTTGAGGAGATGCAGTCTGCAAAAGTTGGGGTGAAGAAACAACAAATGGACTTCCCTGTTACGACTGTTGGTGGGCATAAGCTTGCCGCTAACCTGAGGAAAGATGTTGCTGAAAGAGCACTGGCTTAACACCCATTCCTTGTCTCATCTTCATATCATTTGCATCGTTTAGTCGATGAGGCTGCGACATTTGTAAATGCAGTTGTTGCTTTCATTGGTTGGTGTAATTGTTTTCGTTGGTTTAAGCTTCCTTTTGATATTTTCCCTCAATTTAAATTTCTTTGGTTCGGTTTTCGATTTGTTTTTGGTGCTTCCATTTTTCTTGTTCCTATGGTTTGGTTCCTTCGACTTGCAAATGAAGATGAAGTGTGGAAGGTGTTCGCAGCTGCGGTTCTAGCGATTTATCTTCTTTGTTCGTCTTCTTCTCTCGCCCCATCGTCGAAGCTAAAGGCACAAAAAAAAAAGATGCAGATTAATGCCACAAGCACCCACATCAGCACCTACATCAGCATCAAACGTCCGTTGCCTACAAAAACTGACGGCGTTGTGTTTCCTTCCCTCTTTTAATTGTTGTTTTGCATTTAAGATACCTTAAATAGTTTATTGTACCAGGTGCTCTTCCAACAATAGTTTGTTGGTAAAATTGCACCTTCACCCTTAAATCAATTGCACAAAACTCCCTAACATTTCAAAATTCAAAATTTAACATCTTTACAATTTTAAGGAAAAATCCCTCTCAGGGCCCAAGTTATCAAAATATTGTCAAAAAAACTCAAAGAAAAGTCATATATCAAAAACGGCCCTAGAGCCTTTTTTGATATTATTTTAGAAAACATTGTACTAATATAGTTGTTAATGTGTAATAATATAATTATTAACATGTACTAATATAGTTGTTAACATGTATTGATTTAGTTGTTAATATTATGCCAATATAGTTGTTAACGTTTCTGAAATAATACCAAAAACATGTAACTTTTCTTTGAGTCTTTTTTAACAATATTATGGTTACTTGGTTCTGAAGGGGATTTTCCCAAATTTTAAGGGAAAATTATGCACAGGTCTCAAGGAAGAGAATTTATCACAATAAAGTCCCTTGAAATCATGAAATTACACAGAAGTCCCTAGAGACTTCTGTGTAATTAATTCATATTAGTAAAAGACCTTATTGCCCATTCAGCATAAAAAAAGGAAGGAAACAAACAGAGCAAATGAACGCGCGGGAGATAGCTTTCGTAAAAAAGGGAAAAACGCAGAAATCAAGTAAGCTTGATAAGCCCATTGAATCTCCAACGTAGAAGGCAAGTAAGTGACATTTTCACGTCCTAGGAAAAGCTTAGATTTTGCAGCTGTCATCTTTTCTATGTTCGTTAAATAATTTATTTTGTCGTTGTATGTTCTTTGCATTCGATAGTAATGGGTTGGTAAAGGGTTGAAGTTTGAGCTCATTAGTGGACTATAAGCTGGTACCTAGGTAAATAATGCTAAGATTTTGCTAAAGATATCATCTTTACCATTGAAGTTGGGGTTTCATGTTATTGGGTAGGGTTAATAACATTGTGCTCGTTTTTGGGAAGGTAACGAGAGACTCGCTCGTTTTCATTGGTTTTCGGTTGATGTGATGATGAAACGTTTAGTAAAAAGTTCTGATAGGAGATAATAAAGTTGTTGTTAATACATGCATTTATTGTTGTAAATATGGCTTTTTCAGTTTTTAATGCAATCTTCTTGTTGCAGATTGTCCTGAAATATGGCAGTAATCGTAAGTACCTATTTGAACCCAAGAGGGGGTGAATTGGGTGAAGTATAAAAATTTAGATTCTATGAAAATCTTTTCTCAATTCAAGTAAATTCAACTTGTATAAAAGAAGTGAGTTATAAACCAATTGACAAACATTCAAATGTAAATGCTGGAAATGTAAGAGATAAGGGAGAAGAGCTTGCAAACAGATTTATACCGGTTCGGCCTTATCCTTGACCTACGTCCAGTCCCCAAGCCTCACTTGGGATTTTCAATCCACTATCTTTAATCTTCTTGATTACACGATCTCAGAATCGAAGCAATCCTCTCTCTAGGATTCACTCCCCCTTACAACCGTAATCAACACACCGCTTGATTACACACTCGTACTCAAGTAATCCTCTCACTAGGATTCACTCCCCCTTACAAGTTGTAATCAACACAATGTATATCCCACTCAAGATTCCCCAATCTTGAGTAACTCTCGAAAGATAATGTGTTTACAATAATTTTCCTCTCAAAGGAATGGATAAATAATCATCGAAGTACAAACACAATTCATTTCACTCTCTAAGTTATCTAGACAAGTAAAAACAGAGTGAAAAGGATGTAGAAACAGTATCAGCATTTTGGCATTGTAATCTTGTATCTCCACGTTTTTTTCGCTTGTGTCCATGACTTTTATAGATAGAGAAAGGTCTCGTGACCGTTTATGACCGTTGTAGGATGAATCAGACCGTTGTAGTTGATTATCATTAAGTGTGGTCTGCTTCTCTCTCTAAACTCCAACTAATCCATGTGATTAATTGATCTGAAGTGGCTCTGAGGATTTGCCCGTTGGAGAAGAGTTTACTTGATGAAGAAAGCATTCTTGACCGTTGAGAATGCGTGCTCGGTGGATTATCCAAAAGAAGGTTGATTTGCAGAAGTGCATTAAATGCACCGAGCACTTTTGCTTTTTGCCTTGATCTTCATTAATCTTCATCTCGTGCTTAACCGAAATTCACTCAATAAACTTGTTAAACATATCCGGGAACATAAGTGAATGATTCATGAAAGCAATAGGATCAAACAAGAGTGATTTGCAAATTCGTGTAATTCAAAAATCATTTTTTAACGTTGTAAACTGCAGTATGTTCATGCAAACTGCAGTTTTGCATACTTTCACTCACAAACTGGTAAAGGCGGAAGTATTGACTTAGCTCGAAACTCTTGGTTGCTCTCTGGAAGTCCAATACTCGAGTTTGGCTACGCAAACTGCAGTATTGACTTCGTTTAAAATCTTGGTTTCATTCTGGAAGTCCAATACTCGAGTTTTCCTACCAATACCGCAGTATTGACTTCATTTAAAAAACCTGGTTCGCTTCGGAAGTCCAAAACTGCGGTATGCAAACCTATACCGCAGTTTGCACTTAAGCTCAACAAGTTTGATTGCTTTCTTGAAATTATCTGTCCACTTTCGAGGGCCATATCTCCCTGGTCTGAACTCCGTTTTGGTCCGTTCAACTCTTGATGGAAAGATCTTTGAGTCTATTTTCATATGCCACTGATTTCAGCTCAATCAGATTTTTAGTTTGTGAGTTACACTCAAAATACCGAAGGTGGGTCTGGACTGTGACGTTGATTCTTATGGAAACTTGTAAAAATCATATCTCCTTGATCTTGACACCTTTGGACTTGATTTATATATCAAAATGACGCTTTGGATGTCTAGTTTCAAATGCCACTGATTTCACGTCAATCCGATTCCTGGTTTGAGAGATATCATCGAATTACCGGACCTCGCCTGTGCTGAAACGTGAAACAGAGTTGCTGAAGAGCTGATCACGCTGCAAACTCGAGTTTACACTTGCATACTCGAGTTTAGCTCTTCCTTACTCGAGTTTAGCACTTGCATACTCGAGTTTTGAGTCCCAAACTCGAGTTTTGTGTTCCAAACTCGAGTTTGGAGTCCCAAACTCGAGTTTTGTGTCCCAAACTCGAGTTTTCACTTGTCCGAGACGCCGGAGGTGTGAAGACACTACAAACTCGAGTTTTGAGTTGTATACTGAAGTTTTGAGTCTCAAACTCGAAGTTTTGTGTTCCAAACTCGAGTTTTCTCATCCTGAAGTTGATTTTTGCTGACTTTAACTTCAAATTAACACATTCCAACTTCCATATGACCTTGGAGACTTCTAGCATCAATCTTAGAGCTTGAATAATGATATCTTCATTCCATTTACCAAGATCTTCCTTTCTTTCTTCTTCTCTTGATCATCCTTCATAAATCAACTCTTTCTTTCTTCCATCTCCCAACTTGATCATTCTTCATCATTTAACTTGTGCTCATCAATTCTTTGCAGCTCCTACCTTCTTCAATATTTCTTGATCTTCTTGATTAACCTCTATGATTCAACTTGAACTAATCTACATTAAATACAGTAGTTAGTCAATGTAGGAGATAATTATATTACTCAATCTTTTTGCTTTTAATAATGACATCTATATAAGACATCATCAAAACTAATCATAACCAACATTCTCCCCTTTTTGATGATGGCAAATACCTTAAGAAAAATATGTATGAGTATGAGAATACATTAGATGCAACATGTTTTTCTTGCCATTCTCTCCCCCTTATTTGTCATTAGCAAAAAGTTGAAAGTTAAGATATCGAAAACGACCAATTTTGCATTTCAACACAAGTTAATAAGAGGATGGCAGCAGCAAAACATATCAAGATCATACTCAACTAGAAATATATTCATTGAGTAAACTTCATACAAGCAGTAACCGATACCGTAAAGGATAAACACTCGAAAATCACCGATATCGAACCAATTACTACAAAATCAGCAAAATACAATGAAATGCAATGAGACACAACACCTAGAACCTATGCACCCTATGCATGTTTAAAAAGACATATGAAACCAAATTAAAAGAGTCAAAGAAACTGATTTTCTCTCCCGATTGAAAGTGCTTTCATTTTAAATATGATGCAATTTAGAATGTTTTTATGAAAGCAGATTTGAGAGAATTTGGAGAGGTTTTTAAGACAACTTTCACAAATAAAGCATAAAGATACCAAACATGTGCAAACTTTCTACCGAATATAAAAAGATAGGGATTAGAAATGCTCATGTTGGTCTTGCAAATTGATGAATGATCGATGAAGTCCATTTGCTAGCTTTGTTGTTGAAGGAGATTCCGGCTTCAATTCTTTGACTTTTATTTATTGAACTCTTCTATAAAGCATATCTCCACCTGGATTCAAGAGATTTTCCTCTTCCTTAGCTTCATCGTGACTGAACATCAAAAACATCTTTCCTCAATGTAATAGTTTCTCCTTGTGGTGCATTAAGGGAGACTTTTGCACAGACTTAATTCTCCTACCACAATTGTAAAACTTTCTTGCAAGAGAGAATTATTAGTGCAATCAACATATTCCTTTCTATATAATCTTTTCAAATTAAGATAGTGAAAGTGAAATGTGATATTAACTCATCATCAAAACTAATAAAACATAGTAAATATAGATGAGTATGCTTAAAATGGTTTTCTTCAAATAAAGGAGGTGAGCTATTAAGATACAAAACGCATGTGAATGTGAAGCTCCCCCTTAATGATATCAAATAATAATGAGACACCAAAGGTTATGAGGTTTGGAAATATCTTTGCAACCAACATGGTACCTCAGAATTGAGAACTTTCAAGTTCACTTGGGTGGACTTGAAATTGGTATAAACAAATCACTTATGCTTTTTATGATGATAAAAAGAGTTTAAAGCATAAGGGTCATTTTAAAAGTGAGTTTTCTTAGGCTAAACTTCATGAGATAAATTTGAATGAAATCAAGTTAGCCTAGCATGATTGTGATATATGCATATTATTTCAAAATACAAACCTCACTCAAGTAATATCGTAATTACTTGAGCCATAATCATTTGTAATCCATAGATGCATTATTGGCTAATCACATTCGATGATGTGACCAATATTGAGGATATTTGGATGTGAATGAGCTTCAAGAGGATAAGTCTTTATAGCCACCAATTGCTCTGAATGCATCTTAGAAGCAGAAATCCCAAATGAGCTTTGAATTGGATCTCAAAATTAGTTTTTGCTCATAGCTTCTCATCAAGCGAGTATGCTCCTTATCATCTTGGTTTAAGCTTCTTGCTAGTGTTGGGATGTCACTTAAGTGATGCCATAGAATTTCGACATAGCCCTTTGAAATGATCTATTTTGTTGGCCTATGTTCTTTGTGTCCAACAACAGAACATTTTGGTCAACTCCCGCAAAAATATATGTTCTTTGGTACTCAATGATTCTTGAGTCCACAACCGATTAGACATGACAACTCTTAAGCTCTTATAGAATTAAATCATATGATATTTGAGCAAAGAGTATAACAAGTCAATCTAAGATTAAGAACATAATTTTACCCAATCAAATAAGTTCATGCCAATGAATCAAATAGGGTAACAACGAAATGACACCAAAAATGTTATTTCTCAATGACAATTTGTGAGTACACTTTATGTAGAAAATATGTCATTGATAAGAATGCATGTAAATTTGATCAATGAGTATAGAAAATCTTATCTATAAAGATAAGCATTTATCAACTCACAATTCATGAATGAGATCAGATTTTTCAAGAAGGATAATGAAATATGCAAGGTACTTCAAATCTTGAATGTTCTTTTAAAAATGATCATGTATAAAAAAAATTTCATGAATGAAAGATTCAGTTTTAAAACGTGCTTGAAAACAATGATCACTTTAAAAAACATGGCGGAAGTTAACATGTTAAATAATAAATCAGAATGTATCTGAATGCTTCAGTTTTAGAGAACATGTTGAACATTAAAGTTAACATGTTGAAGAATTTTCTGAAAAGTCAAAGTCATGAAAGTAAAGCATCATCAAGACATGCTTAGCACAACATATATAAGCTTAATGACTTTGCTATTGACAAAGAGATAATCTTGCCTTAGAGAGTAGAGTCTTGAAAATATAAGAACATTCAAGGCAAGAGTATGAATATGCGAGATAGTTACTCGAATATAGATGAACACAAATGCTTGATGTATTTGAGTAACACAAGGAGTACTAGGATTCATGGACGATGAAGTACAAACTCATTAATCCAAATGATTAGAGTTCCATAATATTATCCTAGTAAGTTATTCCATATAATGGTTAATGCACTAACATTTAATGCATTAATTAACATTCATAATGCTTGGAGTAACTTGACCAATAAGAATTTATCCAATAAGCATGAGATTTTCACAAATTGAATTCTCTTATTGAGATAAGCTTGAAACTCATATGAGATTAACTTGTTAGACATAAGGTCCAACTAGATAGATAATGAAACTAAAGAGTTCAAGCAAAAACATTGAATTCCAAAAATCAATGTGTCAATGATAGGGAAAACTCAATTGGACAAATTTGAAGCATATCCAACATTCAATATACAATTTTAACTTCCAATTTGAAACATTATTTGAATGCAATCAAAGTATGGATATGTTTTCAAAGCATTTGTATGCATTTTCTCAAAAACAATGTGAGTTGAAATCCAAACAAATTTTACACTTGTGCATTTCAAAAACATGAACTTAGAAAGTTATGCACAAATTCATTTATGGTCCATTTAGCAATCTGAAAACATTTTGAAAAATATAAATGATTGATTGCTAAAGGAGTGCAATGATGGACAAGTATTCATTACCCAAAAGTGAATTTCATATAATCAAAATATGGGGTAAGGATTAGATATCACCGTAATTCCTCTTATCCTCATAGAAGCTTGCTTGGTTGAGATGGATTGGTGTAGATAACTCCTTTTTCGGTGTTCACCATCAACATTAAGCATAGCTTGTTTAGCTTTCTCAAGACTTGGATCATTTCTCGTGTCACATTCTTGAGAAATTTTCTTTGATCCTACAAAAACCATATAAATCTTTTTCTTTCTTGGTATCCAAATTAACTTGGATCCATTCGTCTTTAGCTTGTAGGAACTAGAATTCACATGCTCTTATGAATATAATTAATTCAGAACAACAAAACATAGTGAATAAAACATGACTCTTTTGCATAAAAGAAATACTTTCTTTTCAAATCATTATGTATGCATAAAGAGTTAAACCTATTAAACATTGCAATCTGTTTAGAAATATATATCGGGATATGAAAAACCAATTTAAAATAGATAGCTTGCAATGCTCATTCCTAAGATTACAAAGTATAAAACCTCAAAGATTATTTCAGATTATAGCATAGGAGGTTTTACCATTGCATACCTTAGCCTTAGTAACTTGAAGGATTGCATTTGCTCACCCAATTTATCATTCGTTGATACTTTGTCTTAGTGAATTTAGTCTTGGGATGAAGCAATGCTTTCTCATATGATGTAGACTGCAAGAATCCTTTCCCTTGTTCACAAGAGATCCTTCTTTTCTTGTTCTCCTCAAGATAGTTGAATGGTACTCTGTGGTAATCCATTCTTGAGGTAGATGATACTCTTCTTGCTTGTATCCATTGCTTCCTTTGATGTTTAAACCATGTAGTTCCAGCAATGGGTGCCCGAGAGTTCTCTTGCTTGATATAGATGCTATGATCTTCTTCAATGGTGCATGAGAAACTCTTGACTTCTTCTTTCTCTTTCTCGTACCTTGATGTCCATTGATATTCAAATCATCCCGCACACATGGAGTACTAGATGGACATTTTGGTACCCACTTATACTTGGGTCCTTGACTGTTAGCATTGGACCTTGATTGTCCTTTAGGAACCCAAACAAGATTATTTCTCACATTAGAATTTCTCCTAATATAGCATGTATGAGAAATATGCCCAGATTTTCCACAATAATTGCAAATAATAGAGTGATGCTTACTATGAACATTTTTGCAAGTATTGTCTTTGGTCATTAGAGTAAAACTTCAAATAATCTTCATTTGAACATTCATTCTTCCCAATAGATTTTCCAAGCATTTTGTTTCAAAACTTTCTTGCTTTTCAAATCAGAATCAATGATTGGTTGAAAAACAATTTTATGCAATTGTTCAAAATCATTTTTCTTAACTACACAAGAAGAATTGGGATTGTTTACCACATGTGTATCTTGAGCTCTAGATAATGATTGATCATAATCGTCCATGAGCTCTTCTTGGGAATCCTCTTCCTCTTGTTCTTTTGTGTTGACTGGATCATGGAAGTATCCAATGATTTCTCCTTCTTCATTCTCCACTTCCAATTGTTCATCCATTGTGGATATGCAGCTTATAGTTTCGAGATGAATTGTCAACACTTTCAACTTCAACACAATTGTTAGAAGCATACATAGAATCAAGAGTATCCCGCATTTCTTTAGCACTAGAGCAGAACTTGATTTTCTCAAAATCATTTTCAGTTAAAGCATCATGAAGAATTTCCATTGCTCTAATGTTCAAAGAAAACATTTTCTTTTCTTTTTCTCGTTCAATCCTTTCTTGGTTTGAAATCAAAAGCGTTTGTAAAAACATTCCACATATTAAAATCAGTTGCTTTGATAAAACTAGTCATTCTAGCTTTCCAAAACCAAAAATCAATATCTTTGAAAAACGGTGGAATGGTATAATCAAAACCTTCTGAAAATGAAGAACACCCGAAATCAGCCATTGAAACTCTTGAGACGGTTAAATCCTTTAAACAAGAGCCTAGCTCGATACCAAATGTAAGTACCTGGCTGAACCCAAGAGGGGGTGAATTGGGTGAAGTATAAAAATTTAGATTCTATGAAAATCTTTTCTCAATTCAAGTAAATTCAACTTGTATAAAAGAAGTGAGTTATAAACCAATTGACAAACATTCAAATGTAAATGCGGAAATGTAAGAGATAAGGGAGAAGAGCTTGCAAACAGATTTATACTTTGGTTCGGCCTTATCCTTGACCTACGTCCAGTCCCCAAGCCTCACTTGGGATTTTCAATCCACTATCTTTAATCTTCTTGATTACACGATCAGAATCGAAGCAATCCTCTCTCTAGGATTCACTCCCCCTTACAATGATCTGTAATCAACACACCGCTTGATTACACACTCGTACTCAAGTAATCCTCTCACTAGGATTCACTCCCCCTTACAAGTTGTAATCAACACAATGTATATCCCACTCAAGATTCCCCAATCTTGAGTAACTCTCGAAAAGATAATGTGTTTACAATAATTTTCCTCTCAAAGGAATGGATAAATAATCACCGAAGTACAAACACAATTCATTTCACTCTCTAAGTTATCTAGACAAGTAAAAAGCAGTGAAAAGGATGTAGAAAACAGTATCAGCATTTTGGCATTGTAATCTTGTATCTCCACGTTTTTCGCTTGTGTCCATGACTTTTATAGATAGAGAAAGGTCTCGTGACCGTTTATGACCGTTGTAGGATGAATCGACCGTTGTAGTTGATTATCATTAAGTGTGGTCTGCTTCTCTCTCTAAACTCCAACTAATCCATGTGATTAATTGATCTGAAGTGGCTCGAGGATTTGCCGTTGGAGAAGAGTTTACTTGATGAAGAAAGCATTCTTGACCGTTGAGAATGCGTGCTCGGTGGATTATCCAAAAGAAGGTTGATTTGCAGAAGTGCATTAAATGCACGAGCACTTTTTGCTTTTTGCCTTGATCTTCATTAATCTTCATCTGTGCTAACTGAAATTCACTCAATAAACTTGTTAAACATATCTCGGGAACATAAGTGAATGATTCATGAAAGCAATAGGATCAAACAAGAGTGATTTGCAAATTCGTGTAATTCAAAAATCATTTTTTAACGTTGTAAACTGCAGTATGTTCATGCAAACTGCAGTTTTGCATACTTTCACTCACAAACTGCAGTAAAGGCGGAAGTATTGACTTAGCTCGAAACTCTTGGTTGCTCTCTGGAAGTCCAATACTCGAGTTTGGCTACGCAAACTGCGAGTATTGACTTCGTTTAAAATCTTGGTTTCATTCGAAGTCCAATACTCGAAGTTTTCCTACCAATACCGCAGTATTGACTTCATTTAAAAAACCTGGTTCGCTTCGGAAGTCCAAAACTGCGGTATGCAAACCTATACCGCAGTTTGCACTTAAGCTCAACAAGTTTGATTGCTTTCTTGAAATTATCTGTCCACTTTCGAGGGCCATATCTCCCTGGTCTGAACTCCGTTTTGGTCCGTTCAACTCTTGATGGAAAGATCTTTGAGTCTATTTTCATATGCCACTGATTTCAGCTCAATCGGATTTTTAGTTTGTGAGTTACACTCAAAATACCGAAGGTGGGTCTGGACTGTGACGTTGATTCTTATGGCAACTTGTAAAAATCATATCTCCTTGATCTTGACACCTTTGGACTTGATTTATATATCAAAATGACGCTTTGGATGTCTAGTTTCAAATGCCACTGATTTCACATCAATCCGATTTTTGGTTTGAGAGATATCATCGAATTACCGGACCTCGCCTGTGCTGAAACGTGAAACAGAGTTGCTGAAGAGCTGATCACGCTGCAAACTCGAGTTTACACTTGCATACTCGAGTTTAGCTCTTCCTTACTCGAGTTTAGCACTTGCATACTCGAGTTTTGAGTCCCAAACTCGAGTTTTGTGTTCCAAACTCGAGTTTGGAGTCCCAAACTCGAGTTTTGTGTCCCAAACTCGAGTTTTCACTTGTCCGAGACGCGAGGTGTCAAGACACTACAAACTTGAGTTTTGAGTTGTATACTCGAAGTTTTGAGTCTCAAACTCGAGTTTTGTGTTCCAAACTCGAGTTTTCTCATCCCGAAGTTGATTTTTGCTGACTTTAACTTCAAATTAACCCATTCCAACTTCCATATGACCTTGGAGACTTCTAGCATCAATCTTAGAGCTTGAATAATGATATCTTCATTCCATTTACCAAGATCTTCCTTTCTTTCTTCTTCTCTTGATCATCCTTCATAAATCAACTCTTTCTTTCTTCCATCTCCCAACTTGATCATTCTTCATCATTTAACTTGTGCTCATCAATTCTTTGCAGCTCCTACCTTCTTCAATATTTCTTGATCTTCTTGATTAACCTCTATGATTCAACTTGAACTAATCTACATTAAATACAGTAGTTAGTCAATGTAGGAGATAATTATATTACTCAATCTTTTTGCTTTTAATAATGACATCTATATAAGACATCATCAAAACTAATCATAACCAACAGTACTTCTAGGAAAAATCTATTTTGTTTCTTTCATTTGGGGGGAGAGTTTTTAAATGGTGGGGGAGATGAAAGTCAATATGTTGGAGTAGGACAGATTTTTGCCAATGCTCTGACCCTTCGTCAAACGTTATACAAATACAGCATTGCACACAAGTTTTCATACCATTTTGTGAAGAACAATCAACAAAAGGTAATTGCGAAGTGCAAGGTTGATGGTTGTCCTTGATACATTGGTGCATATTCATCGGGAGAACATCAAGAGACAAAGTTCCTCACAACAGAACATACCGAAGTGCACATAGCATTTGTTGTTAATATATGCTTTTTCTGTTGTTAACATAGCATTTGTTGTTGTAAATAGCCTTTGGATGTGAGAAATAAAAAATAAAAAATCCATGAATCTTAGGTTGTTGTTAATATATGCTTTTTCTGTTGTTAATATAGCATTTGTTGTTGTAAATAGCCTTTGGACGTGAAAAATGAAAAGAATCCACAAATCTTAGGTTGTTGTTAATATATGTTTTTTCCGTTGTAAATATAGCATTTGTTGTTGTAAATAGCCTCCGGACGTTAGAAATGAAAAAAATCTAGGTTTTCAAATGTTGTTGTTAATGTATGCTTTTTCTGTTGTAAATATAGCATTTATTGTTATAAATAGCCTCTGGACGTGAGAAATGAAAAAAATCCAGGTTTTCAAATGTGGCTGGGACGTTCAAGCATAACTTCCGAGTTCGAACTTAATATCCCAGTTTGAACATATACACGAGTTAGATAAACAATGTAACTGTGGCTGGGACGTTCAAGCTTAACGTGGATCTTTTTCATTTCTCACGCCCGCAGGCTATTTACAACAAAAAATACTATATTTACAAAAAAAACATATATTTACAATAACCTTGGAAAACCTGGATTTTTTTATTTCTCACGTCCGGAGGCTATTTACAACAACAAATGCTATATTTACAAAAAAAAACATATGTTCACAACAACTTTTTGAAAACCTGGATTTTTTTTTCATTTTTCATGTCTAGAGGCTATTTACAACAACAAATGTTATATTTACAAAAAAGCATATATTCACAACATCTTTCGAGAATTTTGAGATATATAAGACTAGCTTAAGAAATGAATATGATTTCATAATATTAAGTTGTATGAGTAAGTGACTATTTGCACCTACTCATTGAACTTAATATCCTGGACTTGATAAATGAAAAAATCTTGGTTTTGAAAGTTTGTTGTAAATATATGCCTTTTCTATTGTAAATATAGCATTTGTTGTTATAAATAGCCTCTAGACGTGAGAAATAAAAAAAAATCCAGGTTTACAGCCGTGAGTCACGCGAAGGTGGTGACTCGTCGAAGATTCATGGAGTGATATCAGAGCATTCCATGGAGAAGCCTTCGGATCCACCGGATTAGTCAGATCCCGAACCTTTGGCAGGAGATTTGTAGTTTCGGCTTGAAGATCCAGTCACCATGCTCCTGGCTGATGAACTCTTCTTCGACGGGAAGCTCTTACCGCTTCAACTCTCTACGGTTAAGCCTTCTTCCACGAACAAGTCGACTTTGCTCGAGGCGAGGTCACCGGAGGCAGCCAAGGCTGGGTGCGTTGCCGATATCTCCAGTACGAACCCTTACTTGTTCTCGCCGAAGGCTCCGAGGTGTTTGATTCGTTGGAAGGAGCTCCTAGGTCTAAAGAAGTTGTATCTAAATCCACACTGGAATAAATATTGGAAGAGAGAGAAGAAAAGGGGAGAGAGGAGAGAGTGAGGAGAAGGAAGAAGGAGAACAGAGAGAGAGAGTGGAATTGGAAGATAGAAGGTCAAATTGATAATTTAACATTCACAAATAATTACACGAAGTCCCTTGGGACTTCTACGTAATTTTATGATTTCAAGGGATTTTATTGTAATAAATTCTCTTCCTTGGAACCTGCGCATAATTTTCCCAAATTTTAATGTTTAGCATGATACCCAATGCTGTACTTTCTTTTCCATCTAATCACAATCAAAGCGGGTTCATTATATTCACATGATCAAAGATGACAATACCATCTTTTTCATATATTTAAATAGTCATTTTACCATCTTATTAATTAATGCGAAAAAAAATAAGCTCACTTAATCACTTTGATAGGCATTAGATATTAAAAAAGGATACGCAACTTTAAAAGAGGTTAAATTTAATTTTTAATATATCACGGTGATTATATGTAACTGACTTAATAAAGTTCGATCAATTGGTTTTATAAAATTATTAAGTTATTTGGGATGTCATGTATCTCTTGTTGATCTAATGTGGCAAATTTTTTTTTTTTTTTTTTTTTTTTTTTTTTTTTTTTTTTTTTTTTTTTTTTGCAAAAAAAAAGATAATGGTGACTTAATGGCAAGGAGTCTATGATAAAAAGAAAATATAAATTTAGAGGGTTAAATTTAAACTTTAAAATGTTAAGAGGATCATATGTTATTTGACTAAAAATTTAGGAAAATTTTGTATAATTTAGTCGTGATTATTGTGCGTTCCCACAATGAGATTTATCAACATAGATATTTTAATAAGGCTTTTTGGGGTGATCTCTCGCAGTAATTAAAAATTAATGTCTTTTCATATATGCTTACACTACAAGTCTGCAATGATAAGCCTTACATGTTCATTGGATGTTGAGTCAGACTCACATTTGAATCTCAAACATAAAGTAAATGGGAGGAAAATTTACACAAAGAATATTGATTTTGTATTAAACCCTTTCATTTCTTTTTTTCTTCACAAATTAATTTATTTACTGAAATTTATAAACTCCAATCCTCAACAAAAAAAGAAAAAAAAAAAATAAAGAAAAGAAAAGGACACATGTTTGAATTAAAAATTAAACGATTGACACCAAAGCGTATGAGAGTAGATGAAGCCTGCATCATTGTTTATTATATTGTTATCATTTTACATCTCTTTATCTTGTTTTCTAAATATAATATGATATATAGTACGATTTTATCATTATAATTTTCTCTTTTTATTCGTCAGATATCCTCTTTTATATATTTCTTTTATGGAAGTACATACAATATTTTTGTAATACCGAAGAATTCACATTAATTATCTTTTTTTTTTTCTGTTGAACTATACTTTTTTTTTTTTTTTTTTTTTTTTTTGGGGTAAAACAACTACACTTCATTTCTTATATTGATTAATGCATGAATGTTATTAACAGTTCAGATTCCCTTTTAATTAACAATTAATAATAAATAGATAAAATATGTGCTTCCTAGATCTATATATATAACCTTCACTTTTTGCTATTGTTGGTATAATGATGTGGAAAGAAAAGATAAAGGGTGGACCACCTTCTTTAGCCGGTGTGCATGAAAAAGCCAAACACTAAGAATGTGCATGAATATGGACACTTCTTTTTCTTCATGGGAGAATGAATAATAATAATAATCATAATAAAAAATAAACTGCAAAATAATAGTAATAATATATGTTATAATGCATTTCAAAAGCAAATATGATTTCAACCCACATGCATGCATGCAGATCTCTGTTTTGATAATGATATCATCCCAAGAACTTTCGTAGAGGTTTGTTTGTGCCCATTTGTGAAGGAGAGAAAGTGTACGAAAAAAAAATAGAATATATCTCAAGGCCTCAATGAAAACATCTATTTTATTTTTCTTAATTCAAATTTTGTACTATATATTATCAATGTTTTGGCCTACGATATCTCACTACCATTAAATTCTTAATGTACAGATGAAAGTTTTGTTTATACTTGACTTCATTTTTTTTTTTTTCAAGAATTCATCATTTACATTAACGTGTTTAGATAGAGATAATAACATAACATGACATAATTGCATATATATACCATCTCTATATCACTAATTTGTTTGTCTTTTTTCATATATATTATATAAATTTATTTTTGTTGATCGATATAATTAAGAAATTCAAATTATTTTTTTAACTAAATTCCTTTACTGGTGATCTAGCAATATACTAAAAATCCAACCCGCAATCAGACCGATCAAAGATAGCGGTACGAGGATAATTAAGTTGTCTAATCATGGTTGAACTACTATCAACTCAATCATGCTTAAAATAATTTTATTTAATTAAAATAAAAAATTTGATAATAACCCCGAAAAGAGTAATATTTAAAATAAAAAAAGCATTAATCTACAAGTAAATGAAACATTTATGGATAAACCACCCATAATCAATAAAATAGAGTTACTAAAACATAATTTGATGGATTAATATTTTTAACTCAAAACCACGTCCTTTTAGACTCATCAAAGGGAGAAAAAAATGCATCCTAGTCAACTCATCCAAAACTCTTAACTTGACTAACTATAAGACTAACCGATTCATTAGTTCCACCTATTGACGCAAATTGTGTAACATCCCATTTTCAAAAGCAGATATATTTTTTTTTTTTCATCGAGTAGAGCATCGGAGGCGATTGAGAATCGATATTTATATTCAAAATGCCGTAAGTCCCATTGATTCATGCGGTACATTATACCGAGTGTTTTCAAAGTAAATAGCAAAAGAAAGTCTTGCCGAGTCCCTATGCGTGCCGCTTGCCTTTCTCCTCGATCCTCGGTCCTCCCGACCCCGACGCTATGTTAAGAGGGCGAGGTTCAATGCCCAATGAACCTCGGGTAACGGTTAACCTCATGCTCAAGTAATACAAAGTATATGGATGACAGAGTTATCTCATGACATTACGCGGTAATCAATACATAAGCACACGGCAGATGCAAGATTAACATATCAACGGTACATAGCACACAAGACATGTAAAAGTAATAACAACACGACCACCGCATATGAATGTTATTACGGTCTGCACTATTCACCAGTGCCACGGTGTACATCCGTGTCCTCGCCGCTAGGAAAACTCAACGGCATTACCAAGATCGAACTCCCGTATAAACAAAATTTGAATGTATAAACGTGAACTAAGACGAGTCTTAGACACGGTGCATGACCCAAGACAAAGTCCGTCCATGACTCTATGAAATAGTCTATCACATATAAGCATACAATAAGCATCGAGTTAGTGTTACAAGACGCGAACGTACGCTTCGTTGACGGAACTTGATCAGATGATTTGTTAATGATACGACGGTACAACAATGTAAGTGATTAGATATCCTATAAGGATGATAACGTTTCTAATCAATGGTCAACATTATACCGAGACATTCTAGTCCCAAATTACCATTTTACCCCTGACTCCCCTAATCGGCAGAATTTCGCCAGAACTTCGTTACTTTAACTCTAATCTTCCAAAATTTTGACATATCTCTATCTCCAATAATAAATATCATATTTATCCCTAAAACATGATATCTAAACTAACTTGGAAGATTAAAGATTAATCTAAGATTTCTACTATAACTAGGAAGGAACTAAAGCTTAAGACCAGGGGAAGAAGAACTACCCAAGACTTAGCTACTCCTTTTCCCGAGCTCCTCCTTGCTCTCACTTCTCTCTAACTCTCTAGGAATTGTGAATTGGTGAGGAATGAAGTGAAATGGGAAGACCTATTTATAGAAGATTTTGGTGCACTATTCATGCTTTATCATACGAATCTCAGCTAGTTGGATCTAGCTTGACACAAGGCATCATCTCCACCATACAACACATCTCCTTACCTCATCATGATGTCAAGGTGATGTCACCCATGTGCTTTATGAACTTCTACCGATAAAGTCCCCGTTCGGTGTTCTAATCGCGTAATCTTAGAAAATCTCAAAAATCCTAAGAACGCTGACCTTGAAGTTCTATTCTTCCTCTTTGGAAATATCGAGTTAACTAAATTTTTGATCCCATTAAGGGTATTAGTTGTCTCTGTTGAACATTTTCAGGACAGGACATCGATTCTGAGAAATTACTTCGGGTAACATCAACCGGGACAAAATTCATTTGGTTCATAATATGTCCGATTCGTTTATTACTTAGTTCAAGGATTTCGAGTTATGATTTATTTTCCATTTTTCTCACTTTTCTTATCTGTCCTTTGTTTACAAAATATCTTTTCATCGATCCCTATTCGCCCCGATTCACGGAAATGACTTCCGCTAACACCGAATTTCGGACAAAAATTCACTTGTTTGTAATTTGTTCCGACTAAGAAACTTAGTTCATGGTTTTTAGATAGGATTTAATTTATCGGTTTCATTTATCCAATCTGATTCTTCCACAAATATCTCTTTTATATTATTATAATAATAATACAAATATCATGATATTTATTATTTATTTTATTATTTTTTTATTATTTTTATTTTTTTATTTTTTTTTTTTTTTTTCCTTCCTCTTTTTTTTATTTTTTTTATTTCGTTTTTTTTCTTTTCTTTTTCTTGAAAATATCATTCCTCCCTTTTTTCTTTAATTATCTTTAAAAATTCTCCCTATTGGTTCTTTTGTCCAAGCTTAGATAATTAGCCATTAATTACCTAACTAATCACTTTCTAATTGTTGATAATTTTCTTAATTAAGATTAATCATTATCTCACAACTATTTTACTTACATTGGTATTTTATGCTCCATGTAAAATATTAAAAATCATGGGGCAACTTATGCTCCCCAAAATTATATTTAATTTTGCCTCATTATTTTTCAAGGGAAATAATCCCAAAAAATTCCTAAAATTAGAGACAACATACTTTCTAATTTTCAATAAATATTTTATTGCCTCTTGGGATTTATCATAATATTTTCAGGGCATTTTACGTCCCAAAAATGCACTTTAGGGATTTTTAGCTCTTTATCTCTTCCAATTTCCACAGAAATTACCTTAGAAAATAAGATGATTATAACTTATTATTTGAGACTACATATTCACCTATTTCCAATAGATAACATTTGCTAAAATATAGTATTCTAGATAGATAATTATCAAGGGTATTACAAATTGAGTTTTAATACCATGTAATCGAGCCTTTGAGATGGATTAAACGATAACTTTATATGCATGGGATAAATTTTTCGGATCCGGATTCTCTCAAAATCCCTCCCCTCAGTATCTGTGCATCTGAACTATCCAATATTTAATCCAAACATCCAGAGAGAACCATGTCATATTTTTCAAATTACCTCGTGAGGTAAAAAATTAACTCACAAGGTATAAATCAAATTTTAAAAAGTAGATGCGTGGTTCTTTCTAGACGCTTGGATTAAATATCCCGACGTCGGATACATGGATATTGAGAGAAAAAGGATTCTAAGAGAATCCGCTCCAAAATTTTTCCCCAATTTTTTGCAATGTAGTTCTTTATTTCGGGGTTTTTGAATTGAATGTTGCTTTTACCCAAATTAAACTAAAAATTAAGACATTGATGAGTGTATATGTAATTATGACCCCACTCTCTTTGGACTAACTCTCTTGTCTTTTGTAAAGGTGGTTTAAAGGAAAAAAGTAACACCATTATTATTAATATATACCAAAGACCTAGATCTAACATAATATATATATATATATATGAGACTCAATGATCTCAAGGCAGGTAATAGATTTGAATTTATATAGTCCAAAATAATGGTCATCACTTTAATGAATTATTGCCACCGTCTCACACTTTACCCTCAAAAAGACAAATCATCATGACTCATTCCTTCATTAATTGAACTTAAATAAATAATCAAACCAAACTCTATCATAGAGTTCTATAAAAATAACCTTAATTCAATTTCCAATTGTTGAAAACAATCCTACTTTGTTCATTTTTGAATTCCCTATCTTCATCCATTATTTGAATCATCACCAATTGGCATAGACCGGGTATGCATGGCTTCACATATTTTATTTCCTTAAACAAAAACGTATTTCACCGATTAGTTTACCAAATAATAATTAATTAAAGTGATCACATACATAAGCACATCAAAGATATTTTGAAGTTGACAAATCACAGTTATGAAATAATGATTTTTTAAAAATATTTATTATCAAAATTCTGTCACTTCACGTTATAAAGTCAAAATGAGACTATATGAATTTACAACACTACACGCATTCCATTTTTAAATTTTATGTAATGCATAGGACTCACCCATCTATTTTGAGGGGGGAAGAGAAAAACATATTCTAAATTTTTATCGAGCAAGTTGCGCAGACTTGCTTAAATATAAAATTATAAAAGTCATTCTTTAATTTTTTTTTTTCCCTAAATGATAGATAAGCTACTCAAGATTAAGTTAATTTATTTGTTTGCACAAACAGAATCTATGTAGAAACTTTTTCATTTCAATTTAAACAACAATCATGTGTGTGCCTAACGATGCAGCATAAATTATATGGTCTGAATCTGATTTGTCTCAATTATTCTGATCATCTTTTTGAAATAAGGTTAATAAACAATTAAAAAGGAAAGATGATAGATATGTGGTCCCTGGTCGGTGGCATGTGGCAGCTTCTTATGTCACCATTGGACTAAATGGAACCTTTGCAACACAAAATTCCCACCGACCCTTCCATTTTTTAATAAATGTGATGAGTTGGCTTCTTTGCTCATATGATCTTAAAAAAATACTTATAAAATATGAATAAATTATTTATTAATAAAATTACCATATTAAGAGCAAAACTTGAACCTATGTCTATAAATCATATATCCTTACTAATTATAATTAGATTCACATTTGTTTACTTTTTTTTGTAATCCCCCTTATATTATTTTAATTATTCTTCAAATATCATTCATCTCTTTCCTTGTATGTTGCTGAGAAAGCACATACTACCTTTGCCCATAAATAAAGCTAGCCCTTTTCTTTTTCATCCTATATTATATTAGGCCAAAAGCTGAACTGTACACTTTGCTCATTTTCATTAAACTCTAGTTTTCTTAATATTGAAAAGGTTTTGAATTCTTATTACTTAAGCTTTTCATAAAATAAAACCAAATTTATTAATTAAGAGTAATTAAGAATGTCCATCTTCTTCACCCAAGTTTCACTTTGACTTGACATCTAATTTAATTGAATGGATTCCAGATTTAACACCCGTTATTCTTTTAATTACTTGATATTTTTAAGACATCATGTAGTTGTTTTTTATAAACTTTTAAATCTAAAAAGAAATGGTTTCAGAGGAAGGAACAAGACAGTTGTTAAAGCCACAACCACATATGTTGATTTCTCTAACAATAAGGTGGTGGACCAAGAAAATTGTGGTGCCTAGTCGATCATCTGACTCGATCAGCACTATTTCTTTTCAACCAAATTAACAAGTTTCCCACCCTAATATTGTAAGGACCAATATTTTTCTTGTATATCTTTGAAAGTCAGTATAACCAGCCAACTAGTTAATTTAAACCTGAGTATTGTTAACTGGAACTAAGAATAATTATTTTTTAGTGTTCTTCCAATTTCAAACACAAAATAAGCTTATTTTAAGATTATGTTAAATTTTTCAATAAGCATTAGTTTTATTAGAAGGGGTTATACGAGGATTTGGGTTCAAGTTTGTGTAGAGAAACACGTTTATATTAAATTATATATTCATACACATATAAAAGGACATGTTAATTAAAGTTTTGAGAAATTTTCTAAAAATTTCACACTGCAAAATTTATTGTCTAAAGGTATATAAAATAATGTGGCAAATGTGAATCCTTCTTTGATGCGCGTGACTATCTTCATATATATGCAAATGTCTTCCATTTTAACACTAAAGCAAAATTATGCATATTATATAAAAGTAAAAATAAATTGATCTCTTTAGAATGTGGCTATATGTCACGAGACACAATTATTGTGGTCTATATATTAGACTCTTGTAAAATACAAGCTTTTGCTTGCCATTGTAATATAAAAAATTAAATTAAAGTGATCTCATCGAAATTTTCATGTGGGGTCCACATGAAAAGGGAAAAAAATGCAATACCACTAACCCTGGTGGCCATGCATGCATGACAGAAATTTTCGTTTTTCTTTATATTATATATTCTTGATGATGTGACCCGGGCTAGGCGTGTAGCTTATAGCATTAATTAATTTCCAAATTTTTCTGCTTTTATAAATTAAAACCTCTTCTCTTTTCTCTCCACAATTCTCAACCACAACAAAGAAGTATACTCACCACTAAACAGCCTTTCCTTCTGAATCAAAAATCAGAATGGCTTCATCATCGTCATCATCCTCTGAGTTTCCTCTTCATCTTTGTTTGTTCCTTCTAACACTGTTCATGTTTCTGGGTTTCTCATGGTACATAAACTACGAGCCAATCATGGAGAGCTTAATGGAGCAAGTGAAGATAGTTCTAATGGTGTCTCCTCTCTTGCTTCTTCTTGTTCTTCACTTTCTCTCTAACCGTGGAGGATTCTTCTCTTCTCTGATTCCTTTTCCTGAGAGAGATTCTCTTCACAGAGCCGGAGGCACCCCTTGGGGTGTTGGTTTTCTTCTGGTTTTCCTCTTCTTCATGATCTCTTACCAGTCTTCTTTACAAGAACGCTGGTTCCCTCTCTTGGCCAGGTGAAACATACTTTTTGATATGATTATCTGGTATCCGATTCAGGGTTTGTAGCTGTCTCTCTCACCACAAGTGTCTCTTTTAGGATCCAAACTTGGCCAGGTGAAACATATATATTCATGAAAGCTTCTTCTTTTTTGTAATCTATATTGCTGTATGTAAGCTTGTGACTACTGTTAATTGGCTCTTTCGGTTTCTTCCATGAACGATCTTTTTTTTTTTTTTTTTTTTTTTGCTCTTTTTGTTTATATATGACTTAGCTTCTGAGGTTTTCTTCTTCTTCTTTTGTTTGTGTGAGAAAGTTGAGATGATCGATGTGGTTGCTCTGATAGTTCATAGACTTGAATGGATATGAAGTTACATGTTTTCAGATTTCGATGTATAAATTTACATGTTATAGCCTATATATTTGAATAGTGTTTGATGTAGATGAAATTCTTATAGCTAGCTAGTTCAAGATTATTAAAATTGAATTGGTTTGATTCAGTAATTATGGGATTGGACTCAGTCAAAAATATAACATCCCAGTCGACTTTGTCTCTAATCTTTTTTTTTTCCAAACTATCTCTATTGATTACTCATGTTGAGAGAGTTTGCATCAATGTATAGTTTCAGGCAAATGATATAAAAAGGTATTTTAGAAAATGAACACACGAATAACTAATTTAACTAATTTTATAATATATTCAAATTAGTTAAGTATGTCTTATTTAATCAGGAACAAGAGTAGTAACAAACAAACGCTTCTTTGATACCAATACTATTAATTTTTAAAATTTTCTTCTCATCATTTAATTTCCAAGGAATTTCTGGCTACTGTATAATCCCCTAACCTTGACTTGACATTTGACAACGAAACCTCATAAATTTCTAAATTTATATTGTATATATGTGGCTTGAGGACCGTTAGTTTATGCTATGAAATCCCTCCACATAAAATCTCTTAAGAATATTAAAATATCTCCACTTTTATTTATAAAATCCCTTACCTCCCCTTCTCATCTCCTCTCTTAAATCAAACACCTTAAAATTTTACAATAAAGCCCTTTAAAATTAGCGTTTATATTAATAACTCTTCTGCGGTTTATTTGTATAATATTTCACTAAAATAATATAATAAGATTTAATTCATGAAAAAAAATCTAATAAGGTTTATGCTACCATAAACCAAGGTTTTATGAGATATGATTATCCACACACAATTCAAAGTTTAAGAAGGTTATAGTGTGGAAAAAGAACATATAAGACTTTTTTTTTTTTTGCCAAAAAACATATAAGACGTTATTAGCTCTTTAACATAATTAATCAAAGTAAAAAAAATAAGATTTCAAATAAAAAAATTAGGAAATATTATATTAATGAAAAATAAAATAAAAAATATTTCATTTTTGATATTTTTGTATTGAAAAAATACTTATGTCAAGTTTCTGACATCAATTTCATCAAGTTTTCCGATCACATATGATTATGTATCCTATTTTTGAATTATTACTATTTAACTATAAAATCATTTGAAAACAAAAAAAGGACACATGGTCATGTGTAATTGAAAAATTTGATGTAAGTATGCTCATTTTGTATTCATCATTTAACTATAAAATCATTTGGAAAAAAAAAAAAGGGACACATGGTCATGTGTAATTGAAAAATTTGATGTAATGGATTTAAAGGATTTGATGTAAGTATGCTGATTTTGTATTTATCCACACAATCACATGATGATCATTCAGTGTTAGTCTACAATTCTGCATAGTTCGATACTTCAATATAATAATTATCCAAATAATTATGCAAATTATTCATAGTATTACACTCCCTCCGGTGTTTAATATTGGACCAAATCATGGAATTGATCTTGGTTTTAAAAACAAAATATATTTTCTATATTTGTCAATATTTTCCTAATTTATATATTGATAATCCTTCAACAATAATCAAGTATTAACGAACTTTTTTAATATGACTAAATTAGATAAATAGGTTTTATATGAAAGAAATGATGGAGATATCCTTATCCAGCCAGACAAAATATATATATATATATATATATATAGGGAAAAACACTTCTCGTGTTATAGGAGAAGTATTTTCTAATGTTATCACACATAAAATGGTAGGACCCACATATATATATATATATAATTAGCATTATATATAGGGGTTTACACTTCTCATGTTATATGAAAGAAGAAGTTTCCTACACACACACGCGTAAAATGGTGACTCCACATATATATATAATGCTAATTGTATATATATGTGGGTCCCACTATTTCATGTGTGTGTTACATGAGAATACACTTCTCCTACAACATGAGAAGTATTTTTCCATATATATATATGTGTGTGTGTGTGTGTGTGTGAGTTCCATTATTTTATGTGTGTGTAGGAATTTTCTTCTTCCTTCTACGAATACGAGAAATTTAAACCTTTATATATATATATATGAGGACATAACAGTGTGGTCTTATCAAGAATAAGAAAGCAAAAAATTGGTTTATTCACTATATATTTGGGGAAAAACACTTCTCATGTTGTAGGAGAAGTGTTTTCTCATGTTACACACACATAAAATGATGGGACACATATATATATATATATAGTTAGCATTATATATATATATGTGTGAGTCCCACTATTTCATGTATGTGTAGGAATCTTCTTCTTCTCATGCAACATGAGAAGTCTAAACCCCATATATTTGAAAGTGATATTAATCTCCTTGACTTTATACTTTCCTCCATCTTGAACATATGTAATGTTAGACATTTTTTTTATGCAATAAATGTGATAAATAATAATTTAATTTGATAAAATAATATGTATGGAATTCAAAATTCTAATTCAAATAGTAATAAGGGTAGAGAAAAGAAATAAAATTAAAATAATAATATAAAACATAATAATGATATAACAATTTCAACAAAAAAATAACGATATAATAAAGAGATTCATCCAACTCAGTGTAATCCACAATTCCAAACGCGTGATTTGTGAATAACAAATTATAACGAGCATCAAGAAGATGATACTTTAAAAGTAAAAAAAGATGATATTTTAATAATTATTAATAAAAATAAATCAAAACATATATATAATTAAATCGGATATAATACTTTATTTGTTTACCGGTGGCATAATATTTTAGGAAAATCCTATATAAAGATGTGCGAAATAGGAAAATTCCAAATGGCTTTAAAATATGACTCAATTTAGGATTTAAAATATGAGTAAAATGACTTTATTACACTTTCCTAATCTCTTCTCCTCTCTTAAAAGCAAGGTTGTCAAACTCGCAAATTTAAGGAAGCTTGTATGACAATGACGTAAACCCATATCCTGAACTTGATAAATAAACTCATAAAAGTTTACTTTTATTGTTAAATAGGTATTACTATTGTATAATCAAATAATTAAATTAAAATATAAAAATAACAACAATTTGATTTAAATATATTTTAAATTCAAATAATTGAAATTAAATCCATTAACATTCATCATTTATCACATTTAGCAAATAAATTTTTATAAAATTTATATATAAATCCGCTAAGCATGACCAAATGAAAAAATTTAACATGAGTTTAAGAGTAGGTTAACATAGTTTTATAAAGCTAGAAATATAAAAACGGTAATCTCGATCTATAAACTTGTAAGTCTAATTCGAGTTTAAATTGACACTAATTTACTAAAGTGACTCAACTTGTTTTTATAAACTAAAAACGTAAAAACATAAACTCGAAAGTCAACTCACAAGTTTAACAACAATGCTTCAAAGATTTTTTTTTTCGGTTGCTCATCCAGTATCTAGAGCTTCGCCCCCGACTAATCCGAATCCGACTCGGGTCGCAAGACCTAGCTATGGTGGGTGAGTCTCCCGCGGGGCTTTTTCTGCATTCACAAGGCTCGAACTCGAGACCTTGCTTAAGCGACACAAGCCGCTAACCACTTGAGCCAACCCCCGTTGGTATGCTTCAAAGATTTTTATTGTTTTATAACTTAGTTTTTCAATAAGTGTGTTATATTAAAATTAATATAAAATAAAATAAAATATGATTTATTTAGATCAAAGAAATTGTTGTGTTTTAAAAGAATCATTAAAGATAATTCAAGCCAAAAAATAAAATAAAAGAAGCATGGCCCCAATATCAATTAAATTATTTTTATTTAAATATTGTCAATCAAAAAATTATTTTTGGAAGAAATTAATTTAAATTTATTTTTTTAATAAAAAGAAAATCAAAATTCATTAGTCATAGAATTCTGACTTGTGTGATATATAGTTTGGTTTTTTACGTCAATGAAACTCTTTTTTAAAATTCCATTAATTAAAATCTTTTGCATATATAGTATCACACAGGTCATATCTTGTGTGTGATTAATATAGTGTAACTTTTTTTTCCTATTCTCAATATTCAAATAAAAATTATTAAATTGATTTTGGTTTTTTTTTTCTTAAATTATTCTTGAGGATCCTTCCAAACGACAAAAAATTTCTTTGATTTAATATAATCATATTTTATTTCACTATACATTAATATTCATATACATATACTTACTGAAAAAATAAGTTACGGAGCACTAAAAGAGAGTAGATAGGAGAGTGTAATAAAGTTATTTAATCCACATTTTGAAATCCTAAATTGGGTGCATAGCTAAATTAAAGATTTATTGAATTTACTAACCTGATTTATAATGTCTTTATTTCAGGTAGCTTTTTATGGGATTTTTCCTAATATTTTATTGATCAAATGTTATTATATTAAATAACATAATATAAATATTAATAGGCGCAACATTTTCCAAGTTAATGGATGAATATTCTTCACTCAAGAAATTTTAAAAGGCAAATACTGGGTTTACAAATATGGATACTACGTACGCTACAATGAGAGCTTTAAAAAGATTTTTTTTAAAAAATGGTTTATGTACTAGATGAAAAAAAAAAGGAAGAATCATTATTATGAAATAATAATAACATAATAAACATTACCATTTTAATTTTCATAAATAAAATGATTTTCTCCCATCCTCACCTTACCAACTTTTGACTTATTGATCAGAAAGAGGAAAAATTTTCTCCCTCGTTGAAGTTGGCTAGCTTGCTGTCCAAGTCTCTCTCTCTCTCTCTCTCTCCATATATATATATATATATATATATATATATATAGTGCCATAATGCAACCAAAGTTTCAATTTCGCTTTCGCTTATATATATTCATGACGATTTTTCTACTTCTTTAACGTACACAAAATTAAATGAAATAATAAAAATATCAAATAAAATATGAAAAACTAAAACAAAAGAAAGAAATATAAATAATAAATATAAATTAAAGACAATTATCTAGTTTAAGAAATAAAAATAATAAATACAAATTAAAGACGATTATCTAGTTTCAATCTCAATGTTCAAAGTAAAATTTCATAAATGAGTAAGGATAATTTGAACTAATTTTTTAGTATAATTGTTTAATGTACCGCAAGATCCATCATATTTATAATACTGTTTGTTTTTCTGTTTTTAAAACAACTTTTGTTTTGAAAAAATATTTAATAATAATAAATTTGATAATACCACTAAATGGGACACCAGCCTACTTAGTTCTTGAATGTGTAGGGTTTGATTGTCCCATTATGAGCACTTTTAGCACTTTTTGGACAAAGTTCAAAACGGGCTAATTTCTTGTAGATGCGTGTAGGACCATTGGGTTGTGGGCACCTTACTCAACCCTAAATGAATTTTAGTAATAAAGCAAACTATTCTTTAACCTCCACTACTTTATTATTCTATATGATTTTCAAAAGGCTTAACTATATATTTAATCTTTTACATTTACATCAGGTTTTAGTATAGTCTTTTTTAAATTTAGGAAGCATATTTTTAGCCTCTTAATGTAAGCACCATTAAAATCATGGGAAAATCCTTGTGGAGGCCCATATTAGCAAAATAATCCTAAAAAAGGCCCAAAGAGTCTACAAATACAAGAAAAGGCCCCAGGGCCCTTATATGTATTAACTTACAATGCAAAATTACTAACACACCCACTACTAGTTAAAATGAAAAGGTCAGCAGTTCTGGCGCTAAAACGAGACAGGCAGAATGGAGAATTGCTGAAATTGAACGTGGGTTTCGTCTGACATTTTGGTCACCTCCTTGATCGTTGATCCTTCTCTTCCCTCTTCCCTCTTCCCTCGTTTATCCTTACGGTGTATTCTGATCATCCATTGCGTTAAAGGGTCTGAACTCAGCAATTTGTATTTGTTGTTCCTCATCGTTTTTTTTTCAGTCAAAAGGTTTGGTGACTGAAAGGTTGGAGCTTCACCTCATTTATGTTATTATCAGGTAGGAGATAGGTAAGAAATGCTAAGATTTTGGTTAAGATATCATAATCACAATGCTACTTCATTTTTAATCAATGTAGGGTTAGGTTAGTAAAATCTTGCTCTGTTTTTGGGCCTTGAAACGAGAGGCAAATGTCACGTATTTGAGTGGGAATGGTGAAAGTGATCAAGGAATGAAGGGTGAAAAAACGCTGAGATTTGATAGTTGTTAATACTACAGTTTTAGTTGTTAATACCTTCAGTTTTAGTTGTTAATATGATTGTTGAAGTTGTTAAGACGAGATGAAAGTGAAAACGTTGTAGAGTAGGTTGCTCTGTTTTTTAGGCATGGAAACAGAGGGAGGTTTATCTGTTAGTGGGAATGATAGACTAAAAAAACGCTGAAATTTGATAGTTGTTAATATCGTCAGTTTTAGTTGTTAATATGACTGTTAAAGTTGTTAATACTAACTTTATGTTGCAGATCATAGTTAAACATGGCTAGTGCTTCAGGGAAGAACCTATTATGTTTCTTCCATGTAAGGGATAACTTTGTACATGGGGAGGACAACAAAGTGATTATGTTGGTGGAATGGTAAGAACAAGAGGCATCAAAGAAGGAACAACGTATGAGGAGTTGCAAAGAATCATAGCGTCTTTAATTGGACAAAAAAATACTAAAATATGCGTGAAGTTCAAACTTAGCATGGATACATCTACATTTGTTGATCTTGTAGATGATGAAGGGGTAGAACATTTAATAAGGTATAATGAAGAATATTGTCATGTGTATGTTGAAGAAAGTGAGAATAATGACAATAGAGCACAACAAATGAATGTTCAAATGGAAGAACAAGAAGTGGAAGTCTTGTTGTGTTAAGAAATGTAATTAGTTCATATATAAATTATCATTACTTGGTTCTCATTACTTGCACTAATAATTGTTGTTTGTCGCAGGAGGGATGAAGGAGGTTCAGCTACGGTGTCTATCTCACCCCCTCAAATGTTCAATGAAACGCAAGAGTTGCCATCATTACCTCGTAGTTCGCAAAGTGTGCCATTAAGCAAGCCTCAAATGAATCATTCTAAATGGAGGGATTTGATAATGGGAAAAGGACAGATTTTTGCGAATGCTGTGACCCTCTGTGAGACGTTATACAAATATAGCATTGCACACAAGTTTTCCTACACATTTGTGAAGAACAAGCCGGACAAGATAATAGTGAAGTGCAAGGTTGATGATTGTCCCTGGTACATGGGTGCATATTCAACGGGACAACGTCAAGATACCGAGTTCCTCATCATTAAAACATACAGAAGTGAGCACATACATAGTGCACAAGATAGCCTTATCGTATCTCATTCACCTATGTGTAGCTTGACATCATCAATTCTAATTGATGGTTTGAGAAATAATCGACAAGACACGGCTAATGAAGTTCGAACTGAATTGTATAGTGAGTATGGGGTACGGCTAAACTATCGGCAAGCATATGGTGTGAAAGAAAGAGCGGTTAGGCAATTACAGGACGAGTAGAGGACTCTTACAAGGTTATTCCTTGGTTGTGTCACAGATTTGTAGAGAGTGATCCCGATACAGTTTCAAAATGGGAAGGGTCACATGATAACAAATTTGTGAGGCTATTTATTTCCTATGGCTGCTCTATTAAAGGTCTCGCAGATGGTTGTCGGCCAATACTCTATATAGATGGATGTCATCTGAGTGGCCCTTATAGGGGAACAATGTTGTCGGCTTGTGCGTATGATGAGACAACCAAATGTTTCCCTTAGCATATGGCATTGTCGGTCTTTGAGACATATGATGATTGGGCTTGGTTTTAAATAATGTAAAATAGATTACAAGATCGATGATGATAATAGTTGTGTCGATCGGAATAATTCCATTATTGAAATTTGTGGTAGATATATTTATAAATGGCAGGACATGGATTTTGTTACGGGCATGTCAAGGAAAATTATAGTGCGAGTTCCTCAAAATCATGAGAGGGATGCCACGTACCTCTGCGAATAGCAAGGATACTGCATTGCACCTTCTCGATGTAATTGTGTATGCAAGGCTGGGTGAAGAATTCACTGTTGCGATGGGAACATTAAAAATGTTCAGTCCACTTTTGGCACAATGGGTTGAGACCCATAGGGACGTTGATCGATGGGCTTTAAGTAAGTTTCCTTTGAAAAGGTGTGATAACATAACCACTAACATTGCTGAATCGTTCAATGCATGGATGGTGAAAGAGCGGACGCACACTGTGTCAAGGTATTAATACATGAGCATAGGGAGAAGTTGGCTGCGAAGTTGCTTGCAAGCAAGATGGCTTTAGTGAATTGGAAAAATTGTGTAGGACCTAACATAGAAAAAAAAATTTGCAGCAACATGTGAACTTTGTAGAAAATATGCATGCTACATATTATGGGGAGGACCAGATTTTGGTTGAGACTAGACGCGGTGATGCCTTAATTTATGTGAAAGTTCATGTGGGTGCAAAAGAATGCTCTTGTTTAGCATGACAAATAAGTGGACTACTTTGCCCACACGCATGTGCAGCAATTAAAGCACTTAATGGTAATGTGTACACATTCGTAGATGATTGCTTTACACTTTCAGCACAAGAGAAAATTTATGCACATAGCATGCGGCCAGTTGCAACACATGATTGTCTAGATGTTGATGCGCTGACGATGACACAAATGCTAACAGACACTTTCTTGGAGCCTCCAATTACTACAAGGCTGACTGGTAGACCGAAAAGAAAAAGACTGGAATCTCAGTTTTAAAACAAGAAGGTTTATCATTGTGGTAGATGCCATGAGCCAGGACACTCCGTCAAGACTTGCAAGAATCCAAATCCAGGCTGATCATTGATGGTGCCTTGTGTTTTTCTTTTTTGGGCATTGCGTCTCACACTCTTTTGTTGTATATGGCTTTACATAGAAATCCACACCATATTATTTTTTGGCGATGGTGTGTGATGTTGTTATTATGAATTTGTAGATGCATTTGGTGTTGTAAATGAACGTTGGATATTGTTGTCACAATTGTATCCAAGTCTCATTTATGTACACATTCATGTTGTGTTACAAATGTAAATGACGTTGACAAATATATGTTAAAAGGGCCTGATGTAGTTGTTATTGTTTTTCTGATATTGATGTTGATGTCAATGGGGGCTGATGTGGTTGTTATTTTTTTGGCTGATGTAGTTGTCAGATTTTACTGATATGGTTGTTATTGGGGGTTGATGTGGTTGTTATTTTTTTGGCTGATGTAATTGTCAGATTTTATTGATATGGTTGTTAGTGGGGGGGCCGACATAGTTGTTATTTTTTTGGTGATGTAGTTGTCAGATTTTACTGATATGGTTGTTAGTGGGGCTGATATGGTTGTCGGTGATGTGGTTGTTATTGGGGCTGATGATGTAGTTGTTATTGGGCTGATGATATGGTTGTTAGTTTTTTCTAATGTAGTTGGAATTCTTGATATGGTTGCTAGGTTGATGTTGTTTGAATTCTTGATATGGTTGTTAGTTGATGTAGTTGTTAGTGGGGCTGATGTAGTTGTTATTGGGGGCTGATCTGGTTGTTAGTGGGGGCTGATGTAGTTGTGTTGAGATATAGTTGTTAGTGGGATGCTGATGTAGTTGTCATTGCGTTCGATATAGTTGTTATTGAATTTGATGTAGTTGGTTGCTGATGTAGTTGTCATTGAGTCGATGTAGTTGTTATTGGGGCGACATAGTTGTTATGGTTGTTAGTTATTTTCTTTGATGTAGTTGTTATTGGGTTAGTGGGGCTGATGTAGTTGTCATTGGGGGCTGATGTAGTTGTCATTGAGTCCTGATGTAGTTGTTAGTGGTGATGTAGTTGTTATTGGGTCTTGATCTGGTTGTTAGTGATGTAGTTGTCATTGAGTCGATATAGTTATTATTGTTAGTTGTTAGTGGGGGTGATGTAGTTGTCATTGAGTCGATATAGTTGTTAGTGGGGCTGATGTAGTTGTTATTGGGGCTGATTGGTTGTAAGTGGGGCTGATGTGGTTGTTAGTTTTTTTTTCTGATGTAGTTGTCTGAATTTACTGATATGGTTGCTAGGTTTTTGCTGATGTTGTTGACTGAATTTACTGATATGGTTGTTAGATTTTTGCTGATGTAGTTGTTAGTGGGGGCTGATGTAGTTGTTATTGGGGGCTGATCTGGTTGTTAGTGGGGGCTGATGTAATTGTTAGTGGGGCCTGATGTTGTTCATATGGGTACCTTATTATATCCCATTTTCCACCTTCTGCACATACTATTAACAATGACAGACACGGATAGAGATGCAAGAAACAATTGCCATTCTCATTCATATTAAAATGTCATGTGACCTACATCATCAAATTTACAAAACTTTCTCCTAAATATAGACTCAAGAGTTCAGAACAATTGCCTTAATAAAATCTGTCATACAATCAGTGAGATTTATATACACTTAAAAATAATTCAGCCTATGTAAATTATATGATTGCTTCCTAACGACTCATCTTCCGCTTTTGGGAGTCCTCAATCATGGACAACACTTTGTCTCATTTGCGTGTTTTTTGGATGATTGACCAACCACCACAATGAGGCCAATCTTCAAATCTCCAATTTCATCCATAGAGTAGTAAGGCATTGTGTATCCATCCTCTTGCTCCTGCCGTCCCACATTTGCAACCACGAATTTGCAACCATGAAACAACATTGATCATGTTAACAACAATGATCATGTAACTGTATATTATATATATGAATGTTAAACAACTTAATAGACACTTACACATCATTTTGGACATGGACTTTAGACCATGTGACCCCCTTGGGAATTCTATCCTCGTGGTCGAACAATTGTGGCTTAACCCTTCGGAGTATGTCCATGAAACGATTTCGCTGATATTAAAGTTGACACAATTAGATGACAATTATGGTGACCATTTTCTAACATAAGTACAAATTCAAATTCAGTTCAGCTTACCACAAGACTTGCCAACTGTTCCTTTTCCCTAAAGGATTGAGGTTTTTTTGCCTTCTTTTTTGACTTGGTTGCCAATATCTTTCCATCTTCCATTTGGGGCTGTATGCATGAATATGTCCATGTGTCGACTAACGAATCTAGGGCGTAGAAGGTCATCGTTGTCATGTCTACAACATAGCAGAAACAGTGACTGTTCCTAAGCGACAGTCCAAAAATGAAACGATAGTCCCCGATGTTATATCCTATACGCTCGGGCAAGATTTTCGCTTCGTTGGATTCCAATGACCAATTCAGCGGAGATCTTATCATTTTGTCCATGAAATGCGCAGTGAAAATGTGTCGGGTAACTGTCCCTTCATTCTCCACTTGATCAGCAACCAAAGTCTTGGCTACCATACTCATGACCTGAATATGCACAAAATGTTAGTACGTGAGTACTGCATAACACATTTATCTAAGCGAAAGCAAATAACGAAAAATTACTAATGCACATCCATTAATGCCTTACAGCAGAACAGAAGTGCATGGTCCATACCATATCATTCAGCCAGGCACGTGGTTTCAGACAATATAGCTCTTCCCTTGTGAGGTGCCAACCATTCATGTCAACAAATTCCCTAAATGCCAAGAAATGACAATGTTAGGCATTGTATGCATTTTTTATAATATGCGTAACTCATTGTGCACAACTGACATTTTTTATACTTATTCATCAGCCTCATCTTCCGTTGGATGAGTAATACACAACTGATACAGCTGCTCCTTGACATCATACGGCCTCTTTCCTTTGCACTTGCGGTTTGGATCAATCCAAGGAGATTTTAACACAATGCTCTGGGTTATCACCCTCTTGGACCTTCTAATTTGTTTGTCAGTTCGTTGTCCCTCTTGTGCTTCCGGTTTGGCCACTTCTTCTTCAGTGGGTTCCACATGAACAACATCTTCAAAAATAGCTGTGTCGTGATTCAAGTCGTCGTCATCATCATCAAACTCTTCAATATTTTCACCCTCATCTTCCTCATCACTCTCTTTCTCAGGGTCTTTCTCAGACTCCCCGGAACTTGAGGGCTGGTTGTTGGGTGATTCAGTTTCATGCAAGCCTTGTTGAGGCCCTTCATCTTTATTGGTGTCCGATGTTAATCTATGTTTAAGGGCCAACATCTCCTGTCCCAACATGGAAACAAGCCTGAAATATGTCATGCGAACTTCCTGAAAGATCAAACATCAGTTGTTAAATCATCAATCACAGCAACAACTCGAGTAAAGGACAATGCAAGAACCGACCAAGAAACCAGCAAAATTACATAATGTACAAGAAATTATATTTTTGCTGCATAATTGTTGTCACACATTACCGGGTGAGTGAGCATCGTGTTAGGGTCAAACAAGGCGGATGGAGTGACCGATGGCTGAGGACGAGAGGCGCGAGCCAGCAGGCCATTTTGGCTTTTTTTTCTCAAGCACCACTCTGCTCTTAATCTTGTCATCAGTCCAATAAGCCATGGCTGACTCGTGCTCAGTAGCTACCACATCACCCAAAGGAAAATTTTGCAAACAAAACAGCTGAAAAAAAAAACATTTCAATGCATTAATAACAGCACTAAGCAATTGATGATAATGTTTACATACTATCTTAGTTAAAGAGAACTTACCATGAGGAAGTATACACATCCTCCAACAGTTTTCCTCTTGCCACCCTTGGACTTGTAGGAGTCTTTCTTGAACTCAGAGATCTGTTGGGTGAGTTCTTCAAGAATAAAGGAGGACCAATCAAAATGAACAATTGCATCCTTAGTCGATGTCATGACCTTCAACATACGGTCACTAACATCAATGGATGCTCTTGGAGCCAAAAGGATACCTAGGCTGATAAACACAAAGAGAGATTCAAAGTTTTCATCTAATTTTTTTAACAACGTGTCACCAATTTCTTTATACCTTACATTCTTGTACACACGCCTAAAGTCACTAAACACTGTGATCGGGATGGTAACTTTAACTTCTATGCCCTTACCCCCCACAGGTAGACCCATAAGTTGATGCACATGTTCAGCCCCTATGACTCGGGTCTCCCCTCTAATGGACACTTGCTTTGTTGGGGGTCAAAACATGCCATATATTTTGCAATTAAGGAACGGTTTATTTTTTGGCAACTAATTTCCACAAACCTATCAAACCCAATGGCTTTCAGCCTTGCCATTACCTCAGGTCGCTCCTTTAACTTATGGCATACATGAATGAAAGTGTTTGGTGCACACCTCATTAGGAATGGGACAATATACTTCTCTACTTTACCAGGGCCTCTTAGTTGTTTAGCCCTCTTGTTATATTCACCTTTTTCGGTTGAACTCAACCTTTTCCATGATTCTCTCATTTCTACACTTAAGTCATAATGGGTTCTTTGGTCAGCTCCTATAGCTTTCTTCCCCTTCCCCTTGCCCTTCGCCTTTTGTTTTTGTACATGTTGCTTGAAGAATTCTTCTGTGAACAAGTTATAGCCAGAGAACCTTGGGTCCCTTTGAGAATCTTTCATTGTTGTTCCTTGTCCTTATGTTAAAGCGTTGATTTCACCACTGCAATATGAAAATTAATATGCGTAAAAGCGCAACACATTCAAGTTGTGTTTAGAAAATTCAATTCAACAAGTATCCCTAAGTTTGTGAAGAAGTTATGTCTTTCAGAATGCCGATGCAAATAACAATAAGATTATAGACTAATTTCAGCTGCTCTACTTCATATAGTTCTCACAAATTTGACAGTTTGCAGCATATTATAAACTCATTTCAGTAGCTTTTCATATACTTGTCACAATTTTTCAGTTTAGGATTGGCATTCCAGCAAGCTAATAACAATAAGATACACCAACATAATTGGTAAAAAAAATTAGAAAATACACTCAATTTGCCTAGTCAAACGAATCAGAACAAGTATGGAATGTGACAAGCATGCGGCATGTATCAACAATGACTATGCAATGGCAGGATGCAAGTTTAGGACTAAACCAGTTACAATTGCAAATGCAAAGCTAAAATTCACATTTCATGCAAGTCAAAGTAAAGAAAATTCAGTTGACGTCTACTAATGAGATTAGCACATGTCATGACAATATACAAACAGCATATAACAGTGACTTGTCTGTAGCTACAAGAACAAATTTAGCAAACCCAATGCCCTGCAACCACAAGGTCAGATTCTCAGTAATGAAGCTGCAATTTATGATCCAAAAGATCAAAAACTCAGACCAAAATTCACATTTGAGGCAAATCTGAATTCAAAGGTTTTCTCATTAAAAAAAAAGAAAAAAAACTTTTCACACCATTCAGTTAAAGCTCAAATTCACTAGAGCATCAAGTACGCATATGTAAAATGAGACAATAGTAATCTCAGGTAGTATCCAAGATTTGGCAACAATAATGACTTACCAAAATAGCAAACAGTTTAAATGTACAACCAAAAGCTCTTGCACAAAATTTTTTACAAGGATAGCACAAAATCCCAATCAAACCTTCCAAAAACCATGGTACTATAGTGATTCAACAATTAAATCTCACCGTACAATACTTTTGATAATGCCAAAATATGACAGTAAGGGATTTATGCTTTCACAGTACAAACACCCAATATACTTCAATCCCAAACATAACTCTTCGGTAACTTCTACACCCAGTATATTTCAAATCCAACACATTGCATCACCCAAGTACATTTCAAATCCAACACATTGCATCCCTTTGTTCAAATTTTGGCACGGGTGAATGTCAATATTCAAAGATAGGGATTCTTCCAGATCACTCAACAAATTTGTAATTTTTACCTCTGTTTTCTCCCAAAATTTGCAAGAGACCTATTTCATTTAGTCTACTCTGAGAATATCAACAATAATATTTTTTTAAAAAAATTTATTTCCATCAAGATTTCTAAGTTCTAGATGCTCCAAGAACAAATAATCAACGGAATGATCGAATAAAAAAACAGGAGAGTGCATGAACGGTACAATGACAATTTAAAAAAGTTGGATTTGTCAGAAATTAGGGACCAAAAACCTAATCCTAAAATGTTTCTTACCGATGATTGCCACAGGCGATGGCGAGACTTTCGGAGAGCACAGATGGTTGCACCGTGGTTGATGGTTGCACCTTTGCCACACGACCGCAAACGGCGTCGAAGAGCACAAACGCGCCGGAAACTTGAGCACACGGAGGTTTGAGCGAGACACGATCGAGAGAGAGAGAGAGAGATTTGGAATTGCCTCAGTCCCCTCCTTTGTTTGTCGTGTTAGTAGTGGGTGTGTTAGTAATTTTGCATTGTAAGTTAATACATATAAGGGCCCTGGGGCATTTTCTTGTATTTGCAGACTCTTTGGGCCTTTTTTAGGATTATTTTGCTAATATGGGCCTCCACAAGGATTTTCCTAAAATCATTTCATGAAAAATGTTAATTCAACAAATTTAAATTATGTCCTCTACAATTAAATGTTGATAAAAAAATGTTTATAATCATTTTTATAAAATAAAATTAAAATAAGTATGTTCAAAGTAAATCACATGGTTTTAAAAGAATCATTCATTAGACTAAAGAGACGAATGAGGGATCTGATTTTCAGAGTTTAAAAGGGATTATTAGGATTATATGAAAAGGTTAACTGCCCAAATCTTCTCTTTGCTTAATACTTTACCCAATTAAAAGATGCTTTCCCTTGGATATTAGAATGGTAGCATAGCTTTTGGCTGTAGAGATTCAGATCCTGATTCTAAGTACTTGAATTTTATTTTTTATCTTTTCAAAAGAAGGGAAAATTGCATCTAGATCCCGGGTATGAGAAAGTACGAAAAATGGTCCTTCAAAATCTTAAAATTGTATCTAAGTCCCGAGAGACTTATTTATAATAAATTCCAATTCTACCGACAAATTCATAAGTATCTACCGACAAGTCCAGGGGGCGCCACACTAACAAGTCTATGGGCATTTGACAATTAAAATTTATTGCAAAAAAGCCTCATGGGACTTAAATATAATTTTAAGATCTTAGGGAACCATTTTCTTATATTTTCTTACCTAAAACCTAAATGCAATTTTCTCAAAGAACTCACATAATCTTAAACCCCGTTTGATATAAAATGAAAATGAGATTCTTGCCCCCTGACAAACCCGCTCATTAAATTGTCATAAACCTCAATGAATTCTCTTTTAAGCAGAAAAATCTGAGTACAAATACTGATAGAACGCACAATCATATCGGGTATTACAAACATATTAATATTATCAAGAAACGAATACAGAAAACGAAATAGAATACCAGAATTCTCAACAACAAAAATGGAGGGTCAGGCAATAATAGCCTGAGGTTACCACCAGCAATATCAAACCTACAATCTCCCACTTACAAGGAGATATCAATACACTAGCTAGACTACAATGCCATTGACCACAAAGAATCTTCATAAAAGCAAACCACAATGTTAGGGAATTGGATCCTCTCATTATCTTATTTTTTCATTATCCCTCCTCATCCAATCTCAACCTTTGATTTCTCTCCTCAACCAATCTAGACCGTTGATTGTCCCATTCTGAAATACTTTTTAATATCATCAAGATTGAAATATTTTTTTCAAGATCCTAAGTTTAGGATCTTGAAAAAAATATTTTCGCACCGATTGATACTAAAAAGTACTTCAAGATCTTCGACGGTACTAAAAAAAATACTTCGGGATCTTAAGAAATTATTTTAGGATCTTAAAAAAATATTTTAGGATACTTTACGGTACTAAAAAATATATTTTAACATATTGATTGGTACCAAAAAATGAGCCATAAGGAGGGATGAGGAGAAACCCCGCCAAGGAGAGAAACCGGACCCCAATGTTAGCGGGTTCACATTAGGTGCTTGTCTTAATATGCTTCTTATGTGCTTGTCCCTCTAATTAGAGGGACAAGAACATTTTATTTTATTTTTTAAAATTTTTTTATTTAGATTAAATTATATCTTAGTTTCTGAAAAAAAAAATTTGCACTTTAAAAGTATATCAAATTAATTAATTTTCTAGATACTAGTGTTAACGAGATATTTCTATATACAAAACGGAAACTAATTAATTTGAGATATTGAGTGCGAAAAAATTCCAAAAAAACTAACATATAATTTAATCTAAATAAAAAAAAATTTATAAAAAAAACTTTAAAAAATAAAATAAAATGTGCTTGTCCTCTAATTAGAGGACAAGCACATAAGAAACACATAAAGGACAAGCACCTCATGTTCTTCCAATGTTAGCTGCAAGGAGCTTTAAGATCCTGCATCTCTCAAATTCCATATAGGTTGCTTCGCGCGTGTGCTCCAAGGTGATTCATTCAGCTGCTGTCAGCATGTCCAATATTGGGAAAATTACACACAGGTCCCAAGGAACATATATATTTACATTTAAGTCCCTTCAATTCATGAAATTACCTGAAGTCCCAAGGGACTTGTGTGTAAATATTTCGGATGAGTAAAAGACCTTATTGCCCTTCTTCCTTCTCTCTCTCCTCTCTCCCTTTTTCTTCTCTCTCTCTTCTAATATTTCTTCCGATGCTGGGCTATAGTTCAACGCTGTTGTCACTTCCGATCCTCGGCACTTCCGATCCTCAACACTTCCGATCCTCGGCTAGAACTCAATTACAAACTGCTATCACTTTTTTCTAATCCTGGGCCAGAGTCCCTAGGCTGAAAAAGTGAGTGGTGGAATTTGGACAAGAGCTTAAAGACCGAAAAATGAGTCTCACATCCATGGAAATCGGTGAGTTCTCTATATTGCAACGGTGGTTCAATTCCCCCCTTTCTGTTGTTAATCGCTTCTATCAGGGTTTACAAAAATTGTGGTTAATTTATGCATTTTGTGTTGTTAATTTATGCATTTTGTGTTGTTAATCGCCTCCGGAAGTCAGAAATGACAAATTCAAGGTTTTCATAAGTTGTGGTTAATTTATGCATCTTGTGTTGTTAATTTATGCATTTTGTGTTGTTAATCACTTCTGGAAGTCAGACATGTTAAATTGAAGGTTTTCAGTAGTTGTGGTTAATTTATGCATCTTGTGTTGTTAATTTATGCATTTTGTGTTGTTAATCGCCTACGGAAGTCGACATGACAAATTGAAGGTTTTCACAAGTTGTGGTTAATTTATGCATTTTGTGTTGTTAATTTATGCATTTTGTGTTGTTAATCGCCTCTGGAAGTGACACATGACAAATTGAAGGTTTTCAGAAGTTGTGGTTAATTTATGCATCTTGTGTTGTTTATTTATGCATTTTGTGTTGTTAATTGCCTCTGGAAGTCAGACATGACAAATTGAAGGTTTTCACAAGTTGTGGTTAATTTATGCATCTTGTGTTGTTAATTTATGCATTTTTGTTGTTAATGCGCCTCTGGAAGTTAGACATGACAAATTGAAGGTTTCACAAGTTGTGGTTAATTTATGCATCTTGTGTTGTTAATTTATGCATTTTGTGTTGTTAATCGCCTCTGTTGGAAGTCGGACATGACAAATTGAAGGTTTTCACAAGTTGTGTTGTTAATTTATGTGCATAAATTAACAACACAACTTGTGAAAACCTTCAATTTGTCATGTCTGACTTCGCAGGCAATTAACAACACAAAATGCATAAATAAACAACACAAGATGCATAAATTAACCACAACTTGTGAAAAACCTTCAATTTGTCATGTCCGACTTCCGCAGGCGATTAACAACACAAAATGCATAAATTAACAACACAAGATGCATAAATTAACCACAACTTGTGAAAACCTTCAATTTGTCATGTCCGACTTCCGCAGGCAATTAACAACATAAAATGCATAAATAAACAACACAAGATGCATAAATTAACCACAACTTGTGAAACCTTCAATTTGTCATGTCCGACTTCTGTGAGGCGATTAACAACACAAAATGCATAAATTAACAACACAAAATGCATAAATTAACCACAATTTTTGTAAACCCTGACAGAAGCGATTAACAACATAAAGGGGGGAATTGAACCACCGTTGCAATATAGAGAACTCAGCTGATTTCCATGGATGTGAGACTCATTTTTTCAGTCTTTAAGCTCTTGTCTAAATTCCACCACTCACTTTTTCAGCCTAGGGACTCTGGCCCAGGATTAGAAAAAAGTGATAGCAGTTTGTAATGGAGTTCTAGCCGAGGATCTAAGTGCCGAGGATCGGAAGTGCCGAGGATCGGAAGTGACAGCCGGGTCGAACTATAGCCCAAAGATCGGAAAGAAATATTAGAAGAGAGAGAGAAGAAAAAGGGAGAGAGGAGAGAGGAGAAGGAAGAAGGGCAATAAGGTCTTTTACTCATCTGAAATATTTACACACAAGTCCCTTGTGACTTCGTGGTAATTTCATGAATTGAAGGGACTTAAATGTAAATATATATGTTCCTTGGGACCTGTGTGTAATTTTCCCTCCAATATTTTATGTCAGCATGCCCACTTCCACTTTCATCCTATGTGAATAGGCACTAGGCAGAGAAGAAGATTATGGGCCTGTTTGGATATCCTATGTAATAGACTTATTATCCCATTAGATGGAAAATAAGTCCATTAGGAGAAAAAAATAGAATTTTAGTGTGTTTGGGTAGCCTAAATTTTTAATGGACTTAGGAGGTTAATAGAGTTTTTTTTTTTTTTTATGAGCCCATTACTCCTCATTAACTTATGAGCCCATTACTTCTCATCTCATTAACAATTTTTTTTTTTTTTTTTTTTGTTCCTCTCATCCCATTGTTGCAGGGGTCCCATTTCAAATGCATAATTATTAATTTAATAAACGTAACATCAATAATTTCAATAAATGTTAATCTAAATTATAACATAAATATTGTGATAGCAAAACAAGCCCTTCCTTTTAATTTTTATCCTAAATTATCACATTTTGTATACCATATATCTTGAATTTAATTCATGCTCTTTTCTCATGTCATTTTCCATCTCATCTACTTTTTTAAAAGCATGCCAAACAAGTTCCCATTAGAAATAAAAGACAACTTTTTTTTTTTTTTTTGTTCCTTCTCATCCCATTGTTCAAATTCTCAATATAAAACCCAACTAAGAAAAAACTTCCATATCATGAACACTAAGTAAACACTTTTGAAAATTGTTCTTTTATTATTATTGGCACTTGGATTGATACATGCATGTTGCCCAGTCAATGGATTTGTATCACCCACGTCTCACCTGAAAAATATGGGCATTGAATTCACTAACAGTAAGATGTATTATTTTCAATTCAATACTATTCAACAGCTTCCATAGATTTATTCTGCCTCATAGACTACCTGTAACACATCTGGAATATTCATGTTAATTTTTAATGATCCAAATTTTATTTAAGAAATAACTAGATTATATTTTATTGGAAAAATTGCTGAAAAAAAAAATTTGTTGCCCATTGCAAAATTTGTTGTCCAAAGGTACCTAAAATTTGCTTAAAACTTAGGTGCGGCTTATCTTCAAAAGACATGTCGCACATAGCCGAAGATGAGTAATCATTAGGTAATTTGGAGAATTAAATTTTGCAATGGGTAATTTTTCAGAAATTTTTCCTATTTTATATCAGTGACAGAATGTACAATCCGTACACCTTTGAAAATGTAAAAGGGATTCGGACTATAAACCTTCGAGGGAGATTTCTATCCAACATCAAGTTAGCGTAGCTTGCCAAGTCAATATATGGGACTATTTGACCTTATCCTAATGCCAGCACTTGCATGGAGATTTTTCTCGCTTATAAAGCTACATGAGAGAATTAAATGAACGAGGCAAAGATTATTAAACTACCTGAATAGACTGTCAGGTTGATCATTAAATTTCCACATCTATACACGCGCGCAACAGAACTTGTCTCCTGCCATATTTTGAACACTCACGTCGTTGAAACTTCCTCTTGCCATAAAGTCAATTAATCAAAACGAAGGCTTCTAGAGCTGATTGGGCTGTCAAATTGGAATAGGCATAGACAAGTTGAGAAGTTGAGTCCACATGGAGGATTGTATTAACACTATAAACACAAATTTGGGTTAGAGAATAATAAAAAAACCTCCATGCTATCTATACAAACCAAAAGACTAAGTATGGGCTTCTTTTCTCACATGTCTCTTCTTTTTGCATTATATGTTTTTCCTTACATCATTTTTCTCTGTATATCATCATCAACCGCTCTAGACATCACCATAGATACAGAAGCTTTGATCTCGTTTAAGTTTCAATTGAGTCATACAGAAGCTTTATCTTCTTGGAATCACAGTTCATCATCACCCTGCAACTGGCATGGTGTTACCTGCAACAAGCTTCGTCAAAGAGTTATAGGCTTAAATCTTTCAGGCCTAAGACTCTCAGGTCAGTTAAGTCCTAGTTTAGGTAATCTCACTTTTCTTGAGTCTATCCAGTTGCAGAAAAACCAATTCACAGGAGTGATTCCAGAGCAAATTGGCCATCTAGTTCGGTTGAGAGCTCTAGACATGAGTTCTAACAGTATAGAGGGTATGCTTCCTTCAAACATCACTCGCTTGACCAAGCTTGTGACACTCGACTTATCCGCAAACACAATAGCCAGCAAAATTCCTCAAGATATTGACAGCCTGACAGAGCTTCGAGTCTTGAGATTAGGAAGCAATAGATTGTATGGAATAGTTCCACCAACTCTTGGGAATATTTCATCTCTTGCAAATATCAGTCTTGGCACAAACAGTCTAAGTGGTGGGATTCCCAGTGAATTAGGTAGGCTCAAGAACTTAATTGAGTTTGATCTCACTATTAACAAACTCACTGGGACTATTCCTTCTTCTATATATAACTTATCTTCCCTAGTTAACTTGGCTATCGCTTCCAACGATTTTTGGGGTGATATTCCTCAGGATGTTGGACACAGACTTCCAAAACTTGTAGTGTTCAATATCTGCTTTAATAGATTCACAGGCGGAATTCCTTGGTCTTTGCACAATCTCACCAACATTCAGGTTATTCGCATGGCTTCCAACCTTTTGGAAGGAACCGTGCCACCAGGTCTTGGAAATCTTCCCTTCCTTCGTATGTACAATATAGGGTACAATAGGATAGTAAGTTCAGGAGATAGAGGCCTAGATTTCATTACCTCATTGGCAAACAGCACTCTCTTGAACTTTCTTGCAATTGATGGCAATAGGCTGGAAGGTGTAATTCCAGAGACCATTGGAAATCTCTCCAACGTTCTCTCAAAATTATACATGGGAGAGAATCATTTCCACGGAAACATACCCACTTCGATTGGAAATCTTAGAGGCTTGAGTTTATTAAACTTGAGTCACAATGCAATCTCAGGAGAAATTCCTGTCAAGTTAAGCCAACTAGAAAACTTACAAGAACTCAGTCTGGCTGGGAATCAGATATCTGGAAGTATTCCAAACTCCCTTGAGCGTCTCCAAAAGCTGAATGGTCTTGATTTGTCACGCAATGAGCTTGTGGGTGAAATACCTTCAAGTTTTGGGAATTTTCAAGACATTAATTCCATGGACTTATCTTACAACAAGCTCAATGGAAGCATACCAAGAGAGGTACTCAGTCTCTCATCTCTCACCACTTATTTAAACGTTTCTAAGAACCTCTTAAGTGGATCTTTGCCTCAAGAAATAGGGGGTTTGATCAAAGTTTCAACCCTAGACTTCTCAGACAACCTTCTAGACGGTGAAATCCCCAGCTCAATCAGCAACTGTATAAGCCTAGAATATCTATTTTTGGCACGAAATATGCTTTCTGGTCTAATTCCAAAAGCTCTTGGAAGCATCAGAGGCTTGGAAATTCTAGACCTTTCCGCCAACAAAATATCTGGATCTGTTCCTGTTGAACTTCAAAATCTAAATGCCCTTCAGTTATTGAACCTTTCTTATAATGACTTAGAAGGAGTCATTCCCAGTGGTGGAGTTTTCAAAAATATCTCTTCTTTCCATTTTGATTTTGAAGGCAATAAGAAATTGTGCTCCCTCTCCTCATGTGTTGCTCAAGGGCAAGGAAGAAAGATGCTCATAATTTATATCACCGTACCTGTTGTGGTAACATTGATACTATTTTTCGCGTTTGGCTTTCTGCTGTATGTGGGGAGAAGGAAAACAAAGGCAATAACGCCACTTGAAATGGCAAAGCCACATCATCCGATGGTCTCTTATGATGAGCTTCGACGAGCGACTGGAAACTTCAGCCAAGAAAATCTACTGGGAATTGGAAGTTTTGGTTCAGTCTATAGAGGCTTTCTTAGTGAAGGGAATGCTGTTGCAGTAAAAGTCCTAGATACTTTAAGATCAAGCTCCTTGAAGAGTTTCTATGCAGAATGTGAGGCATTAAGGAATGTAAGGCATCGAAATCTGGTTAAGCTCATCACATCATGTTCCAGTATGGACTTCAAGAACCAAGAATTTCTGGCTTTGGTTTATGAGTTCATAGGTAATGGCAACTTGGATGATTGGATTAAGGCAAAGAGAAAGCATGCTAATGGAAATGTGTTGAATCTTATGGAGAGACTGAACATTGCTATTGGTGTCGCTTGTGCATTGGATTATCTACACAATGACACTGAAACTCCCATTGTGCACTGTGATTTGAAGCCTAGCAATATTCTTCTGTGTGAAGATATGACAGCAAAGGTGGGTGATTTTGGATTAGCCAGAGTATTGATTGAAAGACCAACTAATCAAGTCTCAATAAGCTCCACTCATGTTCTCAAAGGTTCATTCGGTTACATACCTCCAGGTACTTTGTATTTTATTATGAGTATCTTGAATCAAATCAAGCAAACCTATTTGATCTTTACTTTTTCACCTTTATAAACAAAATAAATGAAGTTGTTTGAAATTATTTAAATGCAGAGTATGGATGGGGAGAAAAGCCATCAGTAGCAGGAGATACGTACAGTTTTGGAATTGTGTTGTTGGAGCTCTTTTCTGGGAGGAGCCCGACAGATGATAGCTTCACAGGTGGCTCAAGCTTAACAAGATGGGTTGAATCAGCTTTCCCAGACAAGTCTGAGCAAGTCATAGACCCTCAGCTTCTGTCACACATTTTTCACAATGACCTTCCAAATCTACAACTTGATTGTGTGACTGCAGTTTTGGGAGTTGGGTTATCCTGCACTGCAGAATTTCGAGATGGACGCCTTAAGATGAAAGATGCTGTTGCAAAATTAAAACTTGTCAGAGATAATTTTTCCAAGCTCAATCAAAACAAGGGCCCTTCAAGGCATTAGTTTTATTTAGCTGAAAATTGTACTGAGAGTGAAATAGTGCTCATTGTTCAAGCAAGCAGTTGAATATGCACTTCTATTTAATGGCTTCATGCTTCCTTTGTTTTCTATTTCATCTATAAAGCCAGAAGCAGGCAGTTATAAACTTATAATAACATCTTGGAAACTTCTGGAAGCATTCTGTTTTTATCTCTCTATTAGACTATATGAGGCGCAATCTTCCCCCCATAAACCCACCAAGAAAAACAGAAGCAAAAGAGCAATGCATAAAACCTAAAAATTACATGAAAGATGAATTGAAATCTGACAGTCAGATAAATGGACTTCAACTAACAAATTATGAATAAAGGAAAATGAAGTTTTCAATCGAGGTAAAAAGCTGAAGAGACTCATCTTATTTTGTTAGTCATAGGAAACACGACATTTAAGTTTGAACAGATTTTTCAATCTTCATGCCAAATCAAAGAGTGATCGCATCTCTTCATTAGAATATTTTATTAAATACTAACAGAATAGGTCATGTTCCGATGTTCTCTGCATATTTCCACAAAAGAAAGATGAATAAACCTTAAAGTGTTAAGCGATTGAAGCGAGCAGCCGTCGGCTCCATGGTCTGGTCTGGTGTGGGTACAGCCGGTCGCCGGAGGATGGAGACGACCGACGGGAATTCTTTTTTTATATTTTTAATAAGAAAAATTAAAAGCAAAAATATAAGGAAAATTAAAAAACGAACGTCGCCTGAGAGATTCGAACTCTCGCGGGCAGAGCCCATGTACTTAGCAGGCACACGCCTTAACCACTCGGCCAAAGCGACGAAATTTAACACGAGGTGACAAGTTATTATACATAATGAAACAGCCTTTTTTTTTTTTTTTTTTTGGGGGGGGTTCTTTTTTGTATAGAATAAATTAATTTATATACAGGATTTATATCTTAAGCTCTTCATATAAAATGGTTGATTTCTTTAAAATAAAATATTGATGTATATATTAAACAGAAAAATACATTAAAAATTAATATAATTTTCATTTTTAATTACTTTCTAATAAATCAATAACAAAAATGTTTAAAATAATGATTGATTGGTTTTATTAAAACTGAAGGGGCAAACCGCCGTTAATTATTAATTATTTTTTGGCCTTTGTCTATCTTCTACAAACTACAAAATCTCATGCTTTGTCGGTGTCAGCACCTTATATCATACAAAGTGCTAGAGTTAGTACCGGTAGAAATACAACAAATATATAGTTCAAATCATGACTGAGGACACTGCCCTTAAAAGTATCTTTTAAGGCTTTGAAACCCAGACTGAACCATCCGGTTTGGACCAAAAACCGACAAACCGATAGGAAGTTAGGGGTTACATCGGGTCCCGAGTTGACCCGAAGTCAACTCGATCAACTCGACTTGAACAGGACGAGTTGACCGAGCGAAGTCTTGGGTTCCCCCCCCCCCCCCCCAAAAAAACTCGCATGAAACGAAACTCACGTCGGTCAACGGCGAGAAAAGAGAAAGGAGGAGAGAGTAAGTGAGAGATTTGAAGAGTCACCAAGATCTGAAGGAGAAGAAGGGGTGGAGAAAGCCAATACAAAAAAAAACCAAGAAGGTAGACCACAAAGGCAAAACAAGAGAGAATGGCAGCAATCTCAGAGAGGGTAACGACATGAAGGGGAGATCTAGTTATGATCATTGTTGGATTTGTCGAAGATGGTCATTGTTTTCGAAGCCCTCTCTCACTCATTTCTCAATGAAGGTATTTCTCTGCGGAAACGAGAATGGAGCTAGGAGGAGTTGTGAAGAAGATGGAGAAAAAATTTGGCTGGGAAGTAATGATAATGAGTGACAGAGATTATTGACAAAACAAGTAAAGAGGGAGGGACAAATTAATGCGTATTAGAGCAGCGTTTAGTCGTATGTGGAAGAGTAAAAGGGGTGGTGGTTGAGAAAAAGTGGAAATGGGAATTGGTGAAAGAGGTGGGTCCCATCATGTGATTGAGTTAACACTTGACAATCACAATTTGTCCAACGTCTCTAAAAATTTATTTTCCTCCTTTTTTTTTCATTATTTATCTTATATGTCTTGTTAGTACCCTGACTGATTTGACTCTGATCACCACTGTCCCTTAACCCAGTACCTCGACCAGTTTTGTCATCGATCCGGGTTTTAAAACCTTGGATATTTCACAACCCGCTAGTAAATTAGGAATCAGCACTCCCCAGCAGAAAACAAGGTGACAGAACCAAAAAAAAAAAAAAAGATAATAGTATAACTCAAAAGAAGAGAGAGGAAATAACCTCGAGGATAGAATCTAGTGTCACCTGACCTTAGTCGTCTCAATCGCCTCAATTGTACTAACCTTACTATGTACTTTTCCTTTTATAGGCTAAAATTATTTGAGCATTGAACAATAATAATGGTTATTAAATACGGTTTATTGAGAATTAAAATGATAGTTACAAAACAAGTGTTAATAATGATTTAATGTAATAAAACATTTTAAGTGTCACTAAAATGGTCAATTAAAACTCCAATGGTCATCTCTAACGGTCAATTTGAAGACTCCTCTTATCAGCCTTTTTACTAACTCAATCTCATATCTAATTGTATATATACTAGGGAATTCTCAATCTTAAATTATATGAGACATCTTCCTTTGACACAGACACACAATATGACATGCCAGTAATCCTATGGACTATGAACCAACACCTCTTGGGTGTATACTAGAGGCATTCAGAGTCAGATTTTACCCCCACATTTCCCATTGTTAGTGTGTTTTTGGATGTTAAAACAGTCATGCGTGTATCCTGATATTTAATGAATGCTCTTGAGATTTCGTCACGATCTTATAGGAACGGCCCAATTCCTCATTTGCATAGGTGATTTCATCAAATGTACCTGCAATGAGCACACCATCCCATAAGGTTATGAAATCATTAAGAGCTTTCGCTCAGCCTCACCATAACGCAATCTAAAACTTTCTCATGCCATGGGAAAGGATTAGTGATTTATTTTAGTGCTAGCAAAACTAACAAACCACTTGTTATTACTCATTGAACCTCCTTTATTGATACATTCACATACAATATTTACAACATGTTTTTTGTGAGAAAATATAAAAAAGGACTAATTAAAAGAGAAAAGTGTGAGATTCATTATTGATTTTTGTCTTAATATCCGATAATTACTGTTTGGGATGACAATTAATTTGATAAAATATAGTAGTAGCTAGCATAGCCATAAAAGGCATATGTACTCCATGATTTGTCTTCATATGGCCAAGCAAATTAAAGGAACTTGTAGATAAGCAACAGATTTTTGGTTTTTTTTTTTTTTAGATAAGCAACATATTTTTTTTTTTTTTTTTTTTTTTTTTTATAAAGGGTTAATACAACGTTTCGTCTCTCAAGTTTACCTTCATTTTGGTTTTAATCCCTAAGTTTCAAATAAGAGGTTTTGGTCCCTCAAGTTTACCCCGTCTAACACCGTTAGTCCCTGTATCGATAATGAGGCGCCATTCTGTTATAAATGTCAGAAATGCTGATAATATTGAGAGTGACACACTATTATGTTATAAATGGTATCAGAGCCAGGCTCGAGTCGATGTAGGTTGATATGCCAGCAAGGACGTTGGGGCTAAAGGTGGGTCAAGTCCACATCAGTTGGGGAAGGGAATGAAAAAGGCCTTTTAAGGGTCTGGATACCTCCCCTTCTCAATGTGTTTTAAAATCATGATGGGTAATGAGACTCCAAAGCGGAAAATATCAAGAGCGAGGTGCCAATTTAATATAAATGATATCAAAGCTAGCTTCAATAGGGCATCCATTATCTAGATCATCTAGCACAATGTCTTTCTCATCATCTAGGTCATCTGGCACAATATCCATTATCTAGGTCATCTATCACAATGTCTTTCACAACACCACTTAAATCAGTTATGTTAGATATCTCCTTTGTAATCTTCCGCTAATAACACCACTTAAATCATGTATATTAGCGATCTCCCTTCTATTCTTTTCGCTTCAGTCAAGATCTTATCAACCTTATGGATGCTATCCAAGGCTTTCTATTCTGTTACATCACCCACTAATAATAGTCGTACAGCAAGACCGTGTGGAAGGTACTTAAATCAGGCATGTTAGAGATCTCCTTCTAATCTTCTTGCTAATAACACCACTTAAATAAGGTATTTTAGCGATCTCCCTTCTATTATTCTTTCCACTTTAGTCAAGATTTTATCAACCTTATGGACACTATCCAAGGCTTTCTGTTCTGTTACGTCACCTACTAATAATAGTCGTATAGCAAGACAATGTGGAGAAAAATGTTTTTCATAACACCATATGTTAGCGATCTCCCTTCTAATCTTCCTACTAATAACACCACTTAAGTTAGGTATTTTAACGATATCCCTTCTAATCTTCCCACTTCAGTCAAGATCTTATCAACCATACAAACACTATCCAAGGCTTTCTATTCTATTATGTCACCCACTAATAATAGTCGTACAGCAAGACCATGTGGAGGGAATGGATGGTGTTTTACACATCTTACAGGCACACCAATAAGTTTTCCTAATTGACAAATCTCAACTTTGAAACGGAAATTGAGAGGCTCAATAAGCTTCAATCCCCTTGGAGGTTCGATAGCATCAACATCGCTATCAATAAGCCCTGGATACCAAGTGCCTTTCACCAAAAAAAGAAGGCTTGATTCCAAACTGAGGCTCTAACTCTGGTGCACAAGAGTTGAAGGTTTTCATAAACTATTTAACAATAAGATTCCTCTTCTTCTTACTATTAGTTACGCCTTTTAATCGGTTCAAGAAATCACTTGAGGCATTAATGACGTAATCGGGAAACCAAGTTCCTTTTCAAACAATTCAGTCATGCTCTCTTTCTCTTTATACCTGAGCAGGCCATTATCATCCAACATAATAAGCTCTATCCTCGATTGCCTTGTAGAGAATAAAAGCTGTCACAATAGAATCGACTCCCCTCAATATATATTGAACAAATCGCATGCTATTTTTGGCCAATTTCATCTTTGATGATCCTTGTTTGTTCCTCAAAGAAATTGTCCATCTTCCAGCTCATTTTGACCTTACAAACTTGAAGCAAGAAGTTCTGCAACGTTGCCATCCCCTCAATCGAATGATTGACCTTGGGGTGATATTGGAGGCCTTAAATCCTGTTCAATGTGTTTTGTATTGCTGCTATATGCCCTTGATTACTTATTGCCATCACCTCAAATCCATCAGGCAGCTTTGAGGCCTAATTAGTGAGGCTCATCCGCATAAGTACTCTTGACCCAGCATCCTTGGACCCAAAAAACCCAATATCCCTATCCACCACCAGAATCGAGAACCGCTCATACTCTTGCTTTGCAGTAACGATTACCTGCCTGGTTCCTTCACCAATAAGTGAAGCCCACGGCAAATTCCCAATACAAACACGTTGTTCGCCGCTGCTCATTCTATAAAGCCATCAGGAAGACTTTTTAGAATATATTTTAAGAATATTGAAAATTTTTCTTTTTTTAGAATATATTTTAAGAATATTGAAAATTGTCATTAATGAAAAGAATATTTTTTTTTTTTTAGAATATATTTTAAGAATATTGAAAATTTTTCATAGGTAGTTTGGTCAATATAAGTAAAAAAATTTCCCTCCTCTTAAACCAAACGCGGCTAAGCCATCACATTGGACGAGTGATGAGGTGAGTATATCGGGAATCGTAGTCTATCAAGACCAGATCTGATTTCTTGAGATCCATGTGGGCTTCGAGATCAATCTGCGAACAACGACGAAAATCCTTGTGTGGGCCGACAGTTGTTTTCAACAGCGATAAACTGCCTCTTTCCCTTTCCCTTGTTTAACTGTATCATACTACCATCGATCATAGTTATAGAGCAATACTTTTATAGTGCAATTTACATTATAAAAGTATTCCTATAATTAGGATCAGATGGAGTAATAATTATATCTCCATATCATAATAAACCGTATTTCCGTATTAATATTCAAAATATTTAAATAATATAATCATAATATTATAATGTTAAATCCCGTGATATGTGTTGCAAGATATATTGTTTTCAATCCCTTCATCCTTATCATAATTAGGAAGGGAAAAATTGAAAATATAAAGTTTATAAAACAAAGAAAATAACCTAACTTTTTTTCAGATTGTCCAGTTTACTTTAGTTTTCGCTCTCGCTAATTGCATTAGTATGGATTCTTCCCTAGCACCACACACTCAAAAACCTTATGTCGTTTTGTTTGGATTCTCATCGGAAACTTCCCCATCTCATCTCCAGCAACCTAAAGGCCTTCTTTCCCAAGTGAAGTGCCCCCTCAAGTTCTCCGACAAAGAATCCAATCATGAAGATTTTTGTTGATAAGTCTCAAAAAATTATTGGGCAAAATTTTCTTGTAGTTGGGTCTAAACATGGCTGAGTTTCAGACTTGCATGTTTCAGAACAGCGGGGTTGCGTTTGGTGGCAAAAACAGAGCATCATTGTCGGGGCAGTTACGGCCTGTTATAGTTGTTAGTCCAAGTAAAGCAAGAAGGAAGGTAGTGAAGAAAGTGGATATAGAAGGGAGGGATAGGTATGAGGCCACGAGAAGGAGATACAGAGAAGAGAGGGTCAACGTCGGTAGGAGAAGATCAACCTTAGTTAGCAACATGTCACCTCTTCAAGTTTCTTGGATGGAAGGACTAACACAAACTGTGCCAACATTAAGAACTGGACAAAAAAGAAAAAAATTAAAGGGATTGATTCAAAACTAGCTCAAACTATAAGGACGGGGGATTCATTTTCCCTAACATAATTTATATACAAGGATTATATCTTAAGCTCTTCATGTAACATGGTGGATTTCTTTAAACTAAAAGTTTGGTGTATAAATTAAAAATTAACATAATTTTCAGTTTTAATTAATTTCTAATAAATAAATAAAACCCTTAAAATAATTATCAATAAAATATAAATTTAAAAGAAAAACAGGGATTGATTGGTTTGATTAAAACTGATGGGGCAGACCACCAACTTTTTTTTTCTTTTGGCTTTTCTCAGTCTTCTACAAACTACACCGTTGGCTTGGTTTTCGTGAGAAAATATAAATTAAAAAAGGATTCATTATTGATTTCTGTCTTAATCCGAAAAATATTATTTGGGATGAGAATTAATTTGATAAAATATAGCTAGCATAAACAGTAAATGCACCCATTATCATTGTGTAATATCTTGAATTTTGGGCCTAGAAGACTTGGGAATAAGCCTATAAAAGGCAGGCGACTAAGCCCAGTTCGAGCATAGTCCCAAGAATGTCGAGAGATACGAAGTCTCTTGGGGGACTAAGTAACTCAGCTATACGGGTTGGTGGACTTAGTATGTATAAGCTATGGAATTAAAGTGTCAATGGAAAAAGGGGCACAGAAGACCCATACAGTGTAAATCTAGTTAAAAAAGATGCCAACCAACTATGTCCTAAGGTATAGGACAATTAGTTGAGCAAAAATATGCCAGTATAAGTAAGAATATAGCATTTTCAGAGCAATCAGGTATGCCCTGCATTTTTGAGAAAATATCAGTATGTGGCATCGTATAAAATCAATTAATACAACATTATTGGATTAAAAAAGGGCCATTATTTTACCTAAAAGAGGTGGCATGAGAAGATAATAGAAAGCTCAAAAAGAAACACACATGGTAAAATGAAGAGGATTATTAACAAATATGTCTTGACCTTGAACATGCTTATGTCAAGGATGATGTCACGCTTATGTCATGGATGATGTCACGCTTATGTCATCGATGATGTCACACTTATGTAAGCAATGATGTCACGCTTTTGTCATCGATGATGTCATGCTTATGTCATCGATGATGTCATCATAAATGGAAATGTGACACGTGTCCCCTCATTATGAATAGATTTTGAGTCAGCATGACACGTGTCCCTTAATCATGACATAGCTTTTGAGTCAGCATGACATATGTCCCGTAATCATGACAAGGCATAAAGCTACTTTTTATGTGGTCCAATGGAAAGAAGACACGTGACGTGACACGAGGCGCATTCTAGACCATACACGCGACGCATTCTGGACCAGACACGTGGCACGTTCTGGACCGCACTTGTGTTCTATATATACCCCTTTCCCCTTCATTTGTCTTTAGACCATTCTTGGCCAAAACATGGAAAAGAGAGGGGAGGGAGAGGGAAAAACGAAATAGAGAAAGAGAGGGAGAATAAAGGGTCTGATTTCATCTCCGATTTGGTGTTTTTAGCTATCGGGGCCTTCTCCAATGTTGTTTCTTTTGGCGAAAGCAATCTTTCTATGGTTTTGGATTTTTGATATGAGGTGTTTGGTGCCGTTTATATGGTGGAGATGCTGTTAGATCTCTAAACCAATCACAGAATCGAAGTAAGTAGGACTTGGATTCTTACTCTACTCCCTTTAATCTTCATAAACATTCCTAAGATCTTAATGAATGATTCTTGCGTGGTGTTTTGATGTCTTGACTGAAAATACAAGGGAGTTCAAGGAGGAAAGATTTGAAGAAAAAGCTAAGATCAAAGACAAGAGGTATCGTTATTCGAAGCTTTAAGGAATTTTCAGAGTTGATTATCAATCTAAGAATTTACCAGGTAGTAACCTTAATCCTAGGGCCTTGTTGTGCCCTGCAGTCTGTGCTATGTGCTATAGAGACTGCTTGTTCCGGATTAGGCTTCGTGCCTCGCTGTGTACGATTTACTGAATGCTGTGATCTATATTTATGGTTTTCTTACATACCTTGAATATACTTTGTGTATGAGATTAATAGTTACTCTAGGATCCTTTGGGATTCCAATCTGTATTGCTACCTGTATATTACAGCCTGTTAGAAGTAACTCCCAGGATAAAGTGATGGATGCTAGCACATGAAGGTGTCGGACGGGTTTCAAATCATTCGAGGAAGATTTGTAAATATTTTATGTATTTATGTTTGAGAATTGTAACCAAGATTTGTAATATCTTATGAGTATACTACACCCAAATCGAAGGTATGCTCTGCTGCGTAATTTACTCTTATACATGTTTTTAAAGTAATATAATATAAGGATTAAGAGGTATCACACTACCCGCCACTCGAAAGGACGAGGCCGGTATGAGTGTAACACATTGTCTTCATATGGCCAAGCAAATTATAGGAACTTTCGTTACCTATCAAAGAGACCTTTTTTTTTACGTGATTCAAAGAGGCCAATTAATATATTACAATTAAATAACTAATTAATAATTAGGTCACCAATTAGGTCAATAAGTAGACGACGGATTCAAATACAATTCACCAATCCCACAGCATATTAATGTCATCATTACAAACTTGTTCCTCCACTTATATATAAAACTACCCAAATCCGACCAACCATTTTTGCACGTTTGTTAATTTGGACTCTGTAGAAAAAAAGAAATTTAACCCCCACTACACCCTTAAACACTGGTTTTTATGTATATTATATATATATATATATATATTATATATATATATTTTGATAAGAACGAAATTAACCTCCACGTCAGTTTACTTCTTTCGTTGTGAACAAGGAACGATAGGTCAAAGTTGTTGCTTTTCTTTATTTCCTATTTTTTCAACGGCCGGTCAAACACAATCTTCTTGTCACATACAATCACACAAACTATAAAAGGTTTCTCTATTAGCATACATGTCACTAATTCTTATTAAAAAAAAAATACTCGATCGAAAGTTTAATCGTAGGATACAAAGGAATTATAGGATGGAGATTACTGTGATGAGCAGCCTATTTAGTGATACCATGTTGGTGAAGGTGGTTGTGTTCGTGGTTGTTCAAGTTTTGGTATATTTCATCGTTTCCAGCTCTACAGACATCTTCTCTGACACCAAGCACAAGAGATCTGATAGCTTCAAGCTTGCCCGGAGTGCAAGTATTCGCTGGATTATTGCCGTGTTGGATGATTTGCCGTCGGAAGGATCAGAAGTACTCTCTGCTGAATAATGGAAGGAATGAAGAATATGTGTAGTTTCTGTCGATATCATCCGACCAGCAGCAATATGTGGGATTCATTCGCTGATTCCCCTCCTTCTATTTGCCTCATTTTGATTGATGTTGCAACATATATGAATCTTGAAATGCTAAGATTCTTTCATTATTTTCATACTTCATTGCGTACAAAATATAAGTACTTGATGACGATTTGTGTGATTTGGCATGGAGGTGGTCTTGGGAAAATGATATGATATACAGTATTTGGGTGACAATCTATGAATTTGGTACTTCAATACTTCTTCTCATCATTAATATAAAATACAGTTGATTTTTTTTTTTTTTTAGAGATTAAAAAAGTTAAATAAATCATTTTAAAATATTTATATTTATTATTTTGCTCCAAACTAATTTATCTTATTTATAAACTGATATATTAAACATATGCTATAATTAAATAATTTATTTAACTTCCTTAATTTTTTTCTTAAAAAAATCAATTGGTTATTTTATTGACCAATTTTCTTGTGTGTGCTGGATAAGCCCATTACAACCCGCCATTTCCATTTCAAAATTCGGTTTCTAGGGCTCTGATATGAAGTCAAAGAATCTAAAGAGAAAAGAAATCAACAAAAGCTCTCAGATTTAATGACTTATCTGAGGCTGAGTAACTTACATTTATAGAGACTACGTTAACAGAGAAACTAACTACAATTGTTGTCAGCTCATTTAAGAGACGTGGACATCACTCTATTTTTACACTAATAGTGACTCTCGAAACATTTTGTAATTCATTTGAACTTAAGACCCCGTACTTAAATTATCAAAGCCTTTTGTATTAGAATTAGTACATTTTAACTGAAGATTTTCTTTCTAAGGATATTTTTATTAATTATATCAAGAATATTTCAATCGTTGATCACTAATTTCATTCCCGTAATATTCATTTGAGTTAAGCCTATTTTTAAAAATACACTTGCATCAAAGGTACCGAAATTTGAAAAAAGCAATTATTTTAGCTGCACGTACAGGAGTTCATTGAAGCTCCCTCCACTCATAATAATAATAATAATATTTCAAATAATGATGAATAACATATAAATTGAAAAGAAAACCAAGGATTGACTGATTGATTAAAGCTGAGGGGGCAGACCATATCGTGCATAATTAAATATTTTAGTCTTTTTCCAGTCATTTACAAACTACACAACCACGTGCTTTTCGTGAGGAAATAGGAAAAGAATAATTAAAAGATAAAAATGTGAGATTCCTCTCTTAATAATCCTATAATTACTGTTTGGGATGAGAATAAATTAGATAAAATATAGCTAGCATAAACGATGCATGCAGCCCTTAATTTGTCTTCACATGGCTAAATTAAACCAAATCTAAGGACCTTTCGTTACCTTGAAGAGACCAATTAATATGTTACAACTAAATAATTAATAATTAGGGCAACCAATTAGATCAATATATTGATGAATAATTCACCAAATCCCAGAGGCCACGACTTTGCAATGTCATCACAAACGTGTTCCTCCACTTAAATTAAACCACCCTAATTCTGGCCAACCATTTCTGCAGGTTTATGTTAATTAATTTGGTGACACTATAGAAAAATGATATTAAAACCCCCAATACACCCTTAAACACAAGTTTTTGTGTACTTATATACTCATAATATATATATATCGTGATAAGAACGAAGGATCTCCACATCAGTGTCCTTCCTTCAATGTGAATATAATAACAGGTCAAAGTTGTTGCTTTTCTTTTCAACGGCCTGGTCAAACACAATCTTCTTGTCACGTACAATCTTAGCATATATGTCATTGCTTCATATCAAAAAAGAAAAAACAACTCGATCGAACAGTATCTGTGATCTTCTTTTAGATCAATCATACAAGAAACAAAGGAAGAATTAGTACGATGCATATTATTGTGATGAGGAGCTTATTAGATGATGACATGTTGGTGAAGGTGGTCGTGTTCGTGGTTGTCCAAGTTTTGGTGTATTTCATCGTATCCAACTCTTCAGGCGTCTTCTCCGACACCAAGCACAAGAGATCCGACAGCTTCAAGCTTACCCGGAGTGCGATTCCATCGAGGGTTTCAGAGTTTCTATGATTACGGTGTCAATCTCTTCTCGGTTGTCTCGGTGACGTTATTCCATTGAGGTCCTATCAGAGCAAGAACACGGATACGCGCGGAGGTACGCGGTTCAATTTGAGGTTTCAAGAACACGGTGCTCCAATGGTAAACTTGGAGGTTTCAAGAATCAACGGTTGTCGTGGTTCTTATGTTGATTGTGGGTTAGTGCTTTCCAAATCTTTCGAAGATTGATCTTAATCTCGGGTTACGCGATTGTTCTTGGTATTTGTGTTCTCGGTGACTGCGAGGTTGGAGTTTCCACGATATATTGAACAACTTCAATGATGACAGGTTTAGCGGTTTTGTCTTGGTGATGTTATTCCATCAATGGTTGTATTCTTGGTGACGTTATTCCATCGACATTATAGATCTTCCGGCTATATTGAAGAAGCAAGTATTACGAGTATTGAAGAAGCAAGCATTAAAAGAAGAAGATTGTTTGAAGAAATTGAAGAAATTTTGTATTATTTTTTGTTGATTGTAAAACAATTCAATTTGATTCACCTTGTCCCCTTATTTTTTGTGTTGTTCAAGTTGAACACTTTGTGTTAAGTAGTGTTCAACTTGAAGGGGCGTGTTAGTATGAGTAATTAGTATTGTGTCTTTGTGTATTAGGCCCATATAGGAAGTGTACAAGAGTGTGTGTGTGGTCTGGGCTTATATAAGGCTGTCTCTATACATTGGTTTAGATGATTCAATATACTGATCCATTTAGTTTAACAAGTTTGATCACGATTTTTCAAATTATAGTTTATATATTACTTTTTGTCAGATTTGCAAATAACTAAATATATGATGTTTGTTACTAAACAGCTAGTCGGATTGTTCATATCCGACTTTGATGACCCGGTTGGTCTGGGCTAAATCCACAAACTAAGTTGAGCTGGGCTGGTGAAATGAAGATTAATTGGGCCAATATAGTAGATATCCTAGGTTGATGTCACCGTAACAATAATATATCCTAAGTTTTTATCAAAAAAAAAAAAATACATCCTAAGTTTGTACACACAAAATAATAATATATCATAAGTTGAAATTTCTTTTTCTTTTTTTTTTTCTTTTTTTTTTCCTAAGATGTTCTTCTTCTTAGGGAAAGTCGGGGGAATACCGTTAAGAATTTTATAGATAGAAGAACTTAATAATTTTTCATATATAAAAGGTATTGGTATTCTATAAATTTTGTATACATATAGCATTGATACTTTGATTTAGATCATTCTTACCAACCGAATTATTAATGGTGATCTTCTTCCAATTTTCGCTTCTTTTTTCCCAACTTTAAACTATTGGACTTTAAATTACTTCTTCAATCGCAAGAGAAAGAATTAGTTAGAGAGTTTACTTTAATTTTAAATATAAAACTTAAATTCATTTTCTCCTTATAATTTTTTCTTAAACTATCCGTATTGATTCCTCATACATATAAAATGAGTTTTCATCAAGAAGTAATTCTAATGCATATGAGTAGAGAGTGTATTTTTGAAAAACCAACATATATTCTTCACAAATAACTTAACTAATTTTTTAATCTTTGCAAATTAATTAGTTATATAATTTATAAGTTAAATATAAGAGGGAGTATTACATTATATTTTAGAGCTTGACATCCTCACAATAACATAATTTAGGATACAGACCCATTCAAATTCCCCAGTGTGCCCTCCCTTTCCTCTTCCAAATTGTAAAAGTAAAACAACAATAGGTCAATAGGTGTTGAGATAGCCGGACATGCAAGGAGTATATGTTTAATTTATTTGCATTGTTTTATATGAAACTTATTAAATTTTTTATAGTTCATTATTTTTATTATTTGATTGAAAATTCCAGTAAATAAGTTTTATATTAATGGAGGATTTTATTTATTTCATATGATATTTGTTTAGTATGTACTCTCTCCGGTCCTTAATATGGAATATATTTTGAGAGTGGATCTAGGTTCTAAATATAAAAACATAAATATAATATTTGTTACAAAATTTTCCTAATTTACCTCTATTGATGTCCCTTCAACAATAATCAAGAAGGGGAGGGAATGAGGCAATCAAGGAAGATAATTAGGGTTTTTAGAAAATACATGTCATATTAACTAACTTCCTTAATCTAATCAAGTTCAAGTAAATATGTTTTATATTAAGGACTAGAAGAGTAATTAAAAATACTTGAAATAATAAAATAATAATTTAAATAATCTAAGTTCTATTTAAATAATCAAAAGAAATGTATATCTTCTATAAGACTATTATATATTTATTTTTTTTATTAAAAAAAAAAGGTACCATGAGGAGACAACAAAATTATGTCACACAATGTCTCAAAAATTTAGTATTGTTTTAAGACTTTGAACCATTTGTCGGAGCCTTATAACCTCATTGACATCATACACCTCTCACATAAGACTTTATATATTGTAAGATTGTGAATAAGATATAACAAATGCGCTATTTATAATTAACAAAAAAAACATTTTAACTATATATTTATTTAATTACACACACATTCCCAACTTCTTGTCCATAATAAAACCTTGGGTGATAAGAAATTTTGAGTAATAGAATTTATACACGACATATAAATTTGATGTTGATAGCAGTGTAGCACCACGTTCTGGCTATGTATTTATATATATGTATCATATAATATTTTATTTTAGCTACTAATTTGGCTCCAGTTAAGTATTTTATTCTACGTATTTTACTCTTTCTAATGAGGGTAATATTGTGTTGATTAGTAAAACTTTTGGGATTATAATTTTAGGAGAGTCTTGAGTTTTGACAATAGATGACTATATATATGTAGATGAAGATTAATGGCTAATTTTAATCAGTTTGAATTTATTATTTGGTTGTCTTATGATTTTATAATAAATTTCTCTTTAAAAAAATAGATTATAATAGGTTATTTGCTTAGCTGAAATTGAATTTAGATCTTTATGTTTTTTTACAATATTTTTGGGGGTTTATATTATATTTCTTTTATTTTCTCCAATTATTTTGTTTTGAGGTAGGTGGAATACATATTTAAGTATTAATTTTATTAAATTTCATTATACATATTATTACTATGATTGTGTTTGTGATATCTTTATGATAATGTTTGGTTCATTACTCATTTTAGCTGTAAGAAGAAAGTAAAATTCTTGTTTGAGATACATACTGAAAATGTTATCATCTTATATATCTTGTTTTGATTTATAATAATCGGTTATTATTTAATCGTATTTTTAATATTATACGATATTATTTAGTAAATAGCTCAACATGTTTATTTTTTGGTCCGAGCTAAAAATTTTCTTTAGTTCCACCACTAAGTACACTAGCACTTATTTATTTATACTAAAAAAACACACACACACACACACACACACACATATATATATATATATATAATGTTAAGTTAATTGGGTTTTCAAATATCGGTAAAAAAAAAAACAAATTTTTTTATGTATAAGATTATAAATAGCGTAGGCGTAATCCTTGAGACATTCGTATAATTTATATGATCCTCTATTATTTTGGTGTATATCTAATATGAGATTTCTTGTTTTTTAATTTCGTGATATATACTTACTAACATATTAATACTTTAGACACGAAATTAAGCCATAAATTAATATGCACATCAATATTATATTGCTACTTTCGAAAGTCAAGGCAATGAAAAACTTCAAAATTATTATTTTGGTGTCTTTATTTAATTTGGTGGTTAATACTTCACAATTAGGATTACATTAAAAAACTAATTAATCAACTTGTGGACGTACAATTGCTGACTTGCAAAAGATGTTTATGGATTTTGATTCATTATACCAAAAAAAATTGAATCAGTTGATAAAGCTGGAAGTATAAATTAAAGGAATATGGAATCCAATTTTTTATACAACATTAATTTATTGATTTATCAACACTTGACTTTGATTAACTTTGACAAGAATTAAAAAAAATCTCTCCTCTTCTGAAAAACGTTAATGCTTACGTTATTACCTTTCTCTTATTAACTCTTGCTTTAAGAACAAGCTAGGGTTTTTGGTATAATATAAAATCTTAGCTGGGTTTGACCTCATGAACCATATTATAGTTAATAAAGAATAGTTTCTTGTTGCATTCTTTTTTTTTTTTTTTTAAAAACCACAAAAGTACACGTTGGCCCTATATTTCGCATGAAAAATTTGATTAAGATATAGGTCATCACCATGTTTGTGGCTTGTACATGTAGTTTTCTACACATTTTATAATAATAATAATAATAATTAAAATATCAATATTAATAGGGTCAAGTATCATCTAATACCCAATGTTATTTCTCAGTAGCATTTAGATCCCTAATCTTATTTATGTTGTTTCTAATTCCCCTTGATGTTATTTTCAGTTAAATCAAGCACCCTAATGTTATTTACGATTTAAGGCGATTTATGCACTATAAATAAGTTGATGTTATTTCTCAGCACTATATATACATATTTATAGTACATCAAACACCCTAATGTTACGTTATTTTTTTGGGTGCATCCATCAACCATTGACTTGATTCTTTTGTACTTTATTACATCCAGAAAAATAACATTAAAGGGTTGGATGCACAACAAAATCAGATTTGAACGGTCCAAATTTGTTGAGTTGGGAAAGCTAAGCACAGTATTTAGTACTGAAACCGAGTCTTTTATCGATGTTATATATTATATTGATATTGGTTGGTATGGACGGTAGCTTGAAACGTGATTAAGCGGTTAAAAAATGGAACCTAGCAATTAATTGGTACATCTTGATTTTATTTTAATTTTGGTTTTCTACTGAAATGAAAAGCCGCCATACTTAATTAGGTTCATGACTTTTACATATTGTGAATTACTACAAACTAACTCTTCTTGGTCAATGATAACCTTTATATATGAAAATTATTCTAATAATTAATAATGGAAGACTATACACGCTAATTACAGATATCATAGAAAATATTATTTGACGTGGCTACCGTATATTAAAAAACTGGCTCTTTAATTTGTTTTTTTAATGGCAAACGAGGGACTTAAGCATCATCAATAAGCATAGAAAAATCAATGATGTTCACCAAAAATAAAAAATAAAAAAAGCATGGCAAACATGATTTGACCAAATGTATTCCTTTCGGTCCGGAACATGAATACCTTTTGGAAGAGTATGTAATTAATACTTTTTATTAATTTTATTCCTATAATCTTTTCCTTCAAAATCTCATTTAGGGAAGTTAAAGTGGAAAATTATTTTTTAATATAAAATAGAGTTCATGATTTAACAACTCTTCCTTAATTCCAATAAAATACTAGTAAAAGTGACTCATATTATCAATGAAATAGAGTAGTATCCTCTAGTCCAATATAGGGCGGGTTTAACGTTTGTCATGTCACTTGACATAAGATTATGTCAAGTCACCCCAAAACTATGTCGTTTTGGGAGTTAAGGGAATTAACGAAGGGTGTTTTTGTATTTATTATATGAATTTTACCAAAAGATCCTTCATTAATTCCTCTAATCCCAAAACTACGTCGTTTTGAGAATTCATTAATTCATCTAACCCTAAAACGACGTAGTTTTGAGGTGACTTGATATAAGTTTATGTCAAGTTTATGACAAACGATAATATATAAGGCATACATATATATAATGTATTTTGTAATCCTATTTATAAAGCATTTCATGAATGTGAAATTTTATCCTTTATTTATTATTGTGTATATAGTTATCTTCTTATAGTGTAGTTAAATATATAGGGGACGGGTAAAGTTGTTGAATTTTAAGGTAGATTTAATGAAATTTGATGTTCTTATTAATTGGGTGAAATATGTTAGAAGTACCTTATAAATAAGATTCTATTTGGTAGGAGGGAAAGGGAGGAGAGAGAAATTTTTTGTGAGTTTGATTTAAAAGAATTTGAGAATAGGGATTATAAAATTTTAATAAAGATAAGATATAAAATAAAAATTAATTAAAAACTTACAACTCTACTTCTCTAATTTTTTTAAATCCAAGTCCTAAATTTTTTTCCCTCCCCTTCCCTCCCTTCCAAATCCCTCATAGTAACAAACAACCCCTAAAAGAGTAGTATGTATATGGAGTATACGAATCCCAACATTTTATTAATGTTATTGAAAACAGCTCATATTCATCATGCGATCATGCCTAGATCAAAAGATTCATAAAACCATTCTTTTTCATCTATACATACCAAGACATTAGCCTAGTTAGAATTAGAATTTGTGAGTGCAATCTCATATGGCATGTTCATCTTTTTCCCTGTCTAGGATTGAGAACATGGCATGTGTGTGTGTGTGTGTCTCTTTCTCTCTCTCTTTTTTTTTTTTTAACCTTTTGGTGTAATAGCATCATGGCATGTTCATTTAGGGGTATTCACAAGGTGGGTGAGATAAGATTTTATGGGATCACAATATCATGGCATGTTCATTTAGGAGTACTCAAATAGTCGCAGAAAGCATCTCTGAGAGAGCTACAAATTAGGCGTAGCCATATAAATTTTATTCTCCCAAGTGTCCATTGGTTATATTTATAAGAAGATAATTGAATTTTTTTTTTATTACAGAAGATAACTGATTTTTCCTATACAATAAAATTGAGATTTCTAAGATATGGTATATTATTAATAATTTTTTTTAAATTATTTTTAGCTAAAGTACAAAACAAAATTCTTACCCAAAAAGTAACCTCTCATTTTGTTTTCTATTTTGTATGTTTGTAATACCAAATTATTATTTTATAATCACTTCATTGACAATGAAGTTTGAGAGATATATTTCCAACCCTAGTTTTCAAAGCTTGATTGCATAGGCTTAGATTAGTGGTTAACCTCTTGTTCTCATCTTCAGGATAAATCTTCAAATATATTATCATATTCTTTCCATATAAAAAAATTTTCCTTGTTTAATCCCTTCATCAGAATACAAAATCAACCTTTCTCCTAGATAGCTAGAGCTTTCTCCATAGAGGACACAGATCATAGATGACAAAGCCACGCGCTCTTTTTCCAATTTCATCGTCCTCGGCGTCGGCGCCTAAGTTAGGAATCGATCAGTCTCAGGCGATCGCAAAACTGAAGCCAAAGATCAGAGTGATTCATGTAGATGCACCAAAAATAATACAAACTGATGCTGCAAATTTTAGAGACCTTGTTCAGAGATTGACTGGAAAGCCAGGAGATAGTTATCAGAAAACTCCACCAACTAGTAAAGATCTAATAATGGAAAAGGTAGATGAAGAAGAAGAAGAAGAATTTCTGGGTCTGCGAAATGGGAAGAAGAAGATCAAGAATGAAGACGAAGAAGATGATGATGATGAGATACCCAAAAGAAGGTCAAAGTCAAATAAGGAGATGAGATTGAGTAGTTTCTTTGATCATCATGGCTTCTCAGAACTGGATGGTTCTACGGAACAGCTAGGTACTATGAATTAACCCCGTATTTTTTTTTTTTTTAACTGTGTTGTTATCAATTAGCATCATATCTTTCTCTCTGATCTCCTTGGATTGTAAATATATGTACGTATAAATTTTATATATATATATAAAATTTAATGCATGTAATCCAGTTTTTTGACTTTAATGGCTCCTTTTGATGCTGGGGATTTGTTATAAGTCTATACAACAAACCCATAAAACATTATTGATTACTTTTAGGTTAAAAAAAAACCCTCCTCTCAAGTCTCAACCTGGCTAGAGTTCTAATGCGCCTCTTTTTAATGCTGTCTAATGGCCATTGTAATATCGTACCCCAACTTCTTAAATGTTTTTTCCCCTTTTACTTTTTAATTATTAGATTTTGGATAAAATGAGTGACATTTTGATATTTTGTCCATAAGAAATGGTGCTGTTTTAATTTTTTTGACAATTTAAATTAAAAAATAAATTAAAACTGTACAATTTAAGGGTCAAGTGCAAACTTGTCTTGGAAATTTTCGCTGAGGAGCAATGTTGTCCTAAACGTTTTTTAGGATTAATGTCACTCTAAAAGTTTCAAAACGTAATAATGTTGTCCCATACCATTAAAAAAATGTTGTTGACCGTTAACTTTTTACCAAAAGATTACACCATTGCTCTATTTTAATACTTTAACGACAATATTAAACCTAAAAAAAATTATAAGGTAGCATTGCTCATCAATAAAAACTTTTGGAATAAATTTACACTTTAATCCTACAATTTAAAGATACTTTTTCTTTGAAAAATCATAAAAATGCAACCCATTTTATATAAAATCTATTACGAAAAAGGAAAAGGAAAAAAAGAAAAATGTGAAGTTGAGACATTACAATGGAAATTAGAGGTAGGTATATTAAAAGCCCCAAATTAAACCACTCTCAATAAGACTTTTTGGTGAACTCATATACTTTGTCAGGTCTTTAATATAAATATTTATCTAATTAAATTAGACTAATGAAGTTAGTTAATATAACATATATTTTTGGTTAAAGTATACTTTTAGTCCTTTAAGTTTACATGAGGTATACTTTTGGTCCTTTAATTTTATAAAGTATACTTTTAGTCCTAAAATTCTAACACCGTTAATTTTGCTAACGGAAAATGCAAACTCAACTGGTAACGGTGTAAATTTAAGTGATGATTTTGTAATTAAATGCTATTAGGCTTAAATTTAAAATATGGGTAAATTGAAAAGATATAAAATTTGTGTAATTAAATGCTATTAGTCATTACTTGAGTTCCCTGCATCACCATTTTCCGTTAGTAACATTAACGGTGTTAGAATTTTAGAACCAAAAGTATACCTTATGTAAACTTAAAGGACTAAAAGTGTACTTTAGCCTATATTTTTTAAACCACCTTAATCATATTCTTTAATTCTCTCATTCCTTTTCTTTCTTAATTATTGTTGAGAGAGCATTAATAAGAGTAAATTAGAAAAAAAAAATTAATAAATATGAAAATTGTCTTATATTTAGGAAGGAAATCAACTATCCAAACATATCTTATATTAAGAATTAAAGGGAGTAATTGTTTTTCCACAATTTGTTTTCAATCAAAAGCTTTGCATGAATTCACCCTATAGATTTAATTATTCAATCGCGCGCCACGCATCGATATAATACATATAATTGTTATGTTTTGTTTCTTCAAGGATAAAGCCCACAAAACCAGCTTGGGAACGGTCGATGCTCTCATGATCTCATTTTTTTCCTCATCCATCATCACCCCATCTATACCACTGATTTCACTTAATCTTGACCGTCTATTTTATATTCTTAAAATTCATTTTCAACCTCTCAAATGCTTCTACTCACTGACTGATAGTAAAAAGATACTTTAAGATATTGACTGATAGTGAAAACATACTTTATGATCTTGAAAAATTATTTTATGAGCTTGAAAAAATATTTTAGAGTACTGAATGGTGCTAAAAGAATACTTTAGGATGTTGACTGGTACTAAAAAAATATTCTATGAACTTGAAAAAATTATTTTAGGATTTTGAAAAATTATTTTAAGGTACTAAATGGTTCTAAAAATATACCTCAGGATGCTGACATATACTTTAAAAATAATTCATGATCTTGAAAAATTATTTTAGGATCTTAAAAAAATATCCTGAAATGCACCATTAAGTATCCTAAAATATTTTTTAGGGTATTGAATGGTGTTAAAAGGATACTTAGGATTCTAATTGGCACTAAAAAATACTTTATAATCTTGAAAATTTATTTTAGGATCTTAAAAAATTATTTCAGGATACTAAATGATGATAAAAATATATTTCACGATACTGACCAATACTAAAAAAAATAATTCATGATCCTAAAAATTTATTTTAAGATCTTAAAAAAAATCCTGAAATGCACGATTTAGTACCCTGAAATATTTTTTTTAGGATACTTAATGGTGATAAAAATAATTTTAGGATTTTAAAAAAAATCCCAAAATGCACCATTTAGTATCATTCAGTACTTTGAAATATTTGTTTAAGATCTTAAAATAATTTTCAAGATCGTAAAGTATTTTTTCAGGACCAATAAGTTTCTAAAATGCATTTTTAGTACCAATTAGTATCCTAAAATAATTTTTCAAGATCATGAAATATTTTTTTTAGTACCAATCAGTATTATAAAATATCTTTTTAGTAGTAATCCGTGAGTTGAAGCATTTGAGAGGTTGGAAATGAGTTTTAAGAATATAAAATGGACTGCCAAGATTAAGTAAATCAATGGTGTAGATTGGATTATGAAGGATGAGGATCGGGATGAGGAGAAAGTGGGATCATGAGAGGATCCGTACCCATAGGACTCGAGACTAATATGAGAAAGGTTTAAGGAGAAAAATGTCTTTGAGCTTTTATTAGGAGTGTGTTTAGTCACATATATATATATATATATTTGGAGGTACAAAAATATCCATAAACATTTAAAATGAGAGAAAAATGCCAACACCTTTAAATTTTGCACAACATTGTTATAAATGCTTGTGCAAAAAGAAGGAGGATCTTACTATATAAAGTAATGGTGTTAGGTTAAATTTAACGATGTTGGCATTTTTGCTCTTATTTTAAACGTTGGTATGTATTTTTGTATATCTAAAATGTATATGGTGTTAGACACATTTTTTATAAGAATTAGTGGGTATTTTTCACACACACTATAAGAAAAAAAAAATATAAGGAAATTTTGTCAAAAGTTTAATTTTGGGAAAATGACAAATAAATACCATATGATTTGCAAAACCCCAAGAAGTCTCCCGAATTTATAAAAAGACTCGAGAGATACCAATGACCTTTGAGGGATATGCAAATTCGGGTGAAAATACTCTTTTGTCCTTAGTTTGAAATAAATAAAAATAAAAATAATACCATCGCCGAGAGCCGTCCATTGGGAAGACCGCTAACGGCGGACGCGGGACGACGGTGTGCCGCCCCGGCGAGGGGGTGGGGTTTTTTTTTTAGTGGGGTGGGGTTTTTCTTTAATAAAAAAACATATTTATTGAAAGTGTGGGAGGTGGGATTCGAACCCCTAACCCCCCACACATCCACTTGATTCCTTTAATATATATATATATATATATACATTAACAAATATATATATTCTTCTTAACATATTTTCAAAGGTATTTACAAAACTTGCAACGGTATTTACAAATCTTATAACGCCATTTATAAATTTAGTAACGCCATTTATAACTTTTTTTGTAAGACATTTTTTTCCTCTTTAATGCCTACGAGTGAAAAAAAAAATATATATATGCGCTATCACAAAACTTGTAACGGTATTTACAAATCCTGTAAAACCATTTACAAATTTAGCAAGTTTTGTGATAGTGCTTTTTTTTTTTTTCACTCAAAGGCATTAAAGAGGAAAAAAATGTAAACTTGAAAAAAACGTTGTAAATGGCGTTACTAAATTTGTAAATGGTGTTACAGGATTTGTAAATACCGTTGCAAGTTTTGTGATAGTGTATTTTTTTTTTTCACTCGTAGGCATTAAAGAGGAAAAAAATGTAAACTCGAAAAAACGTTGTAAATGACATTATTAAATTTGTAAATGGAGTTACGGGATTTGTAAATACCGTTATAAGTTTTGTGATAGAGCTTTTTTTTTTTTTTTTTTTTTTTTTTTTGCACTCGGAGGCATTAAAGGGAAAAAAATGTTGTAAATGGCGTTATATGATTTGTAAATACCATTACAAATTTTGTGATAGTGCATATTTTTTTTTTCAATTCAAAGGCATTAAAGAGGGAAAAAAATGTAAACTTGAAAAAAAAATTGTAAATGGCATTACTAAATTTGTAAATGACGTTACAGGATTTATAAATACCGTTGTAAATTTTGTGATAGTGCATATATATATATATATATATTTTTTTTTTTTCTCAGAGGCATTAAAGAGGAAAAAAATGTAAACTTGAAAAAATGTTGTAAATGACGTTATTAAATTTGTAAATGGCGTTACAGGATTTGTAAATACAGTTGTAAGTTTTGTAATAGTGCATTTTTTTTTTTTAACTCAAAGGCATTAAAGAGGAAAAAAATGTAAACATGAAAAAAAAACGTTGTAAATGGCGTTATAGGATTTGTAAATACCATTGCAAATTTTGTGATAGTGCATATATATATTTTCTTAGAGGCAGTAAAGAGGAAAAAAATGTAAACTTGAAAAAACATTGTAAATGGCGTTACGTGATTTGTAAATATCGTTGCAAATTTTTTGATAGTGCATTTTTTTTTTTCACTCAGAGGCATTAAAGAGGAAAAAAACATTGTAAATGGCATTACAGAATTTATAAATACCGTTGCAAGTTTTGTGATAGTACGTATATATATATATATATATATATTTTTTTTCCTCGAGGCATGAAAGAGAAAAAAAATGTAAACCGAAAAAAACGTTGTAAATGGTGTTAATAAATTTGTAAATGGTATTACGGGATTTGTAAATACTTGTTGCAAGTTTTGTGATAGTACAATTTCTTTTTTTCACTCGAGGCATTAAAGAGAAAAAAAAAATGTAAACTTGAAAAAAAGTTATAAATGGCATTACTAAATTTGTAAATGGCGTTACAGGATTTGTAAATACCGTTGTAAGTTTTGTGATAGTGCATTTTTTTTCACTCAGAGGCATTAAAGAGGAAAAAAATGTAAAATTGAAAGAAGAAAAAACCGTTGTAAATGACATTATAGGATTTGTAAATACCGTTGAAAAAATGTTAAAAAGAATATATATATATTTATTAATGTATATATATATATATATATTAAGTATGTTTGTGGTGGGGGGGGGGGTTCGAATCCCAAATGGTAGTTAAAAACTCGTTTTATCACCGCGATTTTACGTTTTTACGATTTTTTTTTTCATTAAAACGATTTTACTAATTTTCCAAACGCTTTTAAGTTTTTACGTACGTTACGATTTTACGCTTTACGATTTTTCATTCTCCTTCCGTTTTTCGGGTAAAATCTACGTTTTCATTACCATATTCCCACCTCCCACATTTTCAATAAATATGTTTTTAAATTTTTTTTTAAAAAAAAAAAGCCACCCCTCTCACGGCGCTCGGCGGCGGCGTTCTTTGGCGGGTGGGTGGCGGCGGCTTTCGACGAGGGTATTTTTATTATTTATTTAAAACTAAAGGAAAAAAGATAATTTCACCAAATTTGCATATCCCTTATAGATCCTTGATACCTCTCAGTTTTTTTTTACAAATTTGAGAGACTTTTGAGGATTTTGCAAATTCATATGATATTTATTTTCATTTTTCTTTAATTTTCAGATATAGAAAGTACGATACTATTAAGGATTTATTTATTTATTTTTCCAGATTTCAAGGATCATTTGCCAATTAATTTTACAGTAAGGAATTTTGACAATTTTTTTCAAAAATGTATTCCCTCACTTCAAAATATATGGCAACTTCGAGTAGAAATTCTTAATTCATAAATTTTCTGAAGAGTTATTAATTACTTTTTTTTTTAATTTTTTCTTATTATAGGTGCATATTAGATCTTATTAAAAATAAGACAGATTTAACAAGGAAAAAAAATTAGAACCTTTTTCTATTTAGAACATGTTTAATAAGTTAGCCATTTTTTTTATTTTGATGAAGTGGTTGCAAGTGACTTATATTTTGAACCGATCAAAAATGGTGTGTGTATTGAAAATTTATAATTACAGTTATAATTAATTTTATAAATTACATTTACCATTAAGGAACGCTAGAGAGAAAGAAACTGTGTAATAAAAGGGGGGAAATAGTTGTAACTATATTTTTGCTTCCCAATAAAATTTTTTTGTTCAAAGATTATACTCATGGTTTTATAACATAATAAAAAAGGAAGACATCGTCAAGTAGTTTGGTTTTTTCTGGGTAGTTATCTTCTTAGTTATTTGCAATATGTAAATAAATATTGATTTTTTTAATTAAAAAAAAAAACTCGTTAATTAAGCCACCATTTGTGATAGGTCTACCTAATTTGCATGGACCGGACCTAACGTTACAACTTTTCCCTTATAAATGCAGCAAACAAATTTTGTTAGAAAAATCATTTTAAACAAAATATATAACCACACATACACGAAAAAAATGTTATGGCTGTAATAAAACTAGTGCACACCTATTTAGACTCTCTTCCCCCCCCCCCCCCCCCCCCCACACCCAAAAAAAAAAAAAATATTGCAGTGAGAAAAATTCCAAAAATAAGACCTGCAGGGCAAGGGGGAAAAATATGTGGGAAGGTGAAAAGGTTTATATATATATATATATATATATATATATAAAAATTCTCGATGATGGAAATCATTTCATATAAAAAAAAAAAAAAAATTTAGTAGAATCATGTGCTATTTATCTCACCTACCTTGAACTCGATCTGAATATCATGTGCTCCCTCACATTGAATATGTATGTATGTGTGTATATATGTATGTATACATTAATACATATATATATACATGCATATATATACACACACACACATGTGTGTGTGTAACTTCTTGGTGCAAAAAAAAAAAAAAAAAAAAAAAAAAAAAAAAAAAAAAAAAAGTGTATATAACTTCTTAAATATAAAAGTGCATACACCACCAAACACTTATAGATTGATTGTCGGTGTGTCGTTTCAATTTAATCAATGATTTCATGTTTGAGCCTGTGGTATACAACTATGATAGTTTCTTGAAAATTGAAATTCTTTGTAACTTTAATTTAATTTCTTTTTAACTTCATTTTAATTATAAGAATGTAGAGAATGTCATGTGATTTTACATTAAACGTGCATGATTGAATTCACAACTTTCTACTTAATTATGAAAAAAGCTTTCATGCCATTATATTATGCTATAAGGATACAAGCTAACATCCTAAGGGAGAATTGAATATTAATTGGTTTAGATATATTAAATGGTGAAATGTCATGTGTTTATTGGGTGAAATCATTTATCCATGAAAACTATCTATAAAAAATTAGATAGAATAGCTTCGACCTTGTCAACTGATAATGAGAAAATGAAATCCGGATAAATACCAATACCTATTACAGGTATAAAGATAGAAATCGAAATAAATAACTCTCGGGTCCAGAATCAAAAATAAAGAGTTTAACAATTGGTGAATCAAATGATGAGTTATTTGAACTAAGGAATCAGGAGTAGATTGGATTTGAGATTGAAACTAGAGTTGAAAATTAAATGTGAGAATTGAAAATTAGGGGTGGAAATTGGAAAACTTCAAGTTATGTAGTTTGAACTAACTATATATTATATTTGTATTATTGTGTAATACTCCTCCAATTCTTAATATAAGATATATTTTGGATTAATTTTGATCTTAAATATAAGACATAATTTTCATGTTTGTACCTTTTCTTAATTTACCCTTATTAAAGCTTCTTTAACAATAATCAAGAAAGAGAATGAATAAGGAAATTCTTATTATTTTTTTTAAGACACTCTAGCTATCTTCCTTAATTCTTTAACCAGGGACAACTTCATGCTAGCAAATTCATATGTGCACAAAAGAAAGAATTCTCTTCATCCCCACGTTAAGTGGTGGATCCATGAATTTTAATGATAGAGGGAAAAAAAAATACTATATCATAAATAAAAGTATTTGAAATACAATTCATACCTAATATACAAAAAAATTGAAAAATCTATTACGGAAATTAAGATCACTTCACTTGATTCTTAGTTTACGTGTTTTCATATTGTTAAACTCATCTATAGTTGAATCCGTGCTAAAACTTAAAACAATTTCTTTTTCAATGTATATAATCAAATAATCATCAAGAAATTAATCTTCTATTCTATTTCGAAGCTTGTTCTTGATTATGTTCATAGCAATGAAAGATCTTTTAATAGGCGATGTAGAAACAAAAAGAGTGAATAAAAGTCGAATCATTTTATCACTAAGAGGGTAAATGATGGACTTTCCAGTTCTTGCTAGCCCTTAACATACTTTAGATGTAGTTGATAAATTAATCAAATCTGGATGTTTACAAATGTTAAGCTAAAAGTGTTGTAACTCCATCTTTAAGCACAAAAGATATTTACCCTATAAAATTTTTCAATAGAAACATTGTTTTGTTCATTTTGAGCACAACCTCTCTTTCTAATATATTTTGCATTCATATTTGGAATGTCAATGTTATGTTTTATGCAAAATTCTTGAATATGAACTAAGAAAGCATCTCAACTTATCTCTCTTAATTTCTGAAATAACTCTTTTATAATTAAAACCATATGTAACACATTTAAAATTTAATTGATATATAATAAGCAAAAAACTTCGGATTTTCTTGTTGTGCACAATAAAAAAAGTGAGGTCAATTTAGAACTTGTTATTGACTTTTCCATACTCCTTCTTATTATTAATATAAGATATATATGAGGAGTTAATTTTGATTTTCAATAAAAGATACATTTTTCATATTTATCAATATTTTTTTTTAATTTACCCTTATTTTTGACCTTCAATAATAATCAATGAAGAGAGAGAATAAAAGAATTGAGGAATATGACTATGATATTTTAATAAATACATGTTAAGTAACTTAACTGATTTTTTTAATCTAATTAAATTACATAATATATCTTATATTAACAACCATAAGGGGTTTTACTATAATATTATACTACATCAAAACATAGTCCAGCTAAGCTCAATGAGCAAAAAAGAAAATTTTGGGGAAAAGGTTACACTATACATATCCAGAAAATATATAAGACGAAAATAATCATAATTCCTCTAAAAAGATTCCAAAAAAAAGAAAGAAAGAAAGAAAGTTGTGTTTTTTTTATCGTATTAATAAGATGATAATCACAATTTATCAGAATATCCCGTGATTTCTATAATTAAATTAAGCGTTCAGCTACTTGGTACAATTATCAGCTCCCCATTTTTCTAAAATAATAATAATAATAATAAATAATAAATAAATAAAATAAAGGAAAATTCCATTAAAATACCATCTAAATTTGTAAAACCCCAAGAAGCCTTCTGAATTTGTAAAAAGACTGAGAGGTACGAAGGACTTAATGAGGGATATGCAAATTCATGGAAAAAGACAAGACTACCCTTAAGGTTATCAACACAGATTATGCATTTCATCATTCTCAGAAAAAAAAAAGTTCATTCGCATTGCCTCTTGTTCCTTCGCTTGACCCACTCCGTCGCAGGCGGTCCCGCCGCCTTGGACGACACTCCCTCTGCCGTGGACGGAAGAGGAATTTGAATGAATTACCCGAAAGCATATAGAGAAGGTGTGGATCTGTCAGTTTCAATTCTCACAGTCAAAGAAGGTCTTGAAGCAAGATAAGAATCTAGGGAAAATCTTTCTGAGGGTCCTTTTTAGCAAAAAAAACCTAAAAAGGGCTCTAACTTTCTGCCAATCCCAGAAAGGGCCCAAGGGTCCTTTTTGGAATTGTCAGAATCTTAGTGAGTTATAAATGAGATGATATAGTTGTTAAGCGGGACTGATATTGTTGTAAATGAGACTGATTTAGTTATAAAAAAATTGTTGTAAATGTGACTGATTTAGTTATAAATGAGACTAATTTAGTTATTAAATTTTAATAAATTTATTCTAAAAAGGATCTTTTTTGAGATCATCAGAATCTTGAGGCTCTTTTTAGAAATTTTTTCTCTAAAAAAGGCTTCTAAGGATTTTCCAAGAATCTATCACCAAACAAACTTTCTCAGTCAAGTCTGCCGACAAGAGTTAAACTTAAGGTCCGGCACTGTCATTCGACTTTATTGCTGTCACAACTTTATCTCTTTTTTTCCCTTTACTATAATAATAAAAGGACAAACTTCATTAAACACACAGTAAAATGATCACAGTATGCTTGAACTGCACTCCATCAAACTGAAGCCTAAGACAATAAAGGAAAAAACAAAAAAAACAAACTATAACGGAAAACAACACACTTAAAAATAACAAGAAAACAAAGTATTACTTCCGGCCCTGGATATAGAAATAGTCTCGGTATATAAGAAGGTTCATAGCCACCAAAAGAGATCCGCCAAATACTTCTGTAACGTAGATGGAGCTAGGAATTGTTGAGCAAGAGCGAATAGGAGGGTGTTGTAGCACATCTCCTAGAGGACATGGGCCACCCAAGTGAACCATCATGGTTCAGAGCTTCTTGTAGGAAGAGAGAATTGAATATTGATTGGTTTAGATATATTAAATGGTTTAAACTTCTCATGTTGCATGAGAAGAAAAAGTTTCCTACACACACATGAAATGGTGGGACCAACATATATATATAATGCTCATTATATATATATGTGGGTCCCATCATTTTATGTGTGTGTAACATGAGAAAACACTTCTCCTACAACATGAGAAGTGTTTTTCCCTATATTAAATTGTGAAATGTCATGTGTTTATTGGGTGAAGCTCTACGTAAGAAGTTGGGGATTTTGAACAATTGGTGAATCAAATGAGTTATTTGAACTAAGGAATAAGGAGTGGATTGGATTTGAGATTGAAACTGGAGTTGAAAAATTAAATGTGAGAATTGAAAATCAGGGGTGGAAATTGGAAAACTTCAGGTTATGTAGTTTGGGCTAACTATTATATTTGTATTATTGTGTAATACTCCTCGGATCTTAATATAATATAAGATATATTTAGAGTTAATTTTAGTTCTAAATATAAGACATAACTTTTACATTTCTATCTTTTCTTAATTTATACTTATCAAAGCTTCCTCAATAATAATCCAAAAAGAAAATGAATGAGGAAATTCTTATTTTTTAACATACGCTACCTATCTTTCTTGATTCCCAACCTGGTGCAGCTTCATGCCAGAAAATTCATATGGGAACAAAACAAAGAATTCTCTCCCCCGCGTTGATCCCACACGCAAGCCCTTGCGCTTGTCTACTTTGACTAATGCATTGCTTCAATTTCACAAAACAATAATAATATTTCTGTTACTTCTTTCGGTTTTGAACGGCGAGGAAGACTTTTTCATCTTTGCTTCTTGTATCAGCTATTCAGCTTAATTTTCAAACTCTTCAGTGCCTATAAATTCCCTGAGCTTCTCACTTCTTCCTCATAACCTCTTCTCTGCATTTTCCAACCACATTTCTCATCACCCAACAGCCATTTATGCTATACTTCAGCTTACCCAGAGTGACCTTAACTTTACCTTCTATTTTTGCATCACAAAAATCTGAACTTGAAAATGGGTTTTGCAAGTGAGAGCCATGACTATCAGCTTCTCTCTAAGATTGCCACAAATGACAAACATGGAGAGAATTCCCCATATTTTCATGGCTGGAAGGCTTACGACAGAGACCCATTTCACCCCACAAAGAATCCCCATGGGGTTATCCAGATGGGTCTGGCAGAGAATAAGGTAAGTGGAAAGTTTTTTTCTGACCCTCATCATATCACAATGAATAGAAACTGTTTGATAGACTAACTTACAGGGGTGTGTGTTTTCAAAATTTCAATGTTTTTTCTTTTCAAAATTTTGATATGATGAGGCTCAGAAAAAAACTTGCCACTTACCTGATTCTCTGCCAGACCCATCTGGATAACCCCATGGGGATTCTTTGTGGGGTGAAATGGGTCTCTGTCGTAAGCCTTCCAGCCATCAAAATATGGGGAATTCTCTCCATGTTTGTCATTTGTGGCAATCTTAGAGAGAAGCTGATAGTCATGGCTCTCGCAAAACCCATTTTCAAGTTCAGATTTTTGTGATGTAACTCTAGACTAATAGAATGATAGAAAAACTCCCCTGTATGGTGCTCAAAAGCTGAATAATTAGCCACCGCCAACCATCAACACAGCTCCACCGCAAACATTTATAGTTTCAGCCATGGAAATCGCAACTACGAAAAAAAACGAGCTAAATGAAGAAGAGGGAAAATTAGTGGTTGACGATGGAATAGATGAATAGATGACGTTAGAGGTGGAGATGAAAATGGTGTCTGCCAAGGTTGAGGTCGCCGACGGTGAATCTGGAATGGGATGAACAGGGAAGAGCTGGCGGTGGTGAGTGTCGGATATTCTGATGGTGAAAAGAGAGAGGTCGACGGAGAAAGGTCCGGCGATCCTAAGCTCTGGCTCCGATCACAGCTGCAGCGACTCTATGTCTCCTCTTCTCCTAGCTCTGAGCTCTGCCACGTCTCTACCGTCGTCCTCAAAACTCAGACAGCGAGAGTGACGGGATGATGGAGATAGTGGGATGGTGGTGCCGATTCCGTCAACGAAGAAGAATGGCGGAGTGCATGCAGAGGCGAAGGTGAGATGAATGGGTGAAGGTCGATGGTGAGGTTCTTTCGTTGCTGTTCTCTGAAATCTCCGGTCAGTGGTGGAGATTGGAACGGCGAGGGTGGAGAAGAAGAGACGCCGGTGGTGACGGTGAGAAGTCCACGGTGGTGGTGTTGTCCGTCTCCCCCCCCCCGGGGGATTTTCCTTTCAAGCCTCCCTCTTCATTCGAATTCGATCTCTGGTCTCCACTTCCAGTCGCGGCGCTACTGCTCTGTTCTCCTTTTTCTCCAGTCTGTATCGTGTTCCAGGCAGAAGACACTCCAGTAACTGAAGTGAAAACATACAAAGGTTCATGGAGGGAACTAAAGTGAACATTTTTAAAATATTTGTACGGCTTAACTGTAATTCTAAAAATATATTGGTCCTTTTCTGATGCCTCCTGATCTTCTCCATTGATTTGCAATTTTTCAAGATTTTATGGATATGTTTTGTAATTTTCTCAATTGTCAAAACATTAGTTTTGACCCTTCAAAATCAAAAAATTTCTTGGTAAGATTAAGATTAAGTACAAGTAGTATAAAAAATCTAAGAAATCATTTATATAAATAATTAACAAATTATTACCATTTTACCTTTAATTACACTTAATTCAATATAAATATTTTTAATTCAAATTAGTGATTAATTATACAATAATGCCCCAAAAATATATTAAGTATCCCAATTTAATTTAAAAAAACATAATTTTGGTTGAATTCTAGTTGATAAAATTCTGGGCTTTCGAATTTTTTATTAAATGAACCTTTGAGGTTAGATTGCTTTTGTTTTGTAGGGAGTTTGCTTCAGGGACATGTCAACCCCGGAGTGTCGAAAGCCCTTCCCAAAGTGAGAGAGGATTTGCTCGTTATCACTTCTCTTATTATCTCTCACAGTCAAATAATTGATTTCTTTTGTATAATACTAATCGATAGGGCCTCATTGGTAAGTGCTACAAGATCTCGTACATTGGAACCCATAGTTATGGACCCGAATCAGAATCCATTAGCGTTGAAATCTTGATCTAAAGGTCGAGTGATTTTTAGAAAAACCGCTCGCGTGCGCGCGGTTTTTCTAAAATCATCACTCGACCCTTGGATCAAGATTTCAACGCCACGATTTGCCGATGATGATGAGGATGGGCGAGAAAAGTAATTATGAGAGGATGGGACCCCCTTCCAGGTTGTTGCACCCGGTGGTGAACCACAAGCAGTTTACTCCCTATCCCGGTGGTGAACCACAAGCGGTTTACCCGCCTATCCTTTGAACATGTAGGATGAGTTTGTTTTATTTGGGCTATTTAGATGAGATCTGGATAGTCCGCATTTAATATTTTCTATGTGGTGATTTTTAAATTAAAAAATCATTTTTCAAAAACTATTAATTGAAAAATTATCTCTCTATCCATCAAAATAATATTTTTGAAAAAAAAAAAAAAAAAAAAAAAATTAAATCTAATGTCTAGGTCTCATCTAAACAACTCAAACGAGACAAGCTCACCTTACATATCCATTGTGTCCCAGATACCAAGCAAAGCACAAGTAGATCAGGGGCGGAGGGAGGGAGGGCTAGGGTGGGCCCCCCCCCCCCCTCTCCAAAAAAAAAAAAAAAAAAAAAAAAAAAAAAAAAAAAAAAAAGTAATAATAATAATAATAATGCACACATTGCAAGTCTTATGCACACGAAGTGAAATAACTCCTATCCCCGTGATGCGATATGCATATGCTGCAGAAGGATGAATGCTAAAAGTATTATAGAATGATTATGATGATGATGATATTTGATAATAATAACAAATTTATTTTTTTATTTAAAAACCTCCAATTCTTATTTATTATTATTATTTTATTTCCTAAAATTAATCAAAAACTTATATTTTAAGTTGAAATTTCATAAATGATGCAACCTGCATTGATATATCTTTTAAAATCTTAAAAGAATCTCTTTAATTTAGTATTGATGGCCTCCTAAATATATCTCAAATCCATTAAAAATTAGGAAGTCATCATACGCCTTATTTCTCTCTTGCGTAGGTGCAAATCCTCAATCACTTATTTCACCGAAAGGTTTTGACTCTTTGAAAGCTCGCATTCATCTATCAATACAAGTAAGTAACCTAATTGTCTCTCGCATTTTAATATGTATCTTTGAGGAGAGTCTCGTCTTCTTTCTGATTTGTTTTATGTATTGATTTGAGGGAAAATAAAGTTAGAGTTTAGTTAGAAAAATTGTGATTTATGATATGGAGCTTGAGGAAAATAAAGTTAGGGTTTAATTTTCGCCCCCGTCATTAAAATTCTTGGCTCCGCCACTGAAGTAGATTCATTATGCCACGAATGGCGAAGTCGTGCAGCTGTCCCAGGTTTACTTTCCCATTCTTGAAACAGTACTTAATGATTGCCTCTAACTTTTTTGTCATCGTTTCAGACTTAAGTGAATTGCTTTAGTTGCTTTCCAAGTCTTTAAATTGCTTTTGAAGATATAACATGCAACATATTGTTCCGATATTTTCCAAGGCTTCTATTATAATTTTTTTTGCTCGAAGGCTTCTATTATAATTGACCCCAAGCAAATTGTCATGGTTGCAGAATATGCAGTTCTAAAAAGTTATATCTCTGCTTTTCCTTTTTCAATTTTCCATTAGATTGACTAGTATAGGTTTTGAAATTTTAGATATGACAATGCATTAGCATGCTTTTAGGGTCTCCTTGTTCTTGTTGCTGTTTTTCCTGCCTCTATTCTTTTTTTTAATATTTATGGTTTTTGTTTGAGGAAATGCACATCTTTCTAGGTGTAATTTACCATGAATTTGTAAACTTAAATATTATGGTATTCATGTTTTATGAGCACTAAAGATCTGAAAATGGTTGTTCATCATTGATAGGATGAAATCACAATATATACACAGTGTACATTACTCACAGAGACGCAATTAGGCTAGAAAATAGGAATAGGAAAGGATTAACTAGCAAATCTATTTCAGAAATGTAGGCAACAGCCGCCCGGCTAACCATTCGTGCATGGGACCAAAGATCCCCTGCCTTATGGAATCGACCTTTGCAAAAACCGCTTAAAAATAACTTTGCCCTGAGAGTTTTTTTAATTTAAATGTCATCCTAAAATTCTAAAAAGTAACAATGTTGTCATATCCTATGTGCTTGTTTGGTATAGCTTTCAAAGCTAAAATAAGCACACTAGAAGTCCATTAAAAGGAGAAGCAAGAAATTTTGCTGTTTGGGATGGCTACCTTGAGTTGCTTTTTATCCCATTAAAAGCCAGCCTCTTTTTTTGAGACCATTTTGCCCCCAAAAGAAAAAGCATCGTGTGTCTTCTCTCTCCCTCGTCTCATCTGTCGATTCTCTCTCCCTACTCTCATTTGCCAATAATTCCTTCGCCTGCCTCATCTCCTCAGCAATTACTACCTCCTGGCCTCATCTTCAATTTCTCACCTTCTTCTTAATCGAAAAAAAAAATTCCTCACCTTCTTCCCTATAAGAATCGGTCGCACATATGAAGAGTTTCATTGCTCCGTTTCTCGCGTGTCCGAACTCTAATTTTAAATAATAGGCCAAAATGGGGGTACATCTTTTTCATTTGATTTTCTTTTTCTCAAGTCAAACTGATAAATCTGATGGAACTGTAAAAAATATGTATATTGAATAATGATAAATGATACATATTAATTTTTTAATGGTAATGTTACTATTTTATTTGGCAAATTATATTTATTTTTAATTTTTATCCTAAATTATCACATTTTGTACACCATATATATTATATATATATATGAATTTGAATCATGTCCTTTTCTGTCATTTTCCATTTTATCTACTTTTTAAAAACTATCCAAACAAGTCCCATTAAACAAAAGCCACATCGTCATTATCCCAAACACAAATCACATTAGAAAAAGTCCATGAAAAATAAGTCCAATTAAGAAAAGTCATAAAAAACAAAAAGCCACTTTTCAAGAAAATTTATCCCAAACGGACCCTATGTTAATTTTTACTCTTAATGTTTTGCTTTTTTGACTATAGGACATTACCTGGCATTCCCCTTGACACTACATCTGCCAACTCAGCATCCTAATCATCAAATTTCCCTTCTCTCCCTCTTCCTCCTCTGCTCTTCCCCCCTCTCTCTCCCTTCCTCCACTGTGAACTCAGTCGGCTTCTCTGTCGTCCGACCTCCCTCATCCTCAAGGAAACCCTCCTAACCCTATGGATTTATTTCTATCCCCGCTTATTGTGTTATGGTCAACTGCAGTGCTTCCTCTTCATCATCGTGACGGCGCCGAAGATGGAACATGCTCCATCCTCCACTTAGTGCGACTCGATCGATCTCTCTTTCGTGATCTCGATCTCTAAGCCCGATTGGCTCCTAGAGCTTCACCAATAGATACATCTTCCTTTAAAAGGAAGTCCGTTAGAAATCGCAGTGGCAGGAGGGAATGACGATGGCGTCGCAAAAGGGCTTGGGCTTGGGAACGAAGACGTCAGCATTTATGGCTCATAATTTTTTAAGAGTCACCATCTTCGATTTTTAGAGGTAAATTAGCCCATTTTTAAGCTTTTATGGCTCCTAATTATTTGTAAGAGTCACCATCTTCGATTTTTTCTTCTTTATGTGTCTTTGTCGAGCGTCGTCGCCGGCGATTAGACCTGAGGACATTAGAGTGGGTGGAGACGTGTCCCGATTCTCCTTTTTTTTTAATTCGGCATCTTCATATTGTTTTGTGATGTGTGAGGTTGCCTGTGAAACCATTGTTGTTCTTGATCTTCAGCGTTACTGGAAAGGTGGCCGACAAGTCATCGTGTTCATCTCTTTACACAAGTGTGTGGATTTCATTTGCTTATGTGGTGGAGGGGTTTTAGTAGGATAATCTGGTCTTTTTATGGCTGAAATTATGTGCGTGTCTACCACAAAGAGGTGCAAGATGGAGGAGCAAGCTTCCATTGAAGCGTCAAAACGAAGTTCTCAGAAAGGCAAAGGGATGTTATTTCCAAAAGTGTTTTAATTTCCACCTACAATCCAAAAAAAAAAAAAAGAGAGATTTGGTGTATGGTTCAAAGTTGTGAGAATCAAAATGGGGCAGAGGTAGAAGAAGGGCCATGGGAGGAGAGAGGAGTCCAGAGTCAGATCTTAAGAGGGAAGATAAAATAGTGAAACTTGCCACGTTGGAGTCCATATCAGAGTGCCACATGGGAGTTTTGATCAAATAGAACAGTCAGACTTAAAAACATCTGTTAATATAGGGGCAACGTTGCTATGTTTTTAGCTTTTTGGGGCAACACTGAAACCAAAAAACTTCTATGTTAACATTGGTCTAATGCGGATACTTCCAATGTGGATTTGCTATTTAACTAAAAAAAACAATCCTAAGTCTTACTCTTCACATAATAAAGGCTGTAAAATAGAAGGAAATAAATGAAGGAAAATCTCTTCTTACTAATACTCCCTTTGGTTTTTGATATAAGACATGTTTAAGGAGTTGATCTCTATCTTAAATATAAGACAAAGTTTTCATATTTGTCAATCTTTTCCTAATTTACCCTTATTGATTGTCCCTCAGCAATAATCAAGGATAAGAGGGAATGAGAGAATTAAGGGAAGTGACTAGAGTGTTTTCGAAAATACATATCATATTAACTAACTTAACCAACTTCCTTAATCTAATCAAATTAGGTAAATTTGTCTTATATTAAGGATCGGAAGAGTATATTGATTCCAACATGTTTTGATGTATCATGTCTGCTGTTGAGATTCTCTCTTTGCTTATGTGTCACTTCACTTGTATGCTTCTTATGTGCCTAATTTCCCCTTTTGGACTTTGGTCTGGGTTACTATAACATTTTTCTGCTAGTTTGTTAATAAGAGTGTTCATAATACTCTGACTTCAGTCTTGACGTGACAAAAAGGTATTTAATGTGGATTTGTATTTCTCCTTGCAGATTATGCTTTTAAGGCTATCGATGCCCTGCCTGTTGAAGCTCATGCAATGACTCAGTTTGCTACTGGTGTCATGGCTCTTCAGGTTGAATAGCATATTTCATTGAGTTATGTGAAAACTGAATTGCTTTTCTTTCTGTGGTTGAGTTAATACATGTGTTGTTATGCACTTGTATTGTAATATGACCTGCTAGATGGAAATTTTGCAATGTGCTAGAAAATAGTTTGTCTGTATGACAAATAAACCTCGAGTATTGAATTTTATGATGTTTCTATTCAGGAAACTGGTGCATGCCTATACATGTTTTAATTTGTAACTTGATATGTTTATAATAGTAATGAACTAGGAATTCCATGTCAAAATATCTTTCTTTCTTTTTTTCCTGAATTTTTTTTTTTGAGCCAGAAGATAGTGGATTAGTTCATTAACTGATAGATTTGATCATCATAATAAACCAAACTATTCTGCTTATTTGTTGATGGCATTGTTAGCGTTTCTGTAATAGCTGAAAAGTGACTCACAGTCATTCATTTCATCTTCCAGGTTCAGAGTGAGTTTCAGAAGGCATATGAGAGTGGGATTGCCAAATCAAAGTGAGCTCCTGAGCTCCTTTTTCCCTTTTCAAAACTTATGACACCTTAAAAGTTACTGTAGCAGATATCGAAATTTTTTTTTAAAAGAAAAGTTTTAAATATATTTTTGTTGACTTAGGTATTGGAAGCCAACTTATGAGGATTGTATGAATTTGATTTATGAGAAGATATTGATCAATGTGTTTATAGCACTTCTGCTAGCTTTCTTGTGACTGGATCAATTAATGTGTTCTTGTATTTCTTGAAGGAAATATAAGGATGGAAAATTCATACCAATGGACGATTCTTTGGATTATGGTGCTAAGTGCTAACTACTCCCACATGTTGGGATTTGATGATCCAAAGATGCTCGAGTTTATGAGGCTGTATATCACCATGCATAGGTTTGTTTCTCCATTGGCATATACTAGGCTTATGATGAATTATTAAGTTTTCTTCAAATTACCTCCAAATATTATGCTGTTCAACGTTTTGGTTGAAACTGGATTGCAGTGATCATGAAGGTGGGAATGTTAGTGCGCATGCTGCCCACCTAGTAAGTCATCTTTGTTATTTATGTTCTCATTCTATTTTAATTCTGAAACTTGTGCAATGATATAAATTTTTAGTAATTAATGAAGACCTTTTTTTTTTTTTTTTTTTTTTATGTCTCTGTTTCTTTCTTTTATTTAATCAACCTTAATGTTCAATCCAGGTTGGTAGTCCACTTTCAGATCCCTACCTTGCATTTGTAGCTGCTCTAAATGGTTTAGCTGGCCCACTGCATGGCTTGGCCGATCAGGTTGCTTTATTATTTATTTTTTTAACTCTTTTTTCACACACACACACACGTTCACACAAACTTTTTTCTTTGAATGTTATTCATCTTTTGCTGTTTTGAAATGTCCTTATGTTGCGTTTGGTTTACGTGAAAAGATACAGCAGGAAAGGAAAAGGGAGAAACATTGGAGCAATGCTTGGTTTGGTACATGGGAATGGAATTCTTAAAGCTTCTTTTTCCACAAAAGACAATATTATTTCCTGTTTAATGTGACATAAAGTTCTATAAGAATAAGCTAGAAAATTTACCTGTCCCAGATCAAAATGAAAATTTGTGCTCAGAAATAACATTTTTGGAGCATTGTATTTGACAATTTTAAGATCTTCAATCAAGAAGGCTGTAAGGTCGAGATTTATAAGCCCAGATAGACTGCTTCTTGAAAGTATCAAAGAGATAGGAAATTATATAGTCTGTGTTCCCTTTTATCTAACTGAGAAGTTTGTGCACACCATAAAAGCCACTATATAAAATAGGGAAAGTTACCAATGGCCGAGAAATCAATTATTGTACTGTGCTGAAAATCTTTCAAGTTGAACAGGAGTCTACTTTTTTATTTAGGAACTCACGCCAATGCTTTTTATTTCCACATACTAAGATGGTTCGCAGTTATCTGAAAGAGTTTTAGATAACAAGGTGCTAGTTTCCCCGGTGGAAAATTAAAGAGATTATTTGGGTGAAGCAGTTCTCTAAAGTTTTATTTGAAAGCACGTTTATTTAGTGAGGGTGCCCATTCTTTCCTCCTCCAAACAACTCAATCTCTTGGGATGAATTATTTCTTAATATGGTATCAGAGACTTTTTTGAGCTGAGTTGGGAGTTCAAACCCTACTGCTCCTATTCTCTCAAGTAACTTAATTTCAGCATACTGTGGGATTGGCTCATGCTTTATCCATGCTTCAAGCCAAACAAATTTTTCACAATGGGCCATGTTAGTGTGTGTGTGTTGAAACCATTCCTCGGCCTTTACTTAATAACTTGAGCTTTTGAGATAAAATGTGCTTTTGACTAGCTAGAAATCCAAATCATACTGTAGTTTGAGGAGAAAGTTAATTGGCAGTTAAAATGCTTTAGCACGATTGTAGGCATATCAAGTGTAGTTGGGTTTGCTCATCGGTTATTATGTGTGGCTTAAATCCATTAATTATTAAAGTACTCTGGGATAGGATTTCTTTTTTCTTTTTAAAAGGTGTTTCTATTTTTTTAAAGTTTGTATCTAGATCCTTACAGTTGTATTTATTTTAGAAGGAGTGGGATGCTTGAACTTCATGATCTTTGCTTTCCCAACTATACAAGTACTAGTGCTTGTTCTGATGTTTTGATTTTTATCAAGTCTTGCTTTAAAATATCAAATTCAAAAATTATGATCATGGCTCTTCTCTGCTTCTGCATATGTTATTGATTTTGGTTGCCTTATTCTTCTCTCTTTTCTTTTGGGTTTCAGGAGGTTTTGCGTTGGATCAGACATGTTGTTGAGGAGGTCGGAACTGCACACATAAGTACAAAACAATTGAAAGACTATGTTGATAAAACATTGAATAGTGGTCAGGTAATGTAGTGTGTCTTATTCAAAGAAGAATTTGAAGTCTTTTTATTATTCTGCAAATGAATCTATGGTGGATGCTTTTCTGTGTGAATCTGGAGCTTTAAATTTTGATTTTGTTCCTGCCGATAAGAATTTCTCAAATAATATCATGCATCTGTTTGTGCTCAAAGATTTTTGCTAAACTAAGTTTTACTGTCTCATAATAAAAAATTTCTGTAGAGAACACTGGAAAACTTGATAGGGTCGGCCGATTTGCTTTGGAATTTGCAGGTTATACCTGGATATGGGCATTGAGTCTTACGCAAAACAGACCCCAGATACACATGCCTGAGGGAATTTGCATTGAAGCATCTGCCTGATGATCCACTGTTCCTGCTGGTTATATCACTTTCCATATTTGATTGTGTTAATTAGGGAGTGCCTTCTTACGGCAAAACGAAGGTTTATTTGCTATAAATCTGCTTGATTTTTTTTTTTTTGTGTGATCACTGCAGGTATCCAAGCTGAAAGAGGTTGTGCCTCTTATTCTTACTCAGTTAGGCAAGGTAATGTTATGTCTTTTTTTTGAATTAATGTTAAAAAAAGAAATCCTATGGAAGATATCATCTTTTTTTTCACTCAACGCAAATTCATTTGTGCATATTATGCATCTAGCCATCTACTTCCAATTATGATAATTTATGAATTAAATACATGCTTGGCTCCTCAATATTTGACAGAATAATACTTGTTTGTATGGATAGTTGAAAACAGAACAGGCTTTGGACAACGCCTGAGGAGAAGAAAGGATTCCTAATTTAACCTTAGCTTTCATTGCATATTGTATCATGGGATTTTAGGTGTTTATTGAGTTTCTTATAATTGTTGGTACAGTCCCGTCAAAATCATAGTAAATTTTCCTTGTACATTGTTTTTAGGACCAAAATAAAGAAAGCATTTCATCAAAAGAACTGTTATCCTGTGTCCCTGATTGTGTTGGTACATGTCCGTTCTTGATCCTGTCCTGTGTAATCTCAGTCCTGTTTGGTCCTTGTGGTTCTTTTCACCCTTAAAAAAGACTTCAGTTTTGTTGCACATGCTGCTTTCATTTTCTGTTCTTTATTGTGTCATCAGATATCAAAACTCTACTGACTAGTTCCTGGCTACCAAGCATAGGATGTTCTTCTGATTGTTGACTTCATGGTTTTCAATGGTGCAGGTTGAAAATCCATGGCCTAATGTTGATGCTGACAGCGGTGTACTTTTCAACTACTTTGGCTTGACTGAGGAGAGGTATGGTGTCACTATTATAAACGGTTCACCATGAGATATTTGCTATGATACAATTAAGGATGATTATAATGCCCTCTGATCATTTTGGACAGCTATTACACTGTTCTCTTTGGCGTCTTGAGGAATTTCGGTATTGGTCCTCAGGTTCGTCATACTCTTCAGTCAGCTATTATTGTCCCCAAATTGTTTTAGCCCTTGAACTAATTTCCAAAAGAGTAGTAATTGCACTAGTTTATCTCTACATGTACATCAAATGAAACCAAAAGGGTTAACGTGTGATGATTTTGTTATTTTTGGATATTTAATGATGCACTCATTAATTTTTGATGAAGGGAGTTGATCCGAGTCCTTAATATAAGACAATTTTCATATTTTTCAGTGTTTTTTCAAATTTATCCCTATTGATGTTCTCTCAACAGTAATTAAGGAGGAGAGAGAATGAGGGCATTAATTAGAAAATACATGTTATATTAACCAACTAAACTAACTTCTTTATCTAATCAAATTAGGTAAATATTTCTTATACTAAAGACTAGAAAGAGTAATAACTTAGGAACCTAATTATCATTTTGTTCTTCATTGGTGTCTTGAGTTTCTAAAAATATGTTGTTTCTGTGTATTTCAGCTGATATGGGATTGCGCCCTTGGGATGCCACTTGAAAGGCCCAAGAGCGTTACATTTATCTGCGAAAGCTACATCATCCTGAAATACTTAACATTTTTTATTCTGAAGATGGAATTTGATAGCAATCCAAATCGCTATGGCTTGATTTATTCTTGGAAAAATAAACATCTTAGGATGGATTAAGAATAATTATTATTTGTTTTGAGTATTTATTTTGAGTAGTTGAGAAATATTATTCATTAGTTACTAGAATCATGGTTTGTTAGCTTTTGGAATTCCATATTTGAATTTCAAATTAGAGTCTCTCTTTGTAAGCTATCTCTATATATTGGCTTTTGACCTATTTAGTAAAGCATTGAATGTTCAGAGAGTAATTTGATATTGGAGACTATCCTGGGTTGTTCTTAAAGCGCTAATGAGATACTTGCTTCCTCTTTAAAACAAAATATTTTTACTTCCCTTTTATTCCGGAATTAACTTCAAATTTAGGATCTTACCATTTGGTATCAGAGCCTCAACGATCCAATATGATGAACACACGTTCTACGCAAATCTAGCCACATGAAGAACGACCAGTTTTGCCATCGTTGGACCCACTCATTGCAATCACAACATGTCTCAATGCCCTTGATGAATAACGCGACAAAGTAAACGTTACAACTGGAAGTTGAGACACTACATCGATGATGGTGACGGTGAAGTCACCTCGTCGACATCATCGATTTCCCCAAGTTCGAAGGTGGTGACCCGAGAGGTTGGGTCCTTAAGGCTGAAATTTTTTTCCATTACTATGACACACCGGAGGACTACAAGGTTGGCGTGTCGGTGTTATATCTCGAGGGGGATGGATGCCTTGGATTTGTTCTCTTGGCTAAACTCCCAACGTACAGTGTGATATTGGGAGTATCTCGTTAAGGCCCTTTAGGAACACTTTAGACCAATATGGGTCAACTTATTAAATATGTTGTAAATAGAAAAAGGTTCTAATTTTGTACCTGTAAATCTGTCTTTTCTTTCTCAAGATCCAATATGTACTAATAATAAGACAAAATTTAAAAAAGTAATTATTAACTCTTTTGATAACTTATGAATTAAGAATTTCTCCTCAAAGTGGTCCTACATTTTGAACTAAGAAATACGTTTTTGAAAACATTTGTCAAAATTCCTATTGTAAAATTAATTGGTAAATGATCCTTGAAATCCGGAAAATAAAAATAAACAAATCCTTTATTGTATCGTACTTTCTATACCTTTTGACAAAAAGTCCTTATATTTTTTGGGAAAAGGATAATCGGTACGAAAGATTATAAAAAATAGAAAAAAAGTCCCAACAAAAATTTATATTATTTGTATTGAAACAAAATTCGGGTTTTTAAATTTTATTGTGAATATAGCACTTCCTTTTGTGAATATAGCTTTTTCTGTTGTGAATGGTCAAGTTTTAAATTTTGTTATGAATATAACACTTCCTGTTGTGAATTTAGTCTTTTTTGTTGTTGTGAATGACCTCTATACGCTTAGGGACTTGAGTTTGAAACAAAATCTAGGTGTTTAAATGTTGTTGTGAATATAGTACTTCCTATTGTGAATATAGCTTTTTCTGTTATGAATAGCCAGATTTTTAAATTTTGTTGTGAATATAGCACTTCCTGTTGTAAATATAGCACTTCTTATTGTCAATTTTTGATATGTAAATTTCTGTTGGGACTTTTTTACTATCTTTTATGGTTCTTGAAATCTGACTATCATTTTCCCTATTTTTTTATAGGGTGAGTGTGAAAAATACACATAAATTTTTATCAAAAGTGCGTTAACATTATATATATTTTAAATATAAAAAAATACACACAAGCATTTAAAATAAGAATAAAAATGCAAACACTGTTAAATTTAGCCTAACATTATTACTTTTTATAGTAAGACCCGCTTTTTTTTTTTTTTTTTTTTTTTTTTTGGCACAAGTATATACAACCTGTATTATACCAAATTTAAAAGTGTTGACATTTTTACTCTCATTTTAAATATTTATTAATATTTTTGCCCTCCAAAATATATACAGCGATGGATGGTCTGTACAAAATATTTTATCATAACACTCATCGCATATCATTTCATAACATAAGGTAAATATAGATTCTCACAAAACAGTAATCATTCTCATCAACATGAACATGTCTATATACACACATATCAAAACAACGTTATACGCCAATACAAGCATATAAAATAAATTAATTATGGTTGTCTTACTCTTTAGCTTAGCATAGCTGGAGGGAACAATGCCAATCAGCCCAAAGGCCTGTTTGATAAATTTCAAAACCATTAAATTTTGGAAACAAAATTTTGGTTTTGGTAAAAGTTTGTCAAACACTCTAAAAAATGTACAAAAGCTATTCTGCACTCAAACAATGATTTTGACTTCAAAACCTAGATTTTGGAAAACAAATACCACCTATTTTTTTAGTACCAGTCAGTATCTTTAAGTGTCTTTATAGTATTCGTCAGTACGCTGAAATATTTTTTTAAGATCATTCATTACCTTGAAATATTTTTTCTATTCCTATAATAAATTTTGAAGATCATGAAGTATTTTTTTAGTATCCTTAAGTATCTTTTTAATACCCGTTAGTACCACGAAATTTCTTTTCAAGATTAGTCAATGCCCCGAAATATTTTTTCAAGATCCTAAAATAAATTTTTGAGACCATGAGAAGTATTTTTTTCAGTCAGTCAATATTCTTAAGTATTTTTTTAGTACCAATTAGTACCCTAAAATATTTTTTCAAGATCACTCATTATCACGAAATATTTTTTAATATCCTAAAATAAATTTTTAAGATTATGAAGTATTTTTTTCAATACCAGTCATTACCCTTAAATATTTTAATTTTGTATACAAGTTTATGTAATTTTTTTTATTTATGATTAAATTTAATTTTAACATTATTTAAAATACAATTTTATCATTTATATATAGTTTCGAGTTATAGACAGATATTTTGAATGCAAGATTTGGAAGCTAATTAATTTAAGATCTTGGTGCAAAAAAAAACATTTTAAAGTAACATATAATTTAAATCTAAATAAATACAATCTATAAAAAAAAATTAAAAAAATGCTCATACCTCTAAGCTAATAGAGGTATGAGCACATAAGAAGCATGTAATTATTGGGCATGTAATATGCATTCCGTAATAGCGTGATGACATGAAAACTCTTTCTATAAATAGAAACTCTAAGTAAATCACTTTTAGGACTAGTCTAGTATCCTTATAGCGTAATGACATGAGCATAGTGCAATGTATATTGTCGAACCTTATGACTTCTTTGATACATTGCATAATTTGAATGTTCCTTGCATACTAGAATTTGTATTATAAATAGAGCCTTTTAATATGTTGTTTAATGTGGAATAATTTATTTTGGCCGGATCTAATTATGTTTGAGTATAAAGTAGTTGTTTAAATGGTAATTATGGAAGGATGTTACAATCCTCCGGTGAAGGTCATTTTTTTTAATGTATTTAAAAACTAAGGGTAAAATGATAAATTTGTCAATATTTGAAAATCTCAATTTGATTTCTGTCACCTTTAAATCTTTTCAAAATTTTAAGAGACATTTCGAGGTTTTAGAATTTCAGTTAGTATTTTAACATCATTTTCCCTTATTTATTTGGAAACAATATATGTTGAAGATTGTTTTTATACTTTGTTCACCAAATATCAGGATAAATTAAAGTAGAAGAAAGAATCCCACTGGGAGGCGGTACAACAATTCATAACAAAAAAGTAATTTTGTCCTTAAAAAATGAAGTGAACGTCACCAACTATTGTTTTTGTTATCAGTTACGTGGACAGATCATAGAAACTGAACTAAATGAAGAACCATGAAGACGTGTACGGAACAAAGTAGAAGGCCTTAAATTAAATGCACCTAATAGTACTGTAGATACTAAACTCAATAAACAAAGAGGACTAATGCATGTTTATCAGTCACTCATGTTTTTCATCATGAGATTAGAAGGTTCATTATGACAAAAGCATTATAGAAGGAGCAAAATCGCTCTAATAGTTAGAAAACTAACGTTGATTATTAAAAAAAATTAGTTTGACTATCAATTATTTTTAACTAATTTCACTAGAAAAAGTAAAGCGCTGAATTGGTTCAAACTGCCAAACTTGTTATGAACCAAAGTTTCTTGGAACCTACTGTCTATGAACGTTCAATTTTACAAACTTTCTTATAACAATAACAAATCCGATCGACTAAGGAGAACTTTAAAGAGACATTCATATCACTTCAACGATATTAGTTAAGATCTCACCTAACTTTCTCTTTAATATATGTTTACAGACAGTGAGCTGAGAAAGTGAAACACAATACTATACTATTCATAGTCACAACATTAAGATGAAGAATGGGCTAGTTGTTGATAGAGATACTTCGCCTATGTTAGAATGCAGCACAATTAAAGAGATGCTCCCATATCCTGACGGACATTCCATGATGTTTGAGGAGTTGTATCATGTGATGTATTTTTCCTGTTGTTCTTGAAGGAGCCTGGCCGATGATTTGGCATCCAAATATAATGAGCATACTTCCACAAGATCCGCCTATGAATTACACAATTCAAATCATACTCATTTAGTTGATGATAATAGCATATTAATTCATTCAAGAACCTATTTAACAAAAGATCATATAATTTACCTTGCAGATATTGTCTCTACCATTTATTTTGGCTACAATGCTGGCCGGGGATAAAAGCTAAACTGCGTGTCTGTCAAACCAGTATCACTTGTAAGTATCCAAGGGAAATGAAGTATCACGCCTAGGCCTATTCTATTCGAGTGAAGATCAGCATTCAGATCTTCTTCTTTTTTTTAGTAAAACAGCAATCTAATAGCGTACTGTAAAGATGTCCTGTGTCCAATTTCTTCAAGGTAGGCTAAACTTTCCTCATCCACACCTAGATCCTCTACTTGAGCACGGATAGCTAAAATCTGTCAAATGTAAGGAGCATATAGGTTGGTCAACGTTTGGTGTAACTCTAGATTCTACCAGACTTTCAAATACTACAGATTTGTTCTTGAAAAAAAGCGAAGCAGAAATGGCCCATTTAAATGCAAAGCAACTGTATCATTTCAGCGGGACCATAGGTTTGTGTCCGAATTATCACCAATCGATCCAAAAGATCAACGAGGCATGCCATGAGGACTAGTCATATCCGTGCCTCTGCCTAACAAGGCAGTTCAACATGTCAAGGTTGATAGGTCAATTCAGGAAGGATAATGAAAATGCAACTAATTAACACCACTACTGTTAATCTGATCAGACATATACTGTTAATCTATTGGGTTTCTTGTTTTTCCCCCAAAACCACTCTCCTTAAAATCTCCAAGCCCCAACTCTTATCCTTCGTTCCCTCCACACTCAAATCCATTTCTCTCCTTGCCGCCTCCTCTCGGCCTTCGCTCTGCTTAGTCTCTTCTTGTAGAAATTGAGAAGGCCGATCTCTTCGACTTCAATTTGACCCTCCTTTGTCATCATATCGAGTTCCTTCTCCTCATGGTGGCCCTCCACAAGCTATACTTCACACCTCTCGGCTCCTTCATGGACGGAGGGACGCCACCATCCGTGAGAAGCGAAGCGGCATTAAGGACACCTCAGGAGGTGGCGGCTGGAGGAACAGGCCGCGTGGCCGAGATCTCCGCTCTCATCGAGATGAATAAGGAAACTCGGGCCGAGGTGGAGCGAGAGGATCACCGAAGGCTGTGCGTTTGGTGCGATGTCGGCTTCCATGTCGGCAATCTTGGTTAAACAGACAGTCAATGTTTTGAATTTTGTACCTGTTTTATAACCACATGTGCATTTTTGTACCCCAAAAAAAGCACTTGTTGTTAAGCACTCATGAAGATAAAGCACATGTGCATTTTTGCACCTCTACCCTATATAGTTTCAACACTTCCAAATTTTAAAGGCTTAAATTCCAATTTTAGCTTTGAAAGATTCAGCGCAAGAGCCGTAGATATTCTAGAAGTTTTTGGTGGATCCATATTACAACAAAAGTGTTATAGAAGGAGCAAAATCGCTCTAATAGTTAGAAAACTAAAATAAAAGGAGCAAAATCGCTTTAATAGTTAGAAAACTAAAATAGAAGGAGCAAAATCACTTTAATGGTTAGAAAACTAACGTTGATTATTTAAAAAAATTAGGTTCACTATCAATTATTTTTAACTAATTTCACTAGAAAAAGTAAAGTCTTGAATTGGTTCAAAATTTGCCAAACTTGTTGTAAACCAAACTTTCTTGGAACCTACTGTCTATGGACGTTCAATTTTACAAACTTTCTTATAACAATAAAAAATCCGATCGACTAAGGAGAACTATAAAGAGACACTCATATCACTCCAACAATATTAGTTAAGATCTCATCTAACTTTCTCTTTACTATATGTGTACAGACAATGAGCTGAGAAAGTGAAACACTATACTATACTATTCATAGTCATAACATTAAGATGAAGAATGGGTTAGTTGTTGACAGAGATATGACTCTTGTGACCAAATAAGAATCATAATATATAGTTTCAAACTGCCAAACTTGTTAGAAACCAAAGTTTTTTGGAACCTACTATCTATGGACGTTCAATTTTACAAACTTTCTTATAACAATAAGAAATCGATCGACTAAGGAGAACTATAAAGAGACACTCATATCACTCCAACGATATTAGTTAAGATCTCACCTAACTTTCTCTTTAATATATGTGTACGTGACGGTGGTAGAGAAAGTGAAACACTATACTATACTATTCATAGTCATAACATTAAGGTGAAGAATGGGCTAGTTGTTGACAGAGATATGACTCTTGTGATCAAATAAGAATCATAACATATAGTTTCAAATTGCCAAACTTGTTATAAACCAAAGTTTCTTGGAACCTACTATCTATAGACGTTCAGTTTTACAAACTTTCTTATAACAATAAGAAATCCGATCGACTAAGGAGAACTATAAAGAGACACTCATATCACTCCAACGATATTAGTTAAGATCTCACCTAACTTTCTCTTTAATATATGTGTACAGACAGTGAGCTGAGAAAGTGAAACACTATACTATACTATTCATAGTCATAACATTAAGGTGAAGAATGGGCTAGTTGTTGACAGAGATATGACTCTTGTGATCAAATAAGAATCATAACATATAGTTTCAAATTGCCAAACTTGTTATAAACCAAAGTTTCTTGGAACCTACTATCTATAGACGTTCAATTTTACAAACTTTCTTATAACAATAAGAAATCCGATCGACTAAGGAGAACTATAAAGAGACACTCATATCACTCCAACGATATTAGTTAAGATCTCACCTAACTTTCTCTTTAATATATGTGTATGAAATTGGTGAGAAAGTGAAACACTATACTATACTATTCATACTCATAACATTAAGATGAAAAATGGGCTAGTTGTTGACAGAGATATGACTCTTGTGACCAAATAAGAATCATAATACTCCCTCCGATCCTAATTATAAGGCCTAGTTGACTTTTTTAGAGAAGTTAAGGACGCTAATTAAATTACTTTAGAGTATTTTTGATTTTTGATTTTTTTGTTCAAACTAAATAGTTTGACTAATAAACTAATATATAATTAAGCATATATAACAAATGAAATAATTAAGTAACTTATTTAGCTTCTTTAATCTTTCTAAAAAAAGTCAACTCGATCTTATAATTATGGCCGGAAGTAGTATATAGTTTCAACAAGTACACTTTAAAATTTTAAAGGCTTAAGCTATAATTTTAGCCAAAAGTTTTTGTGTAAGATTTCTAGAAGCTTTTGTTGGATCGATTTTTTTTTTTTTTTTTTTTTTCCAAAAGTGTTAAAAAAGGAACAAAATCACCTTGAGTATTAAGGAATTAAAGTTGAGCATTAACATTTTAATGTCTAGGGGTGACAGTGTTTTTTTAAAAAAAACTTGTGAGGACATATTAATCCAATAAAAACTTTCAAATACCTATTTCGACAACGCCTATATGAAAACTTTCGGCGTAAAAGACTTTAAACAAATTTTAAAATGTTAATTAGTACATTGGTCTGTCATTGGTAATTAAAAAGGGTTAATTGATAAAAAAAAAGTACTCTAGTTAGAATACAATTTAATTTAGGCTTCGAATGTTTCAATATTACCTTCCGGAGTTTTCAATTCGGGTTTTCAAGATTTCTTATTTTTATTAAAAAAGAATAAAGAATTGATTTGTCAATTACTTTTTAATTAATTTCATTGGGAAAAATCCCTTTATGGTGCGAGGGACTAAAAAATGTTAAAAATGTCTCGAGACAAAATTCGAATATCAAAAAGATCCCAAAGTGTTGTTAACACCCACAAATGAAGTATGCCTCATCGAAGGTGTTGTTAATAAGATCTTTTATATATCGAGTTTTCTCTAAGACTTTTTTGACATTTTCTTCGTCTCTTAGAATCTTAAAGAGATTTTCTCAAAAATTAAAGGGTCCAATTGGGCAACCGACAAACTTATGTAAAAAAGCGAAAGTTTCTTGGAGACATTCAATTTTACGGGCTTTCTTATAACAAGAAATCTAGTCCATTGAGACGAGATATGTTGATTATTAATTTTTGCTCCAGGGAAAGCGAAGCTGCATTTATGATGTGCTAAGCTTTAAGAAATATGAATTCGGTGATTTACAAGCTGCATCATCCAGATTTATAGTTTTCTATTTTTAATTAATGTTTATTTTAACACTGGCATCAAATATAATGGAGCTATCATTCATTTGTGCTAGAAGGAGATGAATAGGAGCTTGATGATGACTCATTAGCCATCACAGAAATTAACACATCCAAATCGTTTGATAAAATTTATGGACATTGAAGAAATTAAAGAAGAGCATTGTGCAGCCATTAAGTCGCAGGTTGACCCCATAGTGGTGGATGAGCTATTGGAAGTGAAATTGCATCTGTACATTCTATAATGCGTCTTTGCTATATATTAGTTAAGTCGAAATGATGCACCAACAATTAATCCAAATGGTTGGTGGTGTATATACTTTTATACTTTTACATCCACATGGGATAGGACCTGGAATGCTATATGTAGCATTTTTGTTGCGAGCTTTCTAAACGTCGCAAAATGTAATTTTGCAGAATTTTGCGTTGACATTTTAGAAAGCACGCAACAAAAAATCGCATATAGCATTCTAGGTCCTATCCCATGTGGATGTAAAAGTATTTTACTTTGTCCTAACTAATTTTATTTCTTCCCACAAGAATTGTGTCCCTGGCCTTATGACATTCACAAAAAAAAAAAAAAAAAAAACTACTAAAGGTTGCTAAGTTATTTATGTAATAATATAACCATTATCTCTTTAGTTATTAATTTTAAAAGAGGACAATATTCTTAATTATCATTATCATTAAATGTAATTGAAGATTATTAGTATTTAAGTCTTTTTACTTTTAAATCCATTTTAGTTAAAATCACTCTAAGATATTAAGAAATTAACATAATCACTAAACATTTTAATAATAAGCTGAGTTACTTGCTTTAACTTTTATTACAAGGAACCAATTCAAAGAAATTTTTGGTACTCGTTATAAAGCACTAGCCTTCTAATTAATTACTTTTTTTTTTCTCATTTTACTCTTATTATTAATTTATGTTTAAAGTTTAAAAATTAAATCACATCATTTAGGGAGGGAGGTGCAAAGTTGAAAAATTTTATCGATTAAAGATAAATTTAAAGAATTAACTATAATCTCTTCACTCAGAGAATTAATAGTTAATGATTTGTAATAAAAATTAGAAAAAGTAGCATTAACATGTTACTATCCTTCTATGTGGATTTTTCACTACTTACCTTATTTCTTTTAGATTCACGGTAATTTTCAGTGCATTTTAGTGGTTGAGATTTTGATTTTGCATCATGAAGCTGGAGTTTGAATTCTAAATTTCAAATGTTTATACGTAATAAATTGTCCTAGTATGATTTTGAAAAATTAAGAAAAAATAATAGAAAAATATCACTTGAACATCAAAATCTCGTTGATAATGATAGTAATGGGATTAATAAGAATATTAAAGTACTTGATAACTAACTTTTATTGGGATATAGCCTATTTGAGATTTTGAAATTTAAGTAGTTTTTTTCTTGTATTTTTCTAAAAATTAATTACTTCTCTTTCAAGCCCAAAAAACAATTAAAATTAAAATAAACCAATTTGTCCCACTTGCGTATTTCTAGAGAGTCGTGAAATTTTGAACCGCTGAAAAGTCCAAATCCTTCGCACTTATTCTTTGTACCATTTCGTCTTATTTATATGTTTTTTTTTATAAAAAAATTTAGTCCTATTTATAAGTCTAATTTTTAAGGTAGCAAATAAAATTATTACAATTTTTCCCATACGAATTGTACCAATGAAAATAAAAGAGAGAAAAAGTTGAAAAATACACATTTATAAATGAGCAAAAAGTTGAAAATCAACCCCATAATCATTAAGTTAACTGTCTTTTATTGATACGTGTGATTTAGTTAAAAAAAAAATAAAAATCTTGTAAATAATAGGAGAGAGGGTCTTCGATCACTTTTCTATACTCTAGTTACCTCCTTTTTCATTCTCATTACTGCAGCTCTGAGTTTGAAGCATTAACAAAACATAGCGAAGCAATATGGAAAGAAGTTCAGCTAAACAACAACAAAAAAAGAGAACAGGTCATGAATGCAACAAAAACTTCATATTTCTTGAGAAGCGAAACTTCAAAAAGCATGAGATCGAGATCAAACTCGGTGCTCGGTGATGTGCTTCAAACTCGAGCTTCGATAATGTAATCTCTCTCTCACCCACATTTATTATGAACATCATGTATATTCTAGGAACGATATTCTGAAATTGTTTGGAATTGGCTCTCGACTAGTTAGATACTATTTTTTGACTCGTTGATTCTTTCATGTACGAGTAAATACAAGATTCTCCGATACTCATCCGTTGACGTTGAGCCTTTGAGTTATAAGTATAACTATTTGTTACTAACTTTGTTGCCTTATCTAATGAGTGTTGTTATTTCAACATTCCGATATAAGCATTAAGAATTTTTTCTCAGTTTAGCAAACATTTCGGATGAATTTATTTCTACGGATCACTTTGTCTACATCCACTTCGCTCCCATATTCCGACCGGACATTCCATGATGTTTGAGGAGTTGTATCATGTGATGTATTTTTCTGTTGTTCTTGAAGGAGCTCCGGCCGATGATTTGGCATCCAAATATAATGAGCATACTTCCGCAAGATCCGCCTATGAATTACTCAATTCAAATCATACTCATTTAGTTGATGATAATGGCATATTAATTCATTCAAGAACCTATTTAACAAAAGATCATATAATTTACTTTGCAGATATTGTCTCTACCATTTATTTTGGCTACAATCTTTGGCCAGGGATAAAAGCTAAAGCGCGATATCTGTCAAACCAGGATCACTTGTAAGTATCCAAGGAAAATGAAGTATCACGCCTAGGCCTATTCTATTGGAGTGAAGATCAGCGTTCAGATCTTTTCTTTTTAGTAAAACAGCAATCTAATAGCGTACTGTAAAGATGTCCTGTGTCCAATTTCTCCAAGGTAAGCTAAACTTTCCTCATCCACACCTAGATCCTCTACTTGAGCACGGATAGCTAAAATCTGTCAAATGTAAGGAGCATATACGTTGCTTGGTCAACGGTTGGAATACCTCTAGATTCTACCAGACTTTCAAATACTACAGGTTTGTTCTTGAAAAAGCAATAGAAGCAGAAATGGCCCATTTAAATGCAAAGCAACTTGTATCATTGCAGCAGGACCATAGGTTTGTGTCCGAATTATCACCAATCGATCCAAAGATCAACGGGCATGCCAAGAGGACTAGTCATATCCGTGCCTCGCATAACAAGGCGAGTTCAACATGTCAAGGTTGATAGGTCAATTGAGGAAGGATAATGAAAATGCAACTAATTAACACCACTACTCTTAATCGATCGACATATCTTGTTAATCTATTGGGTTTCTTGTTTTCCCCAAAACCCCTCTCCTCAAAATCTCCAAGCCCCAACTCTTATCCTTTGTTCCCTCCACACTCAAATCCATTTCTCTCCTTGCCGCCTCCTCTCTGGCCTTCGCTCCGCCGTCTCTCGCTGTAGAAATTGAGAAGGCCGATCTCTTCGACTTCAATTTGACCCTCCCTATCATCATAGCTGAGTTCCTTCTCCTCACGGTGGCCCTCCACAAGCTATACTTCACACCTCTCGGCTCCTTCATGGACCAGAGGGACGCCACCATCCGTGAGAAGCTGAGCAGCATTAAGGACACCTCCGGGTAGGTGAAGCGGTGGAGGAACAGCCGCTGTGGCCGAGATCTCTCGCCGCTCTCATCGATGAAGAAGGAAACTAAGGCCGAGGTGGAGCAGAGGATCACCGAAGGCTGTGTGTTTGATGCGATGTCGGCTTCCATGTCGGCAATCTTGGTCAAACAAACGGTCAACGTTTTTATTTAACAGTGAGTGTGACTTTTGCACCTGTTTTATAACCGCATGTGCATTTTTGTACCCAAAAAAAGCACTTGGTGTTGGGCGCTCCTAAGGATAAAGCACATGTATATTTTTGTACCTTTACCGTATATAGTTTCAATACTTCCAAATTTTAAAGGCTTAAATTCCAATTTTAGCGAAAGATTTAGCACAAGAGCTGTAGATATTCTAGAAGTTTTTGGTGGATCCATATTACGACAAAAGCGTTATAGAAGGAGCAAAATCGCTCTAATAGTTAGAAAACTAAAATAAAAGGAGCAAAAATCACTCTAATAGTTAGAAAACTAATGTTGATTATAAAAAAAAAAAATAGGTTGAATATCAATTATTTTTAACTAATTTCACTAGAACAAGTAAAGTGCTGAATTGGTTCAAACTGCCAAACTTGTTATATAAACCGAAGTTTCTTTGGGCGTTCAATTTTACAAACTTCCTTATAAAAATAAGAAATCCGATAGACTAAGGAGAACTATAAAGAGACACTCATATCACTCCAACGATATTAGCTAGTTAAGAACTCACCTAACTTTCCCTTTAATATATGTGTGCAGACAGTGAGCTGAGAAAGTGAAACACTATACTATTGAATAGTTAGAGCTGGAATCAGGCCGACCCATGAAGGGTCGGGGCCTAACAGGCGACCCTCCGGGACTTGAAGTAAGAAAAACATCTAGTATGCACTCTTGATTGAAAACATTCCATTAGCAGTCATCTTCCAAATCATTACATCATCACCAGTAGCTGCCATGGGAGGTAACCGTGCCACCAGGGATTGCATAACCTCCCTGTTAACTAAACCAGCTAGGCGATTCAGATCCCAAACACCAGATATAGCCCAATCCGACACAGTAGAATTTTTCTCTTCCATGGTTAACTGCCTTGAGCACATATCTTTAATTATGGAGTCCTTAAACAGCCACTTGTCGAGAAAGAACAAAACAGATGTACCATTTCTTACCTGCCAACTAGTCCCTTCCTCGACAACTTGCTTTTGGCTACAGATGAACTTCCATAAATTCGAATCAGATGGTCTAGCACTCAGCAGAGAAGAATCATCTCTCATCATATATTTCTTGGTTAATACATCCGCCCATAAACCACTTGATCCTTTAACTAAGTTCCACGCCAATTTGGCACCGAAGGCATTGTTAACCGAGGTTAACCTTTTAATTCCCAGCCCCCCATACTGCCTAGGCAAAGTGACTCTTTCCCACCTCAAAGGGTGAAAACCCCTCAAGAATTTCAATTTTCAAGTAACTATCATAGTTGCATACTATCATAGTTGCATACCGTAGGCCTTAAACATGAGATCATTAGTTAAGTTGAAATGATGCACCAACAATTAATCTAAATGCTTGGTGGTGTATGTACTTTTATACTTTTACATCCACATGGGATAGGACCTGGAATGCTATATGTAGCATTTTTGCTGCAGGCTTTCTAAAACTTCTGCAAAATGTAAGAAACAAGAAAAGCGTCTTTTCTTGTTTCTTACATTTTGCGACGTTTAGAAAGCCTGCAGCAAAAATGCTACATATAGCATATTAGGTCCCTATCCCATCCGGATGTAAAAGTATATATTTTAATTTGTCCTAACTAATTTTATTTCTTCCCACAAGAATTGTGTCCCCTGCCCTTATGACATTCACCAAAAAAAAAAAACTACTAAAGGTTACTAAGTTATTTATGTAATAATATAACCATTATCTCTTTAGTTATTAATTTTAAAAGAGGACAATATTGTTAATTATCATTATCATTAAATGTAATTGAAGATTATTATCATTTAAGTCTTTTTACTTTTAAATCCATTTTAGTTAAAATCACTCTAAGATATTAAGAAATTAACATAATCACTAAACATTTTAATAATAACTGAGTTACTTGCTTTAACTTTTATTACAAGGAACCAATTCAAAGAAATTTTTGGTACTCATTATAAAGCACTAGCCTTCTAATTAATTACTTTTTTTTTTCTCATTTTACTCTTATTATTAATTTATGTTCAAAGTTTAAAAATTAAATCACATCATTTAGGGAGGGAGGTGCAAAGTTGAAAATTTTTATCGATTAAAGATAAATTTAAAGAATTAACTATAATCTCTTCACTCAAAGAATTAATAGTTAATGATTTATAATAAAAATTAGAAACAGTAGCATTAACATGTTACTATCCTTCTATGTGGATTTTTCACTACTTACCTTATTTCTTTTAGATTCACGGTAATTTTCAGTGCATTTTAGTGGTTGAGATTTTGATTTTGCATCCTGAAATTTCGGGGTTTGAATTCTAAATTTCAAATGTTTATACGTAATAAATTGTCCTAGTATGATTTTGAAAAATTAAGAGAAACCGATAAAAAATACCACTTAAACATCAAAATCCGTTGATAATGACAAGTAATGGGATTAACAAAAACATTAAAGTAATTGATAACTCATTTTTATTGGGATATCACCTATTTGAGATTTTGAAATTTAAATAATATTTTTTTTAGGATTTTTCTAAAAATTAATTACTTCTCTTTCAAGCCCAAAAAACAATTAAAATTCAAATAAACCAATTTGTCCCACTTGCGTATTTCTAGAGAGTCGCTTTTTGGTGAACACGCAGCCCAAATCTTTCGCACTTATTCACTATACCATTTCGTCTTATTTATAAGTTTTTTTTATAAAAAAAATTTAGTCCTATTTATAAATCTAATTTTTAATGTAGTAAATAAAATTGTTATAATTTTGCCCATATAAATTGTACCAATAAAAATAAAAGGAAGAAAAATTTGAAAAGTGCACATTCATAAATGAAGACAAAGTTAAAAAATTAACCCACTATCACCATTAAGTTAACTACGATGTAGTTAAAAAAATCTTCTAAATAATAGGAGAGAGCAAGACGCTTTTTCATTTCTATCGAGTCTTCGATCACTTTTCTATATTCTAGTTACCTCCTTTTTCATTCTCATTCGGAGCTCGAGTTTGAAGCACATCACTGGAGCTCTCGGTTTGAAGCACATTATCGGAGCTGAGTTTGAGCATTAACAAAGCATAGGGAAGCAATACGTAAAGAAGTTCAGCTCAAAAAAAAAAAAAAAAAAAAAAAAAAAAGAGAACAGTCATGAATGCAACAAAAACTTCATATTTCTTGAGAAGCGAAACTTCAAAAAACATGAGATCAGATCAAACTCAGTGCTCCAGTGATGTGCTTCAAACTCAGAGCTTCAGTAATGTAATCTCTCTCTCTCACCCACATTTATTATGAACATCATGTATATTCTAGAAACGATATTCTGAAATTGTTTGGAATTGGCTCTAGACTAGTTAGAGTTTTGACTTTGTTGATTCTTTCATGTGCAGTAAATACGAGATTCTCCGATACTCATCCGTTGACGTTGAGCCTTTGAGCTATAAGTATAACTATTTGTTACTAACTTTGTTGCCTTATCTAATGAGTGTTGTTATTTCAACATTCCCGATATAAGCATTAAGAATTTTTCTCGTTTAGCAAACATTTCGGATGAATTTATTCTCCGGAACACTTTCTACATCCACTTCGCTCATATTAGTTATTTTGTATCATGCGGATCTCGTATTCGTGTTGAAGGAGCTAATTCCCGAGCAACGAGGTTTGTGACATTTCATATCTTTGATTTTGTGTTGAAGGTTGATGTCGCCGACGGTGAGTCTAGAATGGGATGAACAGGGAATAGATGGCGGTGGTGAGCCTCGGATATTCGATGGTGAAAGAGAGAGGTCGACGGAGAAAGGTCCGGCGATCCTAAGCTCGTCGATCACGGATTGCGTCGACTCTATGTCTCCTCTTCTCCTAGCTCGAGCTCGCACGTCTCTACCGTCGTCCTCGAAACTCAGAGAGCGAAAGTGATGGGATGATGGAGATAGTGCGATGGTGGTACCGTTGCCGTCAACGAAGAAGAATGGCGGAATGAATGCAGAGGTGAAGGTGAGGTGAATGGGTGAAGGTCGATGGTGAGGTTCTTTCGCGGGCGTACTCGAAATCTCCGGCCGGTGGTGGAGATTGGTACTGCGAGGGTGGAGAGGAAGAGAAGCTGGTGGTGACGGTGAGAAGTCGTCGACCGTGGTGGTGTTGTCCGTCTCGTTCCCCCCGATTCCTTCCTTTCAAGCCTCCTCTTCACTCGAATTCGATCTCTAGTCTCCACTCCCGGCCCGCGCGGCGGTCTTGCTTCTGTTTTTTTTTTCCGGTCTACGTATCGTCATCGTGTTACGGGCGAGAAGACACCTAGGGACTTAAAGTGAAAACATACAAAGTGTCATGGAGGAACTAGAGTGACGATTTTCCATGATTGGGCTGAACGTAAATTCAAAAATATCTTAGTCCTTTTATGTAATTTTCCCTGGTCCCTTTCGATTTGCAATTTTCCAAGAATCTTAGGTTAGTTTTCTGTAATTTTATCCAGGTATCAAAATATTAATTTTGACCCTTCAAAATCTCAAAATTTCTTCTAAAGCACATATAAGGAAAGATGTAAGATTAAGCATAAGGTGGCATCTAAGAAATCATTTGCATGAATAATTAACAAATTATGACCATTTTACCTTTAATTATACTTAATTCAAAACAAATGGTTCTAACTAGTGGTTAATCATGCAATAATAATGTGTCAAAAAATATATTAAGAATACCAATTTAATTATGAAAAATCATATCTTAAAATATGGTTGAATTACGGTTGATAAAATTTTGGGCTTGCTATTTTATTATGAAATGGACCTTTGATGGGGTTAGATGCTTTTGTTTTCTAGGGAGTTCGCTTCGGGGGCGTGAGTGTCGAAATCACTTCCAGTTTCTTTGCTCCTGGTGGTGAACCATTGCACGAGGCTATGCTCGGCTTCTACCGAGGAAAGGTATTCAACGGTTCTACTTACACTAATTGGAGTGATTAGGGAAGATGGTCTTACATATTATATCATAGCCTTGTATGGGGTAAATTATATCTCTGCTTTCCCTTTTTTCAATTTTCTATTAGATTGACTAGAATTTGAAATTTTAGATATGACAATGCATTAGCATGCTTTTAGGGTCTCTTTATTATTGTTTTTCCGCTCTCGTTCGTTTTTTAATATTTATGGTTCTTGTTTGAGGAAATGCACATCTTTCTAGGTGTAATTTACCATGAATTTGTAAACTTAAATATTTTGGTATTCATGTTTTATGAGCACTAGAGATCTGAAAATGGTTGTATATCATTGATAGGATGAAATCACAATATATACAGAGTATACATCAATTACAGAGATGCAATTAGGCTAGAAAACAAGGATTAAAAAAAAAAAAAAAAATCCTAAGTCTTACTCTTCACATAATAAAGGCTGTAAAATAAAAGGAAATAAATTAAGGCAAATCTCTCCTAACTAATACTCCCTCCAGTTCTTAAAATAAAACATATTTAGGGAGTTGATCTTGATCTTAAATATAAGATAAAGTTTTCATATTGTCGATCTTTTCCTAATTTACCCCTATTAATGCTCCTTCAACAATATTTAAGGATGAGAGGGAATGGGAGAATTAGGGAAAGTGGCTAGGGGGTTTTAGAAAATACATATTATATTAACCAACTTCCTTAGTCTAATGAAATTAGGTAAATATGTCTTATATTAAGGATCAGAAAAGTATATTTTTTTCATCATGTTTTCATGTATCATTTATCTTGTTGAGATTCGCTCTTGCTTATGTGTCACTTGTATGCTTCTTTCGTGCCTAATTTCCCCTCATGGACTTTGGTGCGGGTTACTATAACATTTTTACGCTAATTTGTTTATCGAGTGTTCATAATACTCGACTTCGGTCTTGACGTGTGAGAAAGGCATTTAATGTGGATTTGTATTTGTCCTTGCAGGTTATGCTTTTAAGGCTATCGATGCCCGCCTGTTGAAGCTCATGCAATGACTCGGTTTGCTATTGGTGTCATGGCTCTTCGAGTTTGAATAGCATATTTCATTTTGAGTTATGTGAAAACTGAATTGCTTTTCTTTACGTGGTTGAGTTAATACATGTGTTGTTTTGCACTTGTATTGTAATATGACCCGTTAGATGGAAATTTTGCAATGTGCTAGAAAATAGTTTGTCTGTGTGACAAATAAACCTCGAGTATTGAATTTTATGATGTTTCTATTCAGGAAAATGGTGCATGCCTCTTCATGTTTTAATTTGTAACTTAATATGTTTATAATAGTAATGAACTAGAAATTCCATGTCAAAATATCTTTCGTTTCTGAAATTTTTTTTGAGCGAGAAGATAGTGGATTGGTTCATTAAGCGATAGGGTTGATCATCATAATAAACCAAACTATTCGCTTATTTGTTGATGGCATTGTTAATGTTTCGTAATAGGCGAGAAGTGACTTACGAGTTATTCATTTCATCTTCCGGGTTCGAGTGAATTTCGGAAGGCATATGAGAGTGGGATTGCCTAATCAAAGTGAGCTTCGAGCTCCTTTTTCCCTTTTCAAAACTTATGACACCTTAAAAGTTCGTATGAGATATCTTTTGTTGAGTTAGGTATTGGGAGCCAACTTATGTGGATTGCATGAATTTGATCGCTCGTGTGCCGGCAGTTGCTACTTATGTTTACAGAAGGTATGTAAATCATATCATCCTCATCATTGCTACTTGATCAAATTTCTGTGGGTAAGTTATGAGAAGATAGTGATCAATGTGTTTACAGCGCTAGCTTTCTCGTGACTGGATCAATTAATGTGTTTTATTTCTGAAGGAAATAAAATACTTTAATGTAACTTATTTAACTACTTTAATCTCCTAAAAAAAGTTCGATGGATAAGTTATTAGTAAGGGTCAGCTATGATACTACCGTAACCTTACCAGACTTTTTATATCTTCATTTGAGGTGGCATATCACTAAAGTTTCATTGATAATTAGTTAAGTCGAAATGATGCACCAACAATTAATCCAAATGCTTGGTGGTGTATGTACTTTATACTTTTACATCCACATGGGATAGGACTTGGAATGCTATATGCAACATTTTTTGTTGCAGGCTTTTCTAAGATGCTACAAAATGTAAGAAACAAGAAAAGAAGGCTAGGCGTTAGGCGGCCTAACGCCTAGCCTTCTTTTCTTGTTTCTTACATTTTGCGACGTTTTGGAAAGCCCGCAACAAAAATGCTGAATATAGTATTCGAGGTCCTATCCCATGGATGTAAAAGTATTTTAATTTGTCCTACCTAATTTTATTTCTTCCCACAAGAATTGTGTCCCTGGCCTTATGACATTCGCCAAAAAAAAAAAAAAAAAACTACTAAAGGTTACTAAGTTATTTATGTAATAATATAACCATTATCTCTTTAGTTTTTTTTCGATACAATTGAGAAACAGAATTAAAAGTTAACTACACACCGGGGGATTTAATCCCAGATCCTCACGATTGAACATTGTATGCAGAAAAACAGGGCATAAATCATAAAACTCAGAAGAGGAAAGACCCCTTTTTGCCAAAGAGTCTGCTACTGTATTTGCTTCCCTGGGAATATATCGTACACTCAACTCCCAGTCACGGTTGCAGATTTCTCTGATCTTCAATAATAGCAGATTGCCACAAGCCACAGCCTCGCTATTCTCCATCAAAGAAATTAGCTCCAAAGCATCAGACTCCAGTAAAACGCACCGAAAACCCAAGTCCCAGGCCAAATTCAAGCCTTTTAAAACCGCCCATTCCTCAGCCTCAAAAGCACTGCATGATCGCAGAAAATGTGAGAAATCTGCTATCCATTGACATTCCCGACTACGAATTACCCCTCCACATCCAGCCCTCTCTTGCAACCTTGTGACCACCCCATCAACATTAACTATAACATAGTTATTCAGATTGAATGGCCAGCTAGAGTTATGAACAATCACAGGTAGAGGAAACTCAGTGGTCTCCTGACACACAGTAAAATACTTCCAGCTTCGAAGAATAATTTGTGAAGGGTTTTGCGGTTTTTGGAACCCTTTCTCAAATATAATTCTATTCCTCCAATTCCATAACCTCCAGACCCCCACACCCCACATCAAACTCCATTCCCCTAATTGATCAAGGCTCAGATCTTTTTTCAGATTAAGATGAATCCAATCTTTCTCGAGAATAAGAAAAGAAAAGAGTTAAGAATCTCGGATTTACCAATTGCAGCCACATATCCTTCACAAAGCTTGAGTCCGAAGAATGTGCATCACCGTCTCGGACTCGACCACAATAATCACATAGAGGGGAGGAATTTGACCATCGACTCAGCCAAAAATTTGTAGGTAATTTATTAATTTTAATTGAGGACAATATTCTTAATTATCATTATCATTCAATGTAATTGAAGATTATTACTATTTAAGTCTTTTTACTTTTAAATCCATTTTAGTTAAAATCACTCTAAGATATTAAGAAATTAACATAATCACTCTAATATCAAAAAAGTCCACGGGAACTTTTTTGATATGTGAATTACTATTGAGATTTTTTGCTATTTTTTATGGTTTTTGTGACCTAGCTGTAATTTTTTCAAAATTAAATACACCTAATAGTACTGTAGATACCAAACTCAATAAACAAAGGGGCCTAATGCATGTTTATCGAGTCACTCATGTTTTTCATCATGAGATTAGAAGGTTTAATTTCAAGGTAGATATTAAAACAAGGTCGGCTATTAAAAAATGGCTTTTGGGAGACAAAATTAAAGTCACTATTGAATATATTTCAAGTTAATAAGTATAATCATGGAAATCTCTCTAAAATTATAAATCATTTCAGGCCAAAAATGGAAATAGTCTGATATGGATGTTTAAAAATATATGCTATACTATTCATAGTCGTAATAGCATTAATATCATTGATGAAGAATAGGGTAGTTATTCACAAAGATACTCTTGTGACGAACTAAAACTCATAATATATAGTTTCAACACTTCCAAAGTTTAAAGGCTTAAATTCCAATTTTAGCGCATAAGATTTCACGCAAAAGCTATAGATATTCTAGAAGTTTTTGGCCTGGTGGATCCATATTATGACAAAAGCATTATAGAAGGAGCAAAATCGCTCTAATAGTTAGAAAACTAACGTTGATTATTAAAAAAATTAGGTTGACTATCAATTATTTTTAACTAATTTCACTAGAAAAAGTAAAGCGCCGAATTGGTTCAAAGCGCCAAACTTGTTATGAAACAAAGTTTTTTGGAACCTCTTGTCTATGAACGTTCAATTTTACAAACTTTCTTATAACAATAAGAAATCCGATCGACTAAGGAGAACTTTAAAGAGACATTCATATCACTCCAACGATATTAGTTAAGATCTCACCTAACTTTCTCTTTAATATATGTTTACGAGACGTGGTGAGAAAGTGAAACACTATACTATACTATTCATAGTCATAACATTAAGATGAAGAATGGGCTAGTTGTCGACAGAGATACTTCGCCTATGTTAGAATGCAGCACAATTCAAGAGATGCTCCCATATCGACGGACATTCCATGATGTTTGAGGAGTTGTATCATGTGATGTATTTTCCGTTGTTCTTGAAGGAGCTCCGGCCGATGATTTGGCATCCAAATATAATGAGCATACTTCCGCAAGATCCGCCTATGAATTACACAATTCAAATCATACTCATTTAGTTGATGATAATAGCATATTAATTCATTCAAGAACCTATTTAACAAAAGATCATATAATTTACCTTGCAGATATTGTCTCTACCATTTATTTTGGCTACAATGCTGGCCGGGGATAAAAGCTAAACTGCGTGTCTGTCAAACCAGGATCACTTGTAAGTATCCAAGGAAAATGAAGTATCACGCCTAGGCCTATTCTATTGGAGTGAAGATCAGCATTCAGATCTTTTTTTTTTTTTTTTTTTTTTTAAGTAAAAAACGGCAATCTAATAAGCGTCGTAAAGATGTCCTGTGTGCAATTTCTCCAAGGTAAGCTAAACTTTCCTCATCCACACCTAGATCCTCTACTTGAGCACGGATAGCTAAAATCTGTCAAATGTAAGGAGCATATACGTTGCTTGGTCAACGGTTGGTGTAACTCTAGATTCTACCAGACTTTCAAATACTACAGGTTTGTTCTTGAAAAAGCAATAGAAGCAGAAATGGCCCATTTAAATGCAAAGCAACCTGTATCATTTCAGCAGGACCATAGGTTTGTGTCCGAATTATCACCAATCGATCCAAAAGATCAACAGGCATGCCATGAGGACTAGTCATATCCGTGCCTCGCATAACAAAAGCGGTTCAACATGTCAAGGTTGATAGGTCAATTGAGGAAGGATAATGAAAATGCAACTAATTAACACCACTACTCCTAATCTGATCAGACATATACTGTTAATCTATTGTGTTTCTTGTTTTTCCCCAAAACCCCTCTCCTCAAAATCTCCAAGATCCTTCGTTCCCTCCACACTCAAATCCATTTCTCTCCTTGCCGCCTCCTCTCTGGCCTTCGCTCCGCCGTCTCTCGCTGTAGAAATTGAGAAGGCCGATCTCTTCGACTTCAATTTGGCCCTCCCTATCATCATAGTTGAGTTCCTTCTCCTCATGGTGGCCCTCCACAAGCTATACTTCACACCACTCGGCTCCTTCATGGACCAGAGGGACGCCGCCATCCATGAGAAGCTGAGCAGCATTAAGGACACCTCCGAGGAGGTGAAGCAGCTGGAGGAACAGGCCGCCGGGGCTGAGATCTCTGCCGCTCTCATCAGATGAATAAGGAAACTCAGGCCGAGGTGGAGCAGAGGATCACCGAAGGCTGTGCGTTTGGTGCTGATGTCAGCTTCCATGTCAGCAATCTTGATTAAACAAACGGTCAATGTTTTGACTTTTGCACCTGTTTTATAACCACATGTGCATTTTTGTACCCAAAAAAAGCACTTGTTGTTAAGCACTCATGAGGATAAAGCACATGTGTATTTTTGCACCTCTACCCTATATAGTTTCAACACTTCCAAATTTTAAAGGCTTAAATTCCAATTTTAGCCGAAAGATTCCGCACAAGAGCTGTAGATATTCTAGAAGTTTTTGGTGGATCCATATTACAACAAAAGTGTTATAGAAGGAGCAAAATCACTCTAATAGTTAGAAAACTAAACTAAAAGGAGCAAAATCGCTTTAATAGTTAGAAAACTAAAATAGAAGGAGCAAAATCACTTTAATGGTTAGAAAACTAATGTTGATTATTAAAAAAAAATTAGGTTCACTATCAATTATTTTTAACTAATTTCACTAGAAAAAGTAAAGTGCTGAATTGGTTCAAACGCCAAACTTGTTGTAAACCAAAGTTTCTTGGAATCTACTGTCTATGGACGTTCAATTTTACAAACTTTCCTATAACAATAAAAAATCCGATCGACTAAGGAGAACTATAAAGAGACACTCATATCACTCCAACAATATTAGTTAAGATCTCACCTAACTTTCTCTTTACTATATGTGTACAGAGAAAAGTTTGAGAAAGTGAAACACTATACTATACTATTCATAGTCATAACATTAAGATGAAGAAGGGGCTAGTTGTTGACAGAGATATGACTCTTGTGACCAAATAAGAATCATAATATATAGTTTCAAACTGCCAAACTTGTTATAAACTAAAGTTTCTTGGAACCTACTATCTATGGACGAGCAATTTTCTTTTAGGGTCTCTTTATTGTTGTTTTTCCCGCTCTCGTTTCGTTTTTAATATTTATGGTTCTTGTTTGAGGAAATGCACATCTTTCTAGGTGTAATTTACCATGAATTTTTAAACTTAAATACTTTGATATTCATGTTTTATGAGCACTAGAGATCTGAAAATGGTTGTATATTATTGATAGGATGAAATCACAATATATACAGAGTATACATCAATCACGAGAGATGCAATTAGGCTAGAAAACAGGGATAAAATTAAAAAAAAAAAATCCTAGGTCTTACTCTTCACATAATAAAGGCTGTAAAATAAAAGGAAATAAATGAAGGCAAATCTATCCTACCTAATAATCCTTCCAGTCCTTAATATAAAATATGTTTAAGGAGTTGATCTTGGTCTTAAATATAAGACAAAGTTTTCATATTGTCAATCTTTTTCTAATTTACCCCTATTGATACGCATCAACAATAATCAAGGATAAGAGGGACTGCGAGAATGAAGGAAAGTGACTAGGGTGTTTTAGAAAATACATATCATATTAACTAATTTAACCAACTTCCTTAGTTTAATCAAATTAGGTAAATATGTCTTATATTAAGGATCAGAGGAGTATATTTATTTCATCATGTTTTGATGTATCATGTCTGCTGTTGAGATTCGCTCTTTACTTATGTCACGTATGTGTCACTCACTCACTTGTATGCTTCTTATGTCCCCAATTTCCCCTTATGGACTTTGGTCTAGGTTACTATAACATTTTTCTGCTAATTTGTTTATAAGAGTGTTCATATATAATACTCGACTTCGAGTCTTGACGTGACAAAAAGGCATTTAATGTGGATTTGTATTTCTCCTTGTAGATTATGCTTTTAAGGCTATCGATGCCCTGCCTGTTGAAGCTCATGCAATGACTTAGTTTGCTACTTGTGTCATGGCTCTTCAGGTTGAATAGCATATTTCATTTTGAGTTATTCTTTCTGTGGTTGACTTAATACAGTGTTGTTATGCACTTGTATTGTAATATGATAGTTTGTCTGTGTGACAAATAAACCTCGAGTGTTGAATTTTGTGATGTTGTTTCTTTTCAGGAAAATGGTGCATGCTTCTTCATGTTTTAATTTGTAACTTAACATGTTTATAATAGTAATGAACTAGAAATTCCATGTCGAATATCTTTCCTTTGAAATTTTTTTGAGCGAGAAGATAGTGGATTAGTTCATTAAGCGATAGGGTTGATCATCATAATAAACCAAACTGTTCGCTTATTTGTTGATGGCATTGTTAACGTTTCGTAATAGCCGAGAAGTGACCCGAGTCATTCATTTCATCTTCCAGGTTCGAGTGAATTTGGAAGGCATATGAGAGTGGGATTGCCAAATCAAAGTGAGCTTCGAGCTCATTTTTCCCTTTTCAAAACTTATGACACCTTAAAAGTTCGTAGCGAGATATATTTTGTTGACTTAGGTATTGGGAGCCGACTTATGAGGATTGCATGAATTTGGTTGCTCGTATGCCGTGATTCTTTGCCTATGTTTACGAAGGTATGTAAATCATATCATCCTCATCATTGCTACTTAATCAAATTTACGTGGGTAAGTTATGAGAAGATATTGATCAATGTGTTTACATACACTTCGCTAACTTTCTCGTGACTAGATCAATTAATGTGTTTTATTTCGAAGGAAATATAAATACTTTAATGTAATTTATTTAACTACTTTAATCTCCTAAAAAAAGTTCTGATGGATAAGTTATTAGTAAGGGTCAGCTATGATACTACTGTAACCTTACCAGACTTTTCATATCTTCAAGTTGAGGTGGCATATCAATAAAGTTTCATTGATCATTAGTTAAGTCGAAATGATGCACCAACAATTAATCCAAATGCTTGGTGGTGTATGTACTTTTATACTTTTACATCCACATGGGATAGGACTTGGAATGCTATATGCAGCATTTTTTGTTGCAGGCTTTCTAAGACGCCTACAAAATGTAAGAAACAAGAAAAGAAGGCTAGGTGTTAGGCATGGCAAGTGGTCCTACCTAAAGCCTAGCATTCTTTTCTTGTTTCTTACATTTTGCGACGTTTTTAGAAAGCACGGCAATAAAAAAAGTGCATATAGTATTCCACTCCTATCCCATGTGGATGTCAAAGTATTTTAATTTGTCCTAACTAATTTTATTTCTTCCCACAAGAATTGTGTCCCTGGCCTTATGACATTCACCGGGAAAAAAAAAACTACTAAAGGTTACTAAGTTATTTATGTAATAATATAACCATTATCTCTTTAGTTATTAATTTTAATAGAGGACAATATTCTTAATTATCATTATCATTAAATGTAATTGAAGATTGATGCGGCAAAACCTTATAATCTTTAGACTCCGCAAGTGTACGGGCCGTATTAAGTAATAGAGTGATAAAAAAAGTATCGTTCCCACGAGGACTCAGTCAAACTAGTGATTAGGTGTCAAATTTCCTTTTCTCGTTTAAGTTGAGCAAATCAGAATTGTTTTCAATATCAATAAAAAGAATCAATATATACTTAATAGGAATAGCATATAGTAAGCCATGTACTGTTTTTCTTCTCACAAATTACTATTCAATTCAACAGTGATGGCTCAACAGTGTGGCTCAGCATTGGGCTACGTGCATAGCATTTCATTTTGAATTTTGAAATGACCTACTCTGTCCAATTGTTCTCTCTCTTTCAATCTTTCAATTTAAGCCCTCTCCCCTTCGCCTTAATTTTTCCTGCCAAAGCCCATTCACCCTTTTCGTGCACAGATGTGGTTTGCTGCTGGGACGATCTGGTCTGTGGGACGTTCAAGGAGAGGAAGCACGAGAGGTCTGAATCGCTGGGCTCTATGGTGCGATAGAAATGTTTTTTCCTTCAATCTCATCCTTTTTCTTAGCCCACTCATTTTTTTCTTTCTATGTTGAATTTTTCACTTGACATATTTTGATTTGTTTTTACCATTTCTGATTTAACCGTTTATTTGTTAATTTGTGTAAGTTCTTTCGGAATTATGAGATTAGTTCCTTTTTTTCATGCCATGGAATCATGTATGTATATGAGTCTATCTATGAGTTTTCCCCCTGTTCTTCAAGTTTGCTCTGAACATCTGTCTGTGATTTGTGTCGACTAACCAAACATGGATCTGGAATCTTACTATTCCTATTCTGCAATCGTACTTCAGTCCCAGCACGGTAAAACTCTCATGAAGTCTAAAACTAATATGCTGCTCCTAAAATGATATGCCGCTGTCAAACTGGTATATCTGAATCATTTGCAGTCATCATATGGTCCTAGGCAACATTCTTCGAGGTTATGCAATGGACCTCTTTGTGAGAGGAGGTAATGTGTGGCTGCTATGGTATTCGTATTATACAGTTATATTTTTACTTAGCAAATGATTCATATTATTAAGCTCCTTCTCCCCTGATTTACTTTAATTCTTCCTTTCATTTTATGTCTATGAACTTTATAATCATGCCTCCTATTTATGATCTTCTTTCTCTTAATTCGGCTCTTCTTTAAAAAAAAAAAAAAAATCAAGTTTTTGTTTTTTTTAAAAAAAATTTAGGTCATTATACTGTTTGCAGATTTATTATTGGCAAAGGTTTAATAGTTGCAAGCAACGCTATACGATATTTGCCATAAATTTTTGTTCTTTCTTTCTATACGTCTCAATATTATCTGCTTCAATGCATCGTCTGATATATATTGTTAGTCTGCTGTGACTAAATTCTTGAAAAGAATGTGTTAGAAGTTACTTTAGAGTTTGTTTGATTCATTGGGAAGTGGTAACTAGGAAGAAGAGTGAGAAAGGGATGGAGAGAAAGAAGGTATGCCTACTTGGATGCTAGTGCTTCAAAGTATTAAATGTAGTTTTTTGATCAATATATGCTTTTGACCATTCAGTATTTACCTTTCTATATAAACACACAATTCTAAACTATATAAATGCATTTTGTGGTTCTTATCTGAACTTTAGTGCTAAATGCATCCTTATTTTTTTGTGTGGTGTACTTGGATGCTTTTGGAATCATCACCATGCTTTACCTTGAAAGTTTACTATCCTATTTAAATTTTATGCTCCAGCTGTTAATAGGAAACAACATGTTACAATGTTCCTTGAGTTCTCAATAAATAACTTCATTGAGTGTTCTTTTTGTTCTTCTTGTGTTTTTGAATGATAATGACAATTATAAACTATTTTATTATTGTTGTTCTTATTATTTCTTTCCCCTAATGAAGGGGTCCTCTGGACTCGGTATTTACACTCCACATTATTGAAACAATACTTATTATTGTAAAATTTCTTTAGTGAACATTCCTGAAGATATAATCTTCTTCCAATAGTACATCCTTATTACTGCTAAGATGTAATTTATAAACATTATTGTGTAATTGTTTGTTTGAGACAATTGGGGAATGTTGCAGGCAGAAGATATAATGTATCATTTATACAAGACCACAGTTGAAAGTCTTCAGAGATAGGTGCCGAAGTAGATTCAAATAATCAAGCATGTTATTAGAATTGAGGATTTCGAGGAGCAAATGTGTGCCCTCAAAGATGCATTTATTGGAAGGTAGGAAGAAATAAAGCTAATTTATGATTTGTATTATATAATATTATTGTTATTATTATTTTTTGAAACAAATGGAGATGCTTATGCATTTGGACAGGCACCTTTTTAGCAATCCTTAAATGTTCAATTTTTTTATTCTGAAACAGGTAAAATGGAAATTAAAGAGGTTATGGTTGGAATTGTAGCAGTTTTTTATGGTCATAATGGCGCAGAAGCTAGTGAGATGGCATCCAAACTTTTGGTAGGGTATTTTGTGTTGCACACCTATTTTCTTTTGGAAGCAACACATTCATTTCTATATAGACATCTTCAGAAAGAATGCCTCATAAGACAGATTATGATGAAGTAGGGCATCTACACAAGTGGGAAGAGATTCTTGGTTGGGATGAATTGCATTTTGGAAGGTATGTTTATATCTCAATTCAATGTATTCTTATCACTGATTTTTGGTTTTCAAGATTGACATTTCCTGGGACAAAATCATATATTAGTTGTTAGTATGCAAACGTTTTTTTAGAAGCATACACTTTTAGGCTATCAGGGGGAAATATCTAATCCATATTTTTTCTTCTCGCAATATGATTTTGATAACAACTTGTTCAATTTTATACCCCGCTAACATCTTACCCCAATGAAAGAAACACTTTGGAAAGCATTCTCACCCTGAAGTGTATTGCTTTCTAATCCCATAATTAATACCATTGATTCATCATTGACTATAGTTTGTCATGCACATCTCTCTGCTATGCAAAGTTTGGATACAAAGGGACATGGAACCTGTTAATCTTTCCCTGTATGAACTTGCAACAAGTATATATTAACCAAAGGTAGGTACTTTTGGCCTAAAATTAATAACTGATGTTCAGATGAACATTCAATAAGTCTTTACAAGTGACTTATTGCGAAAACCTCTCTTCCCCTTTTCTTTTGTGCTCTTGAATTGACATCTTTCAATTGAACTTTGAAGGAAGCATCTAGAAGTAATCTTGATTCAGGCTTTACAGCAACCACTACATTGACATGTAGTGAACACATCTGAATTTAATATTCAAGTTTGTCAGGATGTAGTATGCTTCTTTGTTATAATTTTCTCTCCTTTCTTTTTGTAGTATTTTCTAAATATGATGAGTGGCTTGTGGCTGAAGCAGAGATGCCTAACCATTTGTTTAAGCTAGAGCATGTGTTTGATTTGTTTGTTGGTATATATCCCCGAGGATTTTAGTTTCTATGGTGAGATATTTGGTGGTAGTAACATTTTCCCTATAGAAGTGTTTTGATTTTGAACTTATCAGTACATTGTTACATTTTTGCAGATGTGGCAGGGATTCGGTGTTATTAGACTTTGGAAATTCCTTCATTCACAGTTGGTGTATTCAAGAATAAATTAGTTTTGATTATTGAGGAGATTGCCCCAAAAGAAGGACCGTAAGTTATAAATTGATATGTGATGTATTTTTCCTTTCATTCTCTCTGTGATTTGTGGAAATATTTTTGTTGCCTACATGAGATTTGATATCAATATGCGTGTTTATAAAAAAACAAATGTATTGTGCTTGAGCAGGTCAAAGTTTTACTTTTTGGAGAGGCTGCGGGTGTTACAATTGCAAAGAAAGAGGCTTTGAAAGTGCAGGTTGGGGAATTCATTGTTGTGCAGTATGCTGTTGGTGGTTTTTATAGCACCTATGGTTAGATAATAATGTTTAATGGAAAAGAAACAATTTGTGAGCCTTTTTTTCCAAGTTTTTAGTAAGAAGAGGCATATGATAAAAAGTTTTGTTTATGCAGGTGTGGAAGAAATTACATCTTACTGTGATGTAACAAGAGTCTTTTTTATTGCAGAGCTGTAAGAGACATATTGAGTAGTGATCTTCAGTTGCGGTATGGGACATGCTAAGTAGTAATTTAGTTTGTTTGTTTTTCAGTGTTTATGGAGGTGATTTCAATACATGTATGACATGGACCTGTTGCTTAGCCCCCTTTTGTTGTTGTAGGGTGTTGATGTAGGTAAAGGTGGGAATGATTAAAATCAATGAAGGTCATTTACAAGGTTGTATTTGAATGGATAGATGTGAGTAACAATGTTTAGATCTTTTTGATATCTTTTGTTACTTTGGAAATTTTCCAACAATTTGATATGTATACACCATGAGTTTGAAGTTCAACATAATGAATATATCTAAGAAGGTGGATTGGCTTTTGTAGGAGGTTTCAGATTTAACGTTTTGTAGTCTGTAGGATTTTAACTTTTTCCATTGCATTAAAACGAGGTGTAGTCCATACACTATGAGCAAATTTTACATTTTAGTTAGAGATACATTTTGATTCTTCATATGTTCTTTAAGCTGGAGCTCTTGCTTGATCGCATTAGGGATTAGAAACATCAGCACGTTCATTACATAAGCACACACATTAATAATTATATGACAATGCAACATCTTTTGCTAACACTTCACTTTCCATTGTTATGAAAGTGTTGCCTAAGGTGTGAATAAGCAACAATTGTTTATCTGCTAGTATTGATTTCCACTTTACAGAAGATCTGATTGAAAAAAGAGAGGAATTCATGAAGTGGTATGTACACATGTACGAGCAGGTGGCAAAAAAAGAATTTTTGCATCAAATCCTTGGATTATGTGCTATTTTTTGTGGGTAACTATATACAGTGTGACACATGTCCTGTGATAGGTTTAGTAATTAGAAGTGTGCATTAGTATTCACTCTATTTCATAATCCACTTCACTGTTGAAACTAATTCATACATATAATATTTGTTGTACATAATATTATTTTGTTTGACTCTTGAGGTATGTGATTAGTGTACATTTCTGTGTGTTTTAGTCACATGGAAGAAAGTTTTCCACGAGTTTTATGTGAATGAAGCCTTTTTTTCAGAATGTGAGGATGTTGCTGCAATTGAAATTGCATTACCACATTCAATAATTTACACCATTGATTCTTTGATGTGAAACGTGAAGGGCTAGGAACTAACACCTAAATTTTTGAGACAGATTTTCACTTCCTTGATTATTGTCTTCTTCTCAATCAATATAAGGGCCATGAGTGTGGGGTGTGAAAAAGTACATCCGACTGGCTATGGTATTGTCTCTTATTATCTTTAGACTTTGTTCTACGTTGTTCCCTTAAATCTTTCAAGCTTTTTGTTAAATCTGTGTCTAACTTGGCTTGGCATATGGAGGTTAGTAAAATATTAGTGAATGCTTTTTTTGTATTAATGAGCTGAAAAAATGGTTATAACTTATGATTCTCCTTTGTTCCATTCGTTGATCATATTTGAAAAAGGCTAGCTTCATTATGCTTTGTACCATTCTGATGACCTTTGAAAGTCATATCTGCAAGCTACCTTAATCATTGTTGCCTAGATATATGGACCAGGCTCTTCTTTCTGCAGAGAACAACATTATTTAGAGATCACTTTCATACTATAATGTCTTTTATGATTCCATCATTCTTTCTTTCTACAGAGAACAACATTTCTCAAAATCAGTGTTCACACATGTGCAATTATATGTCGTATTAGCAAGAGTTAACAATATTGCAAGTGTGAATATTCTTATACAAGATGGGAAAAACTAGGGAAAATTACAACTACCAATGTCGTTTACTTGAAAATATTTAGAAATGTTTAGAGAGATAATTGAGATATTGGATGTTCATTTTATATATATGAATGTCTATGTAATCTAATGGCTAGCATGTTGATATTATTTAGTTGTTGCTTTTGAGCTGCTACATACGTTGCTAAACATGAAAGCTTACAACTATTGATGTTGTTGCGGTGCATGTTGTGTTTTCGGATAAAGAGATAACCTTTTTTTTTTTTTTTTTTTTTTTTTTGGTCGTTTTGAAATGCAGTTCTTTTCTTCTACTACGCTTTGTTTTTTATTCAATTGCTTAATAGTTTGGATGAGCTTAAGGATAGAATACCCTATAATTTTTCCGAATTGTTGCACCGCCCAATGCGTGGGGGGATTTTGTTCGAACAGAGAGAGAATTCAAATATCAAGGAGGACAACTTAGAGATACTAATCCCTTGTTTGTTTCTTAGATTTTATTCCCACTAAATTAATTCTAACTTAACTTCATCAGTTAATCTAGAGTATTAATGTTTATAAGTGCCTGTCGGTCCACTTATACACCTACCTTAAATAATTATGCAATGTCTCACACAATTAATTAAGATGCAATTTAAATCGGGTTCACTCTAATTTGATTATGTGGAGCTTCTAGGTATATGTCTATCCTAGACGCAAATTAGATTAAAATCTAATTCTGCATTAATTAATCTAAGGTCAATTTAAGATTTCATTCGTCAAGTTTAATCCTAAATCCGCAAAACATGTTTAATGGTGGTCAATCACTAAACAATAAATACTAAAATAAGATTAAATAAACTGAATTAACATTAAGCAAAATTAATTAGTGGGAACAATTTCTAAGTCTCAAGCAAGTTCATAATACTCTAAGTTGTAAAGAAAAAGTTAGCCACACATGACTTCAAACATCATCACAGCAAGATTAAAACTCAGGTCCAACAACATATTAGAATAGAATAAGCAATTAAACCAGAGTTACTTGAAAGGACAAGACCCAAAAATAAAGAATAAGCATAGCCTCTTCATTTTGGTTCAATCTTGCAGGTTCTTGGAGAAGACAATGATGATGATGGAACAACCCAACAGCAGCACCTCTCTTTCTTGTTGCAGATTAAACAAGAGAAGAATGAACAGATGAAAAACACCACCGCCGCTCATTCCGTTTCGCCCAAAGATTAATGGATGATGAAGCTCCCAGCGAGAATGATGATGAAGCTCCAAACTGCCGCCTCCAATTGCAGAGTTGTAGCTTCACTGTACGGTGCAAAATGACTCGACCCCAACTCGCGATGATTCCCTTCCCTCAAGTCGTGCTCCCCCAAAACCAACTATGAATCGTGTCTGATCTTCAATAGCTGCCTCTGCCTCCTTTCTTTCAATTCGTCCCTTTAGTCTTAATTAGGTCTTCCATTCAAAGTCATGGGCCCCCCAAAATGTTGTCTTGGCACCTGACTCTTTTAATCCACTTCAACAATCAATTCCAAACGGTGCGTATCCCACAACTGATGGAAGGAAAGGAATATTATAATAAATACTATTAATAATAAACTAAAACCATTTTTTTTTTTTTTTTTTTCAACTTGTTATTATTTTATTTAAACTAAAGTACTTCTATTTAAATTTGAAAACTATGGTATTTAAAATGAAATCCCCTAATTAATGCACCACTTTGATTTGCTCTTAAAATAATTTAGTCTCATAGAAATCTCCTAAAATTGTTTAGATAACTCTCCAAACATCTTCAAAATGTATTTTAAATATACAAAATATGGAGAGTTGTCAAAGATTATTAGTATTCAAGTCTTTTTACTTTTAAATCCATTTTAGTTAAAATCACTCTAAGATATTAAGAAATTAACATAATTACTAAACATTTTAATAATAACTGAGTTACTTGCTTTAACTTTTATTACAAGGAACCAATTCAAAGAAATTTTTGGTACTCATTATAAAGCACTAGCCTTCTAATTAATTACTTTTTTTTTCTCATTTTACTCTTATTATTAAGGTGCTGAATTGGTTCAAAATGCCAACTTGTTATAAACGAAAGTTTCTTGGAGCCTACTGTCTATGGACGTTCAATTTTACAAACTTTCTTGTAAAAACAAGAAATCCTATTGATTAAGGAGAACTTTAAAGAGACATTCATATCACTCCAACTATATTAGTTAAGATCTCACCGAACTTTCTCTTTAATATATGTGTACAGACAGGGAGCTGAGAAAGTGAAACACTATACTATACTATTCATAGTCATAACATTAAGATGAAGAATGGGGTAGTTGTTGACAGAGATATGACTCTTGTGACCAAATAAGAATCATAATATATAGTTTCAACAGTACACTTCAAACTTTTAAAGGCTTACGCTATAATTTTACCCAAAAGTTTGTGTGTAATATATCTAAACCAATTAATATTCAATTCTACCTTGGGATGTTGGCTTGTAATAGCGTGATGGCCTGAAAACTTTTTCTATAAGTAGAAACTCTAAGTAAATCACTTTTAGGGCCAGACTAGTATTCTTATAGCATAATAATATGAGCATAGTCTAATGTATATTGTTGAACTTTATGACTTTTTTGGTACATTGCATAATTTGAATATTCCATTGCATACTAAAATTTGTATTATAAATAGAGCCTTTTGATATGATGTTTAATGTGAAATAATTTATTTTGGCCGGATCTAATTATGTTTGAGTATAAAGTAGTTGTTTAAATGGTAATTATGGAAGAATGTTACAATCCTCCGGCGAGGGTCTTTTTTTTTTATGTATTAAAAAACTAAAGGTAAAATGGTAAATTTGTCAACATTTTAAAATCTCAATTTGATCTCTATCACCTTTAAGTCTTTTCAAAATTTTAATAGACTTTTTGAGGTTTTAGTATTTCATTTGGTATGTTAATATCATTTTCCCTTATTTATTTGAAAACAATATATGTTGAAGATTGTTTTTATACTTTGTTAACCAAATATCAGGATAAATTAAAGTAGAAGAAATAATCCCACTGGGTGGCGGTACAACAATTCGTAACAAAAAAGTAATTTTGTCCTTAAAAAAATGAAGTGAACGTCACCAACTATTGTTTTTGTCATCAATTACGTGGACAGATCATAGAAACTGAACTAAATGAAGAACCTTGAAGACGAGAACAGAACAAAGTAGAAGTGCACTTGGGTGTGTTTGTGGGATTTGGCTTTGGTCATCCACCGCTGCTTTAAACTGCGCCGTTTTGCCATCCTCCATAACTTAGCCATCAACTACAAGCCTGGGATGCAAATAAGTTAGGTTCTTCAATTAATTGCATGGATTAATTAATTGTGTGCAACAGAAAATTAAATGCACCTAATAGTACTGTAGATACTAAACTCAATAAACAAAGGGGACTAATGCATGTTTATCACTCACTCATGTTTTTCATCATGAGATTCGAAGGTTTAATTTCAAGGTAGATATTAAAACAAGGTCAGCTATTAAAAAATGGCTTTTGGGAGACAAAATTAAAGTCACTATTGAATATATTTCAAGTTAATAAGTATAATCATGGAAATCTCTCTAAAATTATAAATCATTTCAGGCCAAAAATGGAAATAGTCTGACATCATCTTTGTTATAAGCTTTCTCGATATGGATGTTTGAAAATATGTGCTATACTATTCATAGTTGTAATAACATTAATTAGAAGAATAGGGTAGTTGTTCACAGAGATGCTCTTGTGACGAACTAATTAAAAATCATAATGTATAGTTGGGTTAAGATGTAAAAATACACATGTACTTTGCCCTCGAAGTGCTCAACACCAAGTACTTTTTTTGGGTACAAAAATGCACATGTAGTTATAAAACAGTGCAAAAGTCACACTCATTATTAAATGCAAAACATTGACCGTTAGTTTGATCAAGATTGCCGACATGGAAGTTGATGTTAGCACCAAACACACACCTTCGCCGATCCTCCGCTCCACCTCGCCGAGTTCCTTCTTCATCGATTGAGAGCGGCAGAGATCTCAAACCCGGCAGCCTTCATGACAGCGGCAGCCTGTTCCTCCGCTGCTTCAATTCAAATTTTAGCCGAAAGATTTCGCGCAAGAGCTGTAGATATTCTAGAAGTTTTTGGTGGATCCATATTACGACAAAAGCGTTATAGAAGGAGCAAAATTGCTCTAATAGTTAGGAAACTAAAATAGAAGGAGCAAAATTGCTCTAATAGTTAGAAAACTAAGGTTGATTATCGAAAAATTTAGGTTGAATATCAATTATTTTTAACTAATTTCACTAGAACAAGTAAAGTGTTGAATTGATTCAAACTGTCAAACTTGTTATATAAACCAAAGTTTCTTGGAACCTATGTGTTCAATTTTACAAACTTTCTCATAACAATATATAAGAAATCCGATCGACTAAGGAGAACTATAAAGAGACACTCATATCACTCCAACGATATTAATTAAGATCTCACCTAACTTTCCCTTTAACATATGTGTACAGACAGTGAGCTGAGAAAGTGAAACACTATACTATACTATTCATAGTCATAAATTAAGATGAAGAACGGTCTAGTTGTTGACAGAGATATGACTCTTATGACGAAATAAGAATCATAATATATAGTTTCAATAGTACACTTCAAAATTTTAAAGGCTTAAGCTATAATTTTACCCAAAAGTTTGTGTAAGATTTCTAGAAGTTTTTGTTGGGTCAATAGTTTTTTTTTTTTCCGAAAGTGTTAAAAAAGGAACAAAATCACCCCGAGTATTAAGGAATTAAAGTTGATCATTAACATTTTAATGTCTAGGGGTGACACTGTTTATTGTTTTAAAACTTGTGAGGAAATATTAATCCAATAAAAACTTTCAAATACCGGCCAACAACGCCTATATGAAAACTTTCGAGTAAAAATGGACTTTAAACAAATTTTAAAATGTTAATTAGTACATTGGTCGTCTTCCATTGGTAATTAAAAAGGGTTGATTGATAAAAAGTTTTCTAGTTAGAATACAATTTAATTTAGGCTTCGAATGTTTCAATATTACCTTCGGAGTTTTCAATTCAGGTTTTCGGGATTCCTTATTGGTATGACAAAAGAATGAAGAATTGATTTGTCAATTATTTTTTAATTAATTTCATTGGGAAAAATCCCTTTAAGGTCTCGGGGACTAAAAAAAGGTCAAAAATGTCTCAGACAAAATTTGGATGTCAAAAAGGTCCCAAAAACGTTGTTAACACCCATATTTGAAGTATGCCCTATTGAAGGTGTTGTTGCTGAGATCTTTTATATATATATCGAGTTTTCTATGAGACTTTTTTGACATTTTCTTCATTTCTTAAAACCTTAAAAAGATTTTCTCAAAAATTAAAGTGTTGAATTGGGGCAAACTGACAAACTTGGTAGAAACGAAAGTTTTTTTTTGGAGACATTGAATTTTACAAGCTTTCTTATAACAAGAAATCTAGTCCATTGAGACAGATATGTTGATTTTTAATTTTTGCTCCAGGGAAACAAAAACTGCATTTATGATGTGGTAAGCTTTAAGGAATATGGATTCGGTGATTCTCAAGCTGCATCATCCAGATTTATATATTTTTCTATTTTTAATTAATGTTTATTTTAACACTCACAACAAATGGAGCTATCATTAATTTGTGCTAGAAGGAGATGAATAGGAGGTTGATGATGACTCATTCGCCATCATAGAAATTAACACATCCAAATCGTTTGATAAAATTTATGGACGTTGAAAAAATTAAAGAAAATAAGAGCGTTGTGCAGCCATTACGTCGTACATGGGCCTTCTGCTACTCCCTCATTTCAAATTCACACCATGCACCTTGTTCTTCTCTAGATGGTGCGTTTCATGACGACGACGACATTGACCTTAAAAAGGGTCCTGTAAATGGAAGAGAAGCATGTGTTGTTACAGCATTGTGCTGGACATAATGCAACGTCACGGGAAGTGGGTAATGAAAACAGTACAAGAAATGGAAGGCGCTAATTCCAGGGGAAAAGACATGGATATCAACCTTAAATTAGAGGGGTAATGCGAGAAGGTCCAGGTTTGATTATATTAAAGTAATCTAATAAACAGCGTGAGAGAATAAAAAGGAGAGTGAAATTAGAGGAAGGGGCAAGGCCAACGCTGGCGAACCGACAAAAATAGTAAGGACTAAAGGGATGAGAACATTGAGATCCAGTTGTGAAGATAAAATACGCAACACATGGCGTGATTGTTTGATTTACTAAACATTCAACGCTAGCTGATTTTACATCCACATGGGATAGGACCTGAAATGCTATATGCAGTATTTTTGTTGTAGGCTTTCTAAGACGCCTACAAAATGTAAGAAACAAGAAAAGAAGGCTAGGCGTTAGGCATGGCAAGTGGTCCTACCTAATGCCTAGCTTTCTTTTCTTGTTTCTTACATTTTGCAGACCTTTTAGAAAGCCTGCAACAAAAATGCTGCATATAGCATTCCAGGTCCTATCCCATGTGGATGTAAAAGTATTTTAATTTGTCCTAACTAATTTTATTTCTTCCCACAAGAATTGTGTCCCTGGCCTTATGACATTCACCCAAAAAAAAAAAAAAAAACTACTAAAGGTTACTAAGTTATTTATGTAATAATATAACCATTATCTCTTTAGTTATTAATTTTAATAGAGGACAATATTCTTAATTATCATTATCATTAAATGTAATTGAAGATTATTACTATTTAAGTCTTTTTACTTTTAAATCCATTTTAGTTAAAATCACTCTAAGATATTAAGAAATTAACATAATTACTAAATATTTTAATAATAACTGAGTTACTTGCTTTAACTTTTATTATAAGGAACCAATTCAAAGAAATTTTTGGTACTCATTATAAAGCACTAGCCTTCTAATTAATTACTTTTTTCTTCTTCTCATTTTACTCTTATTATTAAGGTGCTAAATTGGTTCAAACAGCCAACTTGTTATAAACGAAAGTTTCTTGGAGCCTACCGTCTATGGACGTTCAATTTTACAAACTTTCTTGTAAAAAAAATAAATCCTGTCGATTAAGGAACTTTAAAGAGACATTCATATCACTCCAACGATATGAGTTAAGATCTCACCTAACTTTCTCTTTAATATATGTGTACAGACAAGGAGCTGAGAAAGTGAAACACTATACTATACTATTCATAGTCATAACATTAAGATGAAGAATGGGCTAGTTGTTGACAGAGATATGACTCTTGTGACCAAATAAGAATCATAATATATAGTTTTAACGGTACACTTCAAATTTTAAAGGCTTACGCTATAATTTTACCCAAAAGTTTTTGTGTAAGATCGGTAGGTATTCTAGAAGTTTTTGTTGGATCAATAATTTTTCTGAAATTGTTAAAAAAGGAACAAAATCACCCTAATTATTAAAAAAAAAAAAAAAACTTACATTAATTGTTAAAGAATTAAAGTTGATCATTAACATTTTAATGTCTAGGGGGTGACAAGTGCTTATTTCTTAAAACTTCTAAGGAAATATTGATCCAACTTTTTTAAATACCGACAACGCCTATATGAAAACTTTTCGGAGTAAAAGTGGACTTTAAACAAATTTTACAATTTCGTTAGTAAATTGGTCTTTCATTGGTAAGTAAAAAGGGTTGATTGATAAAAAGTACTCTAGTTAGAATATAATATAATTTAGGCCTCTAATGTTTCAATATTACCTTTTGGAGTTTTCAATTCAGGTTTTCAGGATTTCTTCTTTGTGTTACAAAAGAATGAAGAATTGATTTGTCAATTATTTTTTAATTAATTTCATTGGGAAAAATCCCTTTAAGGTCTTGGGGACTGAAAAAATGTCTCAGAGAAAATTCGGATGTCAAAAAGGTCCCAAAGCATTGTTAACACCCATAGATGGAGTATGCCCTACTGCAGAAGTTGATAATGAGATCTTTTATATATCGAAGTTTTCTCGAGACTTTTTTAATATTTTCTTAGTCTCTTGGAACTTTAAAGAGATTTTCTCAAAATTTAAAGTGTCGAATTGGGGCAAACTGACAAAATTGGCACAAACGAAAGTTTCTTGGAGACATTCAATTTTACAAGATTTCTTATAACAAGAAATCAGGTCCATTGAGACAGATGTGACTTCACGAAATTGATTATTAATTTTTGCTCCAGGGAAACAGAAAATGAATTTAAGGAATATGGATTCTGTGATTCACAAGCTGCATCATCCAAATTTAATATTATTTTAGTTTTCTATTTTTAATTAATCTTATTGCTGAATCAATATACATCTATAATGCACCCAATAAATACCTATGCATGAAACGAACAACAGAGAAAGGAGGACAATCATAACTAACATACAGATCCTCCTGAAAAAAAAACTAATACTAGCAAGGTTATCTGCACAGAAATTTGCTTCTCTAAAGACATGATTAAACAACAGACATGAAAAACCCTTCTTTACCTCATTAATCTCCATCAGTAAACTTGCGTCAGCTTCCCCTCAGCCTGCAATGACTTGAGCAGATGTATTACAGTAGCTGAGTCACTCTGCATAATTATATTATCATAGTTTATACTTTAAACTAATTTTTCTCTCCAAATCCTTTGAAAAATATGTTGCTATATTAACAGATCTCACTATAAATCTCTCACACACACACATATATAAAAAATATCAGCATCACCCATCACTTTAATGCACAGATTATAGAATCTGAACTGATGAAGAGCCTTGAAGAAGTGTACGGAATAAGCTACAAAGGCTACCTAATGAACAAGCTGGTGGCTGGGTGTGTTTGCGAATCAGATCTTGGGATGGACCCTCTCATAGCAAATGAAATTGCAGCGAAAGTGGATGTGATTGTAAATTCAGCAGCCAGTACCAAGTTTGATGAAACGTACTTATAGAATCTGATATCGTTTGAAAGAAGGGAAAATTCTATTAAAAAAAAAACGGTTAAATTCCCAAATGCAAATTTAGATCACCGAACTCAATAAATCATACATCAGGTTATATGTTATGATTAAATATTTAAAATTTGGATTGAATTACCTTCATATCTTTTAGTTATTAAAAGAGCAAAATTAAAAACGGAACAAGTTTTATAATTATACTTTATACAGCATAATTCATACCTAGCATAAAAATACCGTTTTTCCATGAATTTCTTCCATATATTTATACCTTTTTCAGTTCATTTGAGATTTCATTTTCACAAAGAATTTCAATTTTCAAGTAACTATCATAGTTGTGTTAGGAAATATATGTTTTAGGAAATATATGTTTTAGGAAATATATATTTTAGGAAGTATATTATATTAGGAAGTATATTATATTAGGAAAGATATTATAGAGACAATCGGGATTATAGTAATTAGGGAATCAATCTACATAATGAGTCATTATGTCTCATTAACTCTCTTATTCTCTCTTGTGTATAAATACCCTATACTATGTACATGAATAAACAAGCAATTCAGATTATATTTCTCCTTTCTCTCTCTAATTCTACATGGTATCAGAGCTTGGTTAGTTCTTGGCCAATTTGAGTTTTTCGGTGGCCGCTGTCACTGTAGTCACGTGAATAGTGACAGTGGCCAGACAGAGTGTGTGTGTCGGTGAGGTTGATTTTCTTTGAGGCTTTCACTTGTTACGAGATTTTCAATCTCGTTTCCAGTTTCCAGCACACTTGTGAATTTCCAGTGTGTGTGTTCATGTCATCTTTGTTTCTGGTTTGGCGCACTCCTTAGCCGATGTTGGATCTTCTTTTCCGGTAAGACTAGGCCGGTTTCGTGTTTGGAAGACTGCGTTTGGTGATTGAGTTTCGTTGTTTTGTGGGTTTTGGTGTTTTTCACTTCCTCAGTTTATGTCGATTTGCTGGAGGAGAGAGAAAGTGTGTACCTCGTTGTATGGTTGTCGTTTGGTTGTTATGACCATTTTCTAGTCGTGCTTCATTCTCCAATGTGGAGCCTTCATTCTCGGTATGTATAGGCCGGATCTTTGCTTATTTTCTAGTTGTGCTTCATTCTCCAATGTGGAGCCTTCATTCTCGGTATGTATAGGCCGGATCTTTACTTCAAAGGTTGCGTTGTGAGATTGGGTTTATACTATTTCTCGCATAGTCGGAGATTGGGTTTCTACTATTTCTGCATAGTCGGCATTTTGGTTCGTGCACGTTCACTTGTCTCTTATGGCTGGATTCTTTGTTTGTTACGTTTTCCACCAAGTTCGTGAAGTGCTCTTTTGTCTTGAATGTTGTGCTTGTGGTTGGGTAATTTCGTTGGCCTCTGCTATGCTTTGCATCCTCTGGTGAGGACTTTGGTGGTCATTGTGTAACACGTTCGTTGTTTTGCCTCCGGTGAGGTATTTGGCAATTATTTCTTGTTTGGGGTCCTTGTGTGACCGTTTGCCTCCGGTGAGGTGTTTGGCAATTATTTGTTGTTTGGGGTCCTTGTGTGACTGTTTGCCTCCGGTGAGGTGTTTGGCAATTATTTGTTGTTTGGGGGTCCTTGTGTGACCTGTCTGTTATTTGCCTCCGGTGAGGCGTTTCATTTGGAGTATTTGCTATTTGTCTCTAGTGAGACGTTTGGAGTATTTTTTGGTTCCTGGTGAGACTTGTTTGGAGTTTGTCTCGACGAGATGTTTGAAGTATATTGTTCGGTCTCTTGTGAGACCGTTTGTTGTAGCTTCTACTTTGGTTTGATACTCTTTGTTATTCGAACTCTTGGTGAAGTTGTTGGATCGTTTCTTTTGATGAATGTCCTTAGTGTGACATTTGGTTGAACTATTCTTGGATGTGGTCGAACTTGGTGGATTCAAGATCTCATGAAGAAGAAGATTATTTTGTTTGGATTTATTTATATTAGATTTTTTGTAACAAGTTGGGCATGATCAATATCTATGCTCCAACTTGAGGGGGAGTGTTAGGAAATATATGTTTTAAGAAATATATGTTTTAGGAAATATATATTTTAGGAAGTATATTATATTAGGAAGTATATTATATTAGGAAAGATATTATAGAGACAATCAGGATTATAGTAATTAGGGAATCAATCTACATAATGAGTCATTATGTCTCATTAACTCTCTTATTCTCTCTTGTGTATAAATACCCTATACTATGTACATGAATAAACAAGCAATTCAGATTAAACAAATTTTAAAATGTTAATTAGTACATTGGTCGTCTTCCATTGGTAATTAAAAAGGGTTGATTGATAAAAAGTTTTCTAGTTAGAATACAATTTAATTTAGGCTTCGAATGTTTCAATATTACCTTCTGGAGTTTTCAATTCAGGTTTTCAGGATTCCTTATTGGTATTACAAAAGAATGAAGAATTGATTTGTCAATTATTTTTTAATTAATTTCATTGGAAAAAATCCCTTTAAGGTCTCGGGGACTAAAAAAAGGTCAAAAATGTCTCGAGACAAAATTTGGATGTCAAAAAGGTCCCAAAAACGTTGTTAACACCCATATTTGAAGTATGCCCTATTGAAGGTGTTGTTCTTTGAGATCTTTTATATATATATCGAGTTTTCTATGAGACTTTTTTGACATTTTTTTCATTTCTTAAAACCTTAAAAAGATTTTCTCAAAAATTAAAGTGTTGAATTGGGGCAACCGACAAACTTGGTAGAAACGAAAGTTTTTTTTGGAGACATTGAATTTTACAAGCTTCCTTATAACAAGAAATCTAGTCCATTGAGGCGGATATGTTGATTATTAATTTTTGCTCCAGGGAAAGTAAAGCGCATTTATGATGTGGTAAGCTTTAAGGAATATGGATTCGGTGATTCACAAGCATCATCGATTTATATAGTTTTCTATTTTTAATTAATGTTTATTTTAACACTCGCAACAAATGGAGCTATCATTCATTTGTGCTAGAAGGAGGTTAATAGGAGGTTGATGATGACATGAAAACTTTTTTATAAGTAGAACGTTGTGAATTCAATCATGCACGATTAATGTAATATCACATATTGTTGGTGCATCTGTACATTCTATAATTAAATGAATTTAACAAGAAATTAAATTAAAGTTGCAAGGAATTTCAATTTCCAAGTAACTATCATAGTTGCATACCGTAGGCCTTAAACATACTCCCTCGTTCCTAATTATAGGAACATTTTTATAGTGCAATTTACACTACAAAAGTGTTCCTATAATTAGGACCGGAGGTAGTAAGATCATTAGTTAAGTTGAAATGATGCACCAACAATTAATCCAAATGCTTGGTGGTGTATGTACTTTTATACTTTTACATCCACATGGGATAGGACTGGAATGCTATATGTAGCATTTTTGTTGCGAGCTTTCTAAAACGTCGCAAAATGTAAGAAACAAGAAAAGCGTCTTTTCTTGTTTCTTACATTTTGCGACGTTTTAGAAAGCTTTGCAACAAAAAATGCTTCATATAGCATTCCAGTCCTATCCCATGTGGATGTAAAAGTATTTTAATTTGTCCTAACTAATTTTATTTCTTCCCACAAGAATTGTGTCCCCGCCTTTATGACATTCACCAAAAAAAAAAAAAAAAAAAACTACTAAAGGTTACTAAGTTATTTATGTAATAATATAACCATTATCTCTTTAGTTATTAATTTTAAAAGAGGACAATATTCTTAATTATCATTATCATTAAATGTAATTGAAGATTATTACTATTTAAGTCTTTTTACTTTTAAATCCATTTTAGTTAAAATCACTCTAAGATATTAAGAAATTAACATAATTACTAGTGTGATAATATACATTAATGCAGCTACGAGTTTGAAGCATTAACAAAACATAGCGAAGCAATATGGAAAGAAGTTCAGCTCAACAACAACAAAAAAAGAGAACAGGTCATGAATGCAACAAAAACTTCATATTTCTTGAGAAGCGAAACTTCAAAAAGCATGAAATCGAGATCAAACTCGATTGCTCAAGTGATGTGCTTCAAACTCGAGCTCCGATAATGTAATCTCTCTCTCTCACCCACATTTATTATGAACATCATGTATATTCTAGTTAGCTACTATTTTTTGACTCTGTTGATTCTTTCATGTACAGTAAATACAAGATTCTCTGATACTCATCCGTTGACGTTGAGCCTTTGAGTTATAAGTATAACTATTTGTTACTAACTTTGTTGCCTTATCTAATGAGTGTTGTTATTTCAACATTCCTGATATAGCAAACATTTCTGGATGAATTTATTCTCTGGATCACTGTCTACATCCACTTCTGCTCCCATATTCTGACGGACATTCCATGATGTTTGAGGAGTTGTATCATGTGATGTATTTTTCCTGTTGTTCTTGAAGGAGCCTGGCCGATGATTTGGCATCCAAATATAATGAGCATACTTCCGCAAGATCCGCCTATGAATTACTCAATTCAAATCATACTCATTTAGTTGATGATAATGGCATATTAATTCATTCAAGAACCTATTTAACAAAAGATCATATAATTTACTTTGCAGATATTGTCTCTACCATTTATTTTGGCTACAATGCTGGCCAGGGATAAAAGCTAAACTGCGTGTCTGTCAAACCAGGATCACTTGTAAGTATCCAAGGAAAATGAAGTATCACGCCTAGGCCTATTCTATTGGAGTGAAGATCAGCATTCAGATCTTTTTTTTTAGTAAAACAGCAATCTAATAGCGTACTGTAAAGATGTCCTGTGTCCAATTTCTCCAAGGTAAACTAAACTTTCCTCATCCACACCTAGATCCTCTACTTGAGCACGGATAGCTAAAATCTGTCAAATGTAAGGAGCATATACGTTGCTTGGTCAACGGTTGGTGTAACTCTAGATTCTACCGAGACTTTCAAATACTACGGGTTTGTTCTTGAAAAAGCAAAAGCGAGAAGAAATGGCCCATTTAAATGCAAAGCAACCTGTATCATTTCAGCAGGACCATAGGTTTGTGTCCGAATTATCACCAATCGATCCAAAAGATCAACAGGCATGCCATGAGGACTAGTCATATCCGTGCCTCTGCATAACAAGGCAGTTCAACATGTCAAGGTTGATAGGTCAATTGAGGAAGGATAATGAAAATGCAACTAATTAACACCACTACTGTTAATCTGATCAGACATATACTGTTAATCTATTGGGTTTCTTGTTTTTCCCCAAAACCCCTCTCCTCAAAATCTCCAAGCCCCAACTCTTATCCTTCGTTCCCTCCACCATCAAATCCATTTCCCTCCTTGCCGCCTCCTCTCTGGGCTTTGCTCCGCCATCTCTCGCTGTAGAAATCGAGAAGGCCGATCTCTTCGACTTCAATTTGACCCTCCCTATCATCATAGCTGAGTTCCTTCTCCTCATGGTGGCCCTCCACAAGCTATACTTCACACCTCTCGGCTCCTTCATGGGCAAAAGGGACGCCGCCATCCGTGAGAAGCTGAGCAGCATTAAGGACACCTCCGGGTAGGTGAAGCAGCTGGAGGAACAGGCCGCCAGGGCTGAGATCTCTGCCGCTCTCATCAGATGAAGAAGGAAACTAAGGCCGAGGTGGAGCAGAGGATCACCGAAGGCTGTGTGTTTGATGCTGATGTCAGCATCCATGTCAGCAATCTTGGTCAAACAAACGGTCAACGTTTTTATTTAACAGTGAGTGTGACTTTTGCACCTGTTTTATAACCACATGTGCATTTTTGTACCAAAAAAAGCACTTGATGTTGGGCGCTCTTAAAGACAAAGCACATATGTATTTTTGCACCTTTACCGTATATAGTTTCACTACTTCCAAATTTTAAAGGCTTAAATTCCAATTTTTAGCCGAAAGATTTAGCACAAGAGCTGTAGATATTCTAGAAGTTTTTGGTGGATCCATATTACGACAAAAGCGTTATAGAAGGAGCAAAATCGCTCTAATAGTTAGAAAACTAAAATAAAAGGAGCAAAAATCACTCTAATAGTTAGAAAACTAACGTTGATTATTAAAAAAAAAAAAAAAAATTAGGTTGAATATCAATTATTTTTAACTAATTTCACTAGAACAAGTAAAGTGCTGAATTGGTTCAAACGCCAAACTTATTATATAAACCGAAGTTTCTTTGGGCGTTCAATTTTACAAACTTCCTTATAAAAATAAGAAATCCAATAGACTAAGGAGAACTATAAAGAGACACTCATATCACTCCAACGATATTAGCTAGTTAAGAGCTCACCTAACTTTCCCTTTAATATATGTGTACAGACAGTGAGCTGAGAAAGTGAAACACTATACTATTGAATAGTTAGAGCTGGGAATCAGGGCCGACCCATGAAGGGTCAGGGCCTAACAGGGCGGCCCTCCAGGACTTGAAGTAAGAAAAACATCTAGTATGCACTCTTGATTGAAAACATTCCATTAGCAGTCATCTTCCAAATCATTACATCATCACCAGTAGCTGCCATGGGAGGTAACCGTGCCACCAGGGATTGCATAACCTCCCTGTTAACTAAACCAGCTAGGCGATTCAGATCCCAAACACCAGATATAGCCCAATCCGACACAGTAGAATTTTCTCTTCCATGGTTAACTGCCTTGAGCACATATCTTTAATTATGGAGTCCTTAAACAGCCACTTGTCGAGAAAGAACAAAACAGATGTACCATTTCTTACCTGCCAACTAGTCCCTTCCTCGACAACTTGCTTTTGGCTACAGATGAACTTCCATAAATTCGAATCAGATGGTCTAGCACTCAGCAGAGAAGAATCATCTCTCATCATATATTTCTTGGTTAATACATCCGCCCATAAACCACTTGATCCTTTAACTAAGTTCCACGCCAATTTGGCACCGAAGGCATTGTTAACCGAGGTTAACCTTTTAATTCCCAGCCCGCCATACTGCCTAGGCAAAGTGACTCTTTCCCACCTCAAAGGGTGAAAACCCCTCAAGAATTTCAATTTTCAAGTAGCTATCATAGTTGCATATCGTAGGCCTTAAATATGAGATCATTAGTTAAGTTGAAATGATGCACCAACAATCAATCCAAATGCTTGGTGGTGTATGTACTTTTATACTTTTACATCCATATGGGATAGGACCTGGAATGCTATATGTAGCATTTTTGTTGCAAGGCTTTCTAAAACGTCGCAAAATGTAAGAAACACATTTTGCGACGTTTTTAGAAAGCCTGCAACAAAAATGCTACATATAGCATTCCGGTCCTATCCCATGTGGATGTAAAAGTATTTTAATTTGTCCTAACTAATTTTATTTCTTCCCACAAGAATTGTGTCCCTGCCCTTATGACATTCACCAAAGGAAAAAAAAAAAAAACTACTGAAGGTTACTAAGTTATTTATGTAATAATATAACCATTATCTCTTTAGTTATTAATTTTAAAAGAGGAAAATATTCTTAATTATCATTATCATTAAATGTAATTGAAGATTATTATTATTTAAGTCTTTTTACTTTTAAATCCATTTTAGTTAAAATCACTCTAAGATATTAAGAAATTAATATAATCACTAAACATTTTAATAATAACTGAGTTACTTGCTTTAACTTTTATTACAAGGAACCAATTTAAAGAAATTTTTGGTACTCATTATAAAGCACTAGCCTTCTAATTAATTACTTTTTTTTTTTCTCATTTTACTCTTATTATTAATTTATGTTTAAAGTTTAAAAATTAAATCACATCATTTAGGGAGGGAGGTGCAAAGTTGAAAATTTTTATCAATTAAAGATAAATTTAAAGAATTAACTATAATCTCTTCACTCAGAAAATTAATAGTTAATGATTTATAATAAAAATTAGAAACAGTAGCATTAACATGTTACTATCCTTCTATGTGGATTTTTCACTACTTACCTTATTTCTTTTAGATTCACAGTAATTTTCAGTGCATTTTAGTGGTTGAGATTTTGATTTTGCATCTTGAAGCTGGGGGTTGAATTCTAAATTTCAAATGTTTATACGTAATAAATTGTCCTAGTATGATTTTGAAAAATTAAGAGAAACTGATAAAAAATACCACTTAAACATCAAAATCCCGTTGATAATGACAAGTAATGGGATTAACAAAAACATTAAAGTAATTGATAACTCATTTTTATTAGGATATCACCCATTTGAGATTTTGAAATTTAAGTAATATTTTTTTTAGGATTTTTCTAAAAATTAATTACTTCTCTTTCAAGCCCAAAAAACAATTAAAATTCAAATAAACCAATTTGTCCCACTTGCGTATTTCGAAGAGTCGCAATTTGAACCCGAGCCCAAATCTTTCGCACTTATTCTCTGTACCATTTCGTCTTATTTATAAGTTTTTTTATAAAAAAATTTAGTCCTATTTATAAATCTAATTTTTAAGATAGTAAATAAAATTGTTATAATTTTACCCATACAAATTGTACCAATATAATTTAGTCCTATTGAAGATTATTATTATTTAAGTCTTTTTACTTTTAAATCCGGTGGTGGAGATTGGTACGCAAGGGTAGAGAGGAAGAGAAGCCGGTGGTGACGGTGAGAAGTCGTCGATGGTGGTGGTGTTGTCCGTCTCGTTTCCCCCGATTCCTTCCTTTCAAGCCTCCCTCTTCACTCGAATGCGATCTCTAGTCTCCACTCCCAGCCGCGGCGCTACTGCTCTGTTCTTTTTTTCCAGTCTCTGTATCGTCATCGTGTTACAGGCAGAAGACACCCTAGGGACTTAAAGTGAAAACATACAAAGTTTCATGGAGGAACTAGAGTGACCATTTTCCATGTTTGGGCTGAACTGTAAATTCAAAAATATCTTAGTCCTTTTATGTAATTTTTCCTGGTCCCTTTCTGATTTGCAATTTTCCAAGAATTTTAGGTTAGTTTTCTGTAATTTTATCCAGGTATCAAAATATTAATTTTGACCCTTCAAAATTTCAAAATTTCTTCCAAAGCTCATATAAGGAAAGATGTAAGATTAAGCATAAGGTGGCATCTAAGAAATCATTTGCATGAATAATTAACAAATTATGACCATTTTACCTTTAATTATACTTAATTCAAAACAAATGGTTCTAACTAGTGCTTAATCATGCAATAATAATGTGTCAAAAAATATATTAAGAATACCAATTTAATTATGAAAAATCATATCTTAAAATATGGTTGAATTCTGGTTGATAAAATTCTGGGCTTGCTATTTTATTATGAAATGGACCTTTGATGGGGTCAGATGCTTTTGTTTTGTAGGGAGTTCGCTTCAGGGGCGTGTCAATCCCCAAGTGTCAGAAAGCACTTCCAGCTGCTGCTCCTGGTGGTGAACCATTGCCTGAGGCTATGCTCTGGCTTCTACTGACAGGAAAGGTATTCAACAGTTCTACTTACACTAATTGGAGTGATTAGGGAAGATGGTCTTACATAATATATCATAGCCTTTTATGGGGTTTTCATATCATATTTGGGCTTGATTTGGAACTTTACAATGATCTTGATCTCCTCATTGTGTCCCAGACACCAAGCAAAGCACAAGTAGATTCATTATCCCAGGAATTGCGAAGTCGTGCAGCTGTCCCAGGTTCACTTTCCCCATTCTTGAAACAGTAACTTAATGATTGCCTCTAACTTTTTTGTCATCGTTTCAGACTTAAGTGAATTGCTTTAGTTGCTTTCTAAGTCTTTTGATTGATTTTTTTAACCATTTTTTTTTTTTGAAAAAAAAAAAAAAAGATATAACATGTAACATGTTTCTATATTATCCCAAGGCTTCTATTATAATTGACCCCAAGCAACTTGTCATGGATGCAGAATATGCAGTTCTAAAAAATTATATCTCTGCTTTCCCTTTTTAGAATTTTCTATTAGATTGACTAGAATTTGAAATTTTAGATATGACAATGCATTAGCATGCTTTTAGGGTCTCTTTATTGTTGTTTTTTCTGCCTCTGTTTGTTTTTTAATATTAATGGTTCTTGTTTGAGGAAATGCACATCTTTCTAGGTGTAATTTACCATGAAGCTGTAAGCTTAAATATTTTGGTATTCATGTTTTTTGAGCACTAGAGATCTGAAAATGGTTGTATATTATTGATAGGATGTAATCACAATATATACAGAGTATACATTAATCACAGAGATGCAATTAGGCTAGAAAACAGGGATAAAACAGAATCCTAGGTCTTACTCTTCACATAATAAAGGCTGTAAAATAAAAGGAAATAAATGAAGGCAAATCTGTCCTAACTAATACTCCCTCCGGTTCTTAAAATAAGACATGTTTAGGGAGTTGATCTTGATCTTAAATATAAGATAAAGTTTTCATATCAACGATGTTTTCCTGATTTACCCCTATTGATACTCCCTCAACAATAATCAAGGATGAGAGGGAATGAGAGAATTAGGGAAAGTGGTTAGGGTGTTTTAGAAAATACATATTATATTAACTAACCGAACCAACTTCCTTAGTCTAATCAAATTAGGTAAATATGTCTTATATTAAAGATCGGAGGAGTATATTTATTTCATCATGTTTTGATGTGTCATGTATCTTTGTTGAGATTCGCTCTTTGCTTATGTGTCGCTTGTATGCTTCTTTTGTGCCCAATCTCCCCTTATGGACTTTGGTCTGGGTTACTATAACATTTTTCTGCTAATTTGTTTATAAGAGTGTTCATACGTGACAAAAAGGCATTTAATGTGGATTTGTATTTGTCCTTGCAGATTATGCTTTTAAGGCTATCAATGCCCCGCTGTTGAAGCTCATGCAATGACTCAGTTTGCTACGGTGTCATGGCTCTTCGGTTGAATAGCATATTTCATTGAGTTATGTGAAAACTGAATTGCTTTTCTTTCTGTGGTTGAGTTAATACATGTGTTGTTATGCACTTGTATTGTAATATGACCTGCTAGATGGAAATTTTGCAATGTGATAGAAAATAGTTTGTTTGTGTTACAAATAAACCTCGAGTGTTGAATTTTGTGATGTTGTTTCTATTCAGGAAAATGGTGCATGCTTCTTCATGTTTTAATTTGTAACTTAACATGTTTATAATAGTAATGAACTAGAAATTCCATGTCAAAATATCTTTCGTTTCTGAAAACTTTTTTGAGCGAGAAGATAGTGGATTAGTTCATTAACTGACAGGGTCGATCATCATAATAAACCATTTTGCTTATTTGTTGATGGCATTGTTAACGTTTCTGTAATAGCTGAGAAGTGACTCACAGTCATTCATTTCATCTTCCAGGTTCAGGGTGAATTTCAGAAGGCATATGAGAGTGGGATTGCCAAATCAAAGTGAGCTTCTGAGCTCCTTTTTCCCTTTTCAAAACTTATGACACCTTAAAAGTTACTGTAGCAGATATCTTTTGTTGAGTTAGGTATTGGGAGCCAACTTATGAGGATTGCATGAATTTGATTGCTCGTGTGCCAGCAGTTGCTGCTTATGTTTATAGAAGGTATGTAAATCATATCATCCTCATCATTGCCACATAATCAAAGTGCTGTGGGTAAGTTATGAGAAGATATTGATCAATGTGTTTACAGCACTTCTGCTAGCTTTCTCGTGACTGGATCAATTAATGTGTTCTTGTATTTCTTGAAGGAAATATAAGGATGGAAAATTCATACCAATGGACGATTCTTTGGATTATGGTGCTAACTACTCCCACATGTTGGGATTTGATGATCCAAAGATGCTCGAGTTTATGAGGCTGTGTATCACCATGCATAGGTTTGTTTCTCCATTGGCATATACTATGCTTATTATGAATTATTAAGTTGTCCTCAAATTACCTCCAAATATTATGCTGTTTAACATTTTGGTTGAAACTGGATCGCAGTGATCATGAAGGTGGAAATGTTAGTGCACATGCTGCCCACCTAGTAAGTCATCTTTGTTATTATGTTCTCATTCTATTCTAATTCTGAAACTAGTGTGATAATATACATTTTTAGTAATTAATGAAGACCTTTTTTTTGTTGATGTCTCTGTTTCTTTCTTTTATTTACTTAACCTTAATGTTCAATCCAGGTTGGTAGTCCACTTTCAGATCCCTACCTTGCATTTGTAGCTGCTCTGAATGGTTTAGCTGGCCCACTGCATGGATTGGCTAATCAGGTTGCTTTATTATTTTTTTAACTCTTTTTTCATACAGACACGTTCGTGCAAACTTTTTTCTTTGAATGTTATTCATCTTTTGCTGTTTTGAAATGTCCTTATCTTGTGTTTGGTTTACGTGAAAAGATAAGGAAGGAAAGGAAAAGGGAGAAACATTGGAGCAATGCCTGGTTTGGTACATGGGAATGGAATTCCCAAAGCTTCTTTTTCCACAAAAGACAATATTATTTCCTGTTTAATGTGACATAAAGTTCTATAAGAGTAAGCTAGAAAATTACCTGTGCCAGATCAAAATGAAAATTTAGTGCTAAGAACCAACTCTTTTGGGAGCATTGTATTTGACAATTTTAAGATCTTCAATCAAGAAGGCTGTAAGTTCGAAATTTATAAGCCCAGATAGACTACTTCTTAAAAGTATTAAAGAGATAGGAAATTATATAGTCTTTGTTCCCTTTTATCTAACTGAGAAGTTTGTGCACACCATAAAAGCCACTGTATAAAATAGGGAAAGTTACCAATGGCCGAGAAATCAATTATTGTACTGTGCTGAAAATCTTTCAAGTTGAACAAGAGTCTACCTTTTGATTGAGAAACTCATGCCAATGCTTTTAATTTCATCATCATTTGATCTCTTCTTTTTTCATCAAACTTTCTAAGATCATTCGCAGTTATCGAAAGAGTTTTGGGTAACAAGGTGTTAGTTGCCCCGGTGGAAAATTAAAGGGATTATTTGGGTGAAGCAGTTCTCTAAAGTTTTATTTGAAAGCGCCTTTCTTTAGTGAGGGTGCCCATTCTTACGTTCTCCAAACAACTCAATCTCTTGGGATGAATTATTTCTTAATATGGTATCAAGAGACGTTTTGAGCAGGGTTGGGAGTTCAAACCCTACTGCTCCTATTCTCTCAAGTAACTTAATTTCAGCACACTGTGGGATTGGCTCATGCTTTATCCATGCTTCAAGCCCAACAAAATTTTTCACAATGGGCCATGTTAGTGTGTGTGTGTGTGTTGAAACCATTCCTCGGCCTTTACTTAATAACTTGAGCTTTTGAGATAAAATGTGCTTTTGACTAGCTAGAAATCCAAATCATACTGTAGTTTGAGGAGAAAGCTAATTGGCACTCAAAATGCTTTTGCACGATTGTAGGCATATCGAGTGTAGTTGGGTTTGCTCTCGGTTATTATGTGTGTGGCTTAAATCCATTAATTATTAAAGTACTCTGGGATAGGATTTCTTTTTCCTTTTTAAAAGGTGTTTCTATTTTTTAAAGTTTGTATCTAGATCCTTACAGTTGTATTTATTTTAGGAGCGGGATGCTTGAACTTCATGATCTTTGCTTTCCCAACTATACAAGTACTAGTGCTTGTTCAGATGTTCTGATTTTTATCAAGTCTTGCTTTAAAATATCAAATTCAAAAATTATGATCATGGCTCTTCTCTGCTTCTGCATATGTTATTGATTTTGGTTGCCTTATTCTTCTCCCTTTCTTTTCTTTTGGGTTTCAGGAGGTTTTGCGTTGGATCAGACATGTTGTTGAGGAGGTCGGAACTGCGCACATAAGTACAGAACAATTGAAAGACTATGTTCATAAAACATTGAATAGTGGTCAGGTAATGTAGTGTGTCTTATTCAAAGAAGAATTTGAAGTCTTTTTATTATTCTGCAAATGAATCTAGGGTGCATGCTTTTCTGTGTGAATCTGGAGCTTTAAATTTTGATTTTGGTCCTGTCGATAAGAATTTGTCAAATAATATCATGCATCTGTTTGTGCTCAAAGAATTTTGCTAAACTAAGTTTTACCGCCTCATAATAAAAATTTTCTGTAGAGAACACTGGGAAACTTGATAGGGTTGGCCGATTTGCTTTGGAATTTGCAGGTTATACCTGGATATGGGCATTGAGTCTTACGCAAAACAGACCCCAGATACACATTCCTGAGGGAATTTGCACTGAAGCATCTGCCTGATGATCCACTGTTCCTGCTGGTTATATCATTTTCCATATTTGCTTGTGTTAATTAGGGAGTGCCTTCTTACAGCAAAACGAAGGTTTATTTGCTATAACTCTGCTTGATTTTTTTTTTTTTTTTGTGTGTGCGATCACTGCAGGTATCCAAGCTGAAAGAGGTTGTGCCTCTCATTCTTACTCAGTTAGGCAAGGTAATGTTATGTCTTTATTTTTGAATGAATGTTAAAAAAAGAAATCCTATGGAAGATATCATCTTATTTTTCATTCAACGCAAATTCATTTGTGCATATTATGCATCTAGCCATCTACTTCCAATTATGATAATTTATGAGTTAAATACATGCTTGGCTCCTCAATATTTGACAGAATAATACTTGTTTGTATGGATAGTTGAAACAGAACAGGCTTTGGACAACGCCGAGGAGAAGAAAGGATTCCTAATTTAACCTTAGCTTTCATTGCATATTGTATCATGGGATTTTAGGTGTTTATTGAGTTTCTTATAGTTGTTGGTACAGTCCCCTCAAAATCATAGTAAATTTTCCTTGTACGTTGTTTTTAGGACCAAAATAAAGAAAGCATTTCATCAAAAGATCTGTTATCCTGTGTCCCTGATTGTGTTGGTACATGTCCGTTCTTGATCCTGTCCTGTGTAATCTCAGTCCAGTTTGGTCCTTGTGGTTCTTTTCACCCTTAAAAAAGACTTCAATTTTGTTGCACATGCTGCTTTCATTTTCTGTTCTTTATTGTGTCATTAGATATCAAAACTCTACTGACTAGTTCCTGGCTTCCAAGCATAGGATGTTCTTTCGATTGTTGACTTCATGGTTTTCAATGGTGCAGTTAAAAATCCATGGCCTAATGTTGATGCGACGGCGGCGTACTTTTCAACTACTTTGGCTTGACCGAGGAGAGGTATGGTGTCCCCGCTATAAAGCATTCGGCGTGAGATATTTGTTATGATACACTTAAGGATGATTATAATGCCCTTTGATCATTTTGGACAGCTATTACACTGTTCTCCTTGGCGTCTCGAGGAATTTCAGTATTGGTCCTCAGGTTCGTCATACTCTTCAGTCAGCTATTCTTGTCCCTAAATTGTTTTAGCCCTTGAACTAATTTCTAAAGAGTAGAGTACTAATTGCACTAGTTGATCATTTTGTTATTTTTGGATATTTAATGGTGCGCTCATTAAATTTTGAGGAAGAATGAAGAAATGTACTCCCGTTTTCCTTAATATATGATATATTTAGGGAGTTGATCTTAGTTTTTATTATAAGACAATTTTCATATTTGTCGGTGCTTTTCAAATTTACCCCTATTGATATTCTCTCAACAATAATCAAGGAGGAGAGAGAATGAGGGCATTACTTAATGTTAGTGTGTGCGTTGGAACTCCGCACATAAGTACAGAACAATAGAAAGACTATGTTCATAAAACATTGAATAGTGTTCAGGTAATGTATTGTCTTATTCAAAGAAGAATTTGTGGTCTTTTTATTATTCTGCAAATGAATCTAGGGTGCATGCTTTTCTGTGTGAATTTGGAGCTATAAATTTTGATTTTGTCCCTCGCCGATAAGAATTTCTCAAATAATATCATGTATCTCTCACCGCGCTTAAAGATTTTTGCCAAACTAAGATTTTGTCTCATAATAAAAATTTTCTGTAGCAAACACTCGGGAAATCTAAATAATTGAAATTAAATATACAAAATTTCTATATAAAGTCATTGAGCATGATCAAATCAAAAAAATTGACACGAGTTTAAGAGTAAATTAACATGGTTTTATAAGTTAGAAACGTAAAAACGGTAAACCGGGTATATAAAATCGTAAGTTTAATTGAGTTTATGACTAACACGAGTTTAATTATCACCGACTTGACTCGTTTTTATAAAGCGTAAACGTAAAAATGTTAAACTCGGAGAGTCAACTCACGAGTTTGACAGTAATGGTCATAACATTAATATCATTGATGAAGAATAGGGTAGTTGTTCACAGAGATACTCTTGTGACGAACTAAAAATCATAATATATAGTTTCAACACTTCCAAAGTTTAAAGGCTTAAGTTCCAATTTTAGCTGAAAGATTTCGCGCAAGAGCTCTAGATATTCTAGAAGTTTTTGGTAGATCCATGTTATGACAAAAGCATTATAAACGGAGCAAAATCGCTCTACTAATTAGAAAACCGACGTTGATTATTAAAAAATTTAGGTTGACTATCAATTATTTTTAACTAATTTCATTAGAAAAAGTAAAGAGCTGAATTGGTTCAAACTGCCAAACTTGTTATAAACGAAAATTTCTTGGAGCCTACCGTCTATGGATGTTCAATTTTACAGACTTTCTTATGAAAACAAGAAATCCTGTCGATTAAAGAGAACTTTAAAGAGACATTCATATCACTCCAACGATATTAGTTAAGATCTCACCTAACTTTCTCTTTAATATATGTGTACAAACAGGGAGCTGAGAAAGTGAAACACTATACTATACTATTCATAGTCATAACATTAAGATGAAGAATGGGCTAGGCCTAGTTGTTGACAGCAAGGTAGTTAAAATCGAGATGTTATGTAAAATCGGAAGAGGGATAAAAAATCGTAAAATGTAAAATCGTAATGTAAAAAAATAGTAAAAACATAAAAGCATTTGAGAAATTAGTAAAATCATTTTAATGAAAAAAAAATTGTAAAAACATAAAATCGCAGTGATAAATCAAGATTTTAACTACCATGGTTGACAAAGATTTGACTCTTGTGACGAAATAAGAATCATAATATATAGTTTCAACAGTACACTTCAAATTTTAAAGGCTTACGCTATAATTTTATCCAAAAGTTTTTGTGTAAGATCAGTAGGTGTTCTAGAAGTTTTTGTTGGATCAATATTTTTTTTCGAAAGTGTTAAAAAAGGAACAAAATCGCCTTAATTATTAAAAAACTCACATTAATTGTAAAAAAAATTAAAGTTGATCATTAACATTTTAATGTCCAGGGGTGACGAGTGCTTATTTCTTAAAACTTCTAAGGAAATATTGATCCAACAAAAACTTTTAAATACCGACAACGCCTATATGAAAACTTTCGGAGTAAAAGTGGACTTTAAACAAATTTTAAAATTTAGTTAGTACATTGGTCTTTCATTGGTAAGTAAAAAGGGTTGAGTGATAAAAAGTACTCGAGTTAGAATGTAATACAATTTAGGCTTCTAATGTTTCCATATTACCTTCTGGAGTTTTCAATTCAAGTTTTCAGGATTTCTTATTTTTTATTACAAAAGAATGAAGAATTGATTTGTCAATTATTTTTTAATTAATTTCATTGGGAAAAATCCCTTTACGGTCTTGGGAACTAAAAAAATGTCAAAAATGTCTCAGACAAAATTCAAATATAAAAAAGGTCCCAAAGCGTCGTTAAGATGAAGTATGCCCTATTGAAGGTGTTGTTAATGAGATCTTTTATATATCATGCGTTTTCTCTAAGACTTTTTTGACATTTTCTTCGTCTCTTAGAACCTTAAAAAGATTTTCTCAAAAATTAAAGTGTCGAATTGGGCAATCGACAAACTTGGCAGAAACTAAAGTTTCTTGGAGACATTCAATTTTACAAGCTTTCTTATAACAAGAAATCTGGTCCATTGAGACAGATGTGTTGATTATTAATTTGCTCCAGGGAAACGGAAACGCATTTATGATGTGGTAAGCTTTAAGGAATATGGATTTGGTGATTCACAAGCCTGCATCATCCAGATTTAATATTAATTTAGTTTTCTATTTTTAATTAATGTTTATTTTAACACTCGCAACAAATGGAGCTATCATGATTTGTGCTAGAAGGAGATGAATAGGAGGTTGATGATGACTCATTCGCCATCACAGAAATTAGCACATCCAAATCGTTTGATAAAATTTATGGACGTTGAAGAAATTAAAGAAAATAAGAGCGTTGTGCAGCCATTACGTCGTACAGTTGACCCCACAGTGTTGGACAGAGCTGTTGCGAGTGAAACTCTGCTGCTATATATGCATCACATGGGGTGATTGTTTGATTTATTAAACATTCAATGCTAGCTGCTTTTACATTTGGGGTATTTTGACACTATTTTGGAACAATATACTTTTACGCCTAAAAAATCCCCAACTTCTTGCTACTTTAGAGTTTCACCCAATAAACATATGAAATTTGACCATTTAATATATCTAAACCAATTAATATTCAATTCTACCTTAGGATGTTAGCTAGTCTCCTTATAGCATAATTGACATGAAAGCTTTTTTATAAGTAGAACGTTGTGAATTCAATCATGCACGATTAATGTAATATCACATATTGTTAGTGCATCTGTACATTCTATAATTAAATGAATTTAACAAGAAATTAAATTAAAGTTGCAAAGAATTTCAATTTTCAAGTAACTATCATAGTTGCATACCGTAGGCTCAAACATGAGATCATTAATTAAGTTGAAATGATGCACCAACAATTAATCCAAATGCTTGGTGATGTATGTACTTTTATACTTTTACATTTATATGGGATAGGACCTGGAATGCTATATGCAGCATTTTTGTTGCAGACTTTCTAAAACGTCGTAAAATATAAGAAACAAGAAAAGAAGGCTAGGCGTTAGGGCGGGGCACACCTAGTCTTTTCTTGTTTCTTATATTTTGCAAACGCTTTAGAGAGACGCAACAAAAAAATGCTGCATATAGCATTCCAGTCCTATCCCATGTGGATGTAAAAGTATTTTAATTTGTCCTAACTAATTTTGTTTCTTCCCACAAGAATTGTGTGCCTGGCCTTATGACATTCACCCAAAAAAAAAAAAAAAAAAAAACTACTAAAGGTTACTAAATTATTTATGTGATAATATAACCATTATCTCTTTAGTTATTAATTTTAATAGAGGAAAATATTCTTAATTATCATTATCATTAAATGTAATTAAAGATTATTATTATTTAAGTCTTTTTACTTTTAAATCCATTTTAGTTAAAATCACTCTAAGATATTAAGAAATTAACATAATTACTAAACATTTTAATAATAACTGAGTAGTTGCTTTAACTTTTATTACAAGGAACCAATTCAAAGATATTTTCGGTACTCATTATAAAGCACTAGCCTTCTAATTAATTACTTTTTTTCTCATTTTACTCTTATTATCAATTTATGCTTAAAGTTTAAAAATTAAATCACATCATTTAGGGAGGGAGGTGCAAAGTTGAAAATTTTATCGATTAAAGATAAATTTAAAGAATTAACTATAATCTCTTCACTCAGAGAATTAATAGTTAATGAATGATTTATAATAAAAATTAGAAAAAGTAGCATTAACATGTTACTGTACCTCTATGTGGATTTTTCACTAGTTACCTTATTTCTTTAAGATTCATGGTAATTTTCAGTGCATTTTAGTGGTTGAGATTTTGATTTTGCATCTTTAAGCTGGGGTTTGAATTCTAAATTTCAAATGTTTATACGTAATAAATTGTCCTAGTATGATTTTGAAAAATAAAAAAATTGATAGAAAAATACCACTTGAACATCAAAATCCTATTGATAATGACAGCAATGAAATTAACAAGAATGTTAAAGTAATTGACAACTTGTTTTTATTAAGATATCACCTATTTAAGATTTTAAAATTTAAGTGATATTTTTTTAGAATTTTTCTAAAAATTAATTACTTCTCTTTCAAGCCCAAAAAACAATTAAAATTCAAATAAACCAATTTGTCCCACTTGCGTATTTTCGAGAGTCGCGAATGAACCCAGAACCCAAATCTTTCGGCACTTATTCCTTGTACCATATGGTCTTATTTATAAGTTTTTTTTTATATAAAAAAAATTAGTTCTATTTATAAGTCTAATTTTTAAGGTAATAAATAAAATTGTGATAATTTTGCCCATATAAATTCTACCAATAAAAATAAAGAAAATAATAATTGAAAAATACACAATTTTTAAGGTAATAAATAAAATTGTGATAATTTTGCCTATACAAATTCTACCAATAAAAATAAAGAAAAGAAATAGTTGAAAAATACACATTTATAAATGAAGACATAGTTAAAAATTAATCCCATCATCATTAAGTTAACTACATCTTCTTAATATGTGAGATGTAGTTGAAAAAATCTTATAAATAATAGGATAGAGCAGTACGCTTTTTCATTTCTATCAGTCTCATTTATCAGTCTTCGATCACTTTTCTATATTCTAGTTACCTCCTTTTTCATTCTCATTATCGGAGCTCGAGTTTGAGCATTAACAAAGCATAGGGAAGCAATACAGAAAGAAGTTCAGCTCAACAACAACAGAAAATGAGAACAGGTCATGAATGCAACAAAAACTTCATATTTCTTGAGAAGCGAAACTTCAAAAAGCATGAGATCAGATCAAACTAGAGCTCCGGTGATGTGCTTCAAACTCAGAGCTCCAGTAATATAATCTCTCTCTCTCACCCACATTTATTATGAACATCATGTATATTCTAGGAACGATATTCTAAAATTGTTTGGAATTGGCTCTAGAGTAGTTAGAGTTTTGACTTTGTTGATTCTTTCATGTGCAGTAAATACGAGATTCTCTGATACTCATCCGTTGACGTTGAGCCGAGTTATAAGTATAACTATTTATTACTAACTTTGTTGCCTTATCTAATGAGTGTTGTTATTTCAACATTCCCGATATAAGCATTAAGAATTTTTCTCCGTTTAGCAAACATTTCTGGATGAATTTATTCTTCGGATCACCGTCTACATCCACTCTCGCTCATATTAGCTATTTTGTATCATGCAGATCCGTATTCGAGTTGAAGGAGCTAATTCCCGAGCAACAGGTTTGTGACATTTCATATGTTTGATTTTGTGTTGAAGGTTGATGTCGCCGACGGTGAATCTAGAATGGGATGAACAGGGAAGAGATGGCGGTGGTGAGCGTCGAATATTCCGATGGTGAAAAGCGAAAGGTCGATGGAGAAAGGTCCGGCGATCCTAAGCTCTGGTCCGATCACAGTTGCGGCGACTCTATGTCTCCTCTTCTCCCTAGCTCTGAGCTCTACCACGTCTCTACCGTCGTCCTCGAAACTCAGACAGCGAAAGTGATGGGATGATGGAGATAGTGCGATGGTGGTACCGTTGCCGTCAACGAAGAAGAATGGCGGAATGAATGCAGAGGCGAAGGTGAGGTGAATGGGTGAAGGTCGATGGTGAGGTTCTTTCGCGGCTGTACTCTGAAATCTCCGGCCAGTGGTGGAGATTGGTACTGCGAGGGTGGAGAGGAAGAGAAGCCGGTAGTGATGGTGAGAAGTCGTCGATGGTGGTGGTGTTGTCCGTCTCGTTCCCCCCAATTCCTTCCTTTCAAGCCTCCCTCTTCACTCGAATTCGATCCCTGGTTTCCACTCCCAGCCACGGCGCTACTGCTCTGTTCTCCGTTTTTTCCAGTCTATGTATCGTGGGGAAATTTAGCAAAATAATGTTTTTTTTACAAAATAATTATCAGATTGGAGCATGTCAGAAAGTATTTATCGATATAAGGCAGTCAATGGCGTCCTTTGACTGACGCCATTGACTCTGTCAGATTCCAGACGCCACGTGGCAATGGCGTCTACCGCTAGACGCCACCTTGCAGGGGTGGAGGGAAGGAGTCACGGGGAAGGTCACGGGTTGGGGGGGTCTTAAGGCGTCAGCAGACTGACGCCATTAGTGGCGTCAGTCAGTGGACGCCACCTTGCAGAGGTGGCGCCTATCCACAGACGCCACTGCCACGTGGCGTCTGGCATCTAACAGATTCAATGGTGTCGGTCAAAGGACGCCATTGACTGCCTTAGTTCGATAAATACTTTCTGACATGCTACAATCTGATAATTATTTTTTACAAAAACATTATTTTGCTAAATTTCCCGTGTATCGTGTTCAAGGCAGAAAACACCCTAGGGACATCAGTTGAAAACATACAAAGGTTCATGGAGGAACTAAAGTGAACATTTTTCAAATATTTTTGGGCTGAACTGTAATTTCAAAAATATCTTAGTCCTTGTATGCAATTTTTCCTGGTCCCTTTCTCGATTTGCAATTTTCCAAGAATCTTAGGTTACTTTTCTCGTTATTTTATCCAGGTATCAAAATATTAATTTTGACCCTTCAAAATGTCAAAATTTCTTCTAAAGCACATACAAGGGAAGATGTAAGATTAAGCATAAGGTAGCATTAAAAGTCTAAGATATCATTTACATGAATAATTAATAAATTATGATCATTTTACCTTTAATTACACTTAATTCAAAACAAATGTTCCTAACTAGTGCTTAATCATGCGATAATAATGTGTCAAAAAATATATTAAGAATACTATCTTAAAATAGGGATAGGATATTGTCACTACCATTTTTTGTCACTACCAATGTTATTACCAATTTTTTACAGTTAGATTAGAATCTCATCCTATTGAGATTCTGATCTATCGGTGAAAAAGTAGTAGTAATATTGGCAATGACAAAAAATGGTAGTACCAATATTCTATCCCCTTAAAATATGGTTGAATTCTGGTTGATAAAATTTTGGGCTTGCTATTTTTTTATGAAATGGACCTTTGATGGGGTCAGATTGCTTTTGTTTTGTAGGGAGTCCACTTCAGGGGCTTGTCAATCCCCGAGTGTCACAAAAGCACTTCCAGCTGCTGCTCCTGGTGGTGAACCATTGCCTGAGGCTATGCTCTGGCTTCTACTGACAGGAAAGGTATTCAACAGTTCTACTTACACTAATTGGAGTGATTAGGGAAGATGGTCTTACATAATATATCATAGCCTTGTATGGGGTTTTCATATCATACTTGGGCTTGATTTGGAACTTGACAATGATCTTCATCATCTCCTTGTGTTGTGTCCCAGACACCAAGCAAAGCGCAAGTAGATTCATTATCCCAGGAAATGCGTAGTCGTGCAGCTGTCCCAGGTTCACTTTCCCATTCTTGAAACAGTAACTTAATGATTGCCTCTAACTTTTTTGTCATCGTTTCAGACTTGAGTGAATTTCTTTAGTTGCTTTCTAAGTCTTTTAATTGATTTTTTAAACCTTTTAAAAAAAAAAAAAAAAAAAAAAAAAAAAAAAAAAAAAAAAAAAAAAAAGAAAAGATATAACATGTAACATATTGTTTTGATATTATCCCAAGGCTTCTATTACCAAGCAACTTGTCATGGATGCAGAATATGCAGTTCTAAAAAATTATATCTCTGCTTTCCCTTTTTTCAATTTTCTATTAGATTGACTAGAATTTGAAATTTTAGATATGACAATGCATTAGCATGCTTTTAGGGTCTCTTTATTGTGGTTTGTCCTGCCTCTGTTCGTTTTTTAATATTAATGGTTCTTGTTTGAGGAAATGCACATCTTTCTAGGTGTAATTTACCATGAAGCTGTAAACTTAAATATTTTGGTATTCATGTTTTATGAGCACTAGAGATCTGAAAATGGTTGTATATTATTGATAGGATGTAATCACAATATATACAGAGTATACATTAATCACAGAGATGCAATTAGGCTAGAAAACAGGGATCAAAAAGAATCCTAGGTCTTACTCTTCACATAATAAAGGCTGTAAAATAAAAGGAAATAAATGAAGGCCTCCGGTTCTTAAAAAAGAAATGTTTAGGGAGTTCATCTTAGTCTTAAATATAAGACAAAGTTTTCATATTGTCAATCTTTTTCTAATTTACCCCTATTGATATTGCCTCAACAATAATCAAGGATAAGCGGGATGTTGGGATTTTTTTTTTTTTTTTTTTGGTCAAAGTGACTAGGGTGTTTTAGAAAATACATATCATATTAACTAACTTAACCAACTTCTTTAGTTAAATCAAATTAGGTAAATATATCTTATATTAAGAATCGTAGGAGGAGTATATTTACTTCATCATGTTTTGATGTATCATGTCTGCTGTTGAGATTTGCTCTTTGCTTATGTCACTTATGTGTACGTCACTTGTATGCTTCTTATGTGCCTAATTTCCCCTTATGGACTTTGGTCTGGGTTACTATAACATTTTTCTGCTAATTTGTTTATAATAGTGTTCATAATACTCTGACTTCAGTCTTGACGTGATAAAAAGGCATTTAATGTGGATTTGTATTTGTCCTTGCAGATTATGCTTTTAAGGCTATCGATGCCCTGCCCGTTGAAGCTCTTGCAATGACTCAGTTTGCGACTGGTGTCATGGCTCTTCAAGTTGAATAGCGTATTTCATTTTGAGTTGTTCTTTCTGTGGTTGAGTTAATACATGTGTTGTTATGCACTTGTATTGTAATATGACCTGCTAGATGGAAATTTTTCCATGTGATAGAAGATAGTTTGTCTGTGACAAATAAACCTCGAGTGTTGAATTTTGTGATGTTGTTTCTTTTCAGGAAAATGGTGCATATGCTTCTTCATGTTTTAATTTGTAACTTAACATGTTTATAATAGTTTAAACGAAAGTTTCTTGGAGCCTACTTGTCTATGGACGTTCAATTTTACAAACTTTCTTGTAAAAACAAGAAATCCTATCGATTAAGGAGAACTTTAGGGAGACATTCATATCACTCCAATGATTTTAGTTAAGATCTCACCTAACTTTCTCTTTAATATATGTGTACAGACAGGGAGCTGAGAAAATGAAACACTATACTATACTATTCATAGTCATAACATTAAGATGAAGAATGGGCTAGTTGTTGACAGAGATATGACTCTTGTGACCAAATAAGAATCATAATATATAGTTTCAACAAGTACACTTCAAACTTTTAAAGGCTTACGCTATAATTTTACCCAAAAGTTTTTGTGTAAGATCGGTAGGTATTCTATAAGTTTTTGTTGGATCAATAATTTTTCTGAAAGTGTTAAAAAAGGAACAAAGTCACCCTAATTATTAAAAAAACTCACATTAATTATTAAAGAATTAAAGTTGATCATTAACATTTTAATGTCTAGGGGTGACAGTGCTTGTTTCTTAAAACTTCTAAGGAAATATTGATCCAACAAAAACTTTCAGAGTAAAAGTGGACTTTAAACAAATTTGAAAATTTAGTTAGTACATTGGTCTTTCATTTGATTATGTTAATTAGGGAGTGGCTTCTTACGGCAAAACCAAGGTTTATTTGCTATAAATCTGCTTGATTTATTTTTTTCTGTGTGATCACTGCAGGTATCCAAGCTGAAAGAAGTTGTGCCTCCCATTCTTACTCAGTTAGGCAAGGTAATGTTATGTCTTTATTTTTGAATGAATGTTAAAAAAGGAAATCCTATGGAAGATATCATCTTATTTTTTATTGAACGCGGATTCATTTGTGCATATTATGCATCTAGTCATCTACTTCCAATTATGACAATTTATGAATTAAAATACATGGTTGGCTCCTCAATATTGATAGAATAATACTTGTTTGTAAGGATAGTTGAAAACAGAACAGGCTTTGGACAACACCTGAGGAGAAGAAAGGATTCCTAATTTAACCTTGGCTTTTATTGCATATTGTATTATGGGATTTTAGGTGTTTATTGAGTTTCTTATAATTGTTGGTACAGTCCCCTCAAAATCATAGTAAATTTTCCTTGACATTGTTTTTAGGGCCAAAATAAAGAAAGCATTACTTATAAAAAATAAAGAAACCATTTCATCAAAAGAACTGTTTTCCTGTGTCCCTCATTGTGTTGGTACATGTCCATTCTTGATCCTGTCCTGTGTAATCTCAGTCCAGTCTGGTCCTTGTGGTTCTTTTCACCCTTAAAAAAGACTTCAATTTTGTTGCAAATGCTACTTTCATTTTCTGTTCTTTATTGTGTCATTAAATATCAAAACTCTACCGACTAGTTCCCGGCTACCAAGCATCGGATGTTCTTCGATTGGTGACTTCATGTTTTTCAATGGTGTGGGTTAAAAATCCATGGCCTAATGTTGATGCTCACAGCGGTGTACTTTTCAACTACTTTGGCTTGACTGAGGAGAGGTATGGTGTCCCTGCTATAAACTGTTCAGCGTGAGATATTTGTTATGATACACTTAAGGATGATTATAATGCCCTTTGATCATTTTGGACAGCTATTACACTGTTCTCCTTGGCGTCTCGAGGAATTTCGGTATTGGTCCTCAGGTTCGTCATACTCTTCAGTCAGCTATTCTTGTCCCCAAATTGTTTTAGCCCTTGAACTAATTCCCAAAGAGTACTAATTGCACTAGTTGATCATTTTGTTATTTTTGGATATTTAATGGTGCGCTCATTAATTTTTGAGGAAGAATGAAAAAATGTACTCCCGCTTTCCCTTATTATATGATATATTTAGGGAGTTGATTTTAGTTCTTATTATAAGACAATTTTCATATTTGTCGGTGCTTTTCAAATTTACCCTTATTGATGTTCTCTCAACAATAACCGAGGAGAGAGAATGAGGGCATTACTTAATGTTTGTGTGTGTGTGTTGAAACCATTCCTCGGCCTTTACTAAATAACTTGAGTTTTTTAGAAAAATTGTGCTTTTGACTAGCTAGAAATCCAAACCATACTGTAGTTTGAGGAGAAAGTTAATTGGCACTTAAAATGCTTTAGCACGATTGTTGGCTTATCTAGTGTTCTCTTCGGTTATTTCTGTGGCTTAAATCCATTAATTATTAAAGTACTCTGGGATAGGATTTCTTTTTTCTTTTTAAAAGGTGCTTCTATTTTTTTAAAGTTTGTATCTAGATCCTTACAGTTGTATTTATTTTAGAAGGAGCGGGATGCTTGAACTTCTTGATCTTTGCTTTCCCAACTATAAAAGTACTAGTGCTTGTTCTGATGTTTTGATTTTTATCAAGTCTTGATTTAACATGTCAAATTGAAAATTTATGATCATGGCTCTTCTCTGCTTCTGCATATGTTATTGATTTTGGTTCCCTTATTCTTCTTTTTTTTTTTTGGGTTTCAGGAGGTTTTGCGTTGGATCAGACATGTCGTTGAGGAGTTTGGAACTCCGCACATAAGTACAGAACAATAGAAAGACTATGTTCATAAAACATTGAATAGTGTTCAGGTAATGTATTGTCCTATTCAAAGAAGAATTTGTAGTCTTTTTATTATTCTGCAAATGACTCTAGGGTGCATGCTTTTCTGTGTGAATCTGGAGCTATAAATTTTGATTTTGTCCCTGCCAATAAGAATTTCTCAAATAATATCATGTATGTATGCTGCGCTTAAAGATTTTTGCTAAACTAAGATTTACCTGTCTCATAATAAAATTTTTCTGTAGCGAACACTGGGAAATCTAAATAATTAAAATTAAATCCATCAAAATTCATCATTTATCATATTTAATAAAGAAATTTCTACAAAATTTCTATATAAAGCCGTTGAGCATGATCAAATCAAAAAATTGACACGAGTTAAAGAGTAAATTAACACGATTTTATAAACTAGAAACGTAAAAACGGTAAACCTGGATATATAAAATCGTGGGTTTAACGAGTTTATGACTAATACGAGTTTACCATCGACTCGACTTATTTTTATAAAGCGAGAAATGTAAAAATATTAAACTGGGAGAGTCAATTCGCGAGTTTGACAACAATAGTCATAACATTAATATCATTAATGAAGAATAGGGTAGTTGTTCACAGAGATACTCTTGTGATGAACTAAAAATCATAATATATAGTTTCAACACTTCCAAAGTTTAAAGGCTTAAGTTCCAATTTTAGCCGAAAGATTTCCTAGAAGTTTTTGGTAGATCCATCTTACGACAAAAGCATTATAAAAGGAGCAAGATCGCTCTACCGGTTAGAAAACTAACGTTGATTATTAAAAAATTTAGGTTGACTATCGATTATTTTTAACTAATTTCATTAGAAAAAGTAAAGTGCTAAATTGGTTCAAACCGCCAAACCTGTTATAAACGAAAATTTCTTGGAGCCCACCGTCTATGGACGTTCAATTTTACAAACTTTCTTTTTTTTTTTTTGGTCCGAAAACAAGAAATCTTGTCGATTAAGTAGAACTTTAAAGAGACATTCATATCACTCCAACGATATTAGTTAAGATCTTACCTTACTTTCTCTTTAATATATGTGTACAGACAGGGAGCTGAGAAAGTAAAACACTATACTATACTATTCATAGTCATAACATTAAGATGAAGAATGGGCTAGGCTTAGTTGTTTACAACAAGGTAGTTAAAATCGAGATTTTACGTAAAATTGGAAGAAGAAAATCGTAAAACGTAAAATCGTAACGTAAAAAAATCGTAAAAATATAAAAGCGTTTGGAAAATTAGTAAAATCATTTTAATAAAAAAATCGTAAAAACGTAAAATCGCAGTAATAAATCGAGATTTTAACTATCATGGTTGACAGAGATATGACTCTTGTGACGAAATAAGAATCATAATATATAGTTTCAAAAGTACACTTCAAATTTTACTCAAAAGTTTTTGTGTAAGACCGGCAGTATTCTAGAAGTTTTTGTTGGATCAATATTTTTTCCGAAAGTGTTAAAAAAGGAACAAAATCACCTTAATTATTTAATAAAAAAAACTCACATTAATTGTTAAAAAATTAAAGTTGATCATTAACATTTTAACGTCTAGGGGTGACAATGTTTATTTTTTAAAACTTCCGAGGAAATATTAATCCAATAAAAACTTTCAAATACCGGCCAACAATGCCTATATGAAAACTTTCAGAGTAAAAATGGACTTTAAACAAATTTTAAAATGTTAATTAATACATTGGTCTTTCATTGGTAATTAAAAAGGGTTGATTGATAAAAAGTACTCTAGTTAGAATACAATTTAATTTAGGCTTCGAATGTTTCAATATTACCTTCGGACTTTTCAATTCAGGTTTTCAGGATTTCTTGTTTGTATTACAAAAGAATGAAGAATTGATTTGTCAATTACTTTTTAATTAATTTCATTGGAAAAAATCCCTTGAAGGTCTTGGGGACTAAAAAAATGTCAAAAATGTCTCAGAGAAAATTCAGATGTCAAAAAGGTTCCAAAACGTTGTTAACACTCACAAATAGAGTATGCCCTTTTGAAGGAGTTATTAATGAGATCTTTCATATATCGAGTTTTCTCTAAGACTTTTTTTGACATTTTCTTGATTACTTGAAACCTTAAAGAGATTTTCTCAAAAATTATAGTGTCGAATTGGGACAAACCGACAAACTTAGCAGAAACGAAAGTTTCTTGGAGACATTAAATTTTACAAGCTTTCTTATAACACTAAATCTAGTCCATTGAGACAGATATGTTGATTATTAATTTTTGCTCCTGGGAAAGCGAGAAACTGCATTTATGATGTAGTAAGCTTTAAGGAATATGGATTCGCTGATTCACAAGCTGCATCATCCAGATTTATAGTATTATATTTTTAATTAATGTTTATTTTAACACTCGCCACAAATGGAGCTATCATTCATTTGTGCTAGAAGGAGGTTAATGGGAGGTTGATGAAAGTTTTTTTTATAAGTAGAACGTTGTGAATTCAATCATGCACGATTAATGTAATATCACATATTGTTAGTGCATCTTTACATTCTATAATTAAATGAATTTAACAAGAAATTAAATTAAAGTTGCAAAGAATTTCAATTTTTTTTTTTTTTTGATAAAAGAGAGGCTTTCGCCTTATATATTAAGTGGGAACAAAAAGGGGATCAAGTCCCATACAATCATCATCAAACACTGTCCAGAGACAATCCGGACAACATCTGAAAAGAGCAGAATTAAACAAGCCCTGTTTTGCTAAACCATCAGCAAGCCTATTCATAATACGAGGAATAAAAAACACCTGCACCTCCCAATCCTTCCTTAGCAGTTGCCTTATCTGTAGAAAAACCAAGCTGCAAGTAGAATCCTCACGGCCTTGGTTCACTTTATCCACAAGGATTTTGGAGTCTGATTCCATCATAATCTTCCTAAAACCCTCCTCCCACAATTTGAGAGCTAATAAAGCAGCCCATTCCTCTGCCTCATAAGCATCACACATACCCAAGTTCTGATTGAAGCCAGTAATCCAGGCTCCATCGTGATTTCTAAAAACCCCGCCACAGCCTGCTTTCCCATCTCGTCTGCTAACTGCACCATCAATATTAATTTTAACACAATTAATAGGTGGCCTGCTCCATTTCAGGTTATCATGAACCCCACTTGGTGCTGGCGTTGACATTTGAGGCATCTCCTGCTGAGTACAGAATGATTTCCAACATTTCCGAATAGCTGCACAAGGATCTGCTGGTTTATCAAAGTCACTGGAGAATAAGGATTTATTCCTCCATGTCCACAGAAGCCAAATTGCAGAACCCCGTATCAGATTCCAATTCTCATTATCAGCTAGTCCTAATTCCTCCGTCAGGTTAAAATAAATCCAGTTTTTCAAGGATGCCGAGAAGAAGGTAGACATAAATCTAGGATGAATAAAATTCACCCATACTTGTTGTGCATAGCAGCAATCACGCAGTATGTGCAATACATCCTCCACACCTGATCCACAGAATCCACATATTGGAGAGGAGCTGGACCATCTACTCCTCCATGCATTAGTGGCCAACCTGTTATGAAAGACTTGCCAGATGAATAATCTGATTTTTTCTGCACCCTGCCATGACCAAATGTTCTTAAACCTCATGTCAAGAGATTGCGCTGGAGGTGTTTCCAGCATATAGTATGCACTCTTGATTGAAAACATTCCATTAGCAGTCATCTTCCAAATCATTACATCATCACCAGTAGCTGCCATAGGAGGTAACCGTGCCACCAGGGATTGCATAACCTCCCTGTTAACTAAACCAGCTAGGCGATTCAGGTCCCAAACACCAGATATAGCCCAATCCGACACAGTACAATTTTTCTCTTCCATGGTTAACTGCCTTGAGCACATATCTTTAATTATGGAGTCCTTAAACAGCCACTTGTCGAGAAAGAACAAAACAGATGTACCATTTCTTACCTGCCAACTAGTCCCTTCCTCGACAACTTGCTTTTGGCTACAGATGAACTTCCATAAATTCGAATCAGATGGTCTAGCACTCAGCAGAGAAGAATCATCTCTCATCATATATTTCTTGGTTAATACATCCGCCCATAAACCACTTGATCCTTTAACTAAGTTCCACGCCAATTTGGCACCGAAGGCATTGTTAACCGAGGTTAACCTTTTAATTCCCAGCCCGCCATACTGCCTAGGCAAAGTGACTCTTTCCCACCTCAAAGGGTGAAAACCCCTCAAGAATTTCAATTTTTAAGTAACTATCATAGTTGCATACCGTAGGCCTTAAACATGAGATCATTAGTTAAGTTGAAATGATGCACCAACAATTAATCCAAATACTTGGTGGTGTATGTACTTTTATACTTTTACATCCACATGGGATAGGACCTGGAATGCTATATGTAGCATTTTTGTTGCAGGCTTTCTAAAACGTCTGCAAAGTGTAAGAAACAAGAAAAGACGCTTTTCTTGTTTCTTACACTTTGCTTTGACGTTTTAGAAAGCTGCAACAAAAATGCTACATATAGCATTCCAGTCTTATCCCATGTGGATGTAAAAGTATTTTAATTTGTCCTAACTAATTTTATTTCTTCCCACAAGAATTGTGTCCCGGCCCTTATGACATTCACCAAAGAAAAAAAAAAAAATAAAACTACTGAAGGTTACTAAGTTATTTATGTAATAATATAACCATTATCTCTTTAGTTATTAATTTTAAAAGAGGACAATATTCTTAATTATCATTATCATTAAATGTAATTAAAATATGTGGGGTGTTTGTTTGATTTATTAAACATTCAACGCTGCCTGATTTTACATTTGGGGTATTTTGAAACTATTTTGTAACACTTTTTTTTTTTTTGGCCCTTTAGTGTAAACGGGGTAATTAGCCCAATCTTATTGTTGAATCAATATACATCTTGGATATGATACACCCAATAAACACTTATACATGAAACGAACAACAGACAAAGGAGGACAATTATAACTAACATAAACATCCTCCTGAAAAAAAAAAAAAAAATACTAGCAAGGTTATCAGCACAGAAATTGTTCAAATTGTACAAAATCCCCAACTTCTTACTTAGGAGTTTCACCCAATAAACAGATGAAAGTTGACCATTTAATATATCTAAACCAATTAATATTCAATTCTACCTTAGGATGTTAGCTAGTCCCCTTATAGCATAATGACATAAAAGCTTTTTTTTTTTTTTTTAAAATTTATTTATTTATAAGTAGAACGTTGCGAATTCAATCATGCACGATTAATGTAATATCACATATTGTTAGTGCATCTGTACATTCTATAATTAAATTGAAGTTAACAAGAAATTAAATTAAAGTTGCAAAGAATTTCAATTTTCAAGTAACTATCATAGTTGCATACCATAGGCCTTAAACATGAGATGATCAGTTAAGTCGAACTTACGCAACAACAATTAATCCAAATGCTTGGTGGTGTATGTACTTTTATACCTTTACATCCACATGGGATAGGACCTAGAATGCTATAATCAGCATTTTTGTTGCAGGCTTTCTAAAACGTCTGCAAAATGTAAGAAACAAGAAAAGAAGGCTAGGCATTAGGCAGGCCACACCAAGTAACCTAAGCATGACCAAGTGACCTAAGTAAGAAACAAGAAAAGAAGGCTAGGCGTTAGGCGGGGCACACGCAAGTGACCTAAGCATGGCCATGCTTAGGTCACTTGGTCATGCTTAGGTCACTTGGTGTGCCCCGCCTAATGCCTAGCCTTCTTTTCTTGTTTCTTACATTTTGCAGACATTTTAGAAAGCCTGCAACAAAAATTGTAGGAATTACATAATGTTACCTATTAGTAGTTTAGGGACATATGTGTAATTGTTAGTAGTTTAGGGACATATGTGTAATTGTACAGTGTAATTGTACAGATGTGTAATTGTCCCTAATGCCTATATATAATACATAGGCATATTGTAAATAGTAATTAATTCCGTGAATCAATAATATGAGAGTTCGGTTTTATCATGGTACCGAGCCGGCCATTTGGAAGATCCATTACCGATTTATCAAGATTCCGAGGCCTTAACCCAAGAAGGCCCACCACACCTCATCGAACCTCCGGCCTCAATTCAAAGAAGGCCCAAGAACGCATCTGCATAATTCAAAGAAGGCCCATCTGAACTTCCCCAGGAGCAGCCACACCCGACGCGTCATCTGAACTTCCCCAGGAGCAGCCACACGCGACGCGTCCTGTGTAGTTCTCTCAGCCAACCATGGAAGTCTGCCGTCGCTCGTCCCTAATCGCCGATTGCGCCGTGCCTTCCTCTCTTCCGGCACCAATTTGAAGATCCGCCGCTGTGAGGCCGTGATCTGTCGTGGTACGCCGTTGCCAGATTTCTGCTGTGGTCGCCATTCCTCGTCGTCTTGGATCGTCGCTGACAACGTTTCGCCGTCCAAGATTATTGCGTCTTGAGGAACACCACCGTTTATTCGGTCTGATTGTCCTAGTGTTTTCAAGAATCTTCTGATTTCTCCACTCCATCTGATTGTGCAGTTGCATCTTCCGCTGTTTGTCATTCATCTGTTATTGGTCTTCCGCTACTAGATTCTTGTGGTTACTCATCTGAGCTGTGGTTGGACGGTGGCTGGTTTGTTGGCCCAATTTGCGTTCTCAACTATAGACCTCCTGCATATTTCTCAGGTTTGTTGGCCCAATTATCGCTTCTCCGCTGTGCGTTATACCATCTATAGCTCTGTCTTGTTTTTATCGACTGTGATCTGTTGGCCATATCGTCATGGCAGAAGAGAATACAGAGCGTATTGACTTTCAACATCCACTCTACCTACATCCTAGTGACACTTTGGCTGTGACATTAGTATCTCAGGTTCTTGTTGGTTCCCAAAATTATGCTGTTTGGAGTAGGGCTATGAAATTAGCTCTTCATGGTAAGAACAAACTCAGTTTTGTCGATGGGACATGTTCTCGTGAAGGTCAAAGCGACTAGCCATCGGCATCGGTGGGACGAGATGCAATAGTGTTGTTATGTCATGGCTTATTAACTCCGTGGACAAGGATATTGCCAGTGGGTTGGTCTTTTCTCAGAGTGCTTCTCTTGTGTGGACTGATTTAAGAGAAAGATTTGATGTTGTTGATGGTGCTAAGACATTTTCTCTCTATCGGTCAATTAACTCACTCACACGCGGGGGACTCTTAGTGTCTCTGGCTATTATACCAAGCTCAAGGAACTTTGGGATGAGCATGCTTCCATAGTGCCTATTCCTAATTGTCAGTGTAATTCTTCAAAGGATTATGCTAAAGTTGTTCAAGAGCAACGGTTGTTCCAATTCCTCATGGGGTTAAATGAGCAATTTCATCAAGTTCGCGCCAAATATTGTTGATGAATCCTTTGCCTTCTTCCAACCAGGCTTATTCAATGATTGTTCAAGAAGAAACTCAGCGAACCCTTTCTTATGGGGTTCAAGGAACTCAGTCGGATGGAGCAATTATGATCTCTAATACGTCACGAGGAGGTCGAGGTCGTGGTCGTGCCATGGGACGAGGTAGAGGTCGTTCCCAAGCAACATGTAGCCATTGTGGAAAGAAGGGTCATCAAAAGGAAACGTGTTACCGGTTGGTTGGTTTTCCATCAAGTTTTCGATCCTCTCAATTTAATAAGGAACAAGAAGATCAAGCAAATCCCACCATTAATGAATCAGCTGCTAAGGTGGGAGAAGAGCAAGATGCTCGTGGGTCTTTCTTCACTCCAATACAGTACCAGCAAATTTTGGAGATGCTTAAATGGGATTCTAACCCAAATGAAGCTGTTGTGAGTGTTCAAGCAGCCACTCCAGGTTTGCTTCTTAATCCTAAGTCTAAATGGATTTTAGATTACGGGTGCAAAAAGTTTGTCATATTGTTAGTAGTTTGACATATTTAGACAAATGTAAACCATATTTAGGTGCACCAAAGTGGGTAAAAGTTCCCAATGGGAGCGTATTCGTATAACTCATATAGGTGATATTAAAATCACTAATTCTATACACTTGAAAAATGTTTTGTATGCTAAAGAATTTTGTTATAATCGATTTCAATAGCTAAACTTGCCATAGATAGCTTGTATGTATCTTCCTTTTTCCCTAATATGTGTGTGATACAGGAAATGTCCAATGGGATGATCAAAGGGATTGGTAAACTGACTAGAGGACTATATCTTCTGACAATGGAAAATAAACCAGAATATGTCAATACTACTGATAGACATAGTTCTGTAGATACTAGGAAAGATTATCGTGGCACTATAGACTTGGTCATGCTCCTATGAATATTTTGAAACATTTGAATCCTTTGAGAATTAGTGATTGTACCTTCAATGATGATAAATGTGAAATCTGTATTCAAGGAAAACAGTCTCGATTATCTTTTCCCTCAAGCTCCTCCAAATCTCATTATTGTTTTCAATTACTTCATGCAGATGTGTGGGGACCCTATAGAACTCCCACACACCAGGGATATAGATATTTCCTCACATTAGTAGATGATTTTTCTCGTTCTACATGGGTTTTCTTGATGCATTATAAATCAGAGGTTCCTAAATTGCTGAAAACATTTATATCCTATGTTGATAATCACTTTTTCGTCACAATCAAGACCTTGAGAACCGATAATGGTAAGGAGTTTGTAAATCATGAGGTAAGACAATATCTTGATCAAAAGGGTATTATTCATCAAACTTCTTGTCCTTTTACTCCTCAACAAAATGGAGTCGTTGAAAGAAAACATAGGCATCTCTTAAATGTTGCTAGAAGTATCATGTTTCAATCTAATTTACCTGTTAAGTTTTGGAGAGAAGGCATTAGAGCTGCCGCATATTTGATTAATAGAACTCCCTCTAAAATTCTTGACTATCTTACACCTTTTGACCTATTATATAATAAATCTCCGGTTGTGAATCACTTAAAGGTGTTTGGGTGTCTAGCGTTTGCTACTAATTTGACTTGCAGTGACAAGTTTCAGCCAAGGGCTGAACCTTGTGTTTTCCTTGGATACCCAACAACTCAAAAGGGTTATATCTTATATAGCATTAAAACTAAGTCCTTGATTATTACTAGACATGCTGTATTTGTTGAAGATAAATTTCCCTTTTGTGATGTCCATAGTATGAATCAAGGGGAGTCCCTAATAAAAACATTGCAGATCCTTTTATTATTAGTTATAACATGGATTCTTTTGAACCTGTTCAGCATAATACAACACATGTCCCGAATAATTCAGCACCTATTCAGAATGACTCAGCACCTATTCAGAATGACTCAGTCCCATCTACCCCCTTGAATGATAGGCCTATTCGAAATAGACAGCCTCCTACATGGACTAAGGACTATAAGTGTGAATATTTGCCTTCTAACAGCAATCTACCTCACTCTGGTCTTGAAAATGATCTACAAAATGATACTGCCTTGCTTAATTCTGTTGCTCTTGATGATTTGTCTAATTTGTATAAATGTTTTCTGTTTGGTATTGATAAAGAAATTGAACCAGAAACTTATGAACAAGCATCAAATGATCCTAGGTGGGTAGAAGCAATGAATAATGAGATTAACGCTTTAGAAGCCAACAAGACCTGGACCATAGTTAACTTACCAAAAGGAAAGAAACCTATAGGATGCAAATGGGTCTTTAAGGCTAAGTATAAGGCAAATGGGTCTTTAGATAAGTTCAAGGCAAGATTGGTTGCTAAAGGGTATAATCAAAAGGAAGGAATAGATTTTTATGAAACATTCTCTCCTGTGGTAAAAATAGTGACTATTAGGACTGTTTTGAAACTTGCCGTTATACATAAATGGCCTATTCATCAAATGGATGTGGACAATGCCTTTTTGCAAGGTGATTTGCATGAGGATGTCTATATGACTATCCCTCAAGGTTTTACTAAAGGTAATGACCGAAATCAGGTTTGTAAGCTTAGAAAATCGTTATATGGCTTGAAGCAAGCTTCAAGACAATGGAATGAAAAATTGACTCAATCTTTGATTAAAGGAGGTTTTCAACAAAGTAAGCATGACTATGCACTTTTTCAAAAACAAAGTGGTACTGAATTGGTACTTGTACTTGCTTATGTGGATGATTTAATGATTACGGGAGTAGTTTGAAAGCTATCAATGAGGTAAAAGCTTTTCTTCATAGCCAATTTAAAATCAAAGATTTGGGTACCTTGAAATACTTTCTTGGTTTGGAAGTTTTGAGATCCAAGCATGGTATACTTCTTAATCAACGAAAGTATGCTACGTAATTGATTGATCAAACGGTCTAGATGAATCGAGAGGTTGTGATGACACCCATGGAGCCTAACCTCAAGTTGATTTGCTGCCCGATTTGCGAAGGATCCCATTGTGGATGATGTTGGGATGTATAGAAGGCTTGTTGGTAAGTTGCTCTACTTGACGTTGACTAGACCGATATTTCTTTTTCTTGTGCGACGTTGAGTCAATTCATGCAAGAGCCTAAAGAGTCATATTTGAAAGCTGCATTGTGGTTGGTCAAGTACTTAAAGGACTCTCCAGGTTGAGGAGTCTACATTTCGTCAGAAAGCACCTTGAAGGTCGAGTGTTTCTGTGATTCAGATCATGGTGCTTGCGCTGATACACGACGCTCGGTGACAGGTTTTCTCGTGAAGATGGGGGGGAGCTTAATATGTTGGAAATCAAAGAAGCAAACCACTGTTTCTGTGTCTTCAGCTGAAGCCGAGTATAGAGCATTGCGAATGGCTACAGCGAGTTGACTTGGATTACTGGGTTGCTTAAAGAGTTGCATGTGCCAAATGTTGAGCCAATAAAGGTCTATTGTGATAGTAGATCGGCCATTCATATAGCAACAAACCCAGTTTTCCATGAACGTACAAAACATATTGATATCGATTGCCACTTTGTTAGGGGAAAAATTGTTATTTGGTATGATTGCTTTTGAGCATGTACGTTCTGAAGAACAAATAGCAGATGTTTTAACAAAAGCCTTAGGAGGGCCACAACATACTTACATTCTTGGCAAGTTGGGCACTTGTGAGTACAGAGTTCCCAACTTGAGGGGGAGTGTAGGAATTACATAATGTTACCTATTAGTAGTTTAGGGACATATGTGTAATTGTTAGTAGTTTAGGGACATATGTGTAATTGTATAGTTTAATTGTACAGATGTGTAAATGGCTATATATAATACATAGGCACATTGTAAATAGTGATTAACTCTGTGAATCAATAATATGAGAGTTCTGGTTTTATCAAAAATGCTACATATTGCATTCCAAGTCCTATCTCATGTGGATGTAAAAGTATTTTAATTTGTCCTATTTATAAGTCTAATTTTTAAGATAGTAAATGAGATTGTGACAATTTTACCAATATTAATTATACCAATGAAAATAGAGAGAAAAAAGAGTTGAAAAATATATGAGGAAAATGTAAAAAATTAACCTCATAATCATTAAGTTAACTACCTCTCCTAAATATAAGTGATTTAGTTTTTTTTTTTAAAAAAAAAAACCTTATAAATAATAGGAGAGAGCGGTACGTTTTTTCATTTCTATTTTTCTTCTCGCTAAACCCCTTATTTTCGATTCCCTTAATCCTCGTATGTGATGCTTATTTTTCGCTCTAATTTCTTCTTTCATTCTCATTTATCGGTCTTCGATCACTTTTCTATATTCTAGTTACCTCCTTTTCTTTGGGGTTCGGTATTTGATCTGATCTCATGCTTTTTGAAGTTTCGTTTCTCATGAAATATGAAGTTTTTTTGTTGCATTCATGACCTGTTCTCATTTTTTGTTGTTGTTGTTGAGCTGAACTTCTTTCTACATTGCTTCTCTATGCTTTGTTAATGCTCAAAAATTTGTTGTAGGTTATAGATGGCTTTCTTCAGAAGTGTTTATGCACTTTCTAAACTTCGCTCTCGCGTGGTGAGTGTGAAGCGGAAGATCCATGAAATCCGATTCAACTGATTTTTTTTTTTTTTTTTTTTTGTTGCGGCATTTCATCCACCATTTGCTTTAAACTACGCCGTTTAGCCATCCTCCATGACTTAGCCATCAACTTCAAGCCCGGGATGCAAATAGGTTCTTCAATTAATTGCATGGATTAAATTAATTGTGTGCGACGAGAAAATTAAAGGGAAAATTACGTGTAGGTCCCAAGGACCGAGAAATAAATACAATGAGGTCCCTTTAAATCATCAAATTACACGAAGTCCCTAAGAACTTTTTTGATATTATTTGTATTAACAACAAAAAAATGTCATATTTACAACGAGAAAGTGCTAAAAACTTGACTATTTACAACAGAAAAAGTCATATTTACAACAAAATTTAATCACCTGAATTTTATTTCAAACTCAAGTCCCTAAATGTACTGAGAGATCATTTACAACGAGAAAAAATGCTAGATTTAAAACAAGAAGTGCTATATTTACTACAAAATTTAAAATCTGGTCATTTACAATAGAAAAAGCCATATTTACAACGGGAAATGTCATATTTACAATAAAATTTAAAAACTTAGATTTTGTTTCCATACAAATAATATCAAAAAAGTCCCTAAGGACTTTTTTATATGTAAATTATTATTGGGACTTTTTTACTATTTTTTATTGTCCTTGGAACCTAGCTGTAATTTTCCCAAATTAAATGCACCTAATAGTACCGTAGATACTAAACTCAATAAACAAAGGGGACTAATGCATGTTTATCGATCGCTCATGTTTTTCATCATGAGATTAGAAGGTTTAATTTCAAGGTAGATATTAAAACAAGGTCAGCTATTAAAAAATGGCCTTTCGGAGACAAAATTAAAGTCACTATTGAATATATTTCAAGTCAATAAGTATAATCATGGAAATCTCTCTAAAATTATAAATCATTTCAGGCCAAAAATGGAAATAATCTGACCTCACCTTCGTTATTAGCTTTCTCGATATGGATGTTTGAAAATATGTGCTATTCTATTCATAGTCGTAATAACATTAATTAATATCATTGATGAAGAATAGGGTAGTTGTTCACAGAGATACTATTGTGACGAACTAAAAATCATAATATATAGTTTCAACACTTCCAAATTTTAAAGGCTTAAATTCCAATTTTAGCCAAAAGATTTCACGCAAGAGCTATAGATATTCTAGAAGTTTTTGGCCTGGTGGATCCATATTATGACAAAAGTGTTATAGAGCAAAATGGCTCTAATAATTAGAAAACTAACGTTGATTATTAAAAAAATTAGGTTGACTATCAATTATTTTTAACTAATTTCACTAGAAAAAGTAAAGTCTTGAATTGGTTCAAACTCGCCAAACTTGTTATATAAACCAAAGTTTCTTGGAACCTACTGTCTATGGATGTTCCATTTTCCAAACTTTCTTATAACAATAAGAAATCCGATCGACTAAGGAGAACTATAAAGAGACACTCGTATCACTCCAACGATATTAGTTAAGATCTCGATTAACTTTCTTTTTAGTTGCATACCGTAGGCCTTAAACATGAGATCATTAGTTAAGTTGAAATGATGCACCAACAATTAATCCAAATGCTTGGTGGTGTATGTACTTTTATACTTTTACATCCACATGGGATAGGACCTAAAATGCTATATGTAGCATTTTTGTTGCAGAAGGCTTTCTAAAACATCTGCAAAATGTAAGAAACAAGAAAAGACGCTTTTCTTGTTTCTTACATTTTGCGACGTTTTAGAAAGCTCGCAACAAAAATGCTACATATAGCATTCTAGGTCCTATCCCATGTGGATGTAAAAGTATTTTTATTTGTCCTAACTAATTTTATTTCTTCCCACAAGAATTGTGTCCCTGCCCTTATGACATTCACCAAAGAAAAAAAAAAACTACCGAAGGTTACTATGTTATTTATGTAATAATATAACCATTATCTCTTTAGTTATTAATTTTAAAAGAGGACAATATTCTTAATTATCATTATCATTAAATGTAATTGAAGATTATTATTATTTAAGTCTTTTTACTTTTAAATCCATTTTAGTTAAAATCACTCTAAGATATTAAGAAATCTGTTATAAAAGTGAAGAGAATGTAAAGAAAAGTATAGAGAAGTCAGAGAGAAATTCTAGAGAGATGAAGAAATTCTTATTTCAAGTGTATCCATAATGTTTACACAAGACCTCTATTTATAGACCTTCAAGGGTTACTATGCAATGGACATTCACATTATAAATATATTCATAACACTCCCCCTTGGATGTCCATATAAATGTGCCTTATTAAAAACTTTAACTAGGAAAACCCAGTGGGATAAAACCTAGCTAAAGAAAAGAGTACATCATCCAACGATATACTTGCTAATGTTGCCTCATTAAAAACCTTTCTAGGAAAACCCCATGGGACAAAAACCTAGATAAGGGAAAAAGAGTACAACGTGTATCGACTCCCCCTCTTAATTACATCAGATTTTCTACTGCTGCCTCATTAAAAACCTTTCTAGGAAAACCCAGTGGGACAAAACCTAGATAAGGAAAAAAGAGTACAGCGTATATCAACTTACCCTTGTAAAATACATCAAATTTACTCCCCCTGATGACTACATTACTTCCAATATCTTTGTGTTGGTGAAGAACTATATCTCTTGCTAATAAGTATAATACATTAGTGCTCCAATAGCACTAAAATATGGTACATCTGGACCAAGCAGTTCTTCTTCAACTTCTTTGCTTGAGGTCGAAATTGTTCTTTATCCACCTGCAAATACTTTATAATAATTTTAGTACATAATGGATATGATTTATCCATATAAAATCGATCTAAGACCTTCTTTGTATAAACAAAAGATCTCATTCTTTATGTACTAAATCTGTAGTCCGAGACAGAAATTCGTTCTGCCCAAGTCTTTCATATCAAATTCTTTCTTTAAACAATTAATTGCCTTTTTGAGCTCTTCAGGAGTTCCAATGATATTGATATCATCAATATAGACCGCAATTATAACAAATTCATTTCTAAATCTTTTCATAATAATGCATGGGCATATTGGGTCATTTTTGTACCCTTCTTTCAACAAATATTCCTTCAGACAATTATACCACATGCGCCCCCGCCATACGGGGACTTATTTAACTTAATCAAGTATTGTTCTCGAGAATTTGAATTAGATGCTTCTAACATCTTGAGTCCTTGGGGCTTCGGCACATTAAGTCCTTCGGGGACTTGTGCTTCTGGCACTTCGAATCCTTCAGTGAACATGTGACGCTGGCACTTTAAGTCCTTATGGGACATATGCTTTTAACACTTGCAGATCCTTTGAAGATTCTTATGCAATCTTCATAATTTAAATCACCATAGGCTATATATAATAATATCAAACAAATGCAAAACTGCTAGATTAATCAAATAATGAGAAAATAGTTGCATCAACTACTGGTGAATATGTTTCTTCAAAATCAAAAACAGGTCTTTGTGTAAAAACTTTTGGGCTACAAGGCTTGCCTTATATCTTATAATTTCACCCTTTTCATTTCTCTTTCATACGAAAGCCCATTTGTATCAACGGCTTTACATCTTCAGTGTATGGATAACAGGTTCAAATACTTTTCGTTTTGCCGGTAATTTTAATTCGGCAGATTAATAGCATTTTTCCATAGGGGCCAATTCTTTCACTATTGGCACTTGCTAATGGATTTTGGCTTGTGACCCTCATATCATTCATTACATCATATGCTATATTATAAGCAAAGATGTCGTCAACGTTGACTTAATGTTGGTCCCATCGGATTCTTTTCATAACATAATTTATTGAGATCTCATAATTTTCACATATTTCGTGTACTGGGTCTCTTAAGGACTACAACATTCTCTTCTAGAGATATCTCTTTTGGAAATAATATCTCTTCAAGAGATGGCTCTTCCGGAGCAACTAATTAACTTTTCTTAATTATTCTCAACTTGATCGTCTATATTCTTAGCTCCTTTTCTCTTTTGAGGATTTATATCTTTGAAACCGATGGACCTACCATGCTTGGGCATGCTTTCAATTCATTTATAATAGGTTGCCCTTCAAGGACATCAATAGGAGCATTAGCAACTGGGACATGTGACTTTGTCACTTTCTTTGGGTCGGTAAATGCTTCTGGCATTTGATTAGCTAAATTCTGCAAATGAATTATCTTTTGAACTTCCAGTTCACATTATTTTGTACGAGGATCAAAATGAGCCAATGATAATTCATTCCAGTTAATCTCTTTACCCAACTGCTTATTTTCTCCCCCTCATGTTGGGAAAACAATGTCAAATCTCAATTGACAAATTATGCAGTATAAGTCTCCTAAATCCATTTGTTACCATTAGAAACATCATTCTGTTTCATTTAGAGACAAACAAGAAGAAGAAGGTCCTTACACAGCATTTATCCCAACTTTCTTTCCATATTCATCTATGTGCAATGTGGTGGATTTATAAGCATTGCACATTCAAAAACTTTCCAGATGGAATTGTCTGGTTCCTGACCAAAAACCAATTTTACGGGGAGAATCTTGTTAGCTTATATAAATGCTGCAATATTCAAATATACCAACATAGAAATCTTTGTTCTCATAAGCATTCATCCATCTTATCTATGGAGTCTTTAATATATGATTCCTGGATCATGTAATCTGGAAATTGCGCGCTTAATTTATTCAAACATCAAACATTATTGCAAACTCCATGTTGCAATCATTTTTGCAAACTTCAGGTTGCATTCTTACAAACTTCTGGTTGTAAGATAATAATCTCACATGTAACCAGATGCATCTTTCAAATTTGTATGGTTTACATGTCATTTCAATGGGCCCATATATGTTTGATATATTTCCAGAGATCCATTACCAATCATGACCAATGATATTCTCATAGTCAAATCTATTTGAGAACAAAATAATTACATAAACAATATATTGGTTATTCATGAAGAATCTTCCGTTCTTCAATGGATGTCAATACATAATCTTATTTGCATTATATATATATATATATATATATGACTTGGATAATCAAACAAGTCATGCTAACAATAAATTTAGTTAAATCGGTAAACTTCGGTTTCTTTGTAACATATCTCAACCAATAATAAACTTTTCAATCTATTAGACTTTGTGTGGAAGTATATAACTTTTCAACTTTTCAAAAATTAGCTCACACTTGTATTGTATTATACAACTCACACTTGTTTTCTAACAATCCCCCTCAAGTGTGAGTTCGTATTTCAAAATTACTTTCAAATCCTTTAAACCTCGAAAGGAAAAAATTATGTTGATTCTTCAGGAATAAGCATATATCACTAGATAATCTTATAATATACTTCAATTTGTTTATATATGCAAAATATATAGTCCACCAATATTCATAATCAAAGTAACTTAAAACCACACATATGGTAATTCTAGCAGAAAAATCTCATATCAATAAATTTATGGAATATGATAACCAAATAACAAATTAAACATCGTATTACCTTCTGGGCTTATTCTTTCTTTTGAGCCTTGACTTCAAAATAAATAATTCTCTACAGCTTATTGCCTTTTTAATATCTCAATAGCTGCATTAGCAAACATTTAATTTGCTAATATGATATCTTTAAAACTCAATAAGTTTCTTTTAGAAAGTAAACTATTTGTTACTTCGGGTAACAATATTAGTTTTTTCGGAGTCTTCAATCAAATTTATACTATCATATATATTAATTAGCCTCTCTTATAAAGGGGGAAAAATATGCTAATCAGTCCCCAAAACTATTAGCTTTTTTACTTATTACGACATAAATCTTTGCAAGTTATTGTCTTCTAGACAATACTTTTCCAAGGCTACTAAAATGATTGTATCATACAATATTTGATACATATACCTTCGTGGTCTTAATAGTTTATAAAATTTTCTTGTTATGCCATTTCGTAAACCAATATCGTTCTTTTACAAAAGAACAATTATAAAATTGATAAACTTCTTAATATCAAATAATAAATTTATGGCAATAATAAAAATGATAAGATTTCTTGCCATAAAATCGTAATATTATGACTACTAGACATTCAATAGAATTAAATATCAACAACAACAAACTTCTTTTGTGAATAGTAAGTACTATGCAAATAGTAATATTAAACCAAGTTTGATTCGGACACGTGTGTACTCATCACTACCCATGGGTAGATCCGAAACAAAATGCGTCCAAATTTTTCTTACGCCTTCATGTGGAAGGTTTGAAAAATTTGTTTGGGAAAATTACATAACTTGACTCCAAAATAAATAACATTTTACTATTTAGTACCATGTAAAATTACATAATAATACCTTGAAATGTGAAAACTCCAAATTAGTCCCATTTTCCGAAAATCACCACCTCCAACTATTGAAATTGATTTTGAGGCTGATTTACAAATAATATTTATTTTATCAGATAGTTTATATCAATATTTGAGCTTTAAAAAATATATCATGGCATACGATAGGTACAAAACCAATGACCCTTGCTACCATAACAATAACATGAATTTTTATATCCACTAATTTGCCTTTGTGTGGTTCTTATTAATAATATTTCTTCACTTCCAGTGAGAATTTGAACCACCATAAATAAAACCATGTCCATATGTAAACATATTTATAGACATGTCCATAACCACAATTAAATTCATTCATTACTACATTCACTTCTGAGAATGTAGTTGATTCTGTTGGAGGAAATTCATAATCCTTAAAACAAAAACTCACTGTTTTGTTTGATCATATAAAGACAAGAAATTAATTCAAAATATTTCTTGATTCCTCCACAATATTGCTACTACATGAGTAAATTGAATATTCCCATTTATAATAAACTTTTAGAAGAACAACCATCTTCTGGTGGTTATGCAATCCCACTAATTTGTTCTAAAGAACAAAAGAATCTTTTAATGCCAAGTATTCAATTTTGAGACATTTATACAACTGATGGTATACAAAATTCATGAATCATGCCTTGTCTCATAATTTCGGGCAAATTTGTCTTTTAGCATCGGACAGATTATTATTTGGCTCCGGCACCAAATTGTGCCTTCTTTTGGCTTCTAGCCAACCTTATGCTCTCTCTTGGCATCGGGCAATTTATGCATTCTCTTGGCTTTCGGCCAACTTTTGTCATATATCTTCATGCCATTTTTCTCTTCAAGAGAAATTAAATCAAGATGGCTTCCAACTATTTATCTTCGTGGATAAACAAAGGTTTCGCCATTATATATATGAAGTCTGATCATATAATGAGAAAGATATTAATATTAATATTAATAATAATAATAACAATAATAAAATGACAAATAATAAATAAAACATAAACAATAAATGTTATGTTAGGAACAATAACATAAATGTTATGTTAGTAACATAAAAGTAAATGTTATGTTAGTAACATAAAAGTAAATGCATAATTAAATTTATGTTAGTAACATAAAAGTAAATGCATAATTTAAATGTTAATTTAAATGTTATGTTAGTAACATAAAAGTAAAAGCATAATTTAAATGTTATGTTAGTAACATAAAAATAAATGCATAATTTAAATGTTATGTTAGTAACATAAAAGTAAAAGCATAATTTAAATGTTATGTTAGTAACATAAAAAAATAAATGCTTAATTTAAATGTTATGTTAGTAAAATAATAATAAAATTAAATCTAGACTTCAGTTAGGAGGTAAAACCCAGGTAGGAATCGAATACAAAATATTTCTTAAATCAACAATTAAAAATTAATAGAAAACATACCGGGTGAAAAGAAATCATTTTCACCGATCCAAAATCAATCTTTCGGCTAAAAAACCTCCTTTGGAGCGATTTGGAAAACTCCTTTCATTACAGCTTCTTCAAAACATTCGTCGAAATCGGAGAATATTGCGAGAAAATGCAAAGATCCACCTTAAAACTGGAGAATATCGTCGGAAAATGCAAAGTTTCACCGGAAACTGGAAAATATCGCGGAAACTACAAAGTTTCACCGGAAACCGGAGAATCCATCACCTAGGAAGGAGGAAGAGGCTTAGTTGATTAGAACCTCGTGCGATAACGTGTTATAAAAGTGAAGAGAATGTAAAGAAAAGTATAGAGAAGTCGAGAGAAATTCTAGAGAGATGAAGAGAGATGAAGAAATTCTTATTTCAAGTGTATCCATAATGTTTACACAAGACCTCTATTTATAGACCTTCAAGGGTTACTATGCAATGGACATTCACATTATAAATATATTCATAACAAAATCAACATAATCACTAAACATTTTAATAATAACTGAGTTACTTGCTTTAACCTTTATTACAAGGAACCAATTCAAAGAAATGTTTGGTACTCATTATAAAGCACTAGCCTTCTAATTAATTACTTTTTTTCTCATTTTACTCTTATTATTAATTTATGTTTAAAGTTTAAAAGTTAAATCACATCATTTAGAGAGGGAGGTGCAAAGTTGAAAATTTTTATCGATTAAAGATAAATTTAAAGAATTAACTATAATCTCTTCACTCGAGAGAATTAATAGTTAATGATTTATAATAAAAATTAGAAACAGTTCAAAATCCGTTGATAATGACAATAATGGGATTAAAAAAAACATTAAAGTAATTGATAACTCATTTTTATTGGGATATCACCTATTTGAGATTTTGAAATTTAAGTAATATTTTTTTTAGGATTTTTCTAAAAATTAATTACTTCTCTTTCAAGCCCAAAAAACAATTAAAATTCAAATAAACCAATTTGTCCCACTTGCGTATTTTCGGAGAGTCGCAATTGAACCCGCAGCCCAAATCTTTCGCACTTATTCTCTATACCATTTCGTCTTATTTATAAGTTTTTTTATAAAAAAATTTAGTCCTATTTATAAATCTAATTTTTAAGGTAGTAAATAAAATTGTTATAATTTTGCCCATACAAATTGTACCAATAAAAATAAAAGGAAGAAAAAGGACAAAATTTAAAAATTAACCCACTATCACCATTAAGTTAACTACTTTGTGATGTAGTTAAAAAAATCTTATAAATAATAGGAGAGAAGCAAGACGCTTTTTCATTTCTATCGGTCTTCGATCACTTTTCTATATTCTAGTTACCTCCTTTTTCATTCTCATTACTCGAGCTCGAGTTTGAAGCACATCCTTTGGAGCTCTCGTTTGAAGCACATTCTCGGAGCTGAGTTTGAGCATTAACAAAGCATAGGGAAGCAATACAGAAAGAAGTTCAGCTAAAAAGAAAAAAAAAAAAAAAAAAGAGAACAGGTCATGAATGCAACAAAAACTTCATATTTCTTGAGAAGCGAAACTTCAAAAAGCATGAGATCGATCAAACTCGGTGCTCCGGTGATGTGCTTCAAACTCGAGCTCCGATAATGTAATCTCTCTCTCTCACCCACATTTATTATGAACATCATTTATATTCTAGGAACGATATTCGAAATTGTTTGGAATTGGCTCTAGACTAGTTAGAGTTTTGACTTTGTTGATTCTTTCATGTGCGGTAAATACGAGATTCTCGATACTCATCCGTTGACGTTGAGCCTTTGAGCTATAAGTATAACTATTTGTTACTAACTTTGTTGCCTTATCTAATGAGTGTTGTTATTTCAACATTCCTGATATCAGCATTAAGAATTTTTCTCAGTTTAGCAAACATTTCTGGATGAATTTATTCTCTACATCCACTTCTGCTCATATTGGTTATTTTTGTATCATGCAGGATCTGTATTCTGAGTTGAAGGAGCTAATTCCCGAGCAACAGGTTTGTGACATTTCATATCTTTGATTTTGTTTGAAGGTTGATGTCGCCGACGGTGAGTCTAGAATGGGATGAACAAGGAATAGATGGCGGTGGTGAGCGTCGGATATTCTGATGGTGAAAAGAGAGGTCGACGGAGAAAGGTCCGGCGATCCTAAGCTCGGTCCGATCACGGTGCGGTGACTCTATGTCTCCTCTTCTCCTAGCTCGAGCTCGCCACGTCTCTACCGTCGTCCTCGAAACTCAGACAGGGAAAGTGATGGGATGATGGAGATAGTGCGATGGTGGTACCGTTGCCGTCAACGAAGAAGAATGGCGGAATGAATGCAGAGGCGAAGGTTAGGTGAATGGGTGAAGGTCGATGGTGAGGTTCTTTCGCGGCTGTACTCTGAAATCTCCGGCTAGTGGTGGAGATTGGTACCGCAAGGGTGGAGAGGAAGAGAAGCGGTGGTGACGGTGAGAAATCGTCGACCGTGGTGGTGTTGTCCGTCTCGTTCCCCCGATTCCTTCCTTTCAAGCCTCCCTCTTCACTTGAATTCGATCTCCGGTCTCCAATCCCAGCCGCGGCGCTCGCTACCGTTCTCTTTTTTTTTTTTTTTTTTTCCGATTACGTGTATCGTGTTCCGGGTAGAAAACACCCTAGGGACATCGGTGAAAACATTCAAAGGTTCATGGAGGAACTAAAGTGAACATTTTTCAAATGTTTTTGGGCTGAATTGTAATTTCTAAAGTATCTTAGTCCTTTTATGTAATTTTTCCTGGTCCCTTTCTCGATTTGCAATTTTCCAAGAATTAGGTTACTTTTCTGTAATTTTATCCAGGTATCAAAATATTAATTTTGACCCTTCAAAATCTCAAAATTTCTTCTAAAGCACATACAAGATGTAAGATTAATTGTAGAATTAAAAGTCTAAAAAATTATTTACACGAATAATTAACAAATTATGACTATTATATCTTTAATTACACTTAATTTTCAACACTTGTTCCAATCTCAAATCCAATCCACTCTTTATTACTTAGAGTTGCACCCAATAAACAGATGAAATTTGACCATTTAATATATCTAAACCAATTAATATTCAATTCTACCTTGGGATGTTAGCTAGTATTCTTATAGCGTAATAGCGTGATGACATGAAAACTTTTTCTATAAGTAAATCACTTTTAGGACCAATCTAGTATCCTTATAGCGTAATGGCATGAGCATAGTCTAATGTATATTATCGAACTTTATATCTTTTTTGGTACATTGCATAATTTGAATATTCCACTGTATACTAGAATTTGTATTATAAATAGAGCCTTTTGATATGATGTTTGATGTGGAATAATTTATTTTAGCCGGATCTAACTATGTTTGAGTATAAAGTAGTTGTTTAAATGGTAATTATGGAAGGATGTTACAATCCTCCGGCGAGAGTTATTTTTCTTTTTCTTTTTTTATGTATTTAAAAAATAAGGATAAAATAGTAAATTTGCCAACATTTTAAAATCTCAATTTGATCTCTGTCACCTTTAAGTCTTTTCAAAATTTTAACAGACGTTTCGAGGTTTTAGAATTTCATTTGGTATATTAATATCATTTTCCCTTATTTATTTGGAAACAATAATATATGTTGAAGATTGTTTTTATACTAAGGTTCACCAAATATCAGGATAAATTAAAGTAGAAGAAAGAATCCCACTGTGAGGCGGTACAACAATTCATACCAAAAAAGTAATTTTGTCCTTAAAAAATGAAGTGAACGTCACCAACTATTGTTTTTGTCATCAATTACGTGGACAGATCATAGAAACTGAACTAAATGAAGAACCTTGAAGACGAGAACAGAACAAAGTAGAAGTGCACTTGGGTGTGTTTGTGGGATTTGGCTTTGGTCATCCACCGCTGCTTTAAACTGCGCCGTTTTGCCACCCTCCATAACTTAGCCATCAACTACAAGCCTGGGATGCAAATAGGTTAGGTTCTTCAATTAATTGCATGGATTAATTAATTGTGTGCGACAGAAAATTAAATGGATACTAAACTCAATAAACAAAGGGGACTAATGCATGTTTATCAGTCACTCATGTTTTTCATCATGAGATTCGAAGGTTTAATTTCAAGGTAGATATTAAAACAAGGTCAGCTATTAAAAAATGGCTTTTGGGAGACAAAATTAAAGTCACTATTGAATATATTTCAAGTTAATAAGTATAATCATGGAAATCTGTCTAAAATTATAAATCATTTCAGGCCAAAAATGGTAATAATCTGACATCAACTTTGTTATTAGCTTTCTCAATATGGATGTTTGAAAATATATGCTGTACGATTCATAGTCGTAATAACATTAATAATTTAATATCATTGATGAAGAATAGGGTAGTTGTTCACAAAGATACTCTTGCGACGAACTAAAAATCATAAATTCATAATATATAGTTTCAACACTTCCAAATTTTAAAGGCTTAAATTCCAATTCTTTTAGCCGAAAGATTTCGCGCAAGAGCTATAGATATTCTAGAAGTTTTTTGTGGATCCATATTACGACAAAAGCGTTATAGAAGGAGCAAAATCGCTTTAATAGTTAGAAAACTAACATTGGTTATTAAAAAATTTAGGTTGACTATCAATTATTTTTAACTAATTTCATTGGAAAAAGTAAAGTGCTAAATTGGTTCAAACTGTCAAACTTGTTATAAACGAAAGTTTCTTGGAGCCTACCGTCTATGGACATTCAATTTTACAAACTTTCTTACAAAAAAAAGAAATCCTTTCAATTAAGGAGAACTTTAAAGAGACATTCATATCATTTCAAAGATATTAGTTAAGATCTCACCTAACTTTGGAAGAAGATACTCGCCTCATCATTTTTCTACCCATCCCTCATCATTAGCAAATCCTGTCCATCGAAATCTTGATCCAAGGGCCCAGGGGCGGAATTAGGGGGGCTAGGGGTGGCCCCCGCCCCCTAAAATTATAGAAGTTGACCCAAAAGTATAGGAAATTATGATTTAGCCTCATAAAATTTTTAACATTTTCAATTTAGTCCCTATTAAAAAGTCTTATAGAGGGACTAAACTGAAAATTTTGAAATATTTATGGGGCAAAAGCATAATTTCCTAAAATTTTGGGTCAAATTCTGTAATTTTCGCCCCCTAATTTCAAATACTAACTTCCTTGGATTCTATTCTGTGATTTTCGCCCCCCTATTTTGAAATCTTGGCTCCGGAAATGGGCCCAAAATAATTTTAAGCAAAACCGCGCACAGTTTTTCTAAAAATCATTCTGGGCGATCCGCCTATGAGAGATAATGAGAGAGTTGATGAGGAGAGGATCCGGATGCCCTAACTTTTTCTTTAATATACGTGTACAGACAGGGCGCTGAGAAAGTGAAACATTATACTATTCATAGTCATAACATTAAGATGAAGAATGGGCTAAGGCTTAGCTGTTGATAGAGATATGACTCTAATCTTGTGACGAAATAAGAATCATAATATATAGTTTCAACAATACACTTCAAATTTTGAAGGCTTACGCTATAATTTTACCTAAAAGTTTTTGTGTAAGATCAGTAGGTATTCTAGAAGTTTTTGTTGGATCAATAATTTTTCTGAAAGTGTTAAAAAAGGAACAAAATCACCCTAATTATTAAAAAACTCACATTAATTGTTAAAGAATTAAAGTTGATCATTAACATTTTAATGTCTAGGGGTGACAGTGCTTATTTCTTAAAACTTCTAGGGAAATATTGATCCAACAAAAACTTTTAAATATTGACAACGCCTATATGAAAACTTTCAAAGTAAAAGTGGACTTTAAAAAAATTTAAAATTTAGTTAGTACATTGGTCTTTCATTGGTAAGTAAAAAGGGTTGATTGATAAAAAAAGTACTCTAGTTAGAATATAATATAATTTAGGCTTCGAATGTTTCAATATTACCTTTTGGAGTTTTCGATTCGAGGTTTTCAGGATTTCTTATTTGTATTACAAAAGAATGAAGAATTGATTTGTCAATTATTTTTTAATTAATTTCATTGGGAAAAATCCCTTTAAGGTCTCGGGGACCAAAAAAACGTAAAAAAAAAAAAAAAAAAGTCCTAAAGCGTTGTTATATGGAGTATGCCCTATTAAAGGAGTTGTTAATGAGATCTTTTATATATTAGAGTTTTCTCTCGAGATTATTTTTACATCTTCTTAGTCTTTTGAAACCTTAAAGAGATTTTCTCAAAAATTAAAGTGTCGAATTGGGGCAAATCGACAAACTTGGCAGAAATGAAAGTTTTTTGGAAACATTCAATTTTACAAGCTTTCTTATAACAAGAAATCTGGTCCATTGAGACAGATATGACTTCACGAAATTGATTATTAATTTTTGCTCGAAGGAAACAGAAAATGCATTTAAGGAATATGGATTCGGTGATTCACAAGCTGCATCATCCAGATTTAATATTATTTTCGTTTTCTATTTTTAATTAATCTTATTGCTGAATCAATATACATCTATAATACACCCAATAAATACCTATGCATGAAACGAACAACAGACAAAGGAGGACAATCATAACTAACATACAGATCCTCCTGAAAAAAAACTAATACTAGCAAGGTTATCTGCACAGAAATTTGCTTCTCTAAAGACATGATTAAACAACAGACATGAAAAATCCTTCGTTACCTCATTAATCTCCATCAGTAAACTTGAGTCAGCTTCCCCCTCAGCCTGCAATGACTTGAGCAGATGTACTAGAGTAGCTGAGTCACTGTCTATCATAGTTTATACTTTAAACTAATTTTTCTCTCCAAATCCTTTGAAAAATATGTTGCTATATTAACAGATCTCACTATAAATCTCTCTCACACACACACATATATATAAAATATCAGCATCACCCATCACTTTTAATGCACAGATTATAGAATCTGAACTGATGAAGAGCTTTGAAGAAGTGTACGGAATAAGCTACAAAGGCTACCTAATGAACAAGCTGGTGGCTGGGTGTGTTTGCGAATCAGATCTTGGGATGGACCCTCTCATAGTAAATGAAATTGCAGCGGAAGTGGATGTCATTGTAAATTCAGCAGCCAGTACCAAGTTTGATGAAACGTACTTATAGAATCTGATATCGTTTGAAAGAAGGGAAAATTCTATAAAAAAAACGGTTAAATTGCCCAAATGCAAATTTAGATCACCGAACTCAACAAATCATGTATCAGGTTATATGTTATGATTAAATATTTAAAATTTGAGTTGAATTACCTTCATATCTTTTAGTTATTAAAAGAGCAAAATTAAAAACGGAACAAGTTTTATAATTATACTTTATACAGCATAGTTCATACCTAGTATAAAAATACCGTTTTTCGGTCTTTTTTAAACGGCCTCCCAAGAATTTCTTCCATATATTTATACCTTTTTCAGTTCATTTGAGATTTCATTTTCACAAAGAATTTCAATTTTCAGGTAACTATCATAGTTGCATACCATAGACTCAAACATGAGATCATTAATTAAGTTGAAATTACGCACCAACACTTAATCCAAATGTTTGGTGGTGTATGTACTTTTACACTTTTATGATAGGACCTAGAATGCTATAATCAGCATTCTTGTTACAGAAGGCTTTCTAAAACGTCTACAAAATATAAGAAACAAGAAAAGAAGGCTACGCGTTAGGCGGGGCACAAGTGGTCCTACCTAACCCTAGCCTTTTTTCTTGTTTCTTACATTTTGTAGACGTTTTAGAAAGCCTGCAATAAAAATGCTGCATATAGCATTCCGGGTCCTATCCCATGTGGATGTAAAAGTATTTTAATTTGTCCTAACTAAATTTATTTCTTCCCACAAGAATTGTGTCCCTGGCCTTATGACATTCACCAAAAAAATAATAGTAATAATAACTACTAAAGGTTACTAAGTTATTTATGTAATAATATAACCATTATCTCTTTACTTATTAATTTTAATAGAGGACAATATTCTTAATTATCATTATCATTAAATGTAATTGAAGATTATTACTATTTAAGTCTTTTTACTTTTAAATCCATTTTAGTTAAAATCACTCTAAGATATTAAGAAATTAACATAATTACTAAACATTTTAATAATAAGTGAGTTACTTGCTTTAACTTTTATTACAATGAACCAATTCAAAGAAATTTTTGGTAGTCATTATAAAGCACTAGCTTTCTAATTAATTACTTTTTTTTCTCATTTTTTTCTTATTATTAAGGTGCTGAATTAGTTCAAACTGCCAACTTGTTATAAACGAAAGTTTCTTGGAGTTTACCGTCTATGGACGTTCAATTTTACACACTTTCTTGTAAAAACAAGAAATCCTTTCGATTAATGAGAACTTTAAAAAGACATTCATATCACTCCAACGATATTAGTTAAGATCTCACCTAACTTTCTCTTTAATATATGTGTACGACAGGAGTGAGAAAGTGAAACACTATACTATACTATTCGTAGTCATAAAATTAAGATGAAGAATGGGCTAGTTGTTGACAGAGATATGACTCTTATGACCAAATAAGAATCATAATATATAGTTTCAACAGTACACTTCAAATTTTAAAGGCTTACGCTATAATTTTAGTCAAAAGTTTTTGTGTAAGATCGGTAGGTATTCTAGAAGTTCTTGCTGGATCAATATTTTTTTTTCTAAAAGTGTTAAAAATGGAACCAAATCACCCTAATTATTAAAAAACTCACATTAATTGTTAAAGAATTAAAGTTGATCATTAACATTTTAATGTCTAGGGGTGACAGTGCTTATTTCTTAAAACTTCTAAGGAAATATTGATCCAACAAAAACTTTTAAATACCAACAACGCCTATATGAAAACTTTCGGAGTAAAAGTGGACTTTAAACAAATTTTAAAATTTAGTTAGTACATTGGTCTTTCATTGGTAAGTAAAAAGGGCTGATTGATAAAAAGTACTCTAATTAGAATATAATATAATTTAGGCTTCTAATGTTTAAATATTACCTTCGGAGTTTTCAATTCAGGTTTTCAGGATTTCTTATTTGTATTACAAAAGAATGGAGAATTGATTTGTCAATTATTTTTTAATTAATTTCATTGGAAAAATCCCTTTAAGGTCTCGGGGACTAAAAAAATATCAAAAAAGTCCAAAATTCGGATATAAAAAAGGTCCCAAAGCATTGTTAACACCCATAAATGGAGTATGGCCTATTGCGGGAGTTGTTAATAAGATCTTTTATATATCAGTGTTTTCTCCGAGACTTTTTTGACATTTTCTTATTCTCTTAGAACCTTAAATAGATTTTTTTTCAATAATTAAAGTGTCAAATTGGGGCAAACTGACAAAATTGGCAAAAACGAAAGTTTCTTGGAGACATTCAATTTTACAAGCTTTCTTATAACAAGAAATCTGGTCCATTGAGACAGATGTGACTTCACGAAATTGATTATTAACTTTTGCACCAGGGAAACAGAAAATGCATTTAAGGAATATGGATTCGGCGATTCACAAGCTGCATCATCCAGATTTATAGTTTTCTATTTTTAATTAATGTTTATTTTAACACTCGCAACAAATGGAGCTATTATTAATTTGTGCTAGAAGGAGATGAATATATAGGAGTTTGAGGATGACTCATTTGCCATCACAGAAATTGGCACATCCAAATCGTTTGATAAAATTTATGGACGTTGAATAAATTAAGAGCGCTGGACAGAGCTGTTGGGAGTGAAACTGTGCTGCCATGCAACACATGGAGTGATTGTTTGATTTATTAAACATTCAACGCTAACTAACATACAGATCCTCCTGAGAAAAACTAATACTAGCAAGGTTATCTGCACAGAAATTTGCTTCTCTATAGACATGATTAAACAACAGATATGAAAAACCCTTCATTACCTCATTAATCTCCATCAGTAAACTTGAATTAGCTTCCTCCTCAGCCTGCAATGACTTGAGCATATGTATTACAGTAGCTGAGTCACTCTCCACAATTATATTATCATAGTTTATACTTTAAACTAATTTTTCTTTCCAAATCCTTTGAAAAATATGTTGCTAGATTAACAGATCTCACTATAAATCTCACACACACACACACATAAATAAAAAAAAATATCAGCATCACCCATCACTTTTAACACACAGATTATAGAATCTGAACTGATGAAGAGCCTTGAATAAGTGTACGGAATAAGCTACAAAGGCTACCTAATGAACAAGCTGGTGGCTGGGTGTGTTTGAGAATCAGATCTTGGGATGGACCATCTCATAGCAAACGAAATTGCAGCGAAAGTGGATGTCATTGTAAATTCTGCAGCCAGTACCAAGTTTGATGAAAGGTACTTATAGAATTTGATATCGTTTGAAAGAAGGGAAAAGTATGAAGGAAAAGCAATTTCTACTTGGCTGCAAACATATTAAACGCAATTTTGAGGATGCAGAAAAAGAAACAAACCGTGAAGTCTAGCTGCTTAAGGAGTACTGCAACCTCAGACCTTGCTTGCATGGGTTCCGAATCGGAAAATAGCCTTCCCTGGATGAACAAAAAGACGTTAAGACACAAGTAGAAGAACAGGGTAAAAGAATGAACAGATCTGAAATGCGACAATGAAGAAGAGGAGGGATGGATCTACCGGAAGAACAAACAGACGGATCTGTTGGTGAAGACTGGAGAATTTCACTATGATAATGAAGAAGAAATAAGCATTCTCGGAGTCGGAGCTAAGCTTAGGGTTTGGCAAGTGTATAATAGGTGGCAGATTTGAGCTCAGGGTTTGGCAAGTGTATGATAGCTGGCAGTTGAGGGGCAATTTGGTGAGTGTCGACAGCAATGAAGTGAGGAGGTGCAATTTCAGCAATTGTATAATAGGTGAGTGTGATTTGGAAATGGACAGTGCTTCAATCTACCTGCTACATACAATATCAAGCATGGAGCCCCAAAAATTGGCCAGCTTGAAATTTCTAGCTGGCATTGTTACGCTAAACAGTGATCTGTGAGAGGAGCTACAGTAGATGGCTTATATTGATTTTCTTATTAAGTTTATATTGATATGAAATCCGATCAACTAAGGCGAACTATAAAGAGACACTCATATCACTCTAACGATATTAATTAAGATCTCACCTAACTTTCTCTTTAAAATATGTGTACAGACAGTGGGCTGAGAAAGTGAAACACTATACTATACTATTTATAGCCATAACATTAAGATGAAGAATGGGCTAGTTGTTGACAGAGATATGACTCTTGTGGCCAAATAAGAATCATAATATATTTTTTCAACAGTACACTTCAAAATTTTAAAGGCTTAAGCTATAATTTTACCCAAGAGTTTTTGGGTAAGATTTCTAGAAGTTTTTGTTGGATGAATATTTTTTTCCCCGAAAGTGTTAAAAAATGAACAAAATCACCCTGAGTATTAAGGAATTAAAGTTGATGATTAACATTTTAATGTCTAGGGGTGGCAGTGTTTATTTTTTAAAACTCGAGGAAATATTAATCCAATAAGAGCTTTCAAATATCGGCCGACAACGCCTATATGAAAACTTTTAGAGTAAAAATGGACTTTAAACAAATTTTAAAATGTTAATTAGTACATTGGTCTTTCATTGGTAATTAAAAAGAGTTGATTGATAAAAAGTACTCTAGTTAGAATACAATTTAATTTAGGCTTCAAATGTTTCAATATTACCTTCTGGAGTTTTCAATTCGGGTTTTCAAGATTTCTTATTTTTATTACAAAAGAATGAAGAATTGATTTGTCAATTACGTTTTAATTAATTTCATTGGGAAAAATCCCTTTATGGTCTCAGGGACTAAAAAAATGTCAAAAATGTCTCAGACAAAATTCGAATGTCAAAAAGATCCTAAAGCGTTGTTAACACTCATAGATGAAGTATGTCCTATTGAAGGTGTTGTTAATGAGATCTTTCATATATCGAGTTTTCGCGATACTTTTTTCACATTTTCTTGGTTACTTGAAACCTTAAAGAGATTTTCTCAAAAATTAAAGTGTCGAATTGGGGCAAACTGACAAACTTGGCAAAAATGAAAGTTTCTTGAAGACATTCAATTTTACAAGCTTTCTTATAACACGAAATCTGGTCCATTGAGACAGATATGTTGATTATTAATTTTTGCTCCAGGGAAACAGAAACTGCATTTATGATGTGGTATAAGCTTTAAGGAATATGGATTCGCTGATTCACAAGCTGCATCATCCAGATTTATAGTTTTCTATTTTTAATTAATGTTTATTTTAACACTCGCAACAAATGCGGCTATCATTCATTTGTGCTAGAACGAGGTTAATAGGAGGTTGATGATGACATGAAAGCTTATTTTTATAAGTAGAACGTTGTGAATTCAATCATGCACGGTTAATGTAATATCACATATTGTTAGTGCATCTGTACATTCTATAATTAAATGAATTTAACAAGAAATTAAATTAAAGTTGCAAAGAATTTCAATTTTTTTTTTTTTAATAAAAGAGAGGCTTTCGCCTTATATATTAAGTGGGAACAAAAAGGGGATCAAGTCCCATACAACCATCATCAAACACTGTCCAGAGACAATCCGGACAACATCTAAAAAGAGCAGAATTAAACAAGCCCTGTTTTGCTAAACCATCAGCAAGCCTATTCATAATACGAGGAATAAAAAACACCTGCACCTCCCAATCCTTCCTTAGCAGTTGCCTTATCTGTAGAAAAACCAAGCTGCAAGTAGAATCCTCACGGCCTTGGTTCACTTTATCCACAAGGATTTTGGAGTCTGATTCCATCATAATCTTCCTAAAACCCTCCTCCCACAATTTGAGAGCTAATAAAGCAGCCCATTCCTCTGCCTCATAAGCATCACACATACCCAAGTTCTGATTGAAGCCAGTAATCCAGGCTCCATCGTGATTTCTAAAAACCCCGCCACAGCCTGCTTTCCCATCTCGTCTGCTAACTGCACCATCAATATTAATTTTAACACAATTAATAGGTGGCCTGCTCCATTTCAGGTTATCATGAACCCCACTTGGTGCTGGCGTTGACATTTGAGGCATCTCCTGCTGAGTACAGAATGATTTCCAACATTTCCGAATAGCTGCACAAGGATCTGCTGGTTTATCAAAGTCACTGGAGAATAAGGATTTATTCCTCCATGTCCACAGAAGCCAAATTGCAGAACCCCGTATCAGATTCCAATTCTCATTATCAGCTAGTCCTAATTCCTCCGTCAGGTTAAAATAAATCCAGTTTTTCAAGGATGCCGAGAAGAAGGTAGACATAAATCTAGGATGAATAAAATTCACCCATACTTGTTGTGCATAGCAGCAATCACGCAGTATGTGCAATACATCCTCCACACCTGATCCACAGAATCCACATATTGGAGAGGAGCTGGACCATCTACTCCTCCATGCATTAGTGGCCAACCTGTTATGAAAGACTTGCCAGATGAATAATCTGATTTTTTCTGCACCCTGCCATGACCAAATGTTCTTAAACCTCATGTCAAGAGATTGCGCTGGAGGTGTTTCCAGCATATAGTATGCACTCTTGATTGAAAACATTCCATTAGCAGTCATCTTCCAAATCATTACATCATCACCAGTAGCTGCCATAGGAGGTAACCGTGCCACCAGGGATTGCATAACCTCCCTGTTAACTAAACCAGCTAGGCGATTCAGGTCCCAAACACCAGATATAGCCCAATCCGACACAGTACAATTTTTCTCTTCCATGGTTAACTGCCTTGAGCACATATCTTTAATTATGGAGTCCTTAAACAGCCACTTGTCGAGAAAGAACAAAACAGATGTACCATTTCTTACCTGCCAACTAGTCCCTTCCTCGACAACTTGCTTTTGGCTACAGATGAACTTCCATAAATTCGAATCAGATGGTCTAGCACTCAGCAGAGAAGAATCATCTCTCATCATATATTTCTTGGTTAATACATCCGCCCATAAACCACTTGATCCTTTAACTAAGTTCCACGCCAATTTGGCACCGAAGGCATTGTTAACCGAGGTTAACCTTTTAATTCCCAGCCCGCCATACTGCCTAGGCAAAGTGACTCTTTCCCACCTCAAAGGGTGAAAACCCCTCAAGAATTTCAATTTTCAAGTAACTATCATAGTTGCATACCGTAGGCCTTAAATATGAGATCATTAGTTAAGTTGAAATGATGCACCAACAATTAATCCAAATGCTTGGTGGTGTATGTACTTTTATACTTTTACATCCACATGGGATAGGACCTGGAATGCTATATGTAGCATTTTTGTTGCAGGCTTTCTAAAACGCCGCAAAATGTAAGAAATACATTTTGCAAACGTTTTAGAAAGCTGCGCAACAAAAATGCTACATATAGCATTCCAGTCCTATCACATGTGGATGTAAAAGTATTTTAATTTGTCCTAACTAATTTTATTTCTTCCCACAAGAATTGTGTCCCCGCCCTTATGACATTCACCAAAGGAACAAAAAAAAAAAAAAAAAAAACTACTGAAGGTTACTAAGTTATTTATGTAATAATATAACCATTATCTCTTTAGTTATTAATTTTAAAAGAGGACAATATTCTTAATTATCATTATCATTAAATGTAATTGAAGATTATTATTATTTAAGTCTTTTTACTTTTAAATCCATTTTAGTTAAAATCACTCTAAGATATTAAGAAATTAACATAATCACTAAACATTTTAATAATAACTGAGTTACTTGCTTTAACTTTTATTACAAGGAACCAATTCAAAGAAATTTTTGGTACTCATTATAAAGCACTAGCCTTCTAATTAATTACTTTTTTTTTCTCATTTTACTCTTATTATTAATTTATGTTTAAAGTTTAAAAATTAAATCACATCATTTAGGGAGGGAGGTGCAAAGTTGAAAATTTTTATGGATTAAAGATAAATTTAAAGAATTAACTATAATCTCTTCACTCAGAGAATTAATAGTTAATGATTTATAATAAAAATTAGAAACAGTAGCATTAACATGTTACTATCCTTCTATGTGGATTTTTCACTACTTACCTTATTTCTTTTAGATTCACAGTAATTTTTAGTGCATTTTAGTGGTTGAGATTTTGATTTTGCATCTTGAAGCTGGGGTTTGAATTCTAAATTTCAAATGTTTATACGTAATAAATTGTCCTAGTATGATTTTAAAAAATTAAGAGAAACGATAGAAAAATACCACTTAAACATCAAAATCCCGTTGATAATGACAAGTAATGGGATTAACAAAAACATTAAAGTAATTGATAACTCATTTTTATTGGGATATCACCTATTTGAGATTTTGAAATTTAAGTAATATTTTTTTTAGGATTTTTCTAAAAATTAATTACTTCTCTTTCAAGCCCAAAAAACAATTAAAATTCAAATAAACCAATTTGTCCCACTTGCGTATTTACGGAGAGTCGCAGTGAACGCATGACCCAAATCTTTCGCACTTATTTTCTGTACCATTTTGTCTTATTTATAAGTTTTTTTTATAAAAAATTTAGTCCTATTTATAAATCTAATTTTTAAGGTAGTAAATAAAATTGTTATAATTTTACCCATACAAATTGTACCAATATAATTTAGTCCTATTGAAGATTATTATTATTTAAGTCTTTTTACTTTTAAATCCAGTGGTGGAGATTGGTACTGCAAGGGTAGAGAGGAAGAGAAGCCGGTGGTGACGGTGAGAAGTCGTCGATGGTGGTGGTGTTGTCCGTCTCGTTCCCCCGATTCCTTCCTTTCAAGCCTCCCTCTTCACTCGAATGCGATCTCTAGTCTCCACTCCCGGCCGCGGCGCTCTTTGCTCTGTTCTTTTTTCCGGTCTACGTATCGTCATCGTGTTACGGGCGGGAAGACACCCTAGGGACTTAAAGTGAAAACATACAAAGTTTCATGGAGGAACTAGAGTGACCATTTTCCATGTTTGGGCTGAACTGTAAATTCAAAAATATCTTAGTCCTTTTATGTAATTTTTCCTGGTCCCTTTCGATTTGCAATTTTCCAAGAATCTTAGGTTAGTTTTACGTAATTTTATCCGGTATCAAAATATTAATTTTGACCCTTCAAAATCTCAAAATTTCTTCTAAAGCTCATATAAGGAAAGATGTAAGATTAAGCATAAGATAATATTAAAAGTCTAAGAAATCATTTGCATGAATAATTAACAAATTATGATCATTTTACCTTTAATTATACTTAATTCAAAACAAATGGTTCTAACTAGTGGTTAATCATGCAATAATAATGTGTCAAAAAATATATTAAGAATACCAATTTAATTATGAAAAATCATATCTTAAAATATGGTTGAATTCTGGTTGATAAAATTCTGGGCTTGCTATTTTATTATGAAATGGACCTTTGATGGGGTCAAATGCTTTTGTTTTGTAGGGAGTTCGCTTCAGGGCGTGTCAATCCCCAAGTGTCAGAAAGCACTTCCAGCTGCTGCTCCTGGTGGTGAACCATTGCCGAGGCTATGCTCTGGCTTCTACTGACAGGAAAGGTATTCAACAGTTCTACTTACACTAATTGGAGTGATTAGGGAAGATGGTCTTACATAATATATCATAGCCTTTTATGGGGTTTTCATATCATATTTGGGCTTGATTTGGAACTTTACAATGATCTTGATCTCCTCATTGTGTCCCAGACACCAAGCAAAGCACAAGTAGATTCTTTATCCCAGGAATTGTGAAGTCGTGCAGCTGTCCCAGGTTCACTTTACCCATTCTTGAAACAGTACTTAATGATTGCCTCTAACTTTTTTGTCATCGTTTCAGACTTAAGTGAATTGCTTTAGTTGCTTTCTAAGTCTTTTAATTGATTTTTTTAACCTTTTTTAAAAAAGATATAACATGTAACATATTGTTTCGATATTATCCCAAGGCTTCTATTATAATTTACCCCAAGCAACTTGTCATGGATGCAGAATATGCAGTTCTAAAAAATTATATCTCTGCTTTCCCTTTTTAGAATTTTCTATTAGATTGACTAGAATTTGAAATTTTAGATATGACAATGCATTAGCATGCTTTTAGGGTCTCTTTATTGTTGTTTTTCCTGCCTCTGTTCGTTTTTTAATATTAATGGTTCTTGTTTGAGGAAATGCAGTAATTTACCATGAAGTTGTAAGCTTAAATATTTTAGTATTCATGTTTTATGAGCACTAGAGATCTGAAAATGGTTGTATATTATTGATAGGATGTAATCACAATATATACAGAGTATACATTAATAACAGAGATGCAATTAGGCTAGAAAACAGGGATAAAAAAGAATCCTAGGTCTTACTCTTCACATAATAAAGGCTGTAAAATAAAAGGAAATAAATGAAGGTAAATCTGTCCTAACTAATACTTCCTCCGGTTCTTAAAATAAGACATGTTTAGGGAGTTGATCTTGATCTTAAATATAAAATAAAGTTTTCATATCAACGATGTTTGCCTAATTTACCCCTATTGATACTTCCTTAACAATAATCAAGGATGAGAGGGAATGGGAGAATTAGGGAAAGTGGCTAGGGTGTTTTAGAAAATACATATTATATTAACTAACTGAACCAACTTCCTTAGTCTAATCAAATTAGGTAAATATGTCTTATATTAAGGATCGGATGAGTATATTTATTTCATCATGTTTTGATGTGTCATGTATGCTGTTGAGATTCGCTCTTTGCTTATGTGTCGCTTGTATGCTTCTTTTGTGCCCAATCTCCCCTTATGGACTTTGGTCTGGGTTACTATAACATTTTTCTACTAATTTGTTTATAAGAGTGTTCATAATACTTTGACTTCAGTCTTGACGTGACAAAAAGGCATTAATGTGGATTTGTATTTGTCCTTGCAGATTATGCTTTTAAGGCTATCGATGCCCTGCCTGTTGAAGCTCATGCAATGACTCGGTTTGCTACTGGTGTCATGGCTCTTCGGGTTGAATAGCATATTTCATTGAGTTATGTGAAAATTGAATTGCTTTTCTTTCGTGGTTGAGTTAATACATGTGTTGTTATGCACTTGTATTGTAATATGACCTGCTAGATGGAAATTTTGCAATGTGATAGAAAATAGTTTGTTTGTGTTACAAATAACCCTCGAGTGTTGAATTTTGTGATGTTGTTTCTATTCAGGAAATGGTGCATGCTTCTTCATGTTTTAATTTGTAACTTAACATGTTTATAATAGTAATGAACAAGAAATTCCATGTCAAAATATCTTTCGTTTCTGAAAACTTTTTTGAGCCAGAAGATAGTGGATTAGCTCATTAACTGACAGGGTTGATCATCATAATAAACCAAACTATTCTGCCTATTTGTCGATGGCATTGTTAACGTTTACGTAATAGGCGAGAAGTGACTATCAGTCATTCATTTCATCTTCCAGGTTCAGAGTGAATTTCACAAGGCATATGAGAGTGGGATTGCCAAATCAAAGTGAGCTTCTGAGCTCCTTTTTTCCCTTTTCAAAACTTATGACACCTTAAAAGTTACTGTAGCAGATATCTTTTGTTGAGTTAGGTATTGGGAACCAACTTATGAGGATTGTATGAATTTGATTGCTCGTGTGCCAGCAGTTGCTGCTTATGTTTATAGAAGGTATGTAAATCATATCATCCTCATCATTGCCACATAATCAAAGTGCTGTGGGTAAGTTATGAGAAGATATTGATCAATGTGTTTACAGCACTTCTGCTAGCTTTCTCGTCACTGGATCAATTAATGTGTTCTTGTATTTCTTGAAGGAAATATAAGGATGGAAAATTCATACCAATGGACGATTCTTTGGATTATGGTGCTAACTACTCCCACATGTTGGGATTTGATGATCGATATTATGACAAAAACGTTATAGAAGGAGCAAAATCGCTCTAATAGTTAGAAAACTAACATTGATTATTAAAAAAATTAGGTTGACTATCAATTACTTTTAACTAATTTCACTAGAAAAAGTAAAGTGCTAAATTGGTTCAAACTGCCAAACTTGTTATAAACCAAAGTGTCTCGGAACCTACTGTCTATGGACGTTCAATTTTACAAACTTTCTTATTTATAACAATAAGAAATCCGATCGATTAAGGAGAACTATAAAGAGATACTCATATCACTCCAACGATATTAGTTAAGATCTCACCTAACTTTCTCTTTAATATATGTGTACGACAGTGAGCTGAGAAAGTGAAACACTATACTATACTATACTATTCATAGTCATAACATTAAGATGAAAAATGGGCTAGTTGTTGATAGAGATATGACTCTTGTGACGAAATAAAAATCATAATATATAGTTTCAACAAGTACACTTCAAAATTTTAAAGGCTTAAACTATAATTTTACCCAAAAGTTTTTGTGTAAGATTTCTAGAAGTTTTGTTGGGTCAATAGTTTTTTTTTTCCTCCTGAAAGTGTTAAAAAAGGAACAAAATCACCCTAAGTATTAAGGACTTAGAGTTGATCATTAACATTTTAATGTCTAGGGGTGACAGTGTTTATTTTTTAAAACTTTTGAGGAAATATTTATCCAATAAGAAGTTTCAAATACCGACTGACAACGCCTATATGAAAACTTTTAGGATAAAAATGGACTTTAAACAAATTTTAAAATGTTAATTAGTACATTGGTCTTTCATTGGTAATTAAAAAGGGTTGATTGATAAAAAGTACTCTAGTTAGAATACAATTTAATTTAGGCTTGGAATGTTTCAATAGTTCACGTTTTCAGGATTTTTTATTTTTATTACAAAAGAATGAAGAATTGATTTGTCAATTACCTTTTAATTAATTTCATTGGGAAAAATCCCATTATGGTCTCGGGGACTAAAAAAATATCAAAAATGTCTCGAGAAAAAATTCGGATGTCAAAAATGTTCCAAAGCGTTGTTAACACCCATAGATGAAATTTGCCCTCGAAGGGGTGTTGTTAATGAGATCTTTTTATATATCGAGTTTTCTCTAAGACTTTTTTGACAATTTCTTTGTCTCTTAAAACCTTAAAGAGATTTTCTCAAAAATTAAAGTGTCCAATTAGGGCAAACTAACAAACTTGACAGAAACGAAAGTTTCTTGGAGACATTCAATTTTACAAGCTTTCCTATAACAAGAGATCTGGTCCATTGAGATAGATATGACTTCACGAAATTGATTCTTAATTTTTGCTTCACGAAACAGAAAATGCATTTATGATGTGGTAAGCTTTAAGGAATATGGATTCGGTGATTCACGGCAAAAGTTGTCCCATCCAGATTTAATATTATTTTAGTTTTCTATTTTTAATTAATGTTTATTTTAACACTCGCAACAAATGAAGCTATCACTAATTTGTGCTAGAAGGAGATGAATAGAAGGTTGGGGTTCACATTCCATGTTTCTCCCTTACATGCTTCTTAGGTGTTTGTCTCTTTAATTAGAGGGATAAAAGCATGTTTTTTAATTTTTAATTTTTTTAATTTTATATATTTAGATAAATTATATTTTCTATCCTAATTTTTTTTTTGCACCCAAGTATCTCAAATTAATTAATTTTTAGTCCTGTATTTAGAAATATTTTCCTTGTAACACCAAGTATCATAAAAATTAATTAATTCGAAATGTTGGGTTCAAAAAAAATTTCAGAATATAGCATATAATTTAATCTAAATTAAAAAATTAAAGAATGCTTTCAACCCTCTAATTAAATTAGAGGGATAAGCGCATCTAAAAAACATGTAAGGGAGAAGCATGTAATATGAATTTTTGGGAGTGAAACTGCGCTGCTATGCAACACGTGGGGTGTTTGTTTGATTTATTAAACATTCAACGCTGCCTGATTTTACATTTGGGGTATTTTGAAACTATTTTGTAACACTTTTTTTTCCCCTTTAGTGTAAACGGGGTAATTAGCCCAATCTTATTGTTAAATCAATATACATCTTGGATATGATACACCCAATAAACACTTATACATGAAACGATCAACAGACAAAGGAGGACAATTATAACTAACATACACATCCTCCTGAAAAAAAAAAAAATAATAATAATAATACTAGCAAGGTTATCAGCACAGAAATTGTTCAAATTGTACAAAATCCCCAACTTCTTACTTAGGAGTTTCACCCAATAAACAGATGAAAGTTGACCATTTAATATATCTAAACCAATTAATATTCAATTCTACCTTAGGATGTTAGCTAGTCCCCTTATAGCATAATGACATAAAAGCTTTTTTTTTTTTTTTTTTTTATAAGTAGAACGTTGCGAATTCAATCATGCAGATTAATGTAATATCACATATTGTTAGTGCATCTGTACATTCTATAATTAAATTGAAGTTAACAAGAAATTAAATTAAAGTTGTAAAGAATTTCAATTTTCAAGTAACTATCATAGTTGCATACCATAGGCCTTAAACATGAGATGATCAGTTAAGTCGAAATTACGCAACAACAATTAATCCAAATGCTTGGTGGTGTATGTACTTTTATACCTTTACATCCACATGGGATAGGACCTAGAATGCTATAATTAGCATTTTTGTTGCAGGCTTTCTAAAACGTCTGCATTCTTTTCTTGTTTCTTACATTTTGCAGCGTTTTAGAAAGCCTGCAACAAAAATGCTACATATAGCATTCCAAGTCCTATCCCATGTGGATGTAAAAGTATTTTAATTTGTCCTATTTATAAGTCTAATTTTTAAGGTAGTAAATGAGATTGTGACAATTTTACCAATATTAATTATACCAATGAAAATAGAGAGAAGAAAGAGTTGAAAAATATATGAGGAAAATGTTAAAAATTAACCTCATAATCATTAAGTTAACTACCTCTCCTAAATATAAGTGATTTAGTTTTTTTTTTTTTTTAAAAAAAAAACCTTATAAATAATAGGAGAGAGCGGTACGTTTTTTCATTTCTATTTTTCTTCTGCTAAACCCCTTATTTTCGATTCCCTTAATCCTCGTATGTGATGCTTATTTTTCGCTCTAATTTCTTCTTTCATTCTCATTTATCAGTCTTCGATTACTTTTCTATATTCTAGTTACCTCCTTTTCTAGGGGTGACTTCATCACTGTTTCTTCCCCACCTGACAATCTCCATGGCAGGGCCATATCTTCATCACTGTTTCTGTTCAAAACTGCCCCAACGACGTTGGCGTGTTCGTGTGACGGGGGAGTAAGTTCACCGGCGATTTTGCCATCAGGTTCAGCAGCATTTCATCCACCGCTGCTTTAAACTACGCCGTTTTGCCATCCTCCATGACTTAGCCATCAACTTCAAGCCTGGGATGCAAATAGGTTCTTCAATTAATTGCATGGATTAAATTAATTGTGTGCGACAGAAAATTAAATGGAAAATTACGTGTAGGTCCCAAGGACCAGAAATAAATACAATGAGGTCCCTTTAAATCATCAAATTACACAGAAGTCCCTAAGAACTTTTTTGATATTATTTGTATTAACAACAACAAAAAATGTTATATTTATAGAAAGTGCTATATTTACAACAAAATTTAAAAATCTGACCATTTACAACAAAAAAAGTGATATTTACAACAAAATTTAAACATCTGGATTTTATTTCAAACTCAAGTCCCTAAATGTACAGAGATCATTTACAACAGAAAAATGCTAGATTTAAAACAAGAAGTGCTATATTTACTACAAAATTTAAAATCTGGCCATTTACAACAGAAAAATCCATATTTACAATGTCATATTTACAACAAAATTTAAAAACCTGGATTTTGTTTCCATACAAATAATTTCAAAAAAGTCCCTAAAGACTTTTTTAATATGTGAATTACTATTGGGACTTTTTTGCTAATTTTTATGGTCCTTGGGACCTAACTATAATTTTTCCCAAATAAATGCGCCCATAGTACTGTAGATACTAAACTCAATAAACAAAAGGGAGTAATGCATGTTTATCAGTCACTCAAGTTTTTCATCATGAGATTAGAAGGTTTAATTTCAAGGTAGATATTAAAACAAGGTCAGCTATTAAAAAATGGCTTTTGGGAGACAAAATTAAAGTCACTATTGAATATATTTCAAGTTAATAAGTATAATCATGGAAATCTCTCTAAAATTATAAATCACTTCAGGCCAAAAATGGAGATAGTCTGACATCGACTTTGTTATTAGCTTTCTCGATGGGGCTTGTTTGGAGTCTACTTTAAGCTCCCGAATGCCACAAAAAGGTAAGGAAAAGTAATCAGTAAAAAATGCCCAACGTGGCCTGTTTGGAATGCATGTTAGGTCTATTGGGCTTTTTGAAAAAGCACCAAGTTACTGAACTTAATTAAAAGCTCCCTCTTATCCAAAAAAAAAAAAAATTTAAAAGCTCCCATTTGGAACTTATATGGCAACCCACCGTGAAAGAACTACTGGGTCTACTGGCAGTCGCAGTTTGCAATTAATGGCCGCGGTTCTCTCCTTCTTTCATTTGATAAAATAGTTTGGAAATACCAAGGTTCTGAAATCCGGATCGGTCCTTTGAACGGTCGAGTCTTGGGTTAAGGGTTAGTGGGTCGACGGAGTCACCGCAGTCAACCCGGGCCTAGACTGGTGAGGTATAAAAAATTGAAAAATAATTAATTCCTCATCACACCAACCTAAATTTGACATACTATATATCATTTCAATACTTTGGATTAGTGACAAAATAATCATATACTCCAATACTTGTGATATATTCAGATATTCTTAATAATTTTCTTTACAGCCTACATTTGACATCCACTAAGCAGAGCCAACCGAAAACAGAGAAACCACAAAATGGCGGTCGAGGAGCAGAGAGCACCGAGAAGTTTGAGGAAGTTGAGTTTGATAGTGAGAAGAGTCGGAAATCACACATTGCATTCTTTAAATAAAAAAATTGAGGGAGAAATATATATATTTTTTTTAAAAAAAAAACGGTCTGACCCAGTGACCCGTCCGGGTTACCCCGGTTTGAACGGGTCAGACCGGGTTCATCGGTTCAAACCGGTTTTGCCCTAAACCGGACCGGTTGGCCGGTTTCCGGTCTGAACCGGCCAGTCCAGTCCGGTTTCACAAACTATGGGAAAAACAATAATTTGTTAATTATCTTATTTCAAAATATTAAATGAAGCATGGTTTTAAAAATTTATATTTTAAAAAAAATTAAGATCCTTAATTATAATTGACAAGATTCATTGATCTTCACAGTTTGATCCAAAAACGTTTTATAAATTGGAAAGGAGGTTGAAATATTTATTATATTTTTATAATTATTACTTAACATTTTTGTGATAGAATCAAAGAAAAACTTGTCAGCCCATAGCAATAGGAGAAATTAATGTATTATTTGTATGCATTCTATTTTATAATCAATTTTATCCATTAAATATATTTAATTAAGGACTTTATTGTTTATTAATTTTTTTAAGAATCATTTAAATTTTTTTCAAATTAAAATTAAAATTTTTATTATCTCAATATGTACAACTAATATGTATAGTAGTATTCAATATGATTCATGCCCATTTCAGTCATTTTCTATCTTAACTGACTTTTCAAATAATAATCCAAACACTCATCAGTTTAAAAAAGCCACGTCTGTAAAAAGCCAAACGGGCAATACAAACACAAATCATATTTATAACGACTTTTTTCTTACCAGGCTTTTACAAAAGTCGAGATAGTTTTTAAGCTACCGCTCCTACCGCCAACCCAAACAGACTCATAGATGTTTGAAAATATTACCTCCTGGAGTTTTCAATTCAAGTTTTTAGGATTTCTTATTTTTATTACAAAAGAATGAAGAATTGATTTGTCAATTACTTTATAATTAATTTCATTGGGAAAAATCCCTTTATGGTCTCAGGGACTAAAAAAATGTCAAAAATTTCTTAAGCAAAATTCGAATGTCAAAAAGGTCCCAAAGCGTTGTTAACACCCATAGATGAAGTATGCCCTACTGAAGGTGTTGTTAATGAGATCTTTTATATATCAGAGTTTTCTTTGAGACTTTTTTGATATTTTCTTCGTCTCTTAGAACCTTAAAGAGATTTTCTCAAAAATTAAAGTGTCGAATTGGGGCAAATTGACAAACTTGACAAAAACAAAAGTTTCTTGGAGACATTCAATTTTACAAGCTTTTTTATAACAAGAAATCGGTCCATTGAGACGAGATATGTTGATTATTAATTTTTGCTCCAGGGAAACAGAAAGCGCATTTATAATGTGGTAAGTTTTAAGGAATATGGGTTCAGTGAATCACAAGCTGCATCATCTAGATTTATAGTTTTCTATTTTTAATTAATGTTTATTTTAACACTCGCAACAAATGGAGCTATTATTAATTTATGCTAGAAGGAGATGAATAGGAGGTTGATGATGACTCATTCGCCATCACAGAAATTAACACTTCCAAATCGTTTGATAAAATTTATGGACGTTGAAGAAATTAAAGAAGAGCGTTGTGCCGCCATTACGTCGTACAGTTGACCCCACAGTGGTGAATAGAGTTGTTGGGACTTGGGAGTGAAACTGTGCTGCTATATATCACATATTGTTGGTGCATCTGTACATTCAATAATTAAATGAATTTAACAACAAATTAAATTAAAGTTGCAAAGAATTTCAATTTTCAAGTAACATGACATTAGTTAAGTCGAAATGATGCACCAACAATTAATCCAAATGTTTGGTGGTGTATGTACTTTTATACTTTTACATCCACATGGGACAGGACCTGAAATGCTATATGCATCATTTTTGTTGCAGGCTTTCTAAAACGTCGCAAAATATAAGAAACAAGAAAAGAAGGCTAGGCGTTAGGCAGGACCACTTGTGCCGCGCCTAACGCCTAGCCTCTTTTCTTGTTTCTTACATTTTGCGACGTTTTAGAAAGCCTGCAACAAAAATGTTGCATGTAGCATTCTAGGTCCTAACCCATGTGAATGTAAAAGTATTTTAATTTGTCCTAACTAATTTTATTTCTTCCAACAAGAATTGTGTCCCTGGCCTTATGAAATTCACCCAAAAAAAAAAAAAAAACTACTAAAGTTACTCAGTTATTTATGTAACAACATAACCATTATCTCTTTAGTTATTAATTTTAATAGAGGACAATATTCTTAATTATCATTATCATTAAATGTAATTGAAGATTATTATTATTTAAGTCTTTTTACTTTTAAATCCATTTTAGTTAAAATTAATCTAAAATAAGAAATTAACATAATTACTAAACATTTTAATAATAACTGAGTTACTTGCTTTAACTTTTATTACAAGGAACCAATTCAAAGAAATTTTTGGCACTCATTATAAAGCACTAGCCTTCTAATTAATTACCTTTTTTCTCATTTTACTCTTATTATTAAGGTGCTGAATTGGTTCAAACTGCCAACTTGTTATAAACAAAAGTTTCTTGGAGCCTACCGTCTATGGACGTTCAATTTTACAAACTTTCTTTTAAAAACAAGAAATCATGTCGATTAAGGAGAACTTTAACGAGACATTCATATCACTCCAACGATATTAGTTAAGATCTCACATAACTTTCTCTTTAATATATATGTACAGACAGTGAGCTGAGAAAGTGAAACACTATAATATATTATTCATAGTCATAACATTAAGATGAAGAATGGGCTTAGTTGTTGACAGAGATATTACTCTTGTGACGAAATACGAATCATAATATATAGTTTCAACAAGTACACTTCAAAATTTTAAAGGCTTAAGCTATAATTTTACCCAAAAGTTTTTGTGTAAGATTTGTAGAAGTTTTTGTTGGATCAAATTTTTTTTCCCTGAAAGTGTTAAAAAAAAGGAACAAAATCACCCTGATTATTAAGGAATTAAAGTCAATCATTAACATTTTAATGTCTTGGGGTGACAATGTTTATTTTTTAAAACTTCGAGGAAATATTAATCCAATAAAAACTTTCAAATACGACAACGCCTATATGAAAACTTTCAAAGTAAAAATGGACTTTACACAAATTTTAAAATGTTAATTAGTACATTGGTCTTTCATTGGTAAGTGAAAAGGGTTGATTGATAAAAAGTACTCTAGTTAGAATACACTTTAATTTAGGCTTGAATGTTTCAATATTACCTGGAGTTTTCAATTCGGGTTTTCGGGATTTCTTATTTTTATTACAAAAGAATGAAGAATTGATTTGTCAATTATTTTTTAATTAATTTCATTGGAAAAAAATCATTTTATGGTCTCGGGGACTAAAAAATGTCAAAAATGTCACGAGACAAAATTCGAATGTCAAAAAGATCCCAAAGCGTTGTTAACACCCACAGATGGAGTATGCCCTACTGAAAGAGTTGTTAATAAGATCTTTTATATATCAGAGTTTTCTCGAGACTTTTTTAACATTTTCTTAATCTCTTAGAACCTTAAAGTGATTTTCTCAAAAATTAAAGTGTCGAATTGGGGCAAACTGACAAACTTGGCAGAAACAAAAGTTTCTTGGAGACATTCAATTTTACAAGCTTTCTTATAACAAGAAATCGGTCCATTGAGACAGATATGACTTCACGAAATTGAGTATTAATTTTTGCTCCGGAAACAGAAAATGCATTTAAGGAATATGGATTCGGTGATTCACAAGCTGCATCATCAGATTTAATATTATTTTAGTTTTCTATTTTTAATTAATGTTTATTTTAACACTCGCTATTATTAATTTGTGCCGAGAAGGAGATGAATACGAGTTTGAGGATGACTCATTTGCCATCACAGAAATTAGCACATCCAAAATGTTTGATAAAGGGCCTATTTGGGTTAGCGGTGAGAACGGTGGCTTAATAACTATCTGACTTTTATAAAAGTTCGGTAGGAAAAAAGTCAGATTATAGGTGTGATTTGTATTTGGATTGATAGTGGATAGAAGTGATGAAACCCACGTCAAAAAGCTGAGAGCTTTTTTCAAAAAGCTCCCCCATAGAGTTTCTGCTTAAAGTAGCTTTTTTGAAAAAAGCTCAATACGATAAAATCCAACCCAAACACCTCCCACTAAGCTCTTTTTTTACTGGAGTTTGTACTGACTTAAAGCTCTTTAACGCTCACATCAAACAGGTCCAAAATTTATGGACGTTGAAGAAATTAAGAGCGTTGTGCAGCCATTACGTCGTACAGTTGACCCCACAGTGATGGACAGAGCTGTTGGGAGTGAAACTGTGCTGCTATATATGCAACACATGGGGTGATTGTTTGATTTATTAGACAGTCAACAGTAGCTGATTTTACATTTGGGGGTATTTTCACACTATTTTGGAACACTTTTTTTTTTGGGGGTGTAAACGAGGTAATTAGCCCAATCTTATTGCTATTGCTGAATCAATATACATCTTGGATATGATACACCCAATAAATACCTATGCATGAAACGAACGACAGACAAAGGAGGACAATCATAACTAACATACAGATCCTCCTAAAAAAATTAAAACTAGCAAGGTTATCTGCACAGAAATTTGCTTCTCTATAAACATGATTAAACAACAGATATGAAAAACCCTTCATTATATTACTCCTTGTTACTTGGTTCAAATAACTCATTTGATTCACCAATTGTTCAAATTGTACAAAAACCCCCAACTTCTTACTTAAGAGTTTCACCCAATAAACACATAACATTTCACCAATTAATATTCAAGTAACTATCATAGTTGCATACCGTAGGCCTTAAACATGACATCATTAGTTAAGTCGAAATGATGCACCAACAATTAATCTAAATGCTTGTGGTGTATGTACTTTTATACTTTTATATCCACATGGGATAGGACCTGGAATGCTATATGCAGCATTTTTATTGCAGGCTTTCTAAAACGTCTGCAAAATGTAAGAGACAAGAAAAGGAGGCTAGGTGTTGGTTAGGGCACAAGTGGTCCTGCCTAACGCCTAGCCTTCTTTTCTTGTTTCTTACATTTTGCAGATCTTTTAGAAAGCCTGCACCAAAAAATGCCGCATATAGCATTCCGCGCAGTCCTATCCCATGTGGATGTAAAAGTATTTTAATTTGTCCTAACTAATTTTATTTCTTCCCACAAGAATTGTGTCCCTGGCCTTATGACATTCGCCCCCCAAAAAAAAAAAAATACTAAAGGTTACTAAGTTATTTATGTAATAATATAACCATGATCTCTTTAGTTATTAATTTTAATAGAGGACAATATTCTTATTTATCATTATCATTAAATGTAATTGAAGATTATTATTATTTAAGTCTTTTTACTTTTAAATCCATTTTAGTTAAAATCACTCTAAGATATTAAGAAATTAACATAATTACTAAGCATTTTAATAATAACTGAGTTACTTGCTTTAAATTTTATTACAAGGAACCAATTCAAAGAAATTTTGGTACTCATTATAAAGCACTAGCCTTCTAATTAATTACTTTTTTCTCATTTTACTCTTATTATTAATTTATGTTTAAAGTTTAAAAATTGAATCACATTATTTAGGGAGGAAGGTGCAAAGTTGAAAATTTTTATTGATTAAAGATAAATTTAAAGAATAGCTATAATCTCTTCACTCAGAATTAATAGTTTATGATTTATAATAAAAATTAGAAAAAGTAGCATTAACATGTTACTATCCTTCTATGTGGATTTTTCACTGGTTACCTTATTTCTTTTAGATTCACGGTAATTTTCAGTGCATTTTAGTAGTTGAGATTTTGATTTTGCATCTTGAAGCTGGGGTTTGAATTCTAAATTTCAAATGTTTATACGTAAAAAATTGTCCTAGTATGATTTTGAAAAATTAAGAGAAAATGATTAAAAAAAATACCACTTGAACATCAAAATCTCGTTGTAATAACAAGTAATGGGATTAACAAGAATATTAAAGTAATTGATAACTCATTTTTATTGGGATATCACCTATTTGAGATTTTAAAATTTAAGTGGTATTTTTTTAGGATTTTTCTAAAAATTAATTACTTCTCTTTCAAGCCCAAAAAACAATTAAAATTAAAATAAACCAATTTGTCGCACTTGCGTATTTGTGGAGAGTCGCAGTTGAACCCGCAGCTCAAATCTTTCGCACTTATTCTTTGTGCCATTTCGTCTTATTTATAATTTTTTTTATAAAAAAAATAGCCCTATTTATAAATCTAATTTTTAAGGTAGTAAATAAAATTGTTACAATTTTGCCTATACAAATTGTACCAATAAAAATAAAGGGAAGAAAAGGTTAAAAAATATCATAAATGAGGGTAAAGTTAAAAATTAACTCCATAATCATTAAGTTAACGGTATCTTCTTGATATACTACTCCTGGTCCTATTTATAAGTCCCTTTCAACCAAAAAATTTGATCCTATTTATAAGTCTTTTTTGACCAAATAAATGAGATTGTAACAATTTTGCCTATATTATTATACCAATGAAAATAAAGAAAGAATAAAGAATTGAAATGTACGCATTCATAAATGAGAGTAAAGTTGGAATGTCTGCATAATCGTTAACTACCTACCCTCTTTTGATACATGTGATTTGATCAAAAAGTACTTATAAATAATGGGAGAGAGTGGTACGCTTTTTCATTTCTATTTTTCTTCTGCAAAACCTCTTATTTTCCATTCCCTTAATCCTCGTACGTGACGCTTACTTTTCGCTCTGATTTCTTCTTTTATTCTCATTTATCAGTCTTCGATCACTTTTCTATATTACCTCCTTTTTCATTCTCATGGAGCTCTGAGTTTGAAGCACATTACTGGAGCTCTGAGTTTGAGCATTAACAAAGCATAGGGAAGCAATACAGAAAGAAGTTCAGCTCAAAAAAAAAAGAGAATAGGTCAGAGCTTCAGTGATGTGCTTCAAACTCAGAGCTCCAGTGAACATCATGTATATTCTAGGAACGATATTCTGAAATTGTTTGGAATTGGCTCTAGACTAGTTAGATACTATTTTTTGACTTTGTTGATTCTTTCATGTACAGTAAATACGAGATTCTCTGATACTCATCCGTTGACGTTGAGCCTTTGAGCTATAAGTATAACTATTTGTTACTAACTTTGTTGCCTTATCTAATGAGTGTTGTTATTTCAACATTCCTGATATAAGCATTAAGAATTTTTCTCAGTTTAGCAAACATTTCTGGGTGAATTTATTCTCTGGATCACTGTCTACACTCACTTCTGCTCATGTTAGTTATTTTGTACCATGCAGGATCTGTATTCTGAGTTGAAGGAGCTAATTCCCGAGCAACAGGTTTGTGACATTTCATATCTTTGATTTTGTGTTGAAGGTTGATGTCGCCGACGGTGAATCTAGAATGGGATGAACAGGGAAGAGATGGCGGTGGTGAGCGTCGGATATTCTGATGGTGAAAAGAGAGAGGTCGACGGAGAAAGGTCCGGTGATCCTAAGCTCTGGTCCGATCACAGTTGCGGCGACCCTATGTCTCCTCTTCTCCTAGCTCTGAGCTCTGCCACGTCTCTACCGTCGTCCTCGAAACTCAGACAGCGAAAGTGATGGGATGATGGAGATAGTGCGATGGTGGTACCGTTGCCGTCAACGAAGAAGAATGGCGGAGTGAATGCAGAGGCAAAGGTGAGGTGAATGGGTGAAGGTCGATGGTGAGGTTCTTTCGCGGCTGTACTCAGAAATCTCCGGCCAGTGGTGGATATTGGTACAGCGAGGGTGGAGAGGAAGAGAAGCCGGTGGTGACGGTGAGAAGTCGTCGACCGTGGTGGTGTTATCCGTCTCGTTCCCCCCGATTCCTTCCTTTCAAGCCTCCCTCTTCACTCGAATTCGATCTCTGGTCTCCACTCCCAGCCGCGGCGCTACTGCTCTGTTCTCCTTTTTTTTCCAGTCTGTGTATCGTGTTCCAGGCAACAGACACCCGAGGGACTTAAGTGAAAACATACAAAGGTTCATGGAGGAACTAAAGTGAACATTTTTCAAATGTTTTGGGGCTGAACTGTAATATCAAAAATATCTTAGTCCTTTTATGTAATTTTTCCCGGTCCCTTTCTGATTTGCAATTTTCCAAGAATCTTAGGTTACTTTTCTGTAATTTTATCCAGGTATCAAAATATTAATTTTGACCCTTCAAAATCTCAAAATTTCAAACACATACAAGTGAAGATGTAAGATTAAGTATAAGGTAGCATTAAAAGTCTAAGAAATCAATTTGTATAAATAATTAACAAATTATGACCATTTTACCTTTAATTACATTTAATCCAAAACAAATGTTTCTAACTAGTGCTTAATCATGCAATAATAATGTGTCAAAAAAATATATTAAGAATACCAATTTAATAATCATGAAAAATCATATCTTAAAATATGGTTGAATTCTGGTTGATAAAATTCTGGGCTTGCTATTTGTTTTATGAAATGGACCTTTGATGGGGTCAGATTGATTTTGTTTTGTAGGGAGTTCGCTTCAGGGGCGTGTCAATCCCCGAGTGTCAGAAAGCACTTCCAGCTGCTGCTCCTGGTGGTGAACCATTGCCTGAGGCTATGCTCTGGTTTCTACTGACAGGAAAGATATTCAACAGTTCTACTTACACTAATTGGAGTGATTAGGGAAGATGGTCTTACATAATATATCATAGCCTTGTATGGGGTTTTCATATCATATTTGGGCTTGATTTGGAACTTGACAATGATCTTCATCTCCTCATTGTGTCCCAGACACCAAGCAAAGCCACAAGTAGATTCATTATCCCAGGAATTGTGAAGTCGTGCAGCTGTCCCAGGTTCACTTTATCCATTCTTGAAACAGTACTTAATGATTGCCTCTAACTTTTTTGTCATCGTTTCAGACTTCAGTGAATTGCTTTAGTTGCTTTCTAAGTCTTTTAATTGATTTTTTTAACCTCTTTTTTTTTTTTTTTTTTTTTTTTTTTTTTAAAAAAAAAAAGTTATAACATGTAACATATTGTTTCGATATTATCCCAAGGCTTCTATTATAATTGACTCCAAGCAACTTGTCATGGATGCAGAATATGCAGTTCTAAAAAATTATATCTCTGCTTTCCCTTTTTACAATTTTCTATTAGATTGACTAGAATTTGAAATTTTAGATATGACAATGCATTAGCATGCTTTTAGGGTCTCTTTGTTGTTGTTTTTCCTGCCTCTGTTCGTTTTTTAATATTAATGGTTCTTGTTTGAGGAATTGCACATCTTTCTAGGTGTAATTTACCATGAAGCTGTAAACTTAAATATTATGGTATTCATGTTTTATGAGCACTAGAGATCTGAAAATGGTGGTATATTATTGATAGGATGTAATCACAATATATGCAGAGTATACATTAATCACAGAGATGCAATTAGGCTAGAAAACAGGGATAAAAAAGAATCCTAGGTCTTACTCTTCACATAATAAAGGCTGTAAAATAAAAGGAAATAAATGAAGGCAAATCTCTCCTAAGTCCTAACTAATACTCCCTCCGGTTCTTAAAATAAGACATGTTGAGGGAGTTGATGTTAGTCTTAAATATAAGACAAAGTTTTCATATTGTCGATCTTTTCCTAATTTACCCCTATTGATGTTCCCTCAACAATAATCAAGGATGAGAGGGAATGGGAGAATAAGGGAAAGTGGCTAGGGTATTTTAGAAAATACATATTATATTAACTAACTTAACCAACTTCCTTAGTCTAATCAAATTAGGTAAATATGTCTTATATTAAGGATCGGAGGAGTATATTTATTTCATCATGTTTTGATGTATCATGTATGCTGTTGAGATTCGCTCTTTGCTTATGTGTCACTTGTATGCTTCTTATGTGCCTAATTTCCCCTTATGGACTTTGGTCTGGGTTACTATAACATTTTTCTGCTAATTTGTTTATAAGAGTGTTCATAATACTCTGACTTCAGTCTTGACGTGACAGAAAGGCATTTAATGTGGATTTGTATTTGTCCTTGCAGATTATACTTTTAAGGCTATCGATGCCCTGCCTGTTGAAGCTCATGCAATGACTCAGTTTGCTACTGGTGTCATGGCTCTTCAGGTTGAATAGCATATTTCATTTTGAGTTATTCTTTCTGTGGTTGACTTAATACTTGTGTTGTTATGCACTTGTATTGTAATATGACCTGCTAGATGGAAATTTTGCAATGTGCTAGAAAATAGTTTGTTTGTGTGACAAATAAACCTCGAGTTTTGAATTTTATGACGTTGTTTCTATTCAGGAAAATGGTGCATGCTTCTTCATGTTTTAATTTGTAACTTAATATGTTTATAATAGTAATGAACTAGAAATTCCATGTCAAAATATCTTTCCTTTCTGAGAATTTTTTTGATCGAGAAGATAGTGGATTAGTTCATTAACTGACAGGGTTGATCATCATAATAAACCAAACTATTCTGCTTATTTGTTGATGGCATTGTTAACGTTTCTGTAATAGCTGAGAAGTGACTATCAGTCATTCATTTCATCTTCCAGGTTCAGAGTGAATTTCACAAGGCATATGAGAGTGGGATTGCCAAATCAAAGTGAGCTTCTGAGCTCCTTTTTTCCCTTTTCAAAACTTATGACACCTTAAAAGTTATTGTAGCAGATATCTTTTGTTGACTTAGGTATTGGGAACCAACTTATGAGGATTGCATGAATTTGATTGCTCGTGTGCCAGCAGTTGCTGCTTATGTTTATAGAAGGTATGTAAATCATATCATCCTCATCATTGCCACATAATCAAAATGCTGTGGGTAAGTTATGAGAAGATATTGATCAATGTGTTTACAGCACTTCTGCTAGCTTTCCCGTGACTGGATCAATTAATGTGTTCTTGTATTTCTTGAAGGAAATATAAGGATGGAAAATTCATACAATGGACGATTCTTTGGATTATGGTGCTAACTACTCCCACATGTTGGGATTTGATGATCCAAAGATGCTCGAGTTTATGAGGCTGTGTATCACCATGCATAGGTTTGTTTCTCCATTGGCATATACTATGCTTATTATGAATTATTAAGTTGTCCTCAAATTACCTCCAAATATTATGCTGTTTAACATTTTGGTTGAAACTGGATTGCAGTGATCATGAAGGTGGAAATGTTAGTGCACATGCTGCCCACCTAGTAAGTCATCTTTGTTATTATGTTCTCATTCTATTCTAATTCTGAAACTTGTGCGATAATATAAATTTTTAGTAATTAATGAAGACCTTTTTTTGTTGATGTCTCTGTTTCTTTCTTTTATTTAATAACCATGATGTTCAATCCAGGTTGGTAGTCCACTTTCAGATCCCTACCTTGCATTTGTAGCTGCTCTGAATGGTTTAGCTGGCCCACTGCATGGATTGGCTAATCAGGTTGCTTTATTATTTTTTAACTCTTTTTTCATACAGACACGTTCGTGCAAACTTTTTTCTTTGAATGTTATTCATCTTTTGCTGTTTTGAAATGTCCTTATCTTGTGTTTGGTTTACGTGAAAAGATAAGGAAGGAAAGGAAAAGGGAGAAACATTGGAGCAATGCCTGGTTTGGTACATGGGAATGGAATTCCCAAAGCTTCTTTTTCCACAAAAGACAATATTATTTCCTGTTTAATGTGACATAAAGTTCTATAAGAGTAAGCTAGAAAATTACCTGTGCCAGATCAAAATGAAAATTTAGTGCTAAGAACTAACTTTTTGGGAGCATTGTATTTGACAATTTTAAGATCTTCAATCAAGAAGGCTGTAAGGTCGAAATTTATAAGCCCACATAGACTGCTTCTTAAAAGTATTAAAGAGATAGGAAATTATATAGTCTTTGTTCCCTTTTATCTAACTGAGAAGTTTGTGCACACCATAAAAGCCACTGTATAAAATAGGGAAAGTTACCAATGGCCGAGAAATCAATTATTGTACTTGTGCTGAAAATCTTCAAGTTGAACAAGAGTCTACCTTTTGATTGAGAAACTCATGCCAAAGCTTTTAATTTCATCATCATTTGATCTCTTCTTTTTCATCAAACTTTCTAAGATCATTCGCAGTTATCTGAAAGAGTTTTGGGTAACAAGGTGTTAGTTGCCCTGGTGGAAAATTAAAGAGATTATTTGGGTGAAGCAGTTCTCTAAAGTTTTATTTGAAAGCGCCTTTCTTTAGTGAGGGTGCCCATTCTTACGTTCTCCAAACAACTCAATCTCTTGGGATGAATTATTTCTTAATATGGTATCAAGAGACGTTTTGAGCAGGGTTGGGAGTTCAAACCCTACTGCTCCTATTCTCTCAAGTAACTTAATTTCAGCACACTGTGGGATTGGCTCATGCTTTATCCATGCTTCAAGCCCAACAAAATTTTTCACAATGGGCCATGTTAGTGTGTGTGTGTGTGTTGAAACCATTCCTCGGCCTTTACTTAATAACTTGAGCTTTTGAGATAAAATGTGCTTTTGACTAGCTAGAAATCCAAATCATACTGTAGTTTGAGGAGAAAGTTAATTGGCACTCAAAATGCTTTTGCACGATTGTAGGCATATCGAGTGTAGTTGGGTTTGCTCTCGGTTATTATGTGTGTGGCTTAAATCCATTAATTATTAAAGTACTCTGGGATAGGATTTCTTTTTCCTTTTTAAAAGGTGTTTCTATTTTTTTAAAGTTTGTATCTAGATCCTTACAGTTGTATTTATTTTAGAAGGAGCGGGATGCTTGAACTTCATGATCTTTGCTTTCCCAACTATACAAGTACTAGTGATTGTTCAGATGTTCTGATTTTTATCAAGTCTTGCTTTAAAATATCAAATTCAAAAATTATGATCATGGCTCTTCTCTGCTTCTGCATATGTTATTGATTTTGGTTGCCTTATTCTTCTCTCTTTCTTTTCTTTTGGGTTTCAGGAGGTTTTGCGTTGGATCAGACATGTTGTTGAGGAGGTCGGAACTGCGCACATAAGTACAGAACAATTGAAAGACTATGTTCATAAAACATTGAATAGTGGTCAGGTAATGTAGTGTGTCTTATTCAAAGAAGAATTTGAAGTCTTTTTATTATTCTGCAAATGAATCTAGGGTGCATGCTTTTCTGTGTGAATCTGGAGCTTTAAATTTTGATTTTGTTCATGTCGATAAGAATTTGTCAAATAATATCATGCATCTGTTTGTGCTCAAAGATTTTTGCTAAACTAAGTTTTACCGCCTCATAATAAAAATTTTCTGTAGAGAACACTGGGAAACTTGATAGGGTTGGCCGATTTGCTTTGGAATTTGTAGGTTATACCTGGATATGGGCATTGAGTCTTACGCAAAACAGACCCCAGATACACATTCCTGAGGGAATTTGCATTGAAGCATCTGCCTGATGATCCACTGTTCCTGCTGGTTATATCATTTTCCATATTTGATTGTGTTAATTAGGGAGTGCCTTCTTACAGCAAAACGAAGGTTTATTTGCTATAACTCTGCTTGATTTTTTTTTTTTTTTTTTTGTGTGTGCGATCACTGCAGGTATCCAAGCTGAAAGAGGTTGTGCCTCTCATTCTTACTCAGTTAGGCCAGGTAATGTTATGTCTTTATTTTTGAATGAATGTTAAAAAAAGAAATCCTATGGAAGATATCATCTTATTTTTCATTCAACGCAAATTCATTTGTGCATATTATGCATCTAGCCATCTACTTCCAATTATGATAATTTATGAGTTAAATACATGCTTGGCTCCTCAATATTTGACAGAATAATACTTGTTTGTATGGATAGTTGAAAACAGAACAGGCTTTGGACAACGCCTGAGGAGAAGAAAGGATTCCTAATTTAACCTTAGCTTTCATTGCATATTGTATCATGGGATTTTAAGTGTTTATTGAGTTTCTTATAGTTGTTGGTACAGTCCCCTCAAAATCATAGTAAATTTTCCTTGTACGTTGTTTTTAGGACCAAAATAAAGAAAGCATTTCATCAAAAGATGTTATCCGTGTCCCCGATTGTGTTGGTACATGTCCGTTCTTGATCCCATCTGTGTAATCTCGGTCCAGTTTGGTCCTTGAGGTTCTTTTCACCCTTAAAAAGACTTCAATTTTGTTGCACATGCTTTCATTTTTGTTCTTTATTGTGTCATTAGATATCAAAACTCTACTTGACTAGTTCCCGGCTTCCAAGCATAGGATGTTCTTCTCGATTGTTGACTTCATGGTTTTCAATGGTGCGGGTTAAAAATCCATGGCCTAATGTTGATCTTTGACAACGGCGTACTTTTCAACTACTTTGGCTTGAGCGAGGAGAGGTATGGTGTCACTATTATAAAGCATTCAGCATGAGATATTTGCTATGATACAATTAAGGATGATTATAATGCCCTTTGATCATTTTGGACAGCTATTACACTGTTCTCCTTGGCGTCTCGAGGAATTTCAGTATTGGTCCTCAGGTTCGTCATACTCTTCAGTCAGCTATTCTTGTCCCCAAATTGTTTTAGCCCTTGAACTAATTTCTAAAGAGTAGAGTACTAATTGCACTAGTTGATCATTTTGTTATTTTTGGATATTTAATGGTGCGCTCATTAAATTTTGAGGAAGAATGAAGAAATGTACTCCCGCTTTCCCTTAATATATGATATATTTAGGGAGTTGATCTTAGTTTTTATTATAAGACAATTTTCATATTTGTCGGTGCTTTTCAAATTTACCCTATTGATATTCTCTCAATAATAATCAAGGAGGAGAGAGAATGAAGGCATTACTTAATGTTAGTGTGTGTGTTGGAACTCCGCACATAAGTACAGAACAATAGAAAGACTATGTTCATAAAACATTGAATAGTGTTCAGTTAATGTATTGTCTTATTCAAAGAAGAATTTGTAGTCTTTTTATTATTCTGCAAATGAATCTAGGGTGCATGCTTTTCTTTGTGAATTTGGAGCTATAAATTTTGATTTTGTCCCCTGCCGATAAGAATTTCTCAAATAATATCATGTATCTGTCTGCGCTTAAAGATTTTTGCCAAACTAAGATTTACTGTCTCATAATAAAAATTTACTGTAGCAAACACTGGGAAATCTAAATAATTGAAATTAAATCTACAAAATTTCTATATAAAGTCATTGAGCATGATCAAATCAAAAAAATTGACACGAGTTTAAGAGTAAATTAACATGGTTTTATAAGTTAGAAACGTAAAAACGGTAAACGAGTATATAAAATTGTAAGTTTAATTGAGTTTATGACTAACACGAGTTTAATTATCAACGACTTGACTCGTTTTTATAAAGCGAAACGTAAAAATGTTAAACTCGGAGAGTCAACTCACGAGTTTGACAAAGAATGGTCATAACATTAATATCATTGATGAAGAATAGGGTAGTTGTTCACGAGATACTCTTGTGACGAACTAAAAATCATAATATATAGTTTCAACACTTCCAAAGTTTAAGGGCTTAAGTTCCAATTTTGGTTTGAAAGATTTCGCGCAAGAGCTCTAGATATTCTAGAAGTTTTTGGTAGATCCATGTTATGACAAAAGCATTATAAACGGAGCAAAATCGCTCTACTAATTAGAAAACCGACGTTGATTATTAAAAAATTTAGGTTGACTATCAATTATTTTTAACTAATTTCATTAGAAAAAGTAAAGAGCTGAATTGGTTCAAGCGCCAAACTTGTTATAAACGAAAATTTCTTGGAGCCTACCGTCTATGGATGTTCAATTTTACGACTTTCTTATGAAAACAAGAAATCGTCGATTAAAGAGAACTTTAAAGAGACATTCATATCACTCCAACGATATTAGTTAAGATCTCACCTAACTTTCTCTTTAATATATGTGTACAAACGAGGAGCCGAGAAAGTGAAACACTATACTATACTATTCATAGTCATAACATTAAGATGAAGAATGGGCTAGGCCTAGTTGTTGGCTTGACAAGGTAGTTAAAATCGAGATGTTACGTAAAATCGGAAGAGGGATAAAAAAATCGTAAAATGTAAAATCGTAATGTAAAAAAATAGTAAAAACATAAAAGCATTTGAGAAATTAGTAAAATCATTTTAATGAAAAAAATTGTAAAAACATAAAATCGCAGTTGATAAATCAAGATTTTAACTACCATGGTTGACAAAGATTTGACTCTTGTGACGAAATAAGAATCATAATATATAGTTTCAACAAGACACTTCAAATTTTAAAGGCTTACGCTATAATTTTATCCAAAAGTTTTTGTGTAAGATCGGTAGGTGTTCTAGAAGTTTTTGTTGGATCAATATTTTTTTCGAAAGTGTTAAAAAAGGAACAAAATCACCTTAATTATTAAAAAACTCACATTAATTGTAAAAAAAATTAAAGTTGATCATTAACATTTTAATGTCCGGGGTGACAGTGCTTATTTCTTAAAACTTCTAAGGAAATATTGATCCAACAAAAACTTTTAAATACCGACAACGCCTATATGAAAACTTTCGAGTAAAAGTGGACTTTAAACAAATTTTAAAATTTAGTTAGTACATTGGTCTTTCATTGGTAAGTAAAAAGGGTTGAGTGATAAAAAGTACTCGAGTTAGAATATAATACAATTTAGGCTTCTAATGTTTCCATTTACCTTTCGGAGTTTTCAATTCAAGTTTTCAGGATTTCTTATTTTTATTACAAAAGAATGAAGAATTGATTTGTCAATTATTTTTTAATTAATTTCATTGGGAAAAATCCCTTTACGGTCTTGGGAACTAAAAAAATGTCAAAAATGTCTCGAGACAAAATTCAAATATAAAAAAGGACCCAAAGCGTCGTTAACACCTAGATGAAGTATGCCTTATTGAAGGTGTTGTTAATGAGATCTTTTATATATCACGTTTTTTCTAAGACTTTTTTGACATTTTCTTCGTCTCTTAGAACCTTAAAAAGATTTTCTCAAAAATTAAAGTGTCGAATTGGGCAACTGACAAACTTGGCAGAAACGAAAGTTTCTTGGAGACATTCAATTTTACAAGCTTTCTTATAACAAGAAATCTAGTCCATTGAGACAGATGTGTTGATTATTAACTTGCTCCAGGGAAACGGAAACTGCATTTATGATGTGGTAAGCTTTAAGGAATATGGATTTGGTGATTCACAATCTGCATCATCCAGATTTAATATTAATTTAGTTTTCTATTTTTAATTAATGTTTATTTTAACACTCGCAACAAATGGAGCTATCATGATTTGTGCTAGAAGGAGATGAATAGGAGGTTGATGATGACTCATTCGCCATCACAGAAATTAGCACATCCAAATCGTTTGATAAAATTTATGGACGTTGAAGAAATTAAAGAAAATAAGAGCGTTGTGCAGCCATTAGGTCGTACAGTTGACCCCACAGTGTTGGACAGAGCTGTTGCGAGTGAAACTCTGCTGCTATATATGCATCACATGGGGTGATTGTTTGATTTATTAAACATTCAATGCTAGCTGCTTTTACATTTGGGGTATTTTGACACTATTTTGGAACAATATACTTTTACGCCTAAAAAAATCCCCAACTTCTTGCTACTTTAGAGTTTCACCCAATAAACATATGAAATTTGACCATTTAATATATCTAAACCAATTAATATTCAATTCTACCTTAGGATGTTAGCTAGTCTCCTTATAGCATAATTGACATGAAAGCTTTTTTTTATAAGTAGAACGTTGTGAATTCAATCATGCACGATTAATGTAATATCACATATTGTTAGTGCATCTGTACATTCTATAATTAAATGAATTTAACAAGAAATTAAATTAAAGTTGCAAAGAATTTCAATTTTCAAGTAACTATCATAGTTGCATACTGTAGGGCTCAAACATGAGATCAATTAAGTTGAAATGATGCACCAACAATTAATCCAAATGCTTGGTGATGTATGTACTTTTATACTTTTACATTTACATGGGATAGGACCTGGAATGCTATATGCAGCATTTTTGTTGCAGGCTTTTTAAAACGTCTGTAAAATATAAGAAACAAGAAAAGAAGGCTAGGCGTTAGGTAGGGCACACCTAGTCTTTTCTTGTTTCTTATATTTTGCAAACGTTTTAGAGAGCTGCAACAAAAATGCTGCGTATATAGCATTCTAGGTCCTATCCCATGTGGATGTAAAAGTATTTTAATTTGTCCTAACTAATTTTGTTTCTTCCCACAAGAATTGTGTACCTGGCCTTATGACATTCACAAAAAAAAAAAAAAAGCTCTACTAAAGGTTACTAAATTATTTATGTGATAATATAACCATTGTCTCTTTAGTTATTAATTTTAATAGAGGAAAATATTCTTAATTATCATTATCATTAAATGTAATTAAAGATTATTATTATTTAAGTCTTTTTACTTTTAAATCCATTTTAGTTAAAATCACTCTAAGATATTAAGAAATTAACATAATTACTAAACATTTTAATAATAACTGAGTAGTTGCTTTAACTTTTATTACAAGGAACCAATTCAAAGATATTTTCGGTACTCATTATAAAGCACTAGCCTTCTAATTAATTACTTTTTTTCTCATTTTACTCTTATTATTAATTTATGTTTAAAGTTTAAAAATTAAATCACATCATTTAGGGAGGGAGGTGCAAAGTTGAAAATTTTTATCGATTAAAGATAAATTTAAAGAATTAACTATAATCTCTTCACTCAGAGAATTAATAGTTAATGAATGATTTATAATAAAAATTAGAAAAAGCAGCATTAACATGTTACTGTACCTCTATGTGGATTTTTCACTAGTTACCTTATTTCTTTAAGATTCACGGTAATTTTCAGTGCATTTTAGTAGTTGAGATTTTGATTTTGCATCTTTAAGCTGGGGTTTGAATTCTAAATTTCAAATGTTTATACGTAATAAATTGTCCTAGTATGATTTTGAAAAATAAAAAAAATTGATAGAAAAATACCACTTGAACATCAAAATCCTATTGATAATGATAGCAATGAAATTAACAAGAATATTAAAGTAATTGACAACTTGTTTTTATTAAGATATCACCTATTTAAGATTTTAAAATTTAAGTGATATTTTTTTAGAATTTTTCTAAAAATTAATTATTTCTCTTTCAAGCCCAAAAAACAATTAAAATTCAAATAAACCAATTTGTCCCACTTGCGTATTTCGGAGAGTCACAAGCTGAACCCACAGCCCAAATCTTTCGGCACTTATTCTTTGTACCATTTGGTCTTATTTATAAGTTTTTTTATATAAAAAAAAATTATTTCTATTTATAAATCTAATTTTTAAGGTAATAAATAAAATTGTGATAATTTTGCCCATATAAATTCTACCAATAAAAATAAAGAAAAAAATAATTGAAAAATACAAAATTTTTAAGGTAATAAATAAAATTGTGATAATTTTGCCTATACAAATTCTAACAATAAAAATAAAGAAAAGAAATAGTTGAAAAATACACATTTATAAATGAAGACATAGTTAAAAATTAACCCCACCATCATTAAGTTAACTACATCTTCTTAATATGTGAGATGTAGTTGAAAAAATCTTATAAATAATAGGAGAGAGCAAGACGCTTTTTCATTTCTATCAGGTCTTCGATCACTTTTCTATATTCTAGTTACCTCCGTCCAATGGTGGAGATTAGTTTTTATGTATTTAAAAATTATGGGCAAAATAGTAAATTTGTCAACATTTTAAGATCTCAATTTGATTTCTGTCACCTTTAAGTCTTTTCAAAATTTTAACAGACGTTTGAGGTTTTAGAATTTTAGTTAGTATTTTAATATCATTTTCCCTTGTTTATTTGAAAACAATATATATATGTTGAATATTGTTTTTATACTTTGTTCACCAAATATCAGGATAAATTAAAGTAGAAGAAAGAATCCCACTGGGAGGCGGTACAACAATTCATAACAAAAAAGTAATTTTGTCCTTAAAAAAATGAAGTGAACGTCACCAACTATTGTTTTTGTCATCAATTACGTGGACAGATAATAGAAACTGAACTAAATGAAGAACCTTGAAGACGAGTACAGAACAAAGTAGAAGGCCTTCCTGATGAGTAAGCTAGTGGAAGTGCTTGGGTGTGTTTGTGGGATTTGGCTTTGGTCATCCACCGCTGCTTTAAACTGCACCGTTTTGCCATCCTCCATAACTTAGCCATCAACTTCAAGCCTGGGATGCAAATAGGTTCTTCAATTAATTGCATGGATTAATTAATTGTGTGCGACAGAAAATTAAATGCACCTAATAGTACTGTAGATACTAAACTCAACAAACAAAGGCCTGTTTATCAGTCACTCATGTTTTTCATCATGAGATTAGAAGGTTTAATTTCAAGGTAGATATTAAAACAAGGTCAGCTATTAAAAAATGGCTTTTGGGAGACAAAATTAAAGTCACTATTGAATATATTTCAAGTTAATAAGTATAATCATGGAAATCTCTCTAAAATTATAAATCATTTCAGGCAAAAAATGGAAATAGTCTGATATGGATGTTTGAAAATATATGCTATACTATTCATAGTCGTAATAACATTAATATCATTGATGAAGAATAGGGTAGTTGTTCACAAAGATACTCTTGTGACGAACTAAAACTCATAATATATAGTTTCAACACTTCCAAAGTTTAAAGGCTTAAATTCCAATTTTAGCCGTAAGATTTCACGCAAAAGCTATAGATATTCTAGAAGTTTTTGGCCTAGTGGATCCATATTATGACAAAAGCATTATAGAAGGAGCAAAATCGCTCTAATAGTTAGAAAACTAACGTTGATTATTAAAAAAATTAGGTTGATTATCAATTATTTTTTACTAATTTCATTAGAAAAAGTAAAGCGGCGAATTGGTTCAAGCGCCAAACTTGTTATGAACCAAAGTTTCTTGGAACCTACCGTCTATGAACGTTCAATTTTACAAACTTTCTTATAACAATAAGAAATCCGATCGACTAAGGAAAACTTTAAAGAGACATTCATATCACTCCAACGATATTAGTTAAGATCTCACCTAACTTTCTCTTTAATATATGTGTACAGACAGTGAGCTGAGAAAGTCAAACACTATACTATACTATTCATAGTCATAACATTAAGATGAAGAATGGGCTAGTTGTTGACAGAGATACTTCGCCAATGTTAGAATGCAGCACAATTAAAGAGATGCTCCCATATCCTGACGGACATTCCATGATGTTTGAGGAGTTGCATCATGTGATGTATTTTTCCTGTTGTTCTTGAAGGAGCCTGGCCGATGATTTGGCATCCAAATATAATGAGCATACTTCCGCAAGATCCGCCTATGAATTACACAACTCAAATCATACTCATTCAGTTGATGATAATAGCATATTAATTCATTCAAGAACCTATTTAACAAAAGATCATATAATTTACCTTGCGGATATTGTCTCTACCATTTATTTTGGCTACAATGCGCCGGGGATAAAAGCTAAACTGCGTGTACGTCAAACCAAGTATCACTTGTAAGTATCCAAGGAAAATGAAGTATCACGCCTTGGCCTATTCTATTGGAGTGAAGATCAACATTCAGATCTTTTTTTTTTTTTTTTTTTTTTTTTTTTAGTAAAACAGCAATCTAATAGCGTACCGTAAAGATGTCCTGTGTCCAATTTCTCCAAGGTAGGCTAAACTTTCCTCATCCACACCTAGATCCTCTACTTGAGCACGGATAGCTAAAATGTCAAATGTAAGGAGCATATACGTTGCTTGGTCAACGGTTGGTGTAACTCTAGATTCTACCGGACTTTCAAATACTACGGGTTTGTTCTTGAAAAAAAGAAAGAAGCGAGAAATGGCCCATTTAAATGCAAAGCGGCTGTATCATTTCAGCGGGACCATAGGTTTGTGTCCGAATTATCACCGGTCGATCCAAAAGATCAACGGGCATGCCATGAGGACTAGTCATATCCGTGCCTCTGCATAACAAGGCAGTTCAACATGTCAAGGTTGATAGGTCAATTCAGGAAGGATAATGAAAATGCAACTAATTAACACCACTACTCTTAATCTGATCAGACATATACTGTTAATCTACTGGGTTTCTTGTTTTTCCCCAAAACCCCTCTCCTCAAAATCTCCAAGCCCCAACTCTTATCCTTCGTTCCCTCCACACTCAAATCCATTTCTCTCCTTGCCGCCTCCTCTCTGGCCTTCGCTCAGCCGTCTCTCGCTGTAGAAATTGAGAAGGCCGATCTCTTCGACTTCAATCTGTTAATCTATTGGGTTTCTTGTTTTTCCCCCAAACCCCTCTCCTCAAAATCTCCAAGATCCTTCGTTCCCTCCACCCTCAAATCCATTTCCCTCCCTGCTGCCTCCTCTCTGGCCTTTGCTCTGCCGTCTGTTGCTATAGAAATCGAGAAGGCCGATCTCTTCGACTTCAATCTGACCCTCCCTATCATCATAGCTGAGTTCCTTCTCCTCATGGTGGCCCTCCACAAGCTATACTTCACGCCTCTCGGCTCCTTCATGAACCAAAGGGACGCCACCATCTGTGAGAAGCTGAGCAACATTAAGGACACCTCCGAGGAGGTGAAGCAGCTGGAGGAACAGGCCGCCAGGGCTGAGATCTCTGCCGCTCTTAATTAGATGAAGAAGGTGTAGGATTCTTATCATAAACGCGGAAGCGTATCGTACCACGCAATATAGGAAAAGTTAAAACCTTCATCGTTTTGATTACGGAAAGATGCGCGATCGGCGGCAATCGAAAGCCTCTCTACGAACGGTCCTCATCCGCTTTATGATCGATCTTCCGGACTATCTCTCGAGGGGAATAGGATGGTTGTGTGGGCAACCGTTCAGATGATGAACGTCTGCCTCTAAGTTTGTTTCTGATAAGAGCCTCCTTATGCGTGCGTCTCTTTTCCAAGCAAGTGAAAGTAGGTTTATATGCCACTACACCCAAGACCTAACCCTAAACCACATGGGCCATAGAGTTCTTGGGCTATAGTCTCAATTAAGCCTTATTGGGCTTAAGTGACTAAAGAGCACATTAACCCAACAATCTCCCACTTGCTCTTTAAGATACAAACTTGAGTTCGTAAACCCAAGACCATGTAGCTCATAAGCCATCATCATCTGATAATATACCCCATCCCTTGTCTCGAGCTAGCACGGGGATCTACCATTTGTCATTCATCAAGGCTCATGATAATCTACGAGAAGATTATCTAGTTCGGTGCTACTCCACTAAAAGCCCGAACGTGATCTCCAAGAATCGACACTTATAACGAGGAATATGCATTACCCCTTTATAGAATGTCTATAACTTGATTGACTAGTTTTTACGTAACCCAATCAATTATTTATTCTCTTGACTTTAATAGTTTCTCTAATGGATTACATGCCTTTGGCCGAGTGTCTTCAATATCCCGTAGAAACATATCAAGGGGACATTTCCTATAAATTCCATGTTGTTTATCTCATAAACACCGATAACCAAACAGTCTCAATCCCAAAATATCGAGTTGTTGGCCGTTATATAGATCAAACCTCACCCGTTGGTAAATCAAAGAATGAAAACTATTCGACTACCTATTTAAAATAAACTCGGGATTAAGAGCAACTACATGACTATGGTTATCTGGAGATTTGATTCCTTTATGTGAAAGAACAACCTTAATCAAATCTCTCCTTGATCCATTCAATGTAAGTATTAACTCACACCAATATTTTATAATGATTCGGACAAAATCATTTCATAAAATATTGCAGCCTAAATAAAGTGCCCAACTTAATTTAATAGTTGTAAACCAATTCATCAATTGTGAGAACCTATGACCATGTCCTCTATGAACGTACTCATATGATCATATACTCCACAATTGATCCGGACCTTAGAGTTTGTAAATAGTGTTGAAATAAATGAAAAACACCTCATTTATTAACATTCGAGAAAAATGCAATGTCATAATGTCTTGCTCAAAAGGCACAAAATAACAAAGTGAAATAACAACTACCTAAAGCTATAGCAAATCTGGAATCCTCCTAAGACCATAGATGAAACATGTCTCTCGAACACACGTTCAGGCAAACTCTTAGTAAAAGGTTTAGCAAGGTTCTCGTCTGATGCTATCTTTGCTACCAATGTATCTCCTCTTTAATTATTTCTCAGATCAAGTGGTACTTCCTCTCTATGTGTTTTTGTCTCTTGTGACACCTTGGTTCCTTGGACGTACTACCGCCCCTTTGTTGTCACGGTAAAGTGTGATAGGACAATTAACACCTGGTATCACACGAAGGTCCATTAGGAACTTCTTTAACCATGCGAGCTTCCTTTGCGGTCTCGTGACTACATACTCGGCCTACGTGGCGAGTCGCCACACATGATTGTTTTACACTTCTCCAACAAATGGCACCGCCATTAAGGGTGTACACATATCCGAGGTGGACTTTCTTGAGTCAATATCTCCTTGGAAATCTGAGTCCGTATAACCAATGGTTTCAAGACTCCCACTGAGTAGACCAACATATAATCTCTCGTTCTCTGTAGGTACTTGAGTATATGTTTAACCGCTACCAGTGTTTCTCTCCGGGTCCGATTGGTACCGGCTTACTACTCCCACTACATAGCAGATATCTGGTCTGGTACTTAGCATAGCATACATGAGACTACCTACTGCGGAAGCATAAGGTATCCTACTCATGTGTTCTCTCTGCTTAGGAGTTTTAGGAGATTTCTTTTTAGAGAGATGAATTCCATGCCTGAAGGGTATAATTCCCCTCTTGGAATTCTCCATGCTAAACCTGGCAAGTATTTTGTCAATGTATTTAGCCTGGGACAATGCCAAAACCCTATTCTTCCGGTCTTGCAAGAGTTTAATACCAAGAATATAATTGGCTTCCCCCAGGTCCTTCATATCAAAATGCTTGCTCAGCCAGGTTTTTATGCCTAACAATACTTCTATATCATTTCCGATAAGGAGTATATCATCCACATAAAGTACCAGAAAAGATACCGCATTACCTTGGATCCTTTTATACACACACGGCTCATCAGGACTTTTCTCAAAGCCATAAAATTCAATGGCTTGATCAAATATGATGTGCCATGATCTGGACGCTTGCTTAAGTCCATAAATGGACCTTTGCAACTTGCATACCATTTCTTCTTGCCCTTTGGCTATAAACCCTCTCGGTTCTTTTGCATATAGATTTCCTCTTCCAAATTTTCATTTAGAAAAGCGATTTTGACATCCATTTGCCAAATCTCATAATCAAGATTTCTTCACTTGACTTGACTAAGAGAATCTGGATGGACTTGAGCATGGCAAGCCGTGAAAAAGTTTCATCATAATCCACACCTTCTTTTTGGGAGTACCCTTTCGCCACCAATCTAGCTTTGAAGGTTTCAACCTTCCCGTCCGATCCTCTCTTTCTTTTATAAATCCACTTACACCCAATGGGTCTTACCCCTTTAGGTGCATCTACAAGAGACCAAACTAAGTTGGTATACATAGAATCCATTTCACGATTCATAGCCTCAAGCCATTCCTGAGCATCAACATCTTCTAGTGCTTCGTCATAACTTGTGGGATCACCATCTTCTGCAATGATGTCATCCTTATTTGACTCACCCAACAAGAGATATCTTGCAGGTTTACGAATCAATCTCCCACTACGACTTTGTCGCATTTGATGTTGTGCATCTATAGGGGGTCCACATTTTGTGGGTTAACTATTTCTAGATAAGGACCCTCATTAAGTGGATTAACCAATTCATGATTTTGTTCTTCATTAAGCTCATCATCATGTTGAACTTCATCATTATGCTGAACTTCGGAGTTTCATCTCCGGTTCTGTGTATGTTCGGTACATTTTCCCCTCTTTGAACAACCACGGGAACAAAAGCTAGAACCCTCGAGGTTGTGGTGAAACATGATCGAGACTAGCTCATCAAGAATAACCTTACTTCTTAGCTTATAATTTGTCATATAGTCCTCCTCTAAAAAAGTCGCGTGAGTGCTCACTATGACCTTCTTTTCTTTTGGACTATAAAACAACCAACCTCTGGTTCCTTTAGGATAGCCTATAAATATGCATACTTGAGACGCGAGTCCATCTTATATGGTTTTGTTGCAAGACATGTGCTGGAGCACCCCAAATCCGAATATGGTTCATTGTGGGCTTACACCATTTCCACAATTCTATTGGTGTCTTTGAAACCGACTTGGACGGAGCTAAGTTAAATAGATACATAGCTGTTTCTAAGGCATATCCCCAAAATGAATCAGAAAGAGATGAATAACTGAGTATAGATCTTGTCATTTCTAAAAGGGTTCTATTTCTCCTTTCAGCAATTCCATTCTGCTGGGGTGTCCTTGGAGAAGATAATTCGAAACTATCCCCTCTTTGGTCGGGTAAGACCTGAACTCTCAGATAGGTATTCACCCCCTCGATCAGATCGAAGAGTCTTAATTTGAACACCAAGATGTTTTTCTATCTCAGCCTTGAACTCTTGGAATTTTCCAAAAGCTTCAGACTTGTGACGCATCAAGTACACATGTCCAAATCTAGAGTAATCATCGGTAAATGTGATGAAATACTGATACCCGCCTACGGCTTGGACATTTATCGGTCCACATACATCGGTATGTACCAATTCAGTGAAGTGCGGCACGTTTTCCCTTGGCCATGAAAGATCTCTTGGTCATTTTATCCTCTAAACGGGATTCACATGCGGTATCGGTTCAAAGTTCGGGATTTTAAAATCCACTTTTGACCAAACCTTGTATCATGTTAGAGTTAATATGACCCAATCTCAAATGCCAAAGATAAGTTTCATTGGAAACTTTTCTTTTCTTTGATGAATTAATATGCTCAACATCTTTTAATTCAATATGATTAACTTCACGAGGAACAGGACTAAGGAAATAAAGACCATTATACTTTACACGGAACACATAAAAGAAGATGAACTTCTTATTGAAACGAGGAATTAAACTGAAGCTGTCAAACCATGTTTATCCAAACAACTAACGAAATTAAATTCTTCTTAAAATCTGGAATAAATAAACAGTCTTCTAAAACCAAAGTTCTGTAATTATGAAAAGATAAAATAACTTGTCCCACTACTAGTGCAGACACAAGCTCCCCAGTTCCAAGCTTCAAATCTCTTTGTCCTTTACTTACAGGCAAGCTATGTTTGAACCACTGCAAAGAGTAACAAATATGGTTAGTGGCTCCTGAATCAATGATCCATTTATCATCGTGATTCTCCACTGAACAAGCCTCAATCACATTTAAATTACCTATAGCGTTTTGCTTAGCGGAGCTGCTAGGCGTAGCAAACATGCAATCAAGAGTCTGGAGCAATGTTGCTCCACTCTCAATCATGCTCACTTGCTCCTGAAGGTGATTGGCGAGACTGGCCAAAATGTAGCAGCGAACTGACACATTCGCCTTCTCCCATCTTTCCTTCTCCTGCTGAAATTGAGTCTGAATTGCATCAGACGCATCTGCAGCGGGTAGTGCTGGCATAGGGGTAGTGAGAACAAAGTTGAGCTTTTCATATTTAAGAACAATATCCAAATTAGTTCTCCATTGTTTGTAGTTTGTGCCATCCATAGGTTTTTGGCTCAAGATTGTAGCTAAAGGATTGAATGAAGACATTTTTCTGAAAATAAAGAAAACGAAAAAACACACTAATTACAAAGCGATAATTAACAACAAACAGAGATATTTCGCTAGTAGATTCTAATAAGCGCTATTCGTTTATTGTTTAACAATCCATTAGTTATCTTTACAAGGCTTACGATGGGCAAGATTCTTGTAAAACTAATATTGTTAATTTGGGCCTTCGAGTTCTATTGCCGAGCCTCGATGGGAGGGTTAACAATTTTACCAAAGTTGAATGTATTTAACCATTGTTTACTTTCAAAATTATCCTTAGTGTCTAAGTGTTACCGACGATGGGCCGTGCAAAACTTTACTAAAATTTTGAAAATATTAGGGTTTAATCTAGTGAAATCCGATTATCCTTATCGGATGGGGCTTTAATGATAACTATTTCACTAATAAACTCACAATTGGGGCCCGTAGGTTTTAAAATTAAATGCTTAATTTAAAACCTTCACCCATTCAATATTTTAAATTTAGAATTTTCAATTTTCAAGAATTTGTTCAATTTAGAGTAAATTATTAGGTATCTAAAATCTAGTCATGATTGGTAGAGTGTGCGTCACATGACCATTTTAAATAACCCACAAATTACTCTAAAAGGTACAATTCTCTTAGGAAATTTCCTGGATTATTTGTCTAGATCTTAATTCCACAATTATTATTCTAGATTTTAATTTAAAATCATAATAATTGATAATTAATGTCTAAATTTTAATTCCACAATTAATTAATCCAATTATTATTCTAGATTTCAAAATCATAATAAATGATAATTAATGTCTAGATTTTAATTCTACAATTAATTAATCCAATTATTATTCTAGATTTCAAAATCATAATAAATGATAATTAATGTAGAGATTCTAATTCCACAATTAATTAATCCAATTATTATTCTAGATTTCAAAATCATAATAAATGATAATTAATTGTCTAGATTTTAATTCCACAATTAATTAATCTAATTATTATTCTAGATTTCAAAATCATAATAAATGATAATTAATGTAGAGATTTTAATTCCACAATTAATTAATCCAATTATTATTTTAGATTTCAAAATCATAATAAATTATAATTAATGTAGTGAACAATCTAAATAATATCGCATAATAACTATCATACTAGTCGATTGAAAACATAATAGTTATTATGCTATTATGACATGTGATTATGCAACAATATGGCATCTTCCTATTCTATATGGCATGTTATTACAAACATCATGTTAATCGTAAATATAATTCATACAATTCAATATAAAAGCATTAAATAATTAAACAAATAACTTTAATCCATGGCTTTCCTATAAAATTTTAAAAATAAAATTTACAACTTTGGAATTTCTCTTTCGTCCCGCCCATAGCATCTGTCTCAAGCCCCTTTAGGGTATCTATGGGCCCAAAAGCCCAAAAACTCAATCCTTGGCTAGAAACCCTAGGACACAAAAGAGGAACCCTAGCCACCACTTCTGCCACGCCATCGGTGAAGTCATCTTCTTCAGTTTCTTGATCTCCAACTTTTACGAAATTCGAAAAAATACATAGAAATTCCAAAAAAAAAAAACAACAAGGAGGAAACCTAATCATATGGGATTAGCCTCCTTGTAACAAATCAAGAAAAACACAAGAGAATCTAACCATGGATTAAAGCGATTAACCGATTAAAATTAAAACTAATACCAAATATGAATTATAAACGAATAACTACCATGAAATAAATAACAAATATAGAAAAAGATGCTATATTTTCAAAAATAATTTTCGAAAAGAATCACATGAAATATAAATTAATATCAAAACTCGGTTCTTTTCCTCATCGTTATTGGCTCTGATGCCAATTGTAGGATTCTTATCATAAACGCGGAAGCGTATCGTACCACGCGATATAGGAAAAGTTAAAACCTTCATCGTTTTGATTACACGGAAAGATGCAAGGATCGAAGCAACGATCGAAAGCCTCTCTACGAACGGTCCTCGTCCGCTTTATGATCGATCTTCCGGACTATCTCTTGAGGGAATAGGATGGTTGTGTGGGCAACCGTTCGGATGATGAACGTACGCCTCTAATTTGTTTACGATGAGAGCCTCCTTATGCGTGCGTCTCTTTTCCAAGCGGGTGAAAGTAGGTTTATATGCTACTACACCCAAGACCTAACCCTAAACCACATGGGCCATAGAGTTCTTGGGCTATAGTCTCAATTAAGCCTTCTTGGGCTTAAGTGACTAAAGAGCACATTAACCCAATGAAGGAAACTCGGGCCGAGGTGGAGCAGAGGATCACATAGAAGAAATTTGTGTGTTTGGTCTTGATGTCATCTTCCATGTCGGTAATCTTGGTCAAACAAACGGTCAATGTTTTGCATTTAATAGTGAGTGTGACTTTTGCACCTATTTTATAACCACATGTGCATTTTTGTACAAAAAAAAAAGCACTTGTTGTTAAGCACTCATGAGGATAAAACACATGTGTATTTTTGCACCTCTAACCTATATAGTTTCAACACTTCAAAATTTTAAAGGCTTAAATTCCAATTTTAGCCGAAAGATTCTGCGCAAGAGCTGTAGATATTGTAGAAGTGTTTGGTGGATCCATATTACAACAAAAGCGTTATAGAAGGAGTAAAATCGCTCTAATAGTTAGAAAACTAAAATAAAAGGAGCAAAATCGCTTTAACGGTTAAAAAACTAACGTTGATTATTAAAAAAAATTAGGTTGACTATCAATTATTTTTAGCTAATTTCACTAGAAAAAGTAAAGTGCTTGAATTGGTTCAAACAGACCAAACTTGTTGTAAACCAAGGTTTCTTGGAACCTACTATCTATGGACGCAGTGGCGGATCTTTGAAGGGGCCAGGGGGGCCACGCCCCCCCAAGAAAAAAAAAATAATTATGCAAATTAAATGTGAGAATGTGAAATCTTTTAAATTAAGCAATAGAATATGAGAATTGTTCGACCAATTAATTAAATTTAATAGACAATGAACAATTAAATGTGATTGATTGATTATTTCAATTATGTCAAAGATGACTCATTTGGTAACGCGTCTATTATTCTCCCAATCTCCCTTCCCGGACAACTCATTTGTGATTTTTCGGCTCTTGCTTGCTACGGGTAAATTCTCCATCTTATTTCTTTGCTCGATTCAACTCCATATTTACTCTTGTTTGGTCTCGATTCCATGATTTTTTTTCTATTTAAATTTAGTATGATAATAGTTAATTATATTGTTTAAATTGTTTATAGGTTATTTGGAAAGTGATAAAATCTAAGAATAGCTCGGTGATGAAGAATAAAACAATTGATTCATTTTTCAAGAGGAAAGCTAATGATCACGTAGAGGAAGGTAACATAGCTTCTACATCTTTACCGGTTGAAAAGACTTGCCATGATGCTCTAAGGTTTGAATGTGAGGAACAACCTTCTAAAATTCCTAAGGTTACTTCCAATGAATTTGATATTAGTTCCTTAGAGTGTGATCCGAGTAAACATCTATACTAGAGAAAGGTATGTTATCTTATACATTAGAATTGTTAAAATATTTTTATTATAACTCTAAATATTTTAAACATGTTATAAAATCATAAAAAAATTTAATTAGTTAATGAGTATATATTTGGCCCCCCCAAATATTTATCCCAAGATCCGCCACTGTATGGATGTTCAATTTTACAAATTTTCTTATAACAATAAGAAATCCGATCGAATAAGGAGAACTATAAAGAGACACTCATATCACTCCAACGATATTAGTTAAGATCTCACCTAACTTTCTCTTTAATATATGTGTACAGACAATGAGCTGAGAAAGTGAAACACTATACTATACTATTCATAGTCATAACATTAAGATGAAGAATGGGCTAGTTGTTGACAGAGATATGACTCTTGTGACCAAATAAGAATCATAATATATAGTTTCAAACTGCCAAACTTGTTATAAACCAAAGTTTCTTGGAATCTAGTGTCTATGGACGTTCAATTTTACAAACTTTCTTATAACAATAAAAAATCCGATCGACTAAGGAGAATTATAAAGGGACCTCATATCACTCCAACGATATTAGTTAAGATCTCACCTAACTTTCTCTTTAATATATGTGTACAGACAGTGAGCTGAGAAAGTGAAACACTATACTGTACTATTCATAGTCATAACATTAAGATGAAGAATGGGTTAGTTGTTGACAGAGATATGACTCTTGTGACCAAATAAGAATCATAATACTCCCTCCGATCCTAATTATAAGACCTAGTTAATTTTTTTGGAGAAATTAAGGATGTTAATTAAATTACTTTAGAGTATTTTTGATTTTTGATTTTTTTTTTTCTTCAAACTAAATAGTTTGACTAATAAACTAATGTATAATCTAAGGATATATAACAAATAAAATAATTAAGTAACTTATTTAGCTTCTTTAATCTTTCCAAAAAAAGTCAACTAGATCTTATAATTAGGACCGGAGGTAGTATATAGTTTCAACGATGCGCTTCAAAATTTTAAAGGCTTAAGCTATAATTTTACCCAAAAGTTTTTGTGTAAGATTTCTAGAGGCTTTTGTTGGATCAAATTTTTTTTCCCCGAAAGTGTTAAAAAAGGAACAAAATCACCGTGAGTATTAAGGAATTAAAGTTGATCATTAACATTTTAATGTCTAGGGGTGACAGTGTTTTTTTTTCTTTTAAACTCGTGAGGAAATATTAATTCAATAAAAACTTTCAAATACTGGCCGACAACGCCTATATGAAAACTTTCAGAGTAAAAATGGACTTTAAACAAATTTTAAAATGGTAATTAGTACATTGGTCTGTCATTGGTAATTAAAAAGGGTTAATTGATAAAAAGTACTCTAGTTAGAATACAATTTAATTTAGGCATCGAATGTTTCAATATTACCTTAGGAGTTTTCAATTCAGGTTTTTAGGATTTTTTATTTTTATTACAAAAGAATAAAGAATTGATTTGTCATTACTTTTTAATGAATTTCATTGGGAAAAATCCCTTTATGGTTCGAGGGACTAAAAAATGTTAAAAATGTCTCGACGAAATTCGAATATCAAAAGGATCCCAAAGCGTTGTTAACACCCTTTGGTGAAGTATGCCCCTGCGAAGGTGTTGTTAACGAGATCTTTTATATATCAGAGTTTTTTCTGAGACTTTTTTGACATTTTCTTCGTCCTTAAAGAGATTTTCTCAAAAATTAAAGGGTCCAATTGGACAAACTTGGCGAAACGAAATTTTCTTGGAGACATTCAATTTTACAAGCTTTCTTATAACAAGAAATTTGGTCCATTGAGACAGATGTGTTGATTATTAATTTTTGCTCCGGAAACGTAAAGCGCATTTATGATGTGGTAAGCTTTAAGGAATATGGATTCGGTGATTCACAATCGTAACTAACATACAAATCCTCCTGAAAAAAAAATTAATACTAGCAAGGTTATCTTCACAGAAATTTGCTTCTCTATAAACATGATTAAACAACAGATATGAAAAACCCGTCATTATATTACTCCTTGTTCCTTAGTTCAAATAACTCATTTGATTCACCAATTGTTCAAATTGTACAAAATCCCCAACTTCTTACTTAGAGTTTCACCCAATAAACACATGAAATTTGACCATTTAATATATCTAAACCAATTAATATTCAATTCTACCTTAGGATGTTAGCTAGTCTCCTTATAGCATAATTGACATGAAAGCCTTTTTTTTTTTTTTTATAAGTAGAACGTTGTGAATTCAATCATGCACGATTAATGTAATATCACATATTGTTAGTGCATCTGTACATTCTATAATTAAATGAATTTAACAAGAAATTAAATTAAAGTTGCAAAGAATTTCAATTTTCAAGTAACTATCATAGTTGCATCGTAGGCCTTAAACATGAGATCATTAGTTAAGTCGAAATGATGCACCAACAATTAATCCAAATGCTTGGTGGTTTATGTACTTTTATATTTTTACATCTACATGGGATAGGACTGAAATGCTATATGCAGCATTTTTGTTGTAGGCTTTCTAAAACGTCGCAAAATATAAGAAACAAGACTAGGTGTGCTTCTTTTCTTGTTTCTTATATTTTGCGACGTTTTAGAAAGCCTGGCAACAAAAAATCTTTGCATATAGCATTCCAGGTCCTATCCCATGTGGATGTAAAAGTATTTTAATTTGACCTACCTAATTTTATTTCTTCCCACAAGAATTGTGTCCCTGGCCTTATGACATTCACCCAAAAAAAAAAACTACTAAAGGTTGCTGAGTTATTTATGTAATAATATAACCTTTATCTCTTTAGTTATTAATTTTAATAGAGGACAATATTCTTAATTATCATTATCATTAAATGTAATTGAAGATTATTACTATTTAAGTCTTTTTTAATTTTAAATCCAGTTTAGTTAAAATCACTCTAAGATATTAAGAAATTAACATAATTACTAAACATTTTAATAATAACTGAGTTACTTGCTTTAACTTTTATTACAAGGAACCAATTCAAAGAAATTTTTGGTACTCATTATAAAGCACTAGCCTTCTAATTAATTACTTTTTTTTCTCATTTTACTCTTATTATTAAGGTGCTGAATTGGTTCAAACTGTCAACTTGTTATAAACGAAAGTTTCTTGGAGCCTACCGTCGTGGACGTTCAATTTTACAAACTTTCTTGTAAAAACAAGAAATCCTATCGATTAAGGAGAACTTTAAAGAGACATTCATATCACTCCAACGATATTAGTTAAGATCTCACCTAACTTTCTCTTTAATATATGTGTACAGACTGTGAGCTGAGAAAGTGAAACACTATACTATACTATTCATAGTCATAACATTAAGATGAAGAACAGGCTAGTTCTTGACAGAGATATGACCCTTGTGACGAAATAAGAATCATAATATATAGTTTCAACAAGTACACTTCAAAATTTTAAAGGCTTAAGCTATAATTTTACCCAAAAGTTTTTGTGTAAGATTTCTAGAAGTTTTTGTTGGATCAATTTTTTTTTCCTGAAAGTGTTAAAAAAGGAACAAAATCACCCTGATTATTAAGGAACTAAAGTTGATCATTAACATTTTAATGTCTAGGGGTGACAATGTTTATTTTTTAAAACTTATGAGGAAATATTAAGGGAAATACACTTCTCATATTGTAGGAGAAATGTATCCTCATGTCATAATTACTTTGATTTCCATTTTTGAGTTTCTTATTTTTTATTTTTCAAAAAGATGTGGGTCCCATCATTTTATGTGTGTAGTGCAACATGATAAATGTAAACCCCAATATTAATACAATAAAAACTTTCAAATACCAACAACGCCTATGTGAAAACTTTCAAAATAAAAATGGAATTTAAACAAATTTTAAAATGTTAATTAGTACATTGGTCTTTCATTGGTAATTAAAAAGGGTTGATTGATAAAAAGTACTCTAGTTAGAATACAATTTAATTTAGGCTTCAAATGTTTCAATATTACCTTCTAGAGTTTTCAATTCAGGTTTTTAGGTTTTCTTATTTGTATTACAAAAGAATGAAGAATTGATTTGTCAATTACTTTTTAATTAATTTCATTGGGAAAAATCCCTTTATGGGCTAGTTGTTGACAGAGATATGACTCTTCGTAGTCATAACATCAAGATGAAGAATGGGCTAGGCCTAGTTGTTGATAGAGATATGACTCTTGTGACGAAATAAGAATCATAATATATAGTTTCAACAGTACACTTCAAATTTTAAAGGCTTACGCTATAATTTTACCTAAAAGTTTTTGTGTAAGATCGGTAGGTATTCTAGAGGTTTTTGTTGGATCAATAATTTTTCTGAAAGTGTTAAAAAAGGAACAAAATCACCCTAATTATTAAAAAAACTCACATTAATTGTTAAAGAATTAAAGTTGATCATTAACATTTTAATGTCTAGGGGTGACAGTGCTTATTTCTTAAAACTTTTAAATACCGACAACGTCTATATGAAAACTTTCAGAGTAAAAGTGGACTTTAAACAAATTTAAAATTTAGTGAGTTTTCATTGGTAAGTAAAAAGGGTTTATTGATAAAAAAGTACTCTAGTTAGAATATAATATAATTTAGGCTTCTAATGTTTCAATATTACCTTCTTGGAGTTTTCAATTCAGGTTTTCAGGATTTCTTATTTGTATTACAAAAGAATGAAAAATTGATTTGTCAATTATTTTTTAATTAATTTCATTGGAAAAATCCCTTTAAGGTCTCGGGGACTAAAAAAATGTCAAAAATGTCTCGAGAAAATTCGGATGTCAAAAGGGTCCCAAAGCATTGTTAACACCCACAGATGGAGTAGGTATAGGAGTTGCTAATGAGATCTTTTATATATCAGAGTTTTCTCTAAGACTTTTTTGATATTTTCCTAGTCTCTTAGAACCTTAAAGAGATTTTTTCAAAAATTAAAGTGTCGAATTGGGGCAAATTGACAAAATTGGCAGAAACCAAAGTTTCTTGGAGACATTCAATTTTACAAGCTTTCTTATAACAAGAAATCAGGTCCATTGAGACATATGTGACTTCACGAAATTTATTATTAATTTTTGCTCCAGGGAATTACAGAAAATGCATTTAAGGAATATGGATTCGGTGATTCACAAGCTGCATCATCCAGATTTAATATTATTTTAGTTTTCTATTTTTAATTAATGTTTATTTTAACACTCGCAACAAATGGAGCTATTATTAATTTGTGCTAGAAGGAGATGAATAGGAGTTTGAGGATGACTTATTTGCCATCACAGAAATTAGCACATCCAAATCGTTTGATAAAATTTATGGACGTTGAAGAACAGACAAAAGAGGACAATCATAACTAACATACAGATCCTCCTGCGAAAAACTAATACTAGCAAGGTTATCTGCACAGAAATTTGCTTCTCTATAGACATTATTAAACAACAGATATGAAAAACCCTTCATTACCTCATTAATCTCCATCAGTCAACTTGAATTAGCTTCCCCCTCAGCCTGCAATGACTTGAGCATATGTATTACAGTAGCTGAGTCACTCTCCAATTATATTATCATCGTTTATACTTTAAACTAATTTTTCTCCCCAAATCCTTTGAAAAATATGTTGCGATATTAACAGATCTCACTATAAGTCACACACACGCACACACACATATATATAAAAAAAATCAGCATCACCCATCACTTTTAATGCACAGATTATAGAATCTGAACTGATGAAGAGCTTTGAAGAAATGTACGGAATAAGCTACAAAGGCTACCTAATGAACAAGCTGGTGGCTGGGTGTGTTTGCGAATCAGATCTTGGGATGGACCCTCTCATAGCAAATGAAATTGCAGCGAAAGTGGATGTCATTGTAAATTCAGCAGCCAGTACCAAGTTTGATGAAACGTACTTATAGAATCTGATATCGTTTGAAAGAAGGGAAAATTCTATTTAAAAAAAAAAACGGTTAAATTGCCCAAATGCAAATTTAGATCACCGAACTCAACAAATCATATATCAAGTTATATGTTATGATTAAATATTTAAAATTTGGGTTGAATTACCTTCATATCTTTTAGTTATTAGAAGAGCAAAATTAAAAACGGAACAAGTTTTATAATTATACCTTATACAAAGCATAGTTCATACCTAGCACAAAAATACCGTTTTTCCGTCTTTTTAAACGGCCTCCCAAGAATTTCTTCCATATATTTATACTTTTTTCAGTTCATTTGAGATTTCATTTTCACAAAGAATTTCAATTTTCAAGTAACTATCATAGTTGCATACCGTAGACTCAAACATGAGATCATTAATTAAGTTGAAATTACGCACCAACAATTAATCCAAATGCTTGGTGGTGTATGTACTTTTATACTTTTATATCCACATGGGATAGGACTTAGAATGCTATAATCAGCATTTTTGTTGCAGGCTTTCTAAAATGTCTACAAAATATAAAAAACAAGAAAAGAAGACTAAGCGTTAGGCAGGGCACGCCTAATGACCTAAGTATGGCATCCAAGAAATTTTTTTTTGAATTTTTTCCTAATTATTTGAATTTTTTTCTTAATTATTTGAATTTTTCCCAATTTTTCCAATTGTTTCCAAATGTTTGAATTTTTATTCCACGTCGATGTCGATGTCAAGTCAAGTCGCCACGTCAACGTTCCATCCAAGTTAACGGTCAACTAACGGCCGTGATGCTGTGCACTCCCAAAACGTAACCACATGTGTATTTTTGGTCTAAAAAAAAGCTCGTGGTGCTGGGCGCTCCTAAGGAAAAAGCATATGTGTAAAATTGCTACTTATCCCCTATATATATATAACCTTTTCACCTTCCCCCATATTTTATATATGGCTACGGTCTGGACAGATCCAAGCCCTCGGAGGAAAATACAACTAAGAATAGCTATCAGATGCGAATGCTCCCTAAGAATAGCACCTTTTGCTTTTTTACTTTTACCATTCCTTTTTTTTCTTTTTGGTCAAAACTTTGCCCATTCCTTTTTTTCTTTTTGGTCAAAACTTTGCCCATTCCTTTTTTTTTTCTTTTTGGTCAAAACTTTGCCCATTCCTTTATTCAAATCCAACTAGAAGCTAAATATTTATATGCACCAAAAGTGGCTTTTCTTTTTTGTCAACAAAAGTAGCTTTTCCACCTCATATATATTTTATGGGTTTGAGTCCTCTCATTTTTCTTTTCCTCATTTACACATTCAATATTTTATAAAATCATTATTTAAAATATAAATAAATAAACTTAAACTGTTAAAATCTTAACTCATCAGTTCATAACTGTTATATCGACAAATTTTTTTAAAATAATTTATAAAATACTATTACAATTTTAGTTTTATAAGATATTGAATTTAAACTACCTATCTATTTTTAAATCTAAAGGTGAAGATGAGATTTTGAGAAGAAAATGAAAAAAAGAATTATGAGATTATCCTCTTTCCTATTTTATACAAAACAAAATCTCCATATAAAATTTATTTAATAAATATCTTGAATAATTTATATTTAAAAACTTCTCTCCTCTTAACACAAGCGACATGTAAAACAAATATAATTGGGAGGACTTTAACCTATACTCAGTATTTTGAATGGATTTAGTCTTTATTATTGGTTATGGGAAGATAACAAAAATATATTTACAACTATTTCCCCCTTTTATTACACAGTTTCTCCGTTGATTTAACTTTTTAAAACCATGGCGATTTTTTTTTTTTTTTTTTTTGGTTATAAAACCATGTGTGTAATTTTTGAACAAGGGAGCAAGGTTTCTCTAGCGTTGCCTTAATGGTAAATTTAATTATAACTGTAATTATAATTTTTCAAAAAAATTCAATATATATAACTCTTCAGATAATTTATGAATTAAGAATTTCTCCTCAAAGTTGCCCAATATTTTGAACTGAGAGAATACATTTTAAAAAAAAATTAAAAATTCCCGACTGTAAAATTAATTGGCGAATGATCCTTGAAATCCGGGAAAAAAAAATATTAAACCCTTAATAGTATCTTACTTCCTATGCTTGAAAATTAAACTTTTGACAAAATTTCCATTTTTTTTTTTTTTTTTTATAGAGTGAGTAAACAAAAATACCGATAAACTTTTATAAAAAAATGTATCTAATACCATATACATTTTAGATATGTGAAAATACATATAAACATTTAAAATAAGAGTAAAAATATTATATCCACCTTCTTCTTGCACAAACATATATAATAGAATCGGGAAATTAGGTCGAAAGTCCGTCGAGCCGACCCTTTTAAACCCTAGCCCTTAAGGGTCAAGTTTGAAAGTTAGATGAGTTAAATGAAATTGGCCTTGCAGGCCGGGCCTTATTATTTTTTGGATACATAGATTCACATATGATGGTAATTTACTAATTTATATGTATTTTATATTTGTTATAGAGTTATTTATCAATTTAAGTACAAATACATAAATGCATAATAACTATACTATGTTTTTATGATTTGTTTTATTATTTATTGCAGATAAAGATTATGGATGTTTCATGATGCAGGAGAAGAAATTTATGATATTCTTACTAATGAAGCAAAGCCTACTACTTAAAGTGAAGCATAATCAAATGTCTTTGAAATTGATGATAGTGGGGAAGAAGATGGCAATGATAGTCATCGTACTAATATTGCTTAGTAATATGCTTCTTATGTTTTATGTGAGTTATTTATGGACAATAGTTTGTTTTTTATTACTTAATTAGTAAATGTGTTTATTTGTTGGAGGATTCATGTTATTTAGATATTAATGTTGACAACACTTATTTGATAAATTAGAACTTTGATTATTGTAACTGACTAATTATATTTCTTTGAAAAAAAAATAAGGGAAAAATAGTTAAAATTTGGAATAGTAACTTTCAAGCCCGATAGGGGTAATCGTGGCTCTGGTACTCTCGATCGGGCTTTGAAAAATAGATATTTTTTTTACCCTAAGGGCCCGTTTGGTTGAAAGAACTTAGAAAATGGAAAAGGAACTTAATATGTTCAAAAAAGAAAAGGAACTTAATACAATTCCCATGCAAAAAGATCGTTTGGTGCGCCAAGTGCCTGAAACCCAACTTCCTGGGCCCACACCAGGCCCACCACTCTTCCTCATATGTGGGAACTTGAGATCTCAAGTTCCTTAGTCACTATTTACATTTTTGGACAGATTTACCTCTAAGATTCAAACTTGGCGGGAAAGTTCAAACTTTGTGAAAAAAATTTGGGCCACAAATTCGAACTTAACAGGGACATCTTTTTAAAAAATATATTTTAGCAAAAAAAAAAAAAAAAGAATCTTTTTTATTTTGAATTAATTTCTTTTGAGGGTAAAATAGACATTTCTTAATTCTTTACCAACTACCACCCCTTCATTTTCTTCCTACCAAACAACTCAAGTCATCTTTTAAATCTTCATTTCCCTCCTCAAAGTTCTTTTCCCTCCCCTTAAATTCTTTGAACCAAACGGAACCTAAGTCTATAGAACCGGTCCTGATTTTCAACTATATAACGGTGTTATGCCAAAGGTGTTGGAATATTTCTAATATATATATGATACAAGGGCTAAACACACTCCTGATAAAAGCTCAAAGACGATTTTCTCCTTAAAGCTTTCTCATAATAGTCTCGAGTCTTGCAGCCACGTGTGCATCGAGGTGTTTTTTGAGCATTTGAATTTAATTTTTTTGGGTCAACTTTTGAACTTTTGATTTGACCCACCGATCATGGGCCGGTCAGGAATTGGATGCCATGCTTAGGTCACTAGAGGAGCCCTGCCTCACACCTAACCTTCTTTTGTTATTTCTTAAATATTGCAGACATTTTAGAAAATCCAATTGCAACAAACGTGGATATTAAAATATTTTAATTTTTCCTAACTAATTTTATTTCTTCCCACAAGAATTGTGTCCCAGGCCTTATTACATTTACACACAAAAAAACACTACCAGAGGTTACTAAGTTATTTATGTAATAACCACGATCTCTCTAATTATTAATTTTAATAGACGACCATATTCTTAAGTATCATTATCATTATTTTATCATAAAATGTAACTGAAGATTATCATTATTATTTAAGTCTTTTTACTTTTAAATCCAATTTAGTTCTAAGATATTAAGAAATGAACATAATTACTAAAATAATTGAGCCACTCACTTAAACTTTTATTGTAAGGCACCAATTCAAATTAATTTTTGGTACTTATTATAAAGCACAGCCTTATTAATTACTTTTTTCCCACTTTATCCTTATTATTAATTGATGCTAATGTTGAAAAATTAAATCATATCATTTGGAGAGGGAAGTGCAAAATTGAAAAATTTTATTTGATTTAAAATAATCTAATGAATTAACTATAATATCTTAGCTCTGAAGAATTGAATTAATAGTTATTGATCATTAATAAAGACTGGAGAAAGTAGCATTACCATGTTATGATCATTATCATCATCAAGCACATCATTGATATTGTTATATCTTAACTAAAGGTCCCGGGTTTGAAGTCACCCTTAATTTCTAACTCATTTTGTTGGAAAATCATATATTTAATATTTTAAAATCATATATTTAATATTTTAAAATTTACGTAATATTTTTATAAGATTTTCCCAAAATTAATTACTTCTCTTTCCAGTCCAAAAAACAATTAAAATTAAAATATTAAAATGAAAATAAACCCAGTTTGTTTCTCATAAATCACGGTCTCGGCGACGAATAACACAGTGGCACTCGCATATTTCTGGAGAGGCGCAACTGAACGCGCAGCCCGAATCTTTCGCACTTGTTACTTCTCTGACTTTTGCTCTGTACGTTTTTCATTTCTATTTTTCTTCGGCTTTGAATTCTAATTTCGTTCAAACCCCTTATTTTCCATTCCCTTAATCCTGGTATGTGATGCTTATTTTTGGCTCTGATTTCTTCTTTCATTCTCATTTATCAGTGTTCGATCACTTTTCTCTATTCTAGTTGCCTCCTTTTCTTTGGGGTTCGGTATTTGGTCTGATCTCATGCTTTTTGAAGTTTCGCTTCTCAAGAAATATGAAGTTTTTGTTGCATTCATGATCTGTTCTCTTTTTTTGTTGTTGTGGAGCTGAACTTCTTGTTGTATGCCTTTCTATGTTGCTTCCTTATGCTTTGTTAATGCTCAAAAATTTGTTGTAGGTTGTCGTGGTTATAGATGGCTTTCTTCAGAAGTGTTTATGCACTTTCTAAACTTCGCTCTCGCGTGGTGAGTATGAAGCGAAATATTCGTGAAATCCGATTCAGTGAAATTTATTTAATTTTTATGCGAAGTATGGATTTTTTCTTGTCTGGGTTCATTTGCTGTATTGTTTGCGTATGAGACTAATCTGTTGATAAAACTTGTAATTTCAGGGCCAACAATCTAGTATCGCCAATTCTATTAGATTGCTTCAAACTCAGAGCTCCAGTAATGTAATCTCTCTCTCTCACAGAGTTATTAGGAACATCATGTATATTCTAGGAACGATATTTTGAAATTGTTTGGAATTGGCTATAGACTAGTTAGATACTATTTTTTGACTTTCTTGATACTTTCATGTACAGTAATTATGAGATTCTCTGATTCTTATCCGTTGACGTTGAGCCTTTGAGCTATAACTATTTGTTACTGACATTGTTGCCTTACCTAATGAGTGTTGTTATTTCAACATTCCTGATGAAAGAATTAAGAATTTTTCTTAGTTTAGCATACATTTCTGGATGAATTTATTCTCTGGATTACTGTCTGCATCCACTTCTGCTCATACCAGTTATTTTCTATCATGTAGGATCTGTATTCTGAGTTGAAGGAGCTAATTCCCGAGCAACAGGTTTGTGGCATTTCATATCTTTGATTTTGTCGACAGGTTGATGCATAACTAATGCTTGTTTCTTCTTTCCTTTCTGTTACTTTTAGACCTGATATTTTGTGTACCTTTTAAGTGTGACCTATCTTTCCGACTTATGATGCTTATGCATATGAAGCAGGGGACTTGTATATTTTGTTCGGTTGAGTTATTTAACTGAAAGCTTGTATTAGGTGCTGGCACATTATATTATTGCTTGTGCTCTTATGAACATGTTGCTTTTCTGCAATGTGCTTTCTATCCTAAGTTGGTTGGTAAACATTGTACCTTGTTTGTAATCCCCTCTAATGATTGATTGTTGATCGAGAAGAGTATGATTTGCATATGTGCTTTGACTCTTCATGCTTATTTTTGTAAACTTTAATCAATGTTTTGACTTTCAAACTTATTTTTGTAAACTTTAATCGACGTTTTGACTTTCAATATTTATTTACATTTATATTCCGGTTTCAGGAACGTGTTAAGAAGCTGAAAAAGGATTATGGACATGTTGAATTGGGCAAGAGCACTGTTGATATGGTAAAAATTGATTTTTTGTCATAGATATAAAGTTCCAAATTGACAGCAGTATTTTATTATTAGTTATTACACCTTCCTTGTCCGTGTTTGTGAATCAGTAGATTGTTTGTAGTAAAAGATCTAATCTGTTTGGGCCCACTGTCACCATTGAAAGGTGATTGGTGGAATGCGAGGAATGACAGCTTTGTTGTGGCTAGGCTCATCTGTTGATCCAGACGAGGTATGTATCTACTAATATTCAGCTTTTTGTTGAATTATTTTATTTAACTTCCTGATGACTAGTTGATAAAATGCTGGGCTTGCGATTTTTTTATTAAATGGACCTTTGAGGTCAGATTGCTTTTGTTTTGTAGGGAATTCGCTTCAGGGGCATGTCAATCCCTGAGTGTCAGAAAGCACTTCCAGCTGCTGCTTCTGGCGGTGAACCATTGCCTGAGGCTGTTCTCTGGCTTCTACTGACAGGAAAGGTATTCAGCAGTTCTACTTAAACTAATTGGAGTGATTTGGGCAGATTATCTACCATAGCCTTGTATGGGGTTTTTATATCTTATTTGGGCTTGATTTGGAACTTGAGAATGATCTTCATTTCCTCATTGTGTCCCAGATACCAAGCAAAGCACAAGTAGATTCATTATCCCAGGAATTGCGAAGTCGTGCAGCTGTCCCAGGTTCACTTTCCCCATTATTGAAACAGAACTTAATGATTGCCTCTAACTTGTTTGTCATTGTTTTTTGTGAAATTTTTTTATCATTGCAACCTTCAGACTTATGTGAATTGCTTTAGTTGTTTTCTAAGTCTTTTAATTAGTTTTTTTATCCAGTTTTTTTATTTTATTTTATTTTATTTTATTAAAAAAAAAAAGATATAACATGTAACATATTGTTTCGATATGATCCCAGGCTTCTTTTATAATTGACCCCGAGTAAAATATGCTGTTCTATGAAATTATATCTCTGCTTTCCCTTTTTTCAATTTTCTATTAGATTGACTGGAATAGATTTTGAAATTTTAGATATAACAATGCATTAGCATGCTTTTAGGGTCTCTTTGTTGTTGTTTTTCCTGCCTCTGTTCGTTTTTTTAAATATTTGTCGTTCTTGTTTGAGGAAATTCACATCTTTCTAGGTGGAATGTTCCATGAACTTGTAAACTTAAATATTATGGTATTCATGTTTTATTAGCACTAAAGATCTGAAAATGGTTGTACATTATTGATATGATGAAATCACAATATATACACAGTATACATTAATCACAGAGATGCAATTAGGCTAGAAAACAGGGATTAAAAAAAAAATCCTTGGTCTTACTATTCACATAATAAAGGCTGTAAAATAAAAGGAAATCTATGAAGGAAAATCTCTCCTAATTAATACTCCCTCTGGTTTTTAATATAAGACATGTTTGGGGAATTGATCTTGGTCCTCAATATAAGACAAAGTTTTCATATTTGTCAATTTTTTCCTAATTTACCTCTATTGATGCTTCCTTAACAATAATCAAGGATGGGGGGAATGGGGGAATTAGGGAAAGTGGCTAGGGTGTTTTAGAAAATGCATATTATATTAACTAACTTAACTAATTTCCCCAATCTAATCAAATTAGGTAAGTTTCTTATATTAAGGACTGGAGGAGTATATTGATTTCAACATGTTTTGAAGAATCATGTCTGCTGTTGAGATTCACTCTTTGCTTATGTGTCACTTGTATGCTTCTTCGTGCTTAATTCCCCTTTGGACTTTGGTGCAGGTTACTATAACATTTTTCTGCTAGTTTGTTAATAAGAGTGTTCATAATACTCGACTTCAGTCTTGACGTAACAAAAAGGCATTTAATGTGGATTTGTAATTTTCCTTGCAGATTATGCTTTTAATGCTATCGATGCCCTGCCTGTTGAAGCTCATGCAATGACTCAGTTTGCTTTTGGTGTCATGGCTCTTCAGGTTGAATAGCATATTTCATTTTGATTTATGTGAAAACTGAATTGCTTTTCTTTCTGTGGTTGAGTTAATACATGTATTGTTATGCACTTGTATTGTAATATGACCTGCTAGATGGAAATTTTGCAATGTGCTAGAAAATAGTTTGTCTGTGTGACAAATAAACCTCGAGTATTGAATTCTATGATGTTTCTAGTCAGGAAAATGGTATATGCTTCTTCATGTTTTAATTTGTAACTTAATATGTTCATAATAGTAATGAACTAGAAATTCCATGTCAAAAATCTTTCTTTACTGAAAATTTTTTTGAGCAAGAAGATAGTGGATTAGTTCATTAATTGATGGGGTTGATCATCATAATAAACCAAACTACTCGCTTATTTGTTGATGGCATTGATAACTTTTCTCTAATATCTGAGAAGTGACTCACAATCATTCATTTCATCTTCCAGGTTCAAAGTGAATTTCAGAAGGCATATGAGAGTGGGATTGCCAAATCAAAGTAAGCTTCGGAGCTCCTTTTTCCCTTTTCAAAACTTATGACACCTTAAAAGTTACTGTAGCAGATTTCTTTTGGTGACTTAGGTATTGGGAGCCAACTTATGAGGATTGCATGAATTTGATTGCTCGTGTGCCAGCAGTTGCGGCTTATGTTTATAGAAGGTATGTAAATCATATCATCCTCATCATTGCCACTTGATCAAATTGCTGTGGGCAAGTTACGAGAAGATATTGGTCAACGTGTTTACAGCACTTCTGCTAGCTTTCTCATGACTGGATCAATTAATGTGTTCTTGTATTTCTTGAAGGAAATATAAGGATGGAAAATTCATACCAATGGATGATTCTTTGGATTATGGTGCTAACTACGCCCACATGTTGGGATTTGATGATCCAAAGATGCTCGAGTTTATGAGGCTGTATATCACCATCCATAGGTTTGTTTCTCCATTGGCATATACTATGCTTATGATGAATTATTAAGTTTTCTTCAAACTACCTCCAAATATTATGCTGTTTAACATTGTTGTTGAAACTGGATTGCAGTGATCATGAAGGTGGAAACGTTAGTGCACATGCTGCCCACCTAGTAAGTCATCTTTGTTATTTATGTTCTCATTCTATTTTAATTCTGAAACTTGCGCGATAATATAAATTTTTAGTAATTAATGAAGACCCCTTTTTTTTGTCTTTGTTTCTTTCTTTTAATTAATTAACCTTCATGTTCAATCCAGGTTGGTAGTCCACTTGCAGATCCTTACCTTGCATTTGTAGCTGCTCTGAATGGTTTAGCTGGCCCACTGCATGGCTTGGCCAATCAGGTTGCTTCATTATTTATTTTTTTAACTCTTTTTTCACACACGTTTGGGCAAACCTTTTTCTTTGAATGTTCTTCGTCTTTTGCCGTTTTGAAATTTCCTTATGTTGTGTTTGGTTTACGTGAAAAGATAATGAAGGAAAGGAAAAGGGAGAAACATTGGAGCAATGCTTGGTTTGGTACATGGGAATGTAATTCCCAAAGCTTCTTTTTCCACAAAAGACAAAATTATTTCCTGTTTAATGAGACATAAAGTTCTTTAAGGGTAAGCTAAAAAATTTACCTGTCCCAGATCAAAATGAAAATTTAGTGCTAAGAACTAACTCTTTTTGGGAGCATTGTATTTGACAATTTTAAGATCTTCAATCAAGAAGGCTGTAAGATCAAAATTTATAAGCCCAGATGGACTGCTTCTTAAAAGTATCAAAGAGATAGGAAATTATAGTCTTTGTTTCCTTTTATCTAACTGAGAAGTTTGTGCACACCATAAAAGCCACTATATAAAATAGGGAGATTTACCAATGGCCGAGAAATCAATTATTGTACTGTGCTGAAAATCTTTCAAGTTGAACGGGAGTCTACTTTTTGATTGAGAAACTCATGCTAATGCTTTTAATTTCTGCACCATTGGATCTCTTCTTCTTTTGTCATCAAACTTTCTAAGATCATTCACAGTTATCTGAAAGAGTTTTTGATAACAAGGTGCTAGTTGCCCTGGTGGAAAATTAAAGAGATTATTTGGGTGAAACAGTTCTCTGAAGTTTTATTTGAAAGTACCTTTCTTTAGTGAGGGTGTCCATTCTTTCCTTCTCCAAACAACTCAATCTCTTGGGATGAATTATTTCTTAACATGGTATCGAGACTTTTTGAGCAGAGTTGGGAGTTCAAACCCTACTGCTCCTATTCTCTCTAGTAACTTAATTTCAGCGCACTGTGGGATTGGCTCATGCTTTATCCATGCTTCAAGCCCAACAAAATTTTTCACAATGGGCCATGTTAGGGTGTGTGTTGAAACCATTCCTCGGCCTTTCCTTAATAACTTGAGCTTTTGAGATAAAATTTACTTTTGCCTAGCTAGAAATCCAAATCATACTGTATTTTGAGGAGAAAGTTAATTGGCACTTAAAATGCTTTAGCACGATTGTAGGCATACCAAGTGTAGTAGGGTTTGCTCATCGGTTATTATGTGTGTGGCTTAAATCCATTAGTTATTAAACTACTCTGGGATAGGATTTCTTTTTAAAAAGGGGTCTCTATTTTTTTAAAGTTTGTATCTAGATCCTTACAGTTGTATTTGTTTTAGAAGGAGCGGGATGCTTGACTTCATGATCTTTGGTTTCCCAACTATAAAAGATTAAAAGTACTATTGCTTGTTCTGATGTTTTGATTTTTATCAAGTCTTGATTTAACATATCAAATTGAAAAATTGTGATCATGGCTCTTCTCTGCATATGCTACTGATTTTGGTTCCCTTATTCTTCTCTTTATTTTTTGGGTTTCAGGAGGTTTTGCGTTGGATCAGACATGTTGTTGAGGAGTTTGGAACTCCGAACATAAGTACAGAACAATTGAAAGACTATGTTCATAAAACATTGAATAGTGGTCAGGTAATGTAGTGTGTCTTATTCAAAGAAGAATTTGAAGTCTTTTTATTATTCTGCAAATGAATCTAGGGTGCATGCTTTTCTGTGTGAATCTGGAGCTATAAATTTCGATTTTGCCCCTGCCGATAAGAATTTCTCAAATAATATCATGTATCTTGTGCACTCAAAGATTTTTGCTAAACTAAGATTTATTGTCCCATAATAAAATATTTCTGTAGAGAACACTAAGAAACTTGATAGGGTTGGCTGTTTTGCTTTTGAATTTGCAGGTTATACCTGGCTATGGACATGGAGTCTTACGCAAAACAGACCCCAGATACACATGCCAGAGGGAATTTGCATTGAAGCATCTACCTGATGATCCACTGTTCCTGCTGGTTATATCACTTTCCGTATTTGATTGTGTTAATTAGGGAGTGCCTTCTTACGGCAAAACCAAGGTTTATTTGCCATAAATCTGCTTGATTTATTTTTTCTCTTTGATCACTGCAGGTATCCAAGCTGAAAGAGGTTGTGCCTCCCATTCTTACTCAGTTAGGCAAGGTAATTATATGTCTTTATTTTTGAATGAATGTTAAAAAAAAAATAAATAAAAAATAAAAAGAAATCCTGTGGAAGATATCATTTGTGCATATTATGCATCTAGCCATCTATTTCCAATTATGATAATTTATGAATTCTATACATGCTTGGCTCCTCAACATTGACAGAATAATACTTGTTTGTAAGGATAGTTGAAAACAGAACAGGCTTTGGACAACGCCTGAGGAGAAGAAAGGATATTATGCTTTCATTGCATATTGTATCATGGGATTTTAGTTGTTTATTGAGTTTTTTTATAATTGTTGGTACAGTCCCCTCAAAATCATAGTGAATTTTCCTTGTACATTGTTTTTAGGGCCAAAATAAAAAAGCATTACTTATTAAAAAATAAAGAAAGCATTTCATCAAAAAACTGTTATCTCATGTCCTTGATTGTGTTGGTACATGTCCATTCTTGATCCTGTGCTGTGTAATCTCAGTCCAGTCCGGTCCTTGTGGTTCTTTTCACCCTTAAAAAAGACTTCAATTTTGTTGCACATGCTGCTTTCATTTTCATTTTTATTTTCTGTTCTTTATTTTGTCATTAGATATCAAAACTCTACTGACTAGTTCCTGGCTACCAAGCAGCATAGGATGTTCTTCTGATTGTTGAATTCATGGTTTTCAATGGTGCAGGTTAAAAATCCATGGCCTAATGTTGATGCTCACAGCGGTGTACTTTTGAACTACTTTGGCTTGACTGAGGAGAGGTATGGTGTCACTATTATAAACTGTTCAGCATGAGATATTTGTTATGATAAGGATGATTATAATGCCCTTTGATCATTTTGGACAGCTATTACACTGTTCTCTTTGGCGTCTCGAGGAGTTTCGGTATTGGTCCTCAGGTTCGTCATACTCTTCAGTCAGCTATTCTTGTCCCCAAATTGTTTTAGCCCTTAAACTAATTTCCAAAAGAGTAGTAATTGCACTAGTTTATCTCTACAAGTACATCAAATGAAACCAAAAGGGTTAACGTGGGATGATTTTGTTATTTTTGGATATTTAATGATGCACTCATTAATTTTTGAGGAAGAATGAAGAAATTTACTCCCTCTTTTCCTTAATATGAGATATATCAGGGGAGTTACTCTTAGTCTTAAATATAAGACAGTTTTTATATATTTTAGTGTTTTCCAAATTTACCTATAATGGTGTTCTCTCAACAATAATTAAGGAGGAGAGATAAAGAGGGTATTAAGGACGATGACTAAGGTATTTTAGAAAATACATGTCATATTAACTAATTAAACTAACTTTATTAATCTAATAAAATTAGGTAAATATGTATTATACTAAGGACTGGAAGGAGTACTAACTTAGGAACCTAATTATTATTTTGTTCTTCATTGGTGTCTTGAGTTTCTAAAAATATGTTGTTTCCGTGTATTTCAGCTGATATGGGACCGTGCCCTTGGGATGCCACTTGAAAGGCCCAAGAGTGTTACATTGGAGAAACTTGAGGAATTATCTGGGAAAGCTGCATCATCCTGAAATATTTGTCATTTTTTGTTCTGAAGATGGAATTTCTCAGGGGAGATGGAAGGTGGTGTAAAATTTAAAATTTGGGACAAATTCATTGGGGGAATTTTTTTTTAAAAACTTTTCTCTGTTTAGGTGAGGTCTCCAAAAGGTTTTGGATTTAGGTAAAAAGGGGATTTTCTACCCTCAACAGATTTGATTTTGAAGTAACATCAAATAAAGTAAATCTTCCTGTTCTTGGGTTATTCCCTTGTGTTATTGATTAATGAAACTTTATTGATATGCCATCTAAGCTTGAAGATATTAAAAGTTTGGTAAACTTGCAGTAGTATCAGAGCTGGCCATTACTAATAACATATACTCTCTCTGGTTCTTATTATAAGGCACCAACTAGCAAATACATTTAGTCCTTTTTATAAGGCACTTGTTTATTCCTAATGAGCATTAATTATTTTTTTCATATATGCCCATATGTAATAAGGGTAATGGGTAAGAGTAATAATTAATATAATATTAGAGTTTAGTGTAACTAGTAGGAGTAATATTGAAAGTTATTTAAATTGTAGGACAACTTTATTAACTTTAACTACTTTTATTAATTTGTAAGAATTATTAGTTGGTGCTTTATAATAAGGACCATAGGAGTACATCGAACTTGTTGAGAGGACTTGTGCAGTGATGAAGGATTGATCAAGCATAGTGAGTACTGAGTAGTTTCATATTACCTCTAGTCTTTAATATAAAAAGCTTTTTTTTTTTTTTGAAGAGATTAAGATAGTTAAATAAATTTCATTAGAATATTTATATTTATCTTTTTTATCCAAATATATTTGTATAACTTATAAACTGATATATAATACAGTAATATAAAATATATATTATGTTTAATTATCTTATTTAACTTCTTTAATATTTTTAAAAAGAATCAACTGAATTCTTATATTAATAGATTGTAAGCGGAGTTATAAGTTTCGTTTTCTTCAATGTTGTCTATGCATGTTTTCCTAGCCTCGGAACACCCAACATGTTAGGACTCTAAATATATTTTTTTATTTCCTAACCTAACCTTAAAAGTTGCTTAAAAAGACGGTAAGAATAAAAAAGAAAAAGGGGTTAAACTCCCTTGTTACTTTTTGTATATGTTTCAAAAACTACGTCACATAAATTGAAATAAAATTATCATTATATACTTATTTCAGATATATCGTAAATTATATAAGAAGAGTAGTTTCTACTACTAACCCAAATAGACACAAATATATAATTGGAAGAGGTGTGTGAGAATATGTAGCTATCATTTTGTTGGAACATAATGTGATAAAATGGATCGGCAGTATATAATTATACTCCCTTTGTGTCTAATTATAAGCTTAGGTTATTTGCCTTCATCAAGAATAAATTTAATTAAGAGTAATGAATATATTTTTTAATTATGTTTTTCTTTGTAAAGAGAATAAATGAGAGAAACATTAAATATAACAAATACCATCAAAGAGTAAAATTGGAAAAACACAATAAATATTTTGATAAGCCTAAATAAAACTTATATTTTAAAAGTTGAGATACACTCAATCACAAATTTAATAAATTTGATGCTTATATTTAAAGGACAAAGTGAGTAATTTATTAGTTTTTTTTTTTTTTTTTTTTTTTTGTTTGGTTAAAAATCAAAATACTTGAAGAAAATGTTTGTACATCAAATTTCTATAATAATACAAGAATATGATGATTGGAAAATATTTCTAACGAGCAATTCATTAGATATATATATATATATATATATATAAGTAAGTACATGTTTGGATGGATGGTAAAAACTGATTTTTCGACGCGTGATTTATGATATATGGGATAAATTTGTAAGAAGAGTTTTATATATCGACTTTTGAACGTATTTTTCTAACACCAACTTATATAGAATTTGTGCATATGTCTTTATTTATCTCTGCTACGTAAGGAATCCACTCACATGTGGCGTAGTCATGGAAGAATATGCCCCAAATTCACCAATCATCCCAATTCCCAAACAAACAAACATACCAAAAAAAAAAAAAAGGGGGGGGGGGGGAAGGTGCGATTTTGCCAACAAACTATTATATTAGTTGGGAAATGGCCCAACACAATTAACTATTACCCGATTCATAAATACCAACAAACTATTTAAAAGTTAAAATGAGCACAATTCCGTTACCAGAAATTTAACACCGTTGGTTCATTGTTCATCTCCTGCTTCCATGGCTATCCATCTCCTGCTATTCATCTCCAGCGTTGGCTCTATATATATGGCCACTAGGGGCGGACCCAGAAAAATACATAATGGGGGCACAATTTGTGGGGATTCGGGGGCAGCGCCCCTGAAATTTGTTTTTAAGGAAAGTTTTAAACGCATTAAAAAAACAAAAGAATATAAGTAAGAAAAGAAATATTTATGAAATCAAGTGAATAATTGATGATGTAATAAGAGAAACAATTATTTTACAAACTTATCATTTAGAAAAGAAATGCTAAGATCTGTTAGAAACGCAAATACATAAATTATAATAAGGGTGAAACAGCTCTCAATAAGTTTAAGATAAATATTTTAATAAAAAAGTATATTACAATAAAAATAATTATAACGCTATTCTTCTGCCCTATTTTTGGAATTCCATCATAATCGCTTTTTGTTATCAACGCTTATCAAATACATCTTTTTTCAATATAAAGACTAATAAACAATCATTCAATCATTCATTCCCCATCCTACTATGAAGTGTCAATCTTGATGCATTAAGGGTGAAAGACTTCATTTAAAGGTGGGCAATCATTTAAACATGTATTTTTTTAATTTAAAAAAAAAAAAAAAAAAAAAAAAAACTCAATTCTCCAGTTCAAGAGGGGGGAAGTATACTATCTAGGTCCGCCATTGATGGCCACCACCTGCACATTCCTCAGCAACTCTCTCTCTCTCTCTCTCGTGAATTGCTTTCTTTTTTCTTAAAAGATCTGTGATGGAAGCCAAAGCAGATTATACCCAGGATGGTACTGTCGACTTTCGTGGCCTCCCCTGCAATTCCATCTAAAACTGGAAAATGGAAGGCTTGCGCATTCCTTATTGGTGAGCACATATCAATTTTTTTCTTACAAACATAGTCCCTGATTAAATTTTTCTTCCTCTCTGCTTCAGAGATTTCACTATATTATTGTTAAATCTGGATAAGTCTTGTTTCGTTACTTAGGCTCTGACTAAGATGGGCAAGCAAGAAAAATGAGTTTTATCCATTCCCATGCGTGTTTACTGTTTAGTCCTCTCCATGTTATTACTGGAGTCTGAATGCCCGAGAACTTGTTATTGTGAAGGAAAATAGTCCATTTTGAAGTCTCCAGTGATTGTGAAAATGTGTTAACGGTGATATGATATCTGGGAATTTAATTAGCTTGATTAGTGAGAAAGAGAGGGAGTGAGAAAGAGACTGAGATGGTGGTCGACTATGGTGATAAAGATGGAAGCAGGAGATGAATAGTGAACCAACGGTGTTAAATTTCTGGTAACGGAATTGTCCTCATTTTAACTTTTAAATAGTTTGTTGGTATTTATGATCCAAGTAATAGTTAATTGTGCTAGAAGCCAATAGTTTGTTGGCTAAATCGCACCTTAGCCCAAAAAAACAAAAACAAACAGTTAAGAAGCTTTATAGATAAATTTTGATCAATGATTTGTGATGTTTCGTTCAGACTTCAGAGTATTGAAGTGAGATGGAAATGGCTTCACTATCTGCTGCAAGACCAGCTAATGTGATGTTAGGTTTCCTCTAAGAGCTATAATCCCTACGATTGACTCTATTAAACTTCGTTCTAGGGCTTCTTCAGTATCTTCCAGCCTCAGGTTCATGCATTTCTTACTTCTCTTTTTTTTTTTTTGCCTCTCTTGCTTGCTCGTGTGGTAGATCTGTCTTCCGATTTCCTCATCTTCGTTCTCGGATTTCAATTTCAGAACCTCCTTACCTTTTTCCTCAATGATTTTGGTTTCAATTCATCCGTTAATGCATGTCTCAGCTCCACTGTTTGACTTTGTACCCCAAGAGTTATCCCTTGTCAGTTTAAATTTGCAATCTTATTTGTGATTATTATGACTGTTATTGTTGTTCTTCTTACTTGGATAGTTGGGGATAGAGTAATTAGGATAGTGTAATACTGTGGCAGTTTACCTCATTCTCCATGTTTCTTGGAATCAAAAGAGAAAATGTGAAGCAGTGGCATGCACAAGAAATTTGGGCTAATTGCTTACTCTTATAAGGCTGGAAAATATCAGACACTTCATTTCCATAAAAAAAATCTATTTTCAAAGATCTTCATGTAAGTGAAGGATAAAAGGGGAAAAAAGATGAACTAGAATGGTGCAGAAAATGTATTATGGGAGCTTAGGAGTTGGTGTAATTGATTGAAGATCGAAATATTGAAGTATGGAAAATTGGAGATTTCTTATTCTCTTAAATACAATGAGAAAAATTACTTTTTTGGAATTACTTGGATTGAAGCTTGAGGTCATTACCCCACTGGCCTTGCTAGATAAGGACTTGAGATACTGTTTGGTACAAGTCGAACTTTTGATTTAAGGAACACTATGCCTAAGTGGTCAAGCTGCAAATTATTATTATTATTATTATATATATATGAATGCTAAGTACTAGTGTGAGGCTATGGGGCTTTTGATTTTTGTTTTGCTTTATGATTGATGGCGGCAATAGTGCAATACGCTCTCTTGTTTTCTCAATTCTCAAGAACAGCAAAAAGAAATTTTATGTTTAGAAGAACAACATAATCAAGTGTTTGTTTTGTTGAAGTATGATTTGAACGAGCCTGCATTACATGGTTTTAAAACAAGTGAAAAAACGGATCTTCATCTTTGTGTTCAAAACAAGATTCCTTAGTTAGTGTGATATCAGTGCATGTTACACAAGTGAACTGTTTATTTCTATGAGGAATTTTGCATTGAGGTTTGGCTAAAAGTTGATAACAGAATATTGGATTAGTGAGAATGCTTAAACCGAGTGTTTATTCTTTACTTGCTTAAACTGAGTGTTCTTTTCCCCAATATGATTCCTGTGAGTGAGATTTAATTTTATGTCTCCATTAGTTGATAACTCTGAAGATTTTAGAAGCTAACTAAACAAATCTAGTGTTTACACTTCAGAGCTGACTAGTTTTGTCAAAGGACTATGATTTTTGCAAATTTAGGGGAAGTCTATAAAGTAATTAGTTTTACTTGTGTTCATGTTGGGCTTGCTTTTACGTAGGATTGATGATCTCACAAAATCACAAATAAGTGAGAGACATGTGAGAGTCTCTGCAACAAACTCTGCATCTGGTTCTGGCAATGGAAAAACACCAAATGAAGTAGTAGAAAAAACAAGTAACAGTTCAGAGGGACCCCTTTGCTTACAATTCTGGCAGGAGTCTTGGTATTCTTGGTATTTCTCTTTTTCTTTTGGCTTATTGGATCCTTTGTTATGTGGCTCATCAGTCTCATTGTGAGTATAGCTTCCCCCAAATAGAGTTTCGTGCTTGTATCAAGCGTCCTTTGTAATTTAATTATCAGTTTCGTTACAAATGTTGGACACTGAATGAAATGGCTTAGAGCCAAATTGTAACGTGGCGCTCTTTTATCTGAAACCTATCATGTAAGACTGTAGTAGTGTAAATATATAAACTAAAAAGCTTGTTCCCTTCACACAATCCTAGTATTTTGTTCTTGAGAAGTCTTTAGCTGAATAACTTTAATATCTATGTAGATGGTAGCAAAAATTATATCATACAAATTTGGAATTTCCAGGAATTTTTTCTAATAGTGAGAAAACTGCAGGAATTTCAATAAGAGTCTTCCCAAAATGATTCCATATGAATTGTTCACAGCTTCGATTGGTACGTGTTTGTATTCAAAAGTTTAATTTTGTTTCAACTTCGTCCTTTCAAAATATCAATTAGGGTTCAGCTGCAATTTTACTAAGAAATTTTTTCCCGTCTGGCACAAATAAATTTTAGAAGAGATAAAATACTTATAAACAATTCTATTAAAGCTGTTAGGGTCAATTTGAAGTTAAAACTAACAGAAGTTTAATGAAATTGAACAATATTGTTGAATTTGCACCATTTTAAATTATTTATTAGTATATATACCCTTCCAAAACTTATATGTACCAAACACTTCTCAAGAAAAATTTTGTAAATAAAATTGTATTTTAACCTTTATAAAATAAAGGTTTAATGTTTTTGTTTTTACTAGAGATTTTTTTTTGCTGTCATACTCACATAAAAGTGAAAGTGGGCCCCATTATAAACAGAAAATATATATATATATATATATATATATATATATATTAGTGAGACCAACTCTCTTTTATGTGAGTATTTGGCAGAAAAAAATATTTATGTAAGAAAAGCAGAAACATTAAACCCATAAAATAATACTACCTCAGGCCCTTGATATGAGATCTAGTTTATTGTGGGGGTTTAAACTTTTCACGTTATATGAGAAGAAGAAAATTCCTACACACATAAAATGGTGGGACTTACATATATATATAATTAACATTATATATATGTGGGTCCCACCATTTCATGTGTGTGTGACATGAAAAAACATTTTTCCTACAACATGAAAAGTGTTTTTCCCATTACTGTGATATTTGCAAGATCTTATATTAATCCCGGAGGTAGCAATACACGATTTTTTTCAAGATGCAAAATTGCATTCAGTGCGTTAAATGACACAAAAACAGGGGGAGACAACTAGAATCATCCCGGAACCAAAATATACAAATGAATAATAAAGAGCGATAGGAGATCATAACCAAAATAGCACTATTTTGTCATTAAAAAGACATACATAAAAGAACTTATTTATCTACAGTTTAAAAGAAAACTACTTGGGAGTTTCAGCATCCGTTGGTGTCTTGTCTCCTAAAGAAGTTGTAAAATTACGTCTTTCCTCGGAGGTAGCAGTTATAACAGGCATCCACACATCAGCTGTACCACTCAAAAGTGATTGCACTTGTGGATCTGAAGCCATGGCTGATGATATCATCTCATCCACATCATCTATTTTTGCTGACAATTTATCCAACTGTTCAGCTATTGCCAACTACATAATACAGACAAGAATTGAAAACAGAAACCTAAGACGTTAGTTAATTCAAAAGGATAAATCGCATAATCAAATCAAGACAGGAACAACCTTATAAAAGTTCTTTGTGCATACATTTGCTATCAAATTCATAAATACAGTTAAAGAACTTTTTAGGTTTCTTCCATCGAGTAACTATTATGGAAGAATAGAGTCAAATTACCTCATCAAGCGGTTGGGTTGACTTTGAAGGAACTTTTGAAACCTCTAATCCTAGAGCTTCAATTTTTGAACGGAGTTCAACTTCTTCTTCATTCGTTAATGCTTCCACCTACACAAATTACCATGAAATCTTTAATTACCCTTCATGAGTCCACAATATCTCACTGCAGAAGTTTGACAACTAACTTTATATAGCATGGATATGAGGGATCATGTAGTGAAGGTGAACCAATCATGAGATGGTAAAGATGTATCCTTATTCATATTCAATCCTGATTCAAAATATAAAACACTAAACCTGAACCATATAAGAGGAATGAAGTTAAATTCACTTGTTCAAACCAAACTTGATCGATATAAATCAACTGCTTAGTTCAAAGCATTTGCCAATTCTAAGAAGACACGACAACTTTCAAGCTTAACTGCTTTCTGTCTTACTGTATCATAAAATTGTGAGATTCAAAAACATCGACGGCTGGTAAACAAAAGGACATGCAGACTCTCCAAGTCAAGAATCTAAACCAAAAAGAGTTTAGATTCTCGTCATTAGCTAACACGTTTCAAAGTCATAATTAAGGGTCATTGGGTCGAGGCCAACAAATTGAGAACTAAGAGATTCACGGTGCTGAATCATAATGATACATAGCACAGTTATGTTATTGAAAATGCAGCTGTCTCAGATAACATAAAAGGAAACCAAAGACAATAGAGAGTTTATTTTTAGCAAATTCATGGCCTTGTTCATGGCATTAAGGATAGTCAACCGTTTTTATTTGTCCAACCATGTATGTTCTCACTTGTTCATGTCTGTTAATGGATGTATGTTTTTATTAGTCAACCTTGTTCTTGTCTGTTACAAGGAAAGAAGTTGAAGATTGATCGGTAGTGTGGCTCAGGCGCCATTGTTCCAAGAAATTAAAGGAGATTATCCAGATACATTTACCCTTCATTTAACAAGACAAGACATTAATCTTCTGGAGGCAATAGAAAGTCTTGAACTATTGAGAAAACACAATTTTATGAAAAAGTTACAAAACTAGCAAATTGCTGACAACAATGTCAGACACATATAATAGATAAATTCTGCTCCCCCATGCTCAGAAGATAAAATCTTAATCCGTATATAAGGGAATCGAATTTCACCATAAAGAAAATATTATAGCAATGCAAACGCAATTCTGGAAATTCACTTGTATCCCTAAAACGCCCTAAAAAATAAAATCTCCCGCTTCTATTACGAAACCATTCCTCTGCGCGTGTTTAATGAAGCATTTGAGTTTGATATCCCGTGAAACATGATGTTTTCCTCACCAAGACGAAGACGAAAATAATCGTCCTTCTCATACACAGACATCAAAATCGAAATCCAATACCATGCGGGCAAGTAGAAGAAATCAAACCTAAGCGAATGCGGATATCATATTTGGGGCCGAATGAATGAAAAGATGGAATCATTATACCTGCTGAACAAGCGTGGAGAGAAGCTCAAAGAGTTGGGCGTCGGGTTTGCTATCTTCTGCCATGGATTTTGTGGATCTATAAGCGAATTTAGATTCGTGAATATGGTATTGGGGTGATCTTTATTCGGAGGGAAGCGCGTGGTTTCACGTCCCGCCTTCGCGGCTTGCTTCTGTCGTCGCAAGTGGTAACAGAGGAGGAGAGGATGGGATGCGGAACGGTGTCAAACTATCAAACAAAGATCCGTTAGTACTACGTGATGCTCTATCCAAACGGTATCAAACTGTTAACCCAGATATGTTATGTTCCATTTCTTTTTTTTTTTTTTTTTCTCAAGCCAAAAAATACTCTCATATAGGCCTTTTTTTTCCTTAAGTATTAAAAAAATTACTAAATTTTTTTTTTCCAAACTATTTTTTCTAACTTATAAACTCATATAATTTAAGATACACAACCTATTATATTTAAAACTAAAAAGTATCTCTTTTATTTTTTAAAAAAATTGAAAAGCCAGAACTTTCTTTTGCCAACAAAAGGCAAGTTAAAACTTGAAATGTAATCTAATGATATACACTATACGCTATAATTAAATAATTTATTTAGCTTCCTTATTTTTTTTTAAAAAAGTGATATTTTTTCACTGTTTCGTAGACCCTTAGGATACCTCCTCTAATACCTTAACCAATTTCAGGATCGAATCTCTTTCCTTTTTGGTGAGGAAGTCCAATCCCTTCACCAAAAAGAAAAAGTGATATATTTTTTTTTTTTTTTGGTGTAGAAAAAGTGATATTGATTATCAGTTGAAAAAATGACAATACTGTGCTTTAAAAGCCCATTTTGTATGGGTAAATACTCGTATTAAACCACGTTATTGGGCCTAAATGGGCCTTAAATTAAACTCATCTTTTTTGCTGGTAAGAAAGACTCAGCCCATATGTTACAAAGGGCAGTTAAAAAAAACTCTCCCAACATTATTAGTAGCAACTAAGTCTAGAGGGAGTGACTAATTCTTATTTCTTCAAAACGTAACAATTAGTCAATGAGAGTTAAGATAGATGGAAGTGATCCGTGATTGCCTAAATGGTCGTGGGTTCGATCTCCTCTCGCATCATCGGACTCCTTTGGTAGGAGATCTCGTAAAGTCCTTAAGTGCTTCATAGAGCCCGGTGCCGTGCCCGGCGCAGTGGGGACCGATGTAACCTCTCCAAAACTTTTTATTATAAAAAAAAAACGTAACAATTAAATCCTCATAAAGAGAGGTTCTCATATTTAGTATCTGAACCCTTTTGATATGCTAAAAAGTACTACTTCCTCTACTCCTAATTATATGAACATATTTTAGAGCTAATTTTGGTCTTAATTATAAGATTAAGTTTTAACTTTTGTCAATTTTTTCCTATAATACTCCTATTTATACTTTTTATAATAATTAAAGACAATGATAATTTAATAATACATCTATATATTTTATGAAGTAATATTTAGTAAATAAAATTTAAAATATATTTATTCCTGACTTATTCCATCAACTGGGTTCAATTAGGATCTATAACCTCTGAACACATTTCAACTTTTGGAATTTTTCCAAATTATTTTATTATAAAAACTCTAACACAGGATAAAGGATTCGCAGGAAAAAGATGGGGATAATATTGTTGATTGGTCTTGGTGTTTTTTAGTGTGCGTGCATTTTTTGTAAATAACACGTAGGGGTATTTTCGGAAAATAATTATAATTAACTAAAATAACTTTTCTCTTTAATTCTTCCAAATTGTGGTAAATAGTTCCTATAATTAGGATCGGAGGGAGTACATGTTATTTTTTTTTATATAGATATAAATCATAATGATGATTATATAACTTTTTCATGATCATAGCTCAAACTAACTTTTGGAAATCAGAAATGGGTCCAAAATTGAAATGAACATGCATTGAGTGAATTTCAAGTTAGTGAAATAATAAGACACTTAACTAGAAGAAAATTACCTAAAACATAAAGACTTTTATTAAAACTACAATTTAACTTTTGGTGAGCAAATTGAGCGAAATTGAAATTCACTCAAAGTGAGCTTCCCATTTATAAAGCAAGATATTAATAATAATTAGAGTAAATCACAGATTTTTTTCCCATAAATTTCATTGATGTTGCACAATTTTTTAGTTATTCTTAAAGAATTACTATAGATTTTCTTGACACAAACTAAAAAGATAGTTAAAATTAGTTGATATTTTATTTTTTTTAAAAAAAATACCCCATCTTTCTAGAAATACTCTTAAGTAAATATAATGGTATTCCTTCTTCCATATAATTACTTGAAAATATCCATATCAATGATATTATTAAAAAAACTAACTGCTGCATAAATTTTAAAATATGACTTTTAAAAAAGAAAGGATAGAGTAATATTATTATATTAACATATTGTTTGGCTATATATATAAGTGGTAATTATATATCCATGATAATAAAATAACACAACAATCATACTTTATATATAGATATATATATATATATAGTCGTTACAAGGCATAATAAAAGAAGACAATAGGTACCATGCAAGTGGGCGACACCTAGAATTGAAAAGACATAACCCTTCAAAGATATTCCACTCGTTAATTTTTCATCAATGCCCTTCTATTACGTAGAGTACTGGCTTTTTATCACTGTTGGCCAATTCGGTTTGGAAACCGGCAAACCGTTCGGTATATTAGTTTGGTCTGAAAAGTAAACTGGTTTATTTATTAAAAAAAATTATTATTTTTATTTTTTATAATTTTATATTAATAACTTTGAAATCCTTACTTTTTCACTAGTTTGATCCTAGATTAGTTCTTATTCGACCTATCAACCTTGACTCATTATATTGACCGGTTTAGTGACGAGCCCAATTTGAATAACCTTACTTTTTATTGACCCTCTTTGTATGATTTTATGTCTTTCTACATCTTTATTCTTTCCTTAACGCTTAATCTTTTATCACTTTTATTTTGCTTTTCAATCACCTTGATGTAACCCCTTCTCACTTTGGACACGTCAAATATTCATAAAGTGTTTTCTTTGAAGCATTTGTATACTGTATTACTTGCCACTTGCTCCGATCTTAATTATATAAAAAAATTTATAGTATAAATTATATTATAAATTTTATCTTATAATTAGAACTAGGGGTAATATTTAATACTAGCAAATTAGATTTGAGGATTATCAGCATTTAGATATGGATAACTCTATCAATGTTCGAGAGTCATGTTAGTTGGTTGAGAGGAATAATTTCTTTTAAAATGGTTATGAATTGGAATGACATTGAGAGATGAAATGTATATGTAACTTTTTTAAAGACGTTTTCAAAAAAACAATTTTCGTTTTTGTTTTGAAGTATTCTAGCTATATCAAATATTAGGAATTGATCTGCTTTATATACAAAATAAACTCTATGCTAATTAAGTTGGCTTTATATACAAATAATAAAATCTGAATCTCTAATCATTTCTTTATTAAGGTGTGAAAGCCTCCCACTCACTTTGACCCACAAAATATTCATTTCAGTTTTTAAATTATATAAATGTTTTATCATGTTACCTGATAAATAATTTCCACTTAACCACCAATCAACACATCCTGGAAAACCTCTTTTATGTAACTTTTAGGAAAATTAATATGTAAGTCTTCATGGTTCCACCTAATTTTTTCTCCTTTTATAAGATTCTTATAGTTTTAACTTTTTATAAATGCCAATAAAGGAAGTAAGACAATTGGGCTAAGGCGTCGGCTTTCACCTCATAACCTTACTTAAGAGGCTTGAGGAAGGACAATTTAATAATAGATTAAAGAGCAATTATAATGGGTTAAGGAGCAATTTGGCCTACGAAAGTCCCATATCCATATAAGCAATAAATTATTTAATTAACAAATATATTATCAAGTTGCCGGATTTATATATTATTAAACATCAACGTTGATATCCATTAAGCTATTTTTATAAAAATAAAAATTAAACTCATTTCATTTTTTTCAGGATATAATAGATTTTTTAAAATTTTATTAACATTAAATGAATTTTTTAACTCACATAAATTTCTTCTAAAATAAAAATAAATCATATAATTTTTTTTGTTTAACATATATAATAAACTATAAAACACCTTGAGTTTTATTTAAATCATATAATTATATTTTTAATTAAAAAATTTGCTTAGTTTAGCAAATTATATTTTGACAAAGAGTAATTTTTGTCCATAGATATCTATACAAGTAGTTTTGAATAATGACAATTGAGAAAAAAATTATTTAATTTAGTAAAATTTAGAATTTTATGCTGGACGCTCTTGGAGTAAAAGTTCGTTGGTCAATCTGCACCTTAGATAACGGACGTTAACTTTTTGCTAACAGCGTTGTGCTAGGCGCTCCTTTTTAAAATTTTGTTGTGCTGGACACTCCTTTTAAAAAATTTGTTGGTATTTTTGATTTACTTGATAGTTAATTTATATTGGACGCTTTTGAGCCAATAGTTTATTGGCCAAATCACACTTTAACCCTTGATTTTTTGTAAAAACAAATCTTTAAGGAAAAATTCTTTTCGAGTCCCAAGGGAACAATAAAATGTCAAAAAAGTCCTAACGAAAATTCGGATGTCGAAAAGTCTCAAAGAGTTGTTAGTCTCATAGATGGAGTTGTTAATCCCACACATGAGAATTATTAATCCCAAAGAAATAGTTGTTAACGGGACTTTTTTGATATCTAAATTTTCTTTAAGATTTTTTTGACATTTTCTTAATCTCAATCTTTAAGTAGGATAGCTGGATAGGGGACTATTCAAACAAGAGAAATCAAAATTGAAAAGGATGATCACATGTAAAAATAAAAGCGTCAAAAAGAGGCAGAAAGTGGAGAGTCTACTCATTAATAAAAGCTAATAGACCTAAAAAAAAAAAAAAAATTAAAAAAGCAAAAGCGACTTTCAAATACTTTGCCCCCAATCGCAACCTTTTTAGTGTGAAGCCAAACAATACCCGTTATACAAGAAACTAACTTTAAACAAAAAAATAGAAAAAGAAAAACATACTTAAAAAAAAAAAAATAAAAAAATAATTAACACCTTACGTGTATCTTTTCCTAATCAATTGCTTCATCTTTCTTTTGGGTTTACTTGAAAAATGTCATGAAACAGAACAAAAAGGCAATAACCTTCCACGTTTACTTTCTCTAAATTATTAACTCCTTAAGATGAAATATAACAAAAAGCCTTTCGATCCCCCAATTGAGTTAATTGATTCTGATAATATTTGAATTTGATTTGATAGAATAAATCATATAAAAAATAATTACATCTAATAATAAGACTTTAAACTTAATAAGAATCGGGATTGGATTCTATCATAATCCTTTATCTTTTTTTTCTTCTCAAAATATTATTTCTACTCTTAAATTAAAAAATATATATGGTTTAGATTTTAGATTTTATAAAATTATTATTTTAAACATAAATAAATGAATTTAAACTGTTAAAATTTGATATACACCATTCATAACGGCAATACAAACAAAATTTTAAAAAATTAATTATAAAATACTATAATAATATTTTTACAAAATATTAAATATGAACATTTCATTTTTTGATTTGAGGATGGAGGTGTGATTTTGAGAAGAAAAAAAAAAAGGAGTTACAACGTCTCCCACAAAAATCATGTTAAAAGAACATTAATCATCTCCAAAAACCAAAAAAGTTACTATCTTGTTATTATGACCTATTACTTTGTATTTTTAGACTACCTCCGGCCTTAATTATAGAATACTTATGTAGTATAAATTACACTATAAAAGTATTTTTATAATTAGTAACGGAAAGAGTAACTACTAAACTCTAAGAAAGTTATGATTATAATCTTAATAACCTTATTAAGAAATTTTCCGTAACTTGGTATTAAATCTTTGAAATTCGACAATACTTTTGGACCTTAAGAATAATTTCATCACAAATTTTTGGTCAAGTTAAATTTTTTAGATATGATATTCTCAAAAAAAAAATTTAATCTTTAAAATATCATATTAAAAAATGGATTAAGATGCAAAAATGTATATGTGCTTTACTCCAAAGAACGTCCAACACTAAGTGCTTTTTTTAGGTGCAAAAGTGCACACATGGTTATAAATTAGGCGTAAAAATACCGTTTGATCGTTAAGTTTGACTTTTTTTTTTAAAGGTGCAAAAATATACATGTGATCTGGAAAAAAAAGAGCGCCAATATCAAATTTTTTTTGTAAGTTAATAATTTTATTTCAATTAAAGGAAAATTATTATTTCTCCAGGTATAATACTTGGGAGGCCAAATTTTTTCTCCGATTTATCATTTTGGAAGGAGGATTTATTCAATGGGTAAACATGGTAAAAATTTTATTTCCATATTTTTTTTTTTTAAAAAAAATCCTTATTAAATTTTCTAATTAATAATTGATAAATGAGTATTTATGTATTTAAAATTTGATATTATAAATAATATATTTACTTAAAAGATTTGGCCTCCCAAGAATTATATCTAGAGAAATAATAATTTCCTTTAATTAAAATAAAATTATTAAATAAATAAAAAAGAATTTGGTGTTGGACGCTTTTTACCAAACCGCATGTATATTTTTGCACCTTTGAATGCCACATCATCGCCCAAATAAGAAAAAAAGTCAAACTTAACGATCAAACAAGTATTTTGCACTTAATTTATAATCATGTCTGCATTTTCACAAAAACACTTGGTGTTAGACACTCCTCAAAATAAAACGCTTGTGTATTTTTACATCTTAACCTTAAAAAATGCATCTATTGTAAAATATTGCATTCAAGTTATTTCCATTGAGCTTGAGCAAAAAAAAAAAAAAAAAAAAAAAGTTATTTCCATTGAGAGAGCAGTGTGGAGTGTGGAGGAAGCTAAACTAAAAGTGAAAAACGAAACCCAACCTTCAAGCCATGACGTGGCATGTCGTTGGATAGAATTTTGCCCGCTAATAAGCATAACAACATTGATTTGAAACGGCCAAGTATTATGTGAGAGAGGCATTCCCGGTTTTATTATTGCTATCTTTCTTCTTCTCTTTGATGTTACTTCTCTTTCAGGCTCATCTTACACTACTCAATCAACAGCAACTACTACTTCTCTTTCTTCTAAACCTCTTTCTTTCACTATCTCATGTTCTATGTAAGTTTCTTCTTTCTCTTATTTCACTATTTCATAAAAAAGTTCTCATCTTTTAATAGTAACTTGGATTCTAAGAGCTCCTTCTACCCCCAATCAATTGATCAAGTGGTTAACTTGATCACCCTTTTCTCTACTCTGATTTTCATATCATTGGTCTGGTTCATGTGATAACTGATTCTTTTGCTTCCTGGGTTACTCAGAGATTGTGGAAGCTGAAGATAAAGTTCTTGATTGATTTTATGCCTTGTAGGTGTTTGCTAAAACGTCACTATCACCGTCTCTGCTTACAGAGTTGTTGAATGGATTTTTAAAGTGTCATTTCCGGGAGTTCTTTTCGATATTTGAAATTAGATTTTGTTTCTTTTTGTTTTAATTTTAAAGCTTGTTTTTGCTACTGTATTTTTATAACCCCACTGCTTGGGTGTTTGAGGAATTCTCTCCATTCCAATACTGATGGTCCAATTTTTATTATTTTACTGATTCATTGTTTATAAGGGTTTTCAAGAATATTCGGGTTTTCATGTCTTATTATTGAGAATTCTCCTCCAAGGGGTTCAGTGAGATAGCATCAAAACATGCAATAATCAATCAAAAGTGTTACTTTTTAAATTAAATGTTCAAGATTCAGTTTAGTGATTTGCCATAATCTGATATAATTTGTCATCAGCTGGGCATATCTGGTACTGATACTCTCCATGTCACTGTTACAATGATGATGATAACAGCTGAAAGAAGTTACATGAATTGATATTGGAGCCCAAGATGTCTTATAGAAGGGGGGGCTCTGATCAGCAACCGCCTACGCGGATACTACGGACCCAGACGGCTGGAAATTTAGGACTAGACCCGATATTGGACAGTGAAGTGTTGCCTTCATCATTGGTTGAAATAGCTCCCATCCTCCGTGTGGCTAATGAAATAGAGAGTAGCAACGCAAGAGTTGCATATCTATGTGAGTTACTATTGTATTGATAAGTCTAAATGACAAAGACTAATGAGCATAAATCAAACTCCTAAGCATTTGGTCACAGAGTCTCTATATAATTTCAACTATATCTTTATCCCAAAATCTTGATTTGTTAAAGACTGCTGCCTAAAAACCATTTTGGTTCTTATTCTTGGCAAAAAAGATAACAACAGTCACGAGTGCTTTGTGTTTTTCTTGATTTCTCAATAAGTTTGTTGCTTTTAATAGCTAAACTGGCATTATTTTATAGTTCATTTAAACTCCCTAAGAAGTAAAATGATGTGTTATTCAGTAAGTTTCACTAATTTTTCTTCCCATTTTTGTTTAGTTCATTAAGTTACTGGTTTCTATAAATTTCATCTCTTTTAGTTGTTTTCTATGTCTGTGTGTTGAATTTCATTTGAAAAGAGAACCCATTACCTAGTTCTTTTCATTTTTTTCCTTGTTACTGTTACATAATGGGGAAATTGCTGCTGCTTTTTGTCTTTTAAAATGGGATGTTGATATCTATCTTTGATTACTTTGCACTAGACGATTTGTACGCTTTACTCAATTTTGAGAGCTCATAAATGTACTTTGTGTATTTAGGTCGGTTTTATGCTTTTGAAAAAGCTCACGGACTAGATCCCTCATCCAATGGACGTGGTGGGATGTTGATATCTATCTTTGATTACTTTGCACAAGACGATTTGTAAGCTTTACTCAATTTTGAGAGCTCATAAATGTACTTTGTGTATTTAGGTCGGTTTTATGCCTTTGAAAAAGCTCACGGACTAGATCCCTCATCCAATGGACGTGGTGTCGGCCAGTTCAAAACTGCTCTTCTTCAGCGTCTAGAAAGGGTAATTCTTAATTTCATTTGCTAAGATAATCATTTGATTATTCTTTCCTTCCACAACCTTCAGGGAGTTAATTTTGCATTTGAAGAGTAAGGGATAGAGGAGGAAGATTTGGTGTTAGTTATCAATGATTTAAGTAGAACAAACTAGTAGTAGTTCCTTTGAAGTTGCATTAGAAGCCATACCAAACATCAAAAATTTATGTAAGAGAATCAGACAAAAAAGTCATGAAGACAAAGACATTGTTTATATATTGTGAACAGTGTGATTCCCATATCAACACATCAGATTAAATAGGCCAAACTAGATGTAAAGAAAGAAAGAAAAAAGTCTCCTACACATTGTGGAGCTGAAGTTTTAATCTTTTCAGGAAAATGAAACAACATTGGCTGGAAGGGCAAAGAGTGATGCTCGTGAAATACAGAGTTTTTATCGGCATGACTACCAAAAATATATACAAGCTCTTGACAATGCTGCAGATAAAGACCGGTAAGTTTACATTATTTATCAATCAATAATTTGATCATTAACTTGAGTTTATCTGTCTTACATTTCATTGATAGCAAAAATTCTCCTCAACTCTCTAAATATAATAATATTCTTCCTTCCGCTTAAAAAATAATGTTGCAATTAACTTCATATCTTTTCCAGTGCCCAGCTCACAAAAGCATATCATACTGCTGCTGTTTTATTTGAGGTTTTGAAAGCAGTTAATCAAACTCAGGGTGTTGAAGTCTCTGAGGAGGTAAAATTATTGTTTTCATGCTTGAGATTTTCTTGGCTGTATCAGTTTATTGGTCATTGATTGGAATCTGCAACAGAGTAAAGTAACTTCACTGTTTATTTTTTGTTTTAATTGTAGATCTTGGAAACTCAGAAAAAAGTTGAGGAAAACAAGAAGATATATGCCCCTTATAATATTCTGCCGCTTGATCCAGAGAGTGAGAAAGAGGCTATAATGAGATTTCCTGAGGTTTGTTCATGTGCATTAGTTCTTAATATCCATAAATTGTTATCACCAAATGTCCTTAAGTTAAGGTGCTGCTCGACAACAGTAATAGGAAAATGCAGCCTCAGATGGTCAACAATTTTCTAATACCTTTTACATATCCAAGAACTTGTTCCTTGAAGCTATGCTCCTCAGCTCAGGAATTTCTTTTCATAGAATCTTCTTAGAATAGTGATGAACTTATTAGCTATTTACAGATTCAAGCTGCTGCGATTGCCCTTCGTAATATCGGGGGTCTTCCTTGGCCAAATGGTTATCAACAGAAAGTAGATATAGACATTCTGGATTGGCTTCAGATCATGTTTGGTTTCCAGGTAGTTGTCTAATGGATTGGTGTTCGTTATCTGGTTTTCATATTTACCGCACAGGTTAGGCTCCTTATATTATTGTGCAGAAGGACAATGTGGAAAATCAAAGGGAACACTTGATTCTTTTGCTTGCAAATGGACACATACGACAAAATATGAAGCTTGATCAGCACAACAAGGTTTCTTCTTACTTATTATACACCCTCTGGTTCAAAATAGAAAAATCAAATAATTATTTTACATTTATCAAGAAATGAGCTAAAAGTAGTTAAAAACAATAAGTATGCCAGATATCCACTTTTTTCTCAAATATACCCTTTTTTATTGACGGAATAAGTGAGAGAGATAATAAATAGGAAAAAAGGAAGAAAGAAAATGTATGGGAGAAAAATGATGAGTGTGGAAAAGGAGAGAATAAGTGCAGCTACTTAATGTCCAAAAGGGGCAAATTTGGAAGGGGAAAAAAAAACATTGAATGCAGAGACAAAAGCAAAGTGGATCTTATGAAAAAAACCACACTCCTCACAAGTTTGGCTCTTATATTTTGAACCAGAGGGAGTATATGTTATGGCGTATGCTTTATTTAGGCGCTATTTTTTTTTTTCTTACATGCTATGGTTTTTCTAAATAGTTGGATGATCATGCTCTAACAACAGTGATGAAGAAGCTCTTTAAAAAATACAAAAGGTGGTGCAAGTATTTGGGTCGCAAAAGTAGCCTTTGGTGAGTTTCCCAAATCTTAGTAAAGTCAAATTTGGTCTTAAGTGTACCTAGTTATGGCTAAAGTTAGAGTACTAGTAGACTCACTTTACTTCAGCTTGGCTAAACCGCTGGCCTTCATGAACTGAACAGTTGTAGAGCGAGTTAATTTTGTCTTAGTTTAATTATATGTAGGGATATGTCTCGTTTAAAGGCACAAGTGTTTCTTTTAATATTACAATTAAAAAAAAAATTTAGATTTATAATAAAAATTAGGGTTAATACAATCTCGGTCCCTCAAATTCCATTCTTTTTAAAACATTGGTCCATATCATTAAATAAAAATTTGGACAATTTTGCCCCTTAAGTGATCAAAACCTCTTGTTTGAAACTTGAGAGACCAAAACCAAAATGAGGACAAACTTGAGGGACCAAACATTATATTAACCCTAAAAATTATAGTTAATTGAGTGCCTATAAAGTTCTTGCAGAAGCTAGTGAAGGATGGGATTGGCTTGGTTTTGGCTTAGCTCTAGTACGGCCTTACATTTAAATTATTGTTGGTACCTTTTATGTTTCTCTCTTGTATAGGCTGAGGATTCTGTACAATATTATCTGGGTAAAATTTCTGTTTCATATTTTTATTCTATTTTAAGTACAATGGGAGTTAACTGAAAACCTATGACCTTGTAATCATCATTGATCTTCAAACCACTTGTTTTTGGTCTGATATTGATTTGTACTATTTTTAAGCACCCAGACCTTATTGATTGTCAGGTTGCCAACTATTCAGCAGGAAGTTCAACAACGGAAGTTATTGTACATGGGTCTATATCTTCTTATATGGGGTGAAGCCGCAAATTTAAGATTCATGCCGAATGTCTTTATTATATCTATCATCATGTAAGTGAAATTTCGAATAGAAGATTTCAAAATCCTTTTTCAATATGGGAAAGGATCTGAAAATTTCATTGCCTTTCTGGTGGAATGATCCACTTCTAAATTTATCATGTACTTACTGATTGAGTGCTGTATTTATTATTTGTTTTATTCCTTTTCCATATAGGGGGATTCACATCACCTCCCACTAACTAGGGGGTTAATTTGCCTTACTAGCCTTAGTCTGTAGAGGGTGAGCCTTGGCGCAATGGTAAGGTGGCTGCCATGTGACCTAAAGGTCACAAGTTTAAATCCTGGAAACAGCCTCTCTGATAGTGGGGGTAAGGATGTGTAATCTATCCCTCCCCGTAACCCACTAGGTGCGAGCTTTGTGCACCGGGCGTAAAAAATCAAATCCTATTGCCTTTCACTAGTGAACAAATGGCAAGAAATTCATGAAGGAATCCTAGAGACCTTTATGGACATGCCTGATAAGAAGAAAGAGAACTTGGATCCAACCTCATTTCTGGAATTTTCTGGTTGCAAGTGTATGAACTATATCGAGAAAGAAGATATATTTCAAGCATGTTTGAGACCACTTTTGGAGGTCCCAAAAGTGTTTATTCATGTAAATTGAAACAAAACTCCTCTTACATACTTACCTCTTATAATGTAAATCATGATTGAAAAACTACTTTTAAAGGCTCCAATCGCTATTCCAAACGAGCACTAATGTGTCTTCTAGCCTTGGATATGCAGTCATTAATCTAAAATGATTAATTTCTAAATGTGATTTTTTTTTTTTTTTTTTTTTTTTTGAACGATTCATTTCTTTTCTAATAAATAAACATTATAATAACTGTTGTTTGTATAGTGCACTGCCAGATTGATGAGATATGATAGTTGGTTTGGAATTTTTAGATTTGGTTCCCACCATACATCATTTGTTTAAGCAAATGCACATTCCTGTTTTCAGACAAGAAAAAGTTTATATTCCTCTGGGTCCAGACATCATGTTTGTGCCAGAATCTCAAGATATAATTGAAAAGCATTCATGAGCTTGCTCTTCATACAACCACTTAAGCTTTGAAATAAGTGTTTGTTGTTTGATTGGTACATTGACAACTTGATTATGGAGAAAGTGAGAGTAATGGGAAAATTGGCAGTCCGGAACAGTTTTTAAGTTGCCACATGCTTGTTGGTTTAAGTTCTACTGCATTAAGTTTCATGACAAGTAAGAGAAATGGTACAAATATATTATTGTCCTAAAAAGTATATAATTTGAGTGTGGAGTAGTTGCCAACAAAATTTTATTGACAATTTTGATCATTTTATCTTGTTGATCTGCTTAGATGGCATTTGAGCTGCATGGGATGTTGGTCGGCATTGTTAGTCCACTGACAGGGGAAACTATAAAGCCATCTTGTGGAGGCGATAATGAGGCTTTTTTTACTAAAATAGTAAAACCAATTGATGATACTATAGCTGAGGTTTGCTTCTCCATTCTGTTTTTTTTTGGTCAATTGCAATATGAATTACTCCCTCCGGTCCTAAATATAAGACCACTTTTGTAGTGTAATTTATACTATAAAAGTGGTCCTATGGTTAGGGATGGAGGTGGTACTACCTTGTATAACTTAAATATCGCTTTTTCTGCATTACAGGGAGCCAAGAGGAGTAGGTGTGGAAAAGCAAAGCATTCTCAGTGGAGAAACTATTTTAGGTATTATGCTTCTTCTTTTTTTATTAAGTTTCTTCAGTATGATGAGTTATATTATAAGTGATTACCATTCTCAAATTGTAGGTCTGATGATTGTTTCCGCCTTGGCTGGCCTATGCACGACATTCGTGAGTTCTTCTTAGTACCTCGTGGACGACCTCTACTTAATAAGATGAGGTATATAATATCTCGTGTGTTACGTAACCCCCCTTATAAAGCTACTATTGGGTTGAAAATGATGTATTATTTACTTATTTCTTGAAAAGAAGATTGAAAGAAAAGGAGTACTGTTCTTTACATTGTTATTGTTTAAGGGGGATATAACTATAAGATCACTTTTATAGACCGAATGGTCTGGTTTTTGGAGCTTGTGACTATGTTTTCCTCCAAGCCATGCTTACTCTTTGTGAGTATGCAATTATGCATAATTTGCAGTACATCCTTCCACGTGTCTGTGTGTTTATTTCCCTGTTCCCATGATATGTATATGTGATAAATAAATAATACGAGTAGCATAGATAAATGAGTGTTATTTAGAAAGATACTAGCATGTATAAGGCATATCATTATCATCGTATTATCTGTTTTTCCTAATAGTATTGCGAATTCCTCAGTCTCTCTCTCTTTCCCTGTTTCTTCACTCCTTCTTCCTCTCTCCTCTTATTTCCCTCTCTTCTCCCCATTGTGGTTATTGTAGAAGAATATAGGGAAACGAGAGGAGAGGGGAAGAAGGAGGAAAGAAGAAACAGGGAAAGAGAGAAAGACTGAGGAATTCGCAATACTATTCAGGGAAAAACAGATGCTACAATGAGATTGATATACCTTATATAGGTGAGTATCTCTCAACCCCTAAACCCTACTAACTCCTAACTACCCTTAATGGTTCTAACTAACCCTCATTTATCTATACTATTATTTATTACATTAGCATATCATCCTTTCACGTGGTTTGGCTTTGGTAGGCTTATGTTTTATCCACGTTTCAACTCTAAAAAGGTTTGCATGAGGGGACGTGTTAGAGATTGAAGTCAAAATCATTCACAGTCCTTCTTCTAGCAGTTAAGCTTCTACGAAGAGTGGTTCATGACAAAACCACAATCTGACTTTGATGTCAAAATTCGTTTCCATTGTTGATCTTCTTACTTGATGGAAGGTGCTAGTGTAGTCTGTTATTGCTTTAAGTAAGAAGCTTAATCTTGAAAAGAACAGAGGATTGAGCATATAAATCCCCAATGAAACCACTTGTTTTTATATTTGGGCTATTGTCTTAATATGATGAATTTGAAGAATACATGAATGCATCAGAAGGAATAACAAAAAGAAGAATAACATTTAACAAAAAACAATACAATAAAATTTAAAAAAAAAAAAAAAAAAAATAGACATGAAACCAGATGAAATATTAAAATCAACATATTAAAATCAGAGAAAAATGAAAAAAGTTCTTGTGTGGTATTAGAAAAGAAACATCCTATAGAATCAACAGTAATACAACGAGTATTAGGGATACCACTAATAAGTAAAACATTAATAGAAAATTAAATATCTAAATTATCATTTAAAGATGAAGTTACAGAAGTATATATTGTAGGAGTTCAATTATTAGTAAAAGCCTATTTTAAAGAAGGAATAGACTCCCCCATAGAATTATTATTAACATATGGAAGAATAGTAAGTCGTGTACAATATAGTATATTAGGAATATTAACAGGAAATTTAATATATCAAAAATTAAAATTTACATTAAAAATGAATTTATTGCAATATCTAGAGCAGATGAATATATGAATAAATCCATAATAATATATCATAAATTAGGAGAAGTAAGATTATTACCAAGAGCAATAACAATGAGTATAACAGCCATGCTTGGATTAGTATTTACTAATGAACATAAGATATATAAAAAGTCTTATGAAAAAGTAACTATAGATAAATATTTTATGCAAGTATTACAAGAAGTTCCATTAGATCCCACCATTATAACTATTCCACAACAATTATAAATAGAATAATAAACTATCATGAAACTACTCCAAGAAGAATAGAAACTAATAATAATATAGGACAAAGATTATTAAGAATAAATACACCTTTAACATTGACCTTGAATATAAATATAAATCCACAAAGACATAGAATAGATTATCCTAGACCAGTAACAAAAAGAGGATTATTTAGAACTTTAAGTTTGAGGAGTAATATAGATGATAATTATCAAAAAAAAATTATTGGCATAGATATCAATAAATTCGAACTTAGCACAAATAAGATCAAGAACACAATAAATAGATCTAACTCAATCTAGTAATTATATAAGACTAGAAGGTAGGAAAGATGCAATATGGGTAGAAATAATAACATTGATTGATGAAAAAAAAAGTTCTATTGAATTAAATTATACTGAAAGTAATTTAGAACTAATAGAAGAAGGAATTAAAACGAATTCTATATTAAGATTTAATAAAAGAGATATTAAATAATGGGTAAAAGATAATAATGAAAAAATACATAAAATAATATTGGCAAAAGATTTTCTACGGTGAGTAAAACCTTATAGAATACAAGAAGACAGAATAATATTCAAACGTAAATTATTAAACAATATTAATTCCAAAAGTCAAATGAGGCCATTAAACTATATATTAGTCAAATTTAATTATAAAAAATATAGATCTCAAAAATATCATGCACTTGTAGATATATGAGCAAATCTAACTGTAGCAAAATATAATGTTTCACCACAAGAATTATGGAAGAGGAAAAATAAAATATCAAGAATGGAAAGTGCAGAAAAAAAAATGCATATCATAGAACTAGAAGCAAAAACTATACTTGTGCAAATGTGAGAATATGAATTATTAATACAAGAATTAAATCAATATAATGAACCATCTTAATGTAATATTAGGATTAAATTTCCTTGAACAATATTATCCAATACATCTAGTATAGAAAGCCTTAGTATTAACCACACCTTGTAAACATGAAGCATGGGGAATAAGAATAATCAAACCTTATAGATTAAAAGATAAAAAAATTCAAAAGAAAACGAATGATAATGAAGTACAATTTCAACAGAATAATAAACCAGTAGAAATACAACATATGTTAACAATTTTAGCCATTATAGTAGTAAAAACAATTGAACAGAGACTTTTAGATAATTATAGTGATAATACATTAATTCATTGGGAAAAATCAAAACCATTAGCAAAAATAGAACTAAAAGATTATAGAAAAAAAAAATTGTAAACCTTATCTATGGACTGAACATGATAAAAAAGAATTTGTTATGCATATTAATGAAATGAAATGTATTGCCTATGAGATTTTATAATAGTCCAAGTATATTTCAAGATTGTGTATTAAAATTATTATTGCCAATAAAGGATTTTGCATTAATATATGTTGATGATATATTGATATTCTCTAACAATGCAAAATAACATGAAAATCATTGAAATCAATTTGTAACATTAATAGAAAAAAAAAAGATTAAATATATCACCAAAGAAGGCAGAATTAAGAAAAACAAGAATCCCTTTCTTAGGACAATATATATATATATATATATATATATATATATATATCTATCTATCTTTGAATGGAATGGAATTACAATAACATATAAGTAAAAAAAAAATTAGAATTCCCATAAATAAATAAATAAAGGATTTACAATCCTTCTTAGGACTATTAAATCAAACAAAAAATTATATACTTAATTTATCTAAATTAACCAAAAAAATATCTAAATTAGCATGAGAAAAGACTAAATTGATATGAGATAAAGAAACCCAAAGAATAGTAAATCAAATAAAACAACTATGCCAAGATATATTGAAGTTGACTATTCATATAAATAATAATGTAAAATGGATCATATATACAGATGCTTCGGAAAATTATTGGGGAGCAACATTATATCATGAAGATAAAGAAGAAAGAGAAGTAATAATAATATATGCAAGTGAAAAAATTAATGAAGTTTAGAGTAAGTATCATTATTATTGGAAAGAATTATAGTAGAAAAATTTGAATTATTTGTACTCAATGCAAGATTCACAATAAGAACTGATAATACTCAAGTAAAACATTGGTTAGATAAATTAATTAGAACAAACAAATTAAGTAATAAAATGTTGATTAAAGGGCAAAGTGATTTATCTTATTATGAATATGGTATTGAGTATATTAAAGGGCAGAATAATTTGATTGCTGATCATTTAAGCTCCTTATTTGTAAATTAAATCATTTATCTTTAGCCACTATAACTGTCAAATATGTTTCTCGTTATACTTTCAATAAAGTCATCATATATCCAGGAACCTCACCAAACCTTGTATGGCTATAGATTAATTCCGATCATTTATCCTTTGCCAACTATGGAAGAAATATCATAATTACTCAAGACTATATGAGGTGCAGTAAAACATTATTTTGGAATAGTAACCTAATATACAATATTTATTAGATGTTATTTAACTGTTGTTGAAATAACCTTAGACTGTTAGACAAATTTTATCCTCCAATAAATTTGATAAGATTGGCCAAAAAGCTCATCGAGTATGATCTAGAAATTAAAGAAGATATTGAAAAAGATGAAGATTTACAATACTGAGTATCTTCTATTAAAGCTATAATATAATATTCTAAGAGATGAACATAATAACAACCTCTGAAGAAGCTCAATGGGTCTACTTCATAGGCCCAACAACATGTGTATATTTAGTAGAAAGTAAGTCGATGAGTAAGTGCTCGGCCGTGCCATGCCTGGCATGGTGGGGGGGACGATGTCGAACCCCTCCAAAACTTTCTTCAATAAAAAAAAAAAAAAGTAAGTAGATAAGTAAAGTTTTCTTTCAATGGTATGATAAAACAAAGATGAACAAGATGGAGAATCCTAAGTACACGAAAATAAGAACATGACAGGTGTTATTAGATTATGTATAACATCCTTCATTTTAAAGAATAATTTTTAATTATTAAATTAATTAAACCATTCATTTTATTGTTTTACATACACATTTAAGATTTGTATTTTACTAGACCCATACTTTTTAATTAAGTATTGTTTCAAAATTTTGCCAAAAATAAACTAAATATACTAGAGTATGCTAAGTGAGTCCTAATGTGGCAATATACAATAATCCAACATGTACCAAAAAGGTAGAAGTACTACAGTTGGCAAAAATATTTTAAGCTTCCGAAGCCTTCCCTGATAGATTAGCGCAAGAACTATCACCTTAAAAATGTTTGTAATCATCAATCCAGCTCATTAAAAATGCTAATATGTACTCGTGAGGTGTCAAGTGGAATATTTTGTATAAGAAAAGAATAGATATATAATTTACAAATTTATTAAATCACAATTCCTCTATCGCAATTACTAAATCAAATTTCATATCATGAATCACATATATAACATGCCAAGCAACAGATTGATACCTTGAAAATTCTTATCACCCCTCACCTTTATTCCGCTGACAGAACCTGTGGGCTGTGACATAATAGGTTTAGTCTCTATAACAAGACTACACCAAGCTCTCCAATAATAAGGTATAGCCCGGCCAAAGACTATAGAACTTATATCGGACCATGGGTTCTCTTTCCTTCGAATATGGAAAGGTGTCACTGTCCCAAGGGCTGACCCTTAACCTGGCCAAATGAAAAGGGTGAAACCAAGGGCCCTGAAACCATCCACTGTATACCGAGTCATAGCCTACCATGTGCTATTTCTACATAACAACTCTCATCACCACTCCACATCCATCCATATAAACAATCATATTCCTGGTATGTATATACGAGATTCCAAACAAGATTCATAAAAATAATACATCATCATAATAATCATTAAGTTTTTAATATTATTCCAGTTCAAGAAACCATAAACAATACACTATCCATAACATATAATATCACTAATCATTCCAAAAATAAATCCAACAAGGCAACTTCATTATTCACGTAGTGTCATAGATTTAAAATCACTTATAAACATCATACAGACAAGTACAACAAGTGGAAAGTGGTTACCTCAAGTTCTTAACACAAAAACAAAACTTGAGAGACATCAAATCCACTCTAAAAATATAGAATTATACGTTAATATAATTAACGAAATACCAACTAATACAATAACAAGTCAATTAAACTATAATTGTTTTATTTAGTTTTTTCTTAGAAAAATAATAATTTATCTATTACTCAAATCATTATTACAATACCATTTTCTTCCTTCATAATTTTTTTCACTAATCAAAGTATTATATTACTCTCATTAGAAGAAAAAAAAAAAAATGTGTACAATAACTTTCATTAAGAAATTTTATTGAAAAAAAATTAATTTAACTACCTAAATAATCTTATAAAATAAATAACATACATTAAAATATCTTCTTGACTCTTCTTTTTTTCCTCACTTCCTTTTTCCCCACCCTCTCACCCATTCTCCGTCTCACTCACTGGAGAAAAAAAACAAAACAAAACAAAAACACACACACACATATATAAAGGGAGAAAGGCGGTGAGGATTTTCCTCTTCCCCATGCCAATTCCCTTTTCAACATGTGGCAGCACACAGAGATATATAAAAGGAGAAAGGTGGTGGGGATTTTCCTCTTCCCCATGCCAATTCCCTTTTTAACAGGTGGCCGCACATATTGCTTCATTAATTTTTTTTTTTTTTTTTTTTTTTTTTTTTTTACTTTGAAGGGAAAATTACTATAAAGGGCCCAACATTTATTTTTATTATTTTTCTATTTTAATCTTCTCTTCTCTTTCTCCTTTTATTTATATTAACAACAACAATAAATATTATTATTTTCACTCATTTATTTTTAATAAATAATATTTTAAATAAAAACTTTTATCTTGATAATTACATAACAAATTCATGTATTATGATTACTTCTTTTTTATTTGTAATTAAATCCTAATATAAAAATTAGAATGTTACATTATGCCAACCATAAATGCAATTATTGCGAAGACCAAAAAGGACCTATAAAGATTATGAAGAGCTTTAAGTAGATATGAATATCTTACAGTAACTATCAACTAATATGGGATGTATCTGTCGACAAACAAGAAGAAAATATAAGGTGGAAAGGAAAATCAAAAAGTAAAAGGAGGACAAGACAAAAGAGAATAATGTAGAATAATCAGAGTTGAAAATGTCTAGCTCTATATAGCCATGTAAACTCTCTTATAAAATGATCGACCGATTAATTGATCAAAATCTAAGCAACTCCCTCTATAATCTCACCATTTCTCAATCAGGAATCTTTATTCATATCTACAACATTATTAGATTCTACACTCTTTTCAAAGTCGTTACCAATATCAAATAGTAGACATATAAGGTATGTATGACCAAACCATTTATAGGGGTTAGGGATGTACTACCTTCGGTACACTATACTACAGAAGTGTTCCTATAATTAGGATCAAAGGGAGTAATATTATCTTATTCCAAAATGTAATAATCTTATAAAGGAATTATTAGTTATATGTCCATATAGTCAAGAAGTCAATTACGCCTCTAGTAGGAAATAAAGGAAGGCTGTGGTGAGATGATATGAAGGGGGAAGGTTTGATCTCTAGTAAGGAAGCTCTATAACAGTATCTCTGTATGAAAGAGGACATAGATCATTCTATTACTCGGATCATTGTCGGTCAACCATTGATCTACTATCTCTATATGAACATATAGCTGCCTTGGTTATGGTATCCATGGTAGTTAAAAACTTGTTTTATCGCTACGATTTTACGTTTTTACGATTTTTTTTTTCATTAAAACGATTTTACTAATTTTCCAAACGCTTTTAAGTTTTTACGATTTTACTACGTTACGATTTTACATTTTACAATTTTTCATTCTCCTTCCGTTTTCGTAAAATCTATTTTTCACTACCATGATGGTATCGAGACTCCATTACGTGTACACACATATATATGGGCCAAAAACTTTTTATACAACTTAAAAATTAATTCTAATATATCTAACTTTCTAATATAGTAAAAAAATTATTAATTTTGATATCATAAAATTTGCAATTTTAATTTTTTTATCATATATTTATTTATTGAAACACACACATATATATACGAACCAATAATCTTGATCAAAGAGAGAGTTTTCAAAAGAGAGAAACCACTCGTCCTTAGGTTCAACGCGAAGAGGTCGACTTCCTCATCTAAAAGGAGGGGTTCGATCCAGGTTGAGTTTGGGGAGGCATCTTAGGGGATATGAAGTGGAAACGATGGGTGGAGGTGGAGGTAGAGGCATGTGTACTCTCCACCCAAAAGATCCTGTGAACTAGTCTCCAAGCACCCTGCTCTTGTGATTGTGGGTGAGCCCAACCCCTTTCCTAAAATTTTGATTTAAAAAAAAAAGGAGAGAAACCAGCGGATAATTACCTTTTTCATACACACACTTACAATATTCCTACCACGCGCAGATATTTGTTTTTTTTTTTTTTGGAAATAGAAAACTACTAGATATGTGAAATACTCTATTTACAAATAAGTTAGGAATTTAGTATTAGGATTTTACTAAATATAACTAGTTTTTTATTTACACACATTTAATTCCCACTAATTAACCTAAATTAGAAATTTAGTAAACCCTAAAGTCTACAAACTGTCAAGTAAATTAGTAATTTAGTATTAAGGGGAAATTAGTAAATAAATTTTACTTATATATAAATTTTAATTAAAATATATATACTTTTAGTATCTTTTTAGAATATTCTTAACAGAGTTAACTATCTAAACTAAATAGAGGTGAGGTATATGTAATTAAAGTAAAATAAGAGTGTAACTAGAGTAGTTTACGAAATTAATTAAATATTACATTAACTAGTATAGGAGTACTACTGATTTGTCCATATTCTTTTAGATCATAAAAATTCAATTATTTTTACCCATGACTTCCTTTACTTCCAGATGCCATAGACTCATTAAATAAGGTAAGTCATAGCAATTAAACTTAACATATTGGGTAGGTATAGACAAGGTTTAAACTCACGAGTTTAAATAAACTCATGAGAGTGATGTAAACTCGTATCGTGAATTCGAATCGTAAACTCGTAAGAGTTTACTTTTATTATTAAATAGGTATTACTATTGTATAATTAAATAATTAAAATATAAAAATGACAACAATTTGATTTAAATATCTTTCAAATCCAAATAATTGAAATTAAATCCATCAACATTAATCATTTATCATATTTAATAAAGAAATTTCTAGAAAATTTCTATATAAAGCATTGAAAGCATGATTAAATCAAAAAAGTTAACATGATTTTAAGAGTAAATTAATACGGTTTTGTAAGTTAGAAACGTAAAAACAGTAAACCCGGTGTATAAACTCGTAAGTTTAACCGAATTTATAACTAGCATGAGTTTACCACTAACTCGACCTGTTTTTGTAAGCTAGAAGCATAAAAATAGTAAACTCGGAGAGTCAACTCGCGAGTTTGAAACAATAGGTATAGATGACTCAGATAATCGTGGGACTATTAGGACCTCTGCATCTTTCTTCGAAGCTGCAGTTTAATTGATTAATCTTTGTTCTGGGTAATGATTATCATAAATCATTATCTGTAAAGACTTCCAACAATTAAAAGGTTCATAAGAAAGTCTTGAACTATTGAGAAAACATAATTTTATGAAACAGTTACAATAACTAGCAAATTGCTGTCAACAATCTCAGACGCACATAATAGATCAATTCTGCTCCCCCATGCTCAGAAGATAAAATCTTAATCCGTATATAAGGGAATCGAATTTCACCATAAAGAAAATATTATAACACTGCAAACGCAATTCTGGCAATTCACTTGTATGTGTCCTTGAAACGCCCTAAAAAATAAAACCTTCCGCTTCTATTAGGAAACCATTCCTCTGCGGGTGCTTAATGAAGCATTCGAGTTTGATATCCAGTGAAATAGGGATGTCCAAAAAATCCGATAGTCCAGGTGGTCCGGTCCGATCCGACCGGTCTCTAGAAAATTTTTTTGGTCTGGGACCATATGAGGCGGACCAGAGGACGGTCTGCTGGGTCAGTCACCTGGACTTGGTCCGGGGCTAAGACCCCTGGACCTGGTCGGTCCGACTCAATATATATATTATATATTTTTTAAAAAAAAAATCACAACTTAACCTAACCTTTTGTCATTCTTTACAATTCTTCATCACTCATTAGTGAGTCTTCTTTTTTCAGCCAAAAAAATATCCGAGTCTTCTTCCCTTTTCAGCCTGGGCCCGATAGAATATTGTTATTTTGTATTTTTGTTCAATGTTGTTGGAGATTCTTATATGTGTATGATTGAATTTAAGATATTTGCATGTTTATATGTTTAATTATTGGTCGAGAAAAAAGTGAAAAAAAAAAAAAAAAAAAAAAAAAAAAGAAATAGGTCCTAGACTACCGGACCAGTCCAGGAGTCCACTGGACTGCTCTGGTCCAGCCAGAGCTCGGGCTGGTACCAGACCGGACCAGACATCGGGTTGGCTTGTCTAGCGCAAGGTCCCTCCTGAACCAGACATTGGGTTGACCCCTAACCCGATCCAGTCTGGTTCATGGACATCCCTACCGTGAAACATGATGGTTCCAATAATTGTCCTTCTCATACACAGACATCAAAATCGAAATCCAACAGCATGCGAGCAAGTAGAAGAAAGCAAACCTAAGCGAATTCGGATATCATGTTTGGGGCCAAATGAATCAAAAGATGGAATCATTATACCTGCTGAACAAGCGTGGAGAGAAGCTCAAAAAGTTGGGTGTCAGGTTTGCCACCTTCTGCCATGGATTTTGTGGATCTGTAAGCGAATTTAGATTCGTGAATATGGAATTGGGGTGATCTTTATTCGGAGGGAAGCGCGTCGTTTCACGTCCCGCCTTCGCGGCTTGCTTCTGTGGTCGCAAGTCGCAACAGAGGAGGAGGAGGGGATGCGTAACGGTGTCAAACTATCAAACAAAGATTCGTTAGTCCTACGTGATACTCTATCCAAAGTACAAACGGTATCAAACTGTTAACCCAGACACGTTATGTTCCATATATTTTTTCCTTTTTTCAAGTCAAACAAAATACAGTTAACTTCTCTCCTTTTTAAATTTTTTTGTTAAAATAAAAACTAAGGTAGTTAAACAAATTATTTTAAAGTATTTATATATATTGTTTTTTCTCTGAATAATTTTTTATATCTTATAAATTGATATATAATCTTAGAGTTGGTAAAAAGGGTTTGCCCTTTTAGGCCTAGCCCAACTAAAGAAAAATAGTCATTTTTTTGAAGACCGACTCTTCAGGGTTGAAGCTATTTTAAGAATGTTTTCTAATTTTTTTAAGGAAATAAAATCATAACAATGAAAGTCCTAATTTAACCTATAAAATGTTGTTAAAATTAATATGTAAACTATACACATCATACAACAAACAAACACAAACACTAGGTCATAATCAAAGGTATATTATTGTCTATACACCACAATTACATATAATTAATGAGAAGACTCAACAAAATTAAAAATACTTAAAATATAAGTAGCAACAAAATAAACAAGTTGACCACCAAAAAAAAAAAACAACACAATATATGAACAATATAATCACTAAAAAATAATTCAAAAATACAAAATTAGTAAGACTATTTATGAGATAAGAAATATTTTTTATAATTTTTTAATTTTTAGGATACTCAATATAAGATGTTCTTATAAAATTTAATTTAAAAATAATATAACAACTAAATAATTGCAACATCATTACCAAAGTATACAAAATCAATAATATTATATCATATAAATATATATTTTTTAAAAAAAGTACAGGCTTAAAAGGGCAGGCCCTATTTGGCCCTCAGCCCTACAAGGCCACATTTTTTAAACTCACTTTCACTTTTAAGGCAAAAATTTTAAGGTTGTCCCTTGCAAATTTGGGGCTTAAACAGACCAGTCCAATAAGCTTGCCCGCTTGACCCATTAAATTATTTAGTTTTGTAAATTTGTTTTTAAAAAATTTGATATTAATTATCAGTTGAAGAAATGCTGTGCGTTAAAAGCCCATTTTGAATGAGCAAATACTCGTACTAAAACATGTTATTCGGCCTGAATGGGCCTTAAATTAAACTCATCTTAACACATGGTTCTTTTGCTGGTAAGAAAAACCCAGCCCATATATTACAAAGGGCAGTTAAAAAGCCTTAACAACTTTCCCAATATTATTAGTAACATTATTAGTAGTGCGAGTTCGTTTGGGAGTAGTTTTGGAAAATGATTTTTACAATTTATGAGGTAAAAATGGGTTTTGGAGAGTGACTTTCTTGAGTTATGAGGTAAAAATAATTTTTGGAAAATAGCTTTTAGATTTTTAATAGTGTTTGGATAACTTTAAAACCTAGGTTTTGACAAAAGTTTATCAAACACCCCAAAATTGTCCAGAAGTTATTCTGCTCAAAACTTAGATTTTGGAAAAAAAATTTCCAAACACCCACCAGGCATTAAAACTTAGGTTTTGAGGCCAAAACCTAGGTTTTATGAAAAGCAACTTTTTTTCTTTTTTCTCTCTTTTATGCCATCATCATTATTTTTTCGAGTATCAATCAATATCTTTAAAATAATTTTTAGTACCTTTCTATACTATGAAATATTTTTTCAAAATTAGTCATTACTCTGAAATATTTTTCAATATCCTAATTGTTTTTAAGATCAAGAAATATTTTTTTCAATATCTTTAAGTATCTTTTTACTACCGTCGATTCCCGAAATATTTTTTCAATATCTTAAAATAAATTTTTAAGACCAAGAGAAGTATGTTTTGAGTACCGGTCAAGTATTAAGTATTTTTTTTAGTACCCATCGAGCATTCTGAAATATTTTTTCAAGATCCATTGTTACCACGAAATATTTTTTCAATATCCTAAAATAAAATTTTTAAGACCAAAGAGAAGTATCTTTTCAAGATTATCGATCAAGTATTAAATATCTTTTTAGTATCCATCAATACCCTGAAATAATTTTTCAAGATCCATTGTTACCCGAAATATTTTTTTCAATATCCTAAAATAAATTTTTAAGACCAAGAGAAGTACCGTCAAGTATTAAGTATCTTTTTAGTATCTGTTATAAGTACCTTAAAATATTTTTTAAAGATCCGTTGTTATCACGAAATATTTTTTCAATATCCTATAATAAATTTTTAAGATCAAGAGAAGTATCTTTTCAAGATCGATCCAAGTATTAACTATCTTTTCAAGTACTAATCAATACCCTAAAATATTTTTTCAAGATCCGTTATTATCCTAAAATATTTTTTAATATCTTAAAATAAATTTTTAAAATCATGAAAATTTCAGGATACTTAACGATCTTGGAAAAATAATTTTCATGATTTACGAGATAAAAAATTTTAGATAATAACTTTTCCAATTTATTAGATAAAAATAATTTTTAGAAAATAGCTTTTGGATAAAGTCTAGAGGGAGTGACTAATTCTTCATAAAGTAACAATTAAATTCTACGAAGAGGTTCTCATATTTAGTGTGGGAACCCTTTTGATATGCTGAAAAAATATTACATCTTTTTTTTATATAGATATAAATTATAATGATGATTATATAACTTTTTCATGATCACAGCTCAAACTAACTTTTAAAAAGCAGAAATGGGTCCAAAATTGAAATGAACATTCATAGAGTGAATTTCAAGTTAGTGAAATAAGACACTTAACTAGAAGCAAACTACCTAAAACAAAAAGAGTTTTATTAAAATTGTAACTTTTGGAGACCAAATTGATGTGAAATTGAAATTCACCCAAAGCGGGCTTCCCATGTATAAAGCAAGATATCAATAATAATTAGAGTAAATCACATATTTTTTCCCATAAATTTCATTAATGTTACACAATTTTTTATTTATTCTTAAAAACTTAATATAGATTTTTCTTGACACGAACTAAAAAAGTAGTTATATTTAGTTGATATTAAAAAAAAAAAAAAAAACCCCCCATCTTTCTAAAAATACCCTTAAGTAAATACAATAGTATATCTTAACCTAATTTTATTAATATCTCCTTCTTCCATATAATTACTTGAAAATATCCATATCAATTATATTATTTAAAAATAACTGCTGCATAAATTTTAAAATATGACTTATAAAAAAGAAAGGATATAGTAATATTTACATATTGTTGGGCTAAATCTATAAGTAGGAATAATATATCCATGACTAAATACAATATTGGCACCTGGGTTGGCGTTATGTTTTCACAGGTGATGAATGAGAAAAAGCACAATGATGATAATGATATGATGACACACTCGTGTATATATGTATACATGTACATATAGAGACGAACCTTTTTATAGGACTAGGGGGCTATAGCCCCTCCAGAAAAAAAAATGTTTAGAATTTTTTTTTAATTTTTTTTAATATAATGTACAATTTAATTTTGGTCCCCCAACTTCTTTTTTTTTTTTTTTTTTTTTACATTTTCCCTCTTTTTATATATTTGGAGCTTATAATTCAATCTTTGTTTCATTTAGGGTCATGTATGATTTATATTAATCTTGTCTTTTTTTTTTCTATATTTCATTCTAATTACCTGAATTTTTTAGCTTATCAATGAAATTTACTTTTGTGGTATATCCTTTACTATGCTTTTACCCATTCTACACAACACTTGTGGATGAAGTTAATTGATTTTTCATTCTAAACCTCAACCTCTTGCCTTTCAATGTTGTGGTGTTCAATTACATGAAGTTTATGGTTGAACCAGAGATTCAAGATTCACAATCACATAAATTAACAGATTAAAACTTATGCTTCATGCTAGAACCAAAAGCATACTTTTGTATGATTGAATGATTGTTTAGTGTCTTATATTGAAAAAGATGTATTTGATAGCATTGATAATAAGACAATTATGATGGAATTCTAAAAAATAAGGCTTAGAAAGATGACATTGTAATTATTTTTATTGTAATATAATTTTGTTATTAAAATATATGTACTCGGACTTATTGAGTGCCCACTATTCATTGCAATTTATGTAGTTACATTTCTAACTGCACTTAGCCTTACTTTTCTAAATGACAAGTTTGTAAAATAATTGTCTATCTTATTACATTATCGTATTCACTTGATTTCATGAATTTCTTTTTTATATTCTCTTCTTTTTTAATGCATTTAAAACTTTCCTTTAAAAAAAAAATTCAGGGGCAGCAAACCCCCGAATCCTCCCGCACTGTTTGGCCCCCCAAAATTTTTGCTCCAAGCTCGGCCCTGTATATATATATGTGTGTGTGTGTATAGACATATATACATATGTGTATGTGTCTATCTATGTATATATATACCATCATTGTGTGTGTCTATATGTCTATCTATGTAAATACATGTATATATATCATTATATCATTATCATCATTATTGTGTATATATACACACAAACATATGCATACACATATTTATATACACACATATGTATACATGTATGAGAACTCTTCTAGCCATTAGACGACTTAATTAATGTTGAAGAGGTTATGTAGACTATCAGGCTAGATCAGTGTTTTCTACCAGCCACAACATGGGGACAGTACTCCACCATAGAGATTCTACAATCTCTGATTAATTTACGGCCGTTAAATAAAATATGATGGAGAAAGTGATATGAGCTTATCCTCTCATGTCGGCGGGTTTTGTCGTTACAAGGCATAATAAAAGAAAGAAGACAATAGGTGGCTTGCAAGTGGACGACTTCAAATATATCACTTTCACTCTTTAATTTTTCACCAATAATGCCCTTCTATTACATAAAGTACATTGCTTTTTAATTTTTATTGACCCTCTTTGTGTGGTTTTATGTCTTTCTACATTTTTTTATTCTTTCCTTAACGCTTAATCTTTTATCACTTTTGATGTTTCTTTCCAATCACCGTAAGCCTTTCTCACTTTGGACACGTCAAACATTCATCAAGTGTTTTTTTGCTGGTAATATTAGAAGCATTTTTATTACTAGCAAATTAGATTTAGGATCATCCGCACTTAGATATGGATCACTCTGTCAATTTTTGAGTGTCATATTGGTCAGTTGAAAGAAATAATTTCCTTCCATATGGTTATGTTTTCGAATGACATTGACAGATGAAAGATATATGTAACTCTTTTGAAGACGATCTTTTTTCAAAAAGTATTATAACTATGGGAAAAACACTTCTCATATTGTAGGAGAAGTGTATTCTCATGTCTCACACATGAAATGGCCCGACCCATATATATAATGAGCATTATATATATATATGGGTCCCACCATTTTCATGTGTATCGGAATCTTCTTATTCTCATATAACATGAGAAGTTTAAACCCCTATAACTATATCATATAATAGGAATTGATTTTTGACCCAAAAAATAATAGGAATTGATCTCCTTTATCTACAAAATGAACTCTATGCTAATTAAATTGGCTTTATATACAAATAATAAAATTTAATCTCTAATCATTTCTTTATTAAGGTGTGAAAGCCTACCACTCACTTGGACCGACAACATATTCATTTCAGTTTTTAAATGATATAAATGTTTTATCATGTTACTTGATAAATAATTTCCGCTTAACTTCCATTCAACACATCTTTGAAAACCTCTTATATGTAACTTCTAGGAAAATTAATATGTAAGTCTTCATGGTTCCACCTAATTTTTATAGGTTTTTATATTTTTTTTTTCCTCTTTTTATATGATATCTTTTTACAAATGCTGTGAGAGAATTGAGAAACAAGAAACCTACTCCTTCCGGTTTTTTTATAAATGTTGTGAGAGAATTGGTGTTATTTGAAGGGTAATTAATTAATTATTGTTTTTCTGTTTTATCCCTTAGAGGAAAGAGATGTGGCAGATAATGAATAGATATTTGAAAATTCCATAAACATTAATAACAAGTGAGAGATCGCGGGTTGTCACTGAATCTTGTGCCTACCCTTCTAATTCAAAATAAAAATAAAAATTACATAGATATATTAAATAATTTAACTAATATATTATTTCTAAACAACGGTATAATTAGCAAGAATGGTACAGAAATTATACGTTTATTATTTTTAATTAACAGTATGAACTGCGTGATTTAATTTTGATAGTTAGTTATTATAAAAAGTATCGGAGGAGATCATATGACATATCAATGTTTGAATCAAAATTTAACAAGTACTTGTATATTCGTACTTAGGGGTGGAAATAGGTTACGCCCTATCGGTGCTCTACAACCTAACCCGTTTAGAACTCCTGGCCTACAATCGACGCTGTTTGTTAAAAAAGGTAAGTAGCCAAGGCCTATTTAAAGACTTATATGTGTAAATAAAGTTTTATTTAGTTAAAGCGACTGTAAGCCTTTAGTGCGATTGTTTACACATCAAATAAATATGATTATATTTATATAATATAAATAATATAATAGTTATTATTTTTATTCTTATATTCTACTAAAAGCCTACATTTATATAGTTTTTTATAGGCTCAAAGTGCATAAAACCTTTTTATGACCTCCAAAACCTACAATATAAGGCCATTTTAAAGGCCTACATTATAAGTAGCCTTAAAAAGGCTTCAGGCCCTATTAGGCCGACGAAGGCTAGACTGGCCTTAAAAAAAAGCTTGCATTCAAGCTCAGGCCTTCCATCCCCATCATAGGCTCAAACCTATTTAATCAAATCTAAAGCTAAATTTTTTATTTCAATCCCTACGTACTCTACTTAAATATTAAATCATTTCATAATAACAATAAAATATATTATTTGTTGGAGTCTTGTGAGTTAAATGAAGTCGTGGCTACTTTTTGATAGTCATATAGATATAGTGTTTAGATTAGTAGTAGAAATTGTTTTATATGAGGTAAATTTATAAAATAAATTTTATCTCGACTTATATGAACATTTTTTTTTTTTAACGTATACTCACCAACACTTTTCTCATAATTCTAATGTTTTATTTTCAACTCCTCCCTCCACTTTTCCAATTGTGATTTAGTTGGATAATCCTCATGAAAAAGGTTATTTTTCTAGGCCGGGAAGTCCCCTCTTTTAAATGGGTGAAATTGCAATCTACGGATCTCGTCTTTTTTGTGTATCCCGTCTGAGATTGATTCTACATTGAATAATCCTGGAATCAGTTTCCTGCTCACCCTCTCGTTCCCAAGTTTGGTTTGAGGGGAGGTGAGAGAAAAAATAATGGGAGGAGAAAATTGGATCAAGATTTAGTGTACTGGAGCCCAGAGAGTTTTCTTCTCATCCCTTAGGGGGATATTTATTTCTTTTTAGGATTTTTTATTAAATTTTTGAAGGGTTTTTTTTTTTTTCCAATATTAGTTAGCATCCTGAAGAATATTTTTAATATCAGTTTATACCCTCAAATATTATTTCAAGATTCTCAAATATTTTTTCAAGATTCTCAAATAATTTTTCAAGATCATAAAATATTTTTGCAGTCAAGTACCCTAAAATATTTTAGGGTACCAAATGGTACTAAAAAGATACTCCGTAGTATTGGCTACTTTTTTCCAATACCCGTTAATATCCTGAAATATCTTTTTAATACCATTCATTCTGTTGAAATATTTTTTTAAGATCCTAAAATAAATTTTCAAGATCATGAAGTATTTTTTAGTAGCAGTCAATATCCTAGAGTATCTCTTTAGTATCATTCGGTAAGCTGAAATATTCCCAAAAAAAATATTTCACGGTAACGATCGGTACTAAAAAAGATACTTTAGAATCTTGGATCTTCTACTCAAAAATATTTCATGATCTTGAAAAATTATTTGAGGATCTTGAAAAAAATATTTGAGAATCTTCGACTATTACTAAAAATGTCTTGAGAATACTAACTGGTATTGAAAAAAATTCAAAAATTAAAAAAAATAAATCCTAAAAAAATAAATATAGACTGTAGGGGACAGGCGCCCCCGCTCGGCCCTGCTTCATCATTCTCTGCGTTTTTAAATCACCTCGTGGTGCTCAATGATTTCATTGTCCATTCTAATCTCAATGGCACCATAGAAAAATATGAGAACCTTATTCTTTTTTACTTACCCTTTCCATAAAACTAATTTAATTACTCTTAAGTCCCCCTTCCTTAAACCCAGTTATACCAACTCTAGCGGTTTAATTGTTTCCATTTTATATAATTGATTTTTTTTATATATATAAAAAATACTAAAGAAAGAATGGGTACTTGAATTATGAACCCAAAAAAAAATTTCATGCTTGTAAAATATATTATTTAGTTTAGAAAGAAAGTAATTACGGAATCGAAATGAAAGAAGTGCACCCCCTCCAACCAATTTCCCCACTCATTCTTTAAATGAGTAGGGAGAGTTCTTTTCCATCGGATCGTCCAGGATAGGATATGGACGATCCATATTTAATTTTTTTATTTTTTAAAATATTTTAATGTAAGAGAATCTAAAATAAAGATAATCTCTCAACTAATATATTTTTTTAACATTATTTTTTCATTTAAAAATTGACAGTTAAAAAAAATTAAATTTAGGCCATCCAGATCCTATCTAGACAATGTCAATAGGAAAAACTCCCTCTACTCATCCTTGAGGATGAGTAGGGAAACACGTATGTAAAGTCTATACAGTCATCCTTTTATAATGTGTTTTGAAAATTTCTTATCCGTATAATTAATGGATTTTATAGTAGCTGTTAATATGAATTCTAATATTGATATGTTAGGCTTAAATATAACTAGTTTTCAGTATAATTTTTCTTCTAATCACGGATTTTGAACTTATACCTTATTTCATTATCATGCGAGTCGACTCAAACAAAATTATAGGCGCGTTAAAAGTTTTTCTTCTTCTTATGACCATATGATATTTAGTACTTTTCTCCTCTTTATTTTTTTAAAAAATCATATTGGTCATAAATATAAGATCTATTTTATATATTTATTATTATTTTTAAATTAATTCTATTGATATTCAATCAACAATAATCAAATTAGAGAGAAAGAGAATGAATTAAGGAAGATGACTATGATGTTTTAAAACATGTCATATTAATTAATTAATTTAACTAACTTTTTAATCTAATCAAATTAATTAGATTTAAATACTTTGGCCACCCCTCTGTTTTTCCTTAATTACATAGACCCCACTATATTTTGAAAACCTATATAAACTTTCCTTAAAATTAATATGTATGTTACACGAACCTCCGTTATATTTTTAAATTCTATTTCCACCTGCCTAAACTGTTAGTTAATAGTTAAGTATGACTTGTGAACTTTTTTTGACCAAAATGTTTTTCTTTAACATTAGAATTATTTAAATACAAGTTCACACATGCATGCATGTATGTGTGTATATATAATGTTAAAGAAGGGCATTTTCGTCAAAAAAAAGTTCACACATGCATGCATGTATAAGTATAAGTAGAGAAGAAGAAGCAAAAGTAAATAATTTATATCACAAAGATATACCATTTGAAATTTAAGACATCTAGTTATTCAAGATTTATGCCAAAACCAATGGAACAATAAGAAACTAGACAAGTACCTAATTTAGAAATATGGCTAGACTTAGATTGTAATTTAGACAAGAAAAGATATTAGAAGAACGGACAAAATCCCAATTAATAACATTAATAGGAAGAAATATTGAGACTAACATAGCCGGTTTATTAGTAGAAGCAACTTTTATAAAAAATGTATAAAATTGGTGGAAGAGTAAAACACTAAAACACATGTATTTAGATAACAAGTAAGAACAATAGCAGAACCATATCAAAATAAGAAGTAATTTTATGCATTATTAATAAGATAATATGAACAATTATTAATAAAATAAATGAATTTATAGGAAGAAGTGTAGGAGCAAATGAAACAACAAAAATAGAAAAAGCTATTACAAAATTACATCAGATAGGAATGTGTTCTTCAAATCCTAAATATTTGAATCAAGATACACTAGTGCAAAAAAGGGCTTTAAGACCAGGACGAAAGAGGTATCGTAAGGCCGGATCTGTGGACCGGTCTTGTTCCAAAGCGGTCTTAAAAGTCCGTAACTTTAAGACCGGATGAACGACGGGTCTTAAAAATTTAGACCGAACTTTTGAAATATACGAGTCTTAAAAGTGTTTCAAAATAATTTAAAAAAAGAAAAGAAAAAACCCAAATGAAACAACCGGTCTCAAATCACCAGATCGACAACATTTTGATTGTCCCTCCATCATCGCCGACGAAGAACCAAGAGAAGATTGGAAGCAACACCAACAAGAAAAACAAAAAATAAGAGAAGATTGGAAGCAACACCAACAAGAAAAACAAAAAAGATGAATACAAAGTCTAGAAATAAGAAAACATAACAAGAAATAGAAATCATTCACCATGGAAATCGAATTTGAATCAATATAAAATCGAGGTGAAATTGAAGTCTAGATTTACAAAAAAAATCACAAGCTTAAAGCAACCAAATCGAGCGGGATCCTCTTGTCGATCTTGGCAAAGCTTCAAGCAACCAAAATCAAAGTTCAGATCGAGCGGGAGCGGTCAAGGTAGGAGCAAACGAGACTTAAGCAAGAAGAGATCTGGGTTTGATTTTAAGCCAGATCTGTGTGAAGACGATGTGGTCACCGGTCATACTTTTAAAACCGAATCTTTTATAATCCGGTCTTAAAATTGTTCTATATATTTGTTCGAAATTCATATTTAATTAGTTAGCATATACGATATATTGTGCAATTATCTTAATTAAGTTGTTAAAGAGATTTTATGAATTAAGTTAGCAGATCATGGTTTTTTGAATTTTGTAATTATATTCTTAATTGTAATCATCTAAATTAAGTTGTTAGAGAGATTTTAGGAATTAAGTTAGCAGATCATGGGTTTTTGAATTGTATAATTATATTCTTGATTGTAATAATCTTGATTAAGTTGTTAGAGAGATTTTAGGAATTAAGTTAGCAGATCATGATTTTTTGAATTTCGTAATTATATTACTGATTGTAATCCCTAGATTATAGGAACTGCTCAAGTCAGAAGATTATTTACTTATTAGCATCTGTATATAATTCAAAGAGTAAATACATTTTCTAGTCCCTGACAAAAAACGCGATCCCCATTTTGGTCCCTTAAAAACAAAAGGTCATTTTTAGTCCATAAAAAGGACGAATAAGGGTCGATTGGTTGACGTTTTGATCCCTCACAAATATCCAAAAGGTCCTTTTTAGTCCCTTAAAAAGGAGGAATAAGGGTCGATTTTTTTGTAAGGGACCAAAATGGGGTTCGTGTTTTTTATCAGGGACCAGAAAGGGTACCAATTAAGCGAAGGAATAAATCATCGCATTCTCAGACTCATTTCTGATTGGCGTCTTCTCACAATATTTACGAAATTGCCATCGGTCATACTTTTAAGATCGGATATTTTATAATCCAGTCTTAAAAGTGTCTATATATTTTAAATTGCTTAGGTCATACTTTTAAGACCGGATCTTTTATAATCCGGTCTTAAAAGTGTTCTATATATTTACGAAGGTGCCACCGGTTATATTTTAAGACCGGATCCTTTAAAATCCAGTCTAAAAAGTTCTTTATATTTACTTAAACTCGCCACCGGTCATACTTTTAAGACACGATTCTCTATAATCCGGTCTAAATGAGGATCTTAAAGCTCTTTTTTGCACTAGGGATATTTGTGAATATAAAAAGTTATTATTATGAAGCAAGATTACAACCTTATGAATCACAAAGATTTTACATGGAATTATCTTATAGAAAAGTGCCAAGACTAATATCATAAACTATAATAGAAGGTTATAATAAAGTTTTTGGACAAAGAAATGATTTAATACCATTTATCGATACTATGGGAAGAAGAGAAGATTTTCTAAGAGAAAAATAATAAGATAAATGTAAACAAGCGTGGAGAAATATAAAGTACTATAAAACAAATAAAATGATATTAAAATGTGGACTTAGAGACCCCTCATAGATGGGGATGTAAACTATAAAAAATAAAAAGAAGAAGGAAAGGTAAAATTAAATATAAGTTTAAAAAATATCCTAAATAAAAAATTTTATTAGAAATATAAGCCTAGAAAATATTTTAAGAAATCAAAAAAGAAAATAAATTGTAACAAGAAACCAGTAAAATGTAAATGTTATAGTTGTGGGAAAATTAATTGGTCGTATATCTACTAATTGTCCAGAACCAAAAAATAATGAATATATTAGAACAAACTTATGAATATGATCTAGAAATTTTCGAATTTGTTGAAGATGTATATGGTGAAATAGATAGTCCAGAAATAGAAATATATAAATTAAAAAAATATAAGTGATTTCTCATATTGTGAATTTGAATATTCATCTATGAAGAAGAATGTCAATTTTATATGATGAATGTAATAAATGATGGAGAATGATCCAATAGTACAATTATGATAAATTTGAAGAATACACGAAAGCATCACAAGGAATAAAGAAGAATAACATTTAATAAACAAATAATACAATAAAATATAAAATTAGACATGAAACCAAAAGAAATAAAAAATGAGAATTTTTTATGAGTAAGGGAAGCAGAATATTAAAAACAAAGAATTGTGTAGTATTAGAAAAAAAAACATCCTATGGAATCAACATTAAGAGAAGGAGTATTAATGATACCACTAATAATTAAAACATGAATAGAAAATAAAATATCTAAATTATCATTTAAATATGAAGTTACAGATATATATATATTGAAGGAGTTTAATTATTGGTAAAAGCTTATTTTAAAGAAGGAATAGACTCCCCTATAGAATTATCCATAACAGATGAAAGAATAATAAGTAACATATAAGATAGTATATTATAAATACTAACAAGAAATTTAATATATCAAAAATTAAAGTTTACATTAAATACGAATTTTGCAATATCTAGAACAATAATAAAGTTTACATTAAATATGAACATATGATTAAATATCCATAATAATATATCATAAAGTAGGAGGAGTAAGATTATTATCAGGAGCAAGAACAATGAGTATAAGTGTATAACAGCCATGGTTGAATTAGTATTTATTAATGAACATAAAATATATAAAAAGTCTTATGAAAAAATAACTGTAGACAAATATTTCATGTAAATACTAATGAACATAAAATGTATACCTGTGCAAATAGGAGGATATGAATTATTAATACAATAATTAAATCAATATAATGAATAATCATGTGATGTAATATTAGGATTAAATTTCCTTGAACAATATTATCCAATACATCTAGTAAAGAAAGCCTTAGTATTAACCACACCTGCAAACATGAAGCATGGGGAATAAGAATAACCAAACCTAAAAGATGAAATTTTTTGAAAGAAAACAAATAATTATGAAGTACAATTTCTGTAGAATAATATACCACTAGAAATACAACATATGTTAGCAACTTTAGCCATTATAGAAGTAAAAACAATTGAACAAAGACTTTTAAATAATTATAATGATAATCCATTAATTCACTGGGAAAAATCAAAGGCATTAGCAAAAACAAAACTAAAATATTATAGTAAAGAATAGATTGTAAACCTTATCCATGGACTTAAAAAGATAAAATAATAATTTGTTATGCATATTAATAAAATTAAACAATATAATTTAATTATAGAAAGCATAACAGAATATTCATCACTAGTAATGATGGTAATAAAACACAATGAAGGAAAAAAAAAAAGGAAAGTCAATAATGGTAATAAACTATTGAAAATTTAGTAATCTAGCAATAAGAAACATATATCCTATTCCTAAAATAGATATTTTATTTAATCTAATTAAAGGAAAAATAATATTCAGTAAATTTGATTGTAAATTAAGATTTTTCCAAATAAAATTAGAAGAAGAAAATAAAAAAATATACTGCTTTTAATACTTCTGAAGGATTATATGAATAGAATGTATTGCTTATGAGATTTCATAATAGTCTAAGTATATTTCAAGAATGTGTATCAAAATTATAAGTGATTTTGCAGTAAAATATATTGATGGTATTTTAATATTCTCTAACAATGAGAAGAACATGAAAATCATTTTAATTAATTTGTAACATTAATAGAACAAAAAATATTAAATATATCACCAAAGAAGGATGAATTAAGAAAAAAAGAATATCCTTTTTGGACAATATATATGTATTCGAATGGAATAGAATTACAAGAATATATAAGTAAAAAGGTTTTAGAATTCTCATAAATGAAAAATAAAGAGATTTACAATCCTTCTTAGGACTAGTAAATCAAGCAAGAAATTATATACCTAATTTATCTAAATTAACAACAAAAATGTCTAAATTGATTGGAGAAAAGACCAAATGGATATGGGATAAAGAAACTCAAAAATAGTAAATCAAATAAAACAATTATGCCAAGATTTACCTACAAATAATAATGTAAAAGGGATCATATATACAGATGCTTTAGAAAATTATTGGGGAGCATCATTATATCACGAAGATAAAGAAGAAAGAGAAATAAAAACCAGATATGCAAGTGGAAAATTTATTAAAGCTTAGAGTAAATTTTTTTCTAATTGGAAATTTTTTTAGCAATAGAAAATTTGAACTATTTGTAATTAATACAAGATTAACAATAAGAACTGATAATACGCAAGTAAAACATTGGTTAGATAAAAGAATTATAACAAATAAATTAAGTAATAAAATGTTCATTAAATGTAAAAGTGATTTATCTTATTATGATTATGATATTGAATATATTGATGGGCAGAATAATCTAGTTGCTGATTATTTGAGCAATGGAACCAGGTAAAAGAATGACCAATAACAATGATTCTTCAAAGAATCACCAGCTCTAGAACAAGTAATATTAAAGATTAACATTCTTTTTGATGAATATGAGTCTTCTAAGCAACCAAGTAAATACCAGTATCCATTCCTCGTCAGGTTCTGTTGCAAATATATACCACTCTGGTCCTATTTATAAGTCAGTTTGACCAAAAAAACTTGGTCCTATTTATAAGTCCAATTTCGGAAATAAATGAGATTGTGACAATTTTACCCATATTAATTGCACCCATAAAAATAGAGAGAGAAGAAACAAGTCAAAAAGTACCTAATTATAAATGAGGGCAAAGTTGAAAATTTACCCCATAATCATTGTGTCAACTAACTTTTCTTGGTATGTGAGATTTGGTCAAAGTGGATTTATAAATAGGATCGAGTGGTATATTTTAAGGGTTTATTCTTTATCATGTCACTTGACATAAAATTATGTGAAGTCACCTTAAAACTACGTCATTTTAGAAGTTAAGGGAATTAATAAAAGGTGTTTTTGTATTTATTATATGAATTTTACCAAAAGATCCTTCATTAATTCCCTTAACTCCCAAACTACGTCATTTTGAGAGTTCACTAATTCTTCTAAACCCACATTTTAATTAAAAAAATATATTTTTAACATATTTTTAGAATATTCTTAATGGAGTTAATTATTTCACTAAATTGTATGTTTTCAAAATAGTTGTAAGATCTCTGTAATTAAGATAAAATAAGAAGGTGATTAAAGTATTTTTAACTCAATTAATTAAGTATTATTTTAAGTATCTACATTCTTTTAGACCATAAAAATTCAATTATTTTCACCCATGACTTCCTTTACTTCCACACGGCATTGACTCATTAAATAAGGTAAGTCGCAGCAATTAAACTTAATATATTGGGTAGGTATAGTCGTACAGATGACCAATAGATAATCGTCAGACTATTTTTGGGACGTCTGGATCTTTCGGCTTTTTTCCTAAATTACCTTTTATTAAATAACTAATTATTAAAAATGCTTTTGTTTCCAAACTATTTCCTAATCTGCTATTGTTTAGTCGACTAACTCCAAGTTTAGTCGACTAAAACGCGGGACGTTGAATTTTTTGACTTTCCCCACGATTTAGTCGATTAAAGAGCGTGGCTTAGTCGACTAAATCGAGTTTTTTTTTTGAGATTTTTTTTTTTTTTTTTTTTTAATTCTTATCACGTTAAACACCACAGATTTTCACTTTTATTCACCATATTAATTAAAATATTAACAATATTATAGGAGATTATAAATTATCAAATAAATTAGTATCTCCATTGATAAATTTCCCTTTCATTCTGATTAATTAAATTAGAGTTTTTCAAATATATAACATCCTATAATTTAGTATTGGTGGGCATTTATTAATAAATTAGTATCTCCATTGATAAATCTCCATTTACGGCATCCATAACGCTTACAATGCATGAAGGAAAGTTCCGGCTTCACGCCCGTTTGTTATTCGCTCTTTCCGAGTAATAATAATTGGAATATTGGTGGGCATTTATTAAAAATTCAATTATGCGATTATTGCTTTCAATATTGGATGTGCCAATTTCTTACTTCCCCAATGAATTTATTTTCATTGAAGTTTTGAATATCTTTAGTTAATAAATATATTAGATTTGATTGATATGGTAGTTAATAAATCTCTTAGTATATCTTCTTATTTTAGTGAGGATTTGATGAATATTAAATTAATAAAGGGAAGATAATGTATATCTTATGTCCTTAAATTCATCAAGAGATTTTATTGGTTTTATTAGTAAATATCTTGAATTAAATTATTCATCATACGGAAATTAAATTTTGATGAGATCATTATTGGGTATTCTAGAAAGTAAATATATTTAATAATTAAATGATGAGCTTTATTTAAAAAGGATAGTATAAAGTCCTAAATTGTAGAATGTTATATATTTAAAAAACTCTAATTTAATTAATTAGAATGAAAGGGAATTTATCAATGGAGATACTAATTTATTTAATAATTTATAATCTCCTATAATCTCTCCTATAATATTGTTAATATTTTAATTAATATGCTGAATAAAAGTAGAAATTTGTGGTGTTTAACGTGATAAGAGTTTTAAAAAAAAAATCCCTCTGTCACAATTTAGTCGACTAAGCTATAGTGCTTAGCCGACTAAATCAGGGGGAAAATCAAAAAATTCAACGCCCCGCGTTTTAGTCGATTAAATTTGGGGTTAGTCGACTAAACAGGGGCATTGGGAAATAGTTTGGAAACATGGGCATTTAAGTAAATAATTTTTTAATAAGAGGTAATTTGGGAAATAGCCGGATCTTTCTTCGAAACTGCAATTGAATTGATTAATTTTTGTTCTGGGTATCATCATCATAAACCATTATCTGTAAAGACTTCCAACAATTATAAAAAAAAAAAAAAAATCATGTCCATAGGAAATATAGTCTATTAAAATATAGCATGTGTATAAAATATTACTCAAATCGCATACAAATTTTTAATAGGTAGCTGTAATTTTTATTAAGTCCTTATAATTTCATCAAATTTTTAATGAGATCTATGTATATTTTTTTATCAGGTTATTTTCCCCCGATTTTTAATCAGATTCTTATAGTTCAAGTGACAAATAAAAAAAGAAAAAAATTACAAGAACCTGAATACAAATCAAATGAAACTAGCTATAATACCTGAGATAAAAGAAGAAAAAAATTCATTGGGACTTGATTGAAAATCAAGTGGAAATAAGTGATCGAAAAAAATTATCAGGACCTAACCAAAAATTAAGTACAATTTTAAGAACGTGCATATTGATTTTTTTGTAAAAACAAATCTTTAAGGGAAATTTTTTTACCCATGACTTCCTTTACTTCCACGTGGCATTGACTCATTAAATAAGGTAAGGCATAGCAATTAAACTTAATATATTGGGTAGGGGTAGATGACTAATGGATAAGCGTTAGACTATTGGGACCTCTGGATCTTTCTTCGAAACTGCAATTTAATTGATTAATCTTTGTTCTGGGTATCATTATCATAAACCATTATCTGTAAAGACTTCCAATTATTAAAAAAAAAAATCAGGTCCATAGGAAATATATAAACAATTAATTATAATAATATTTTAAAATATAGTATCTTTATAAAATATTACTCAAATAGCATACAAGTTTTTATTAGGTAGCTCTAATTTTTATTAGGTCCATATAATTTTACCAAGTTTTTAATCAGATTTATGTATATTTTTTTATCAGGTTATTTTTGTCTGAATTTTAATTAGATTCTTGTAGTTCAAGTGACTAATAAAAAGAAGAAAAAAAAATTACAGGAACCCGACTACAAATCAAATGAAACTAGCTATAATACCTGATATAAAGGAAAACAATCATTGGGACTTGACTGAAAATCAAGTGGAACTAAGTGATGAAAAAAATTATAACGACCTAACTAAAAATCAAGTACAATTTTAAGAACTTGCATATTGATTTTTTGTTTAAAAAAAAAAAAATCTCAAGTAGGTTAGGTGGCTGGGGGACTATCCAATAAATTTGATCCTCCAATAAATTTTATAAGATTGGGAACTACCAAGAAGCCCATCGAGCATGATCTAAAAGTTAAAAGAAGATATTGAAGAAGGTGAAGGTTTCTAGTACAAATATCTTCTATTAGAGCCTAAGATTATAATATAATATTCTAAAAGATGAACATAACAATAACTATTGAAGAAGGCCAATGGGTCTACCTTATGTATATTCAGTAGGAAGAGTAAGTAGACAAGTAAAGTTTTTCCTTCAATGGTATGATAAAATAAAGATGAACAAGATGGAGAATTCCGAGGACAATAAAAGAAGAATATGTCAGGTATTATTAAATTATGCCAACCGTAAATGCAGTTATTACGAAAACCAAGAAAGGATTGATAAAGATCTAAGCAGTTCTCTTTGTAATCTCCCCATTTCTAAATAAGAAATCTTTATTCCTACATACAGTGTTTTTAGATTTCACACTCTCTTCAAATATGTTATCAATATCGAAGTAGTAGACATATAAGGTATGTGTGACTAAACTCTCTATAGAGGTTAGGGAGGTAATATTATATTAATCCAAAAAGTAATGATCCTGTAAATGAATTATTGGTTATATGTCCATATAGGCAAGCAGCCAGTTTCGTCTCGAATAGAAAACGAAGGAAGGCTATGTTGAGATGATCTGAAGGGGGAATATTTGAACTCCAGTAAGAAAGTTCTATAACAGTATCTCTATATGAAAGAGGACAAAGATCTTTCTATCACCCGGATCATTATCGGTCAACCATTCTCTACTATCTCTATATGAACATATAGCAAGTTTGCCGTTATTATGGGATCAGACTCTGTTATGACAGATACACACACGCGCAACTTTTTATACAACAAAAAATCAATTCTAATAGATTTTTTAACTTTCTAATATGGTAAAAACTTTATTAATTTTGATATTATAAAATTTCTAATTTCAATTTTTTTATCATATATATATATATGTTTGTGTGTGTATAAATCAATAATCTTGATCAAAGAGAAAGTTTTTAAAAGCGAGAAACAAGCGGATAAGTACCTGCCACGCGGTGAGATTTGTTTATTTAGAAATAAAAAGTACTAGATATGTGAAATACTTTATTTACAAATAGATTAGGAATCTAGTATTAAGAGTAAATTAGTAAATACATTTTACTTATATATATATTTTAATTAAAAATATACTTTTAGTATCTTTTTAGAATATTCTTAATGGAGTTAACTATTTGGATTGAATTGTATGTTTTCAAAATATATGTGAGGTCTCTATAATTAAGATGAAATAAGAGGGTGATTAAAGTATTTTATTCAATTGATTAAGTATTATATTACTTTCTCCGGTCCTAATTATAAGATGTAGTTGACTTTTTTTAGAGAGATTAAGAAAGCTAATTAAATTACTTTAGAGTATTTTAATTTTTTCTTCAAACTAATTAATTTAACTAATAAATTAATATATAATCTAAAAATTCAATTATTTTTACCCACGACTTGCTTTACTTCGTCATTGACACATTAACTAAGGTAAGTCATAGCAATTAAACTTAATATATTGGGTAGGTATATTAGACTATTGGGATTTGGGACCTCTGGATCTTTCTTCGAAACTGCAATTGAATTGATTGATGAATCTTTGTTCGGGGCATCATTATCATAAACCATTCTAATAATATTTTTTTTAAAAAAATCAGGTACATAGGAAATATATAAACAATTCTAATAATATTTCAAAATATAGCATGTGTATAAAATTTTACTCAATTTTAATAGGAAGCTGTAATTTTTATAAGTCCATATAATTTTAACAAATTTTTAATCAGATTTAAGTATATTTTTTTATCAGGTTTTTTTCGCCTGATTTTTAATCAGATAAAAAGAAAAAAAAAACTACGGAACCTGAGTACAAATCAAATGAAACTAGCTATAATACCTGATATAAAGGAAAAAATTCATTGGGACTTGATTGAAAATCAGGTGGAACTAGGTGATCAAAAAAATTTTCACGACCTCACCAAAAATTAAGTACAATTTTAAGAACTCGCATATTGATTCTTTGTAAAAACAAATCTATAAGGAGTTGTTAATCAGACTTTTCTAATATCTGAATTTTATTTAAAACTTTTTTGACATTTTTTTAATCATTTAGAACTGAAAGGAATTTTCGCAATCTTTAAGGAGGTTAGCTAGATAGGGGACTATTCAAACAAGAGAAATCAAAATTGAAAAGTATGATCACATGTAAAAATAAAAGCGCCAAAAAAGAGGCAGAAAGTGGAGAGTCTACCCATTAATAAAACCTAATAGACCTAAAAAAGAAAAAAAAAAGAATTTAATTAAAAACACAAAAGCGAGTTTCAAATACTTTGGCCCCAATCGCAACCTTTAGTGCGGAGCCAAACAATACATGTTATAAAAGAAATTAACTTTCCACAAAAAAAACTGAAAAAGAGAAAAAGAAACACATACTTCTTTTTTAAAATTAAAAAAGAGGTTAATGTTTCTAAAAATTAATAATAGCCAAGTGGCTTAACCCCATTAGCACCTAACGTGAATCTTTTCCTAATCAATTACGTCATCTTCCTTTTGGTTTACTTTAAAAATGTTATGAAACAGAGCAAAAGGTAATGACAGGAGATCTTCTCTATATCTTGTTTCTTTTTTTTTTTTTTTTTTTTATTGGCCTCATTCAGGCCATTGATTAGAAAAAATGAGAGAAAAGTTAGAGTAGTATTGTATTGATTGGGCAAACGTGATTTAGAAATTATAAGGGATGATGGAAAAATGGTGAAGAGACATAAACTCAACCCTAACCTTCCACGTTTACTTTCTCTAAATTATTAACTCCTCAAGATGAAATATATATTCTAGTTATTTTTTTATAGAAAAAATTAATTTAACTTAGGGAAAATCTCATATAAAGCTATTTAAAATAGAAAAATTCTAAATCGCGTTGGTAAATTCAAAAAATCATTAATTAAGTCATCAATCTAATTTAGGATTTCAAAATCTGTATAAAATAACTTTAGTGCCCCACTTTTCTTTTTTGTCAACCTTTCTTCTCTCCCCTCTTAAAAGAGGATTATTGCTTTATGACTTTCTATAAAAGGATAATCAAGAATAATTCAAGTATGCCATGTCATAATAGTATCATTGATATCAATTAAATATATTTTAATTGAAAGTCAATTAATTGTATTAATGATAAAAAAATAAATGTGAGGGTTTTTTTTTAAAGAAAGTTGTTATTCATATCGGGTGAGATAAAAGCAAAAAAAAAAAAAAAAAACATATCCCATGCCTATATATATGTGCGTGAAAAATATGTAAAATGCACTTAAAATTTCATAAAATGGTTTAGATCAATATAAAAAATTCCAAAAAAAAAAAATCTATATATATGTGTGTGAAAAATATAGAAAAATTCATACTTAATTAATATAATTACCAAAATATGTCCTTTTTATAGTGACATATATTATAAGTTTTCTTTTAAAAAAAAGTTCATGTTAATAAAATGAACTCTTTGCTGAAAATATTGTAGGTTTTTATTTTTATGATGATATATTTAAGGGTGAAGGTGCAGATTTGCCAACCAACTATTACCCGTGAGCGCGCTCGGCCAAATAACTATTGAGAGGACCAAAATTGTCAATCAACAATTAAAACGTGAAAAAAACACCAAATAACTATTTAAAAAAAAAAAAACACCAAATAACTATTACAAAAAAAAAAAACACCAAATAATTAAGTTAAAATATGAGGCAGCGGCGTAGACGGTTCAAAACGCTGGAGAAAAGAGCGGTTAAGTTTTCTTGTTGGAAAAAGAAAACACCAACAGAGATAGGACTCATGGGAGCAGGCATCGGCAAAGAATCTGTTCTTGTGGCATCAGAGAGATGGAACCAGGGTGTAAGGTGCGTGCCAATCAAACCCTGTGGACTATTGGATGAGTTCAAGAGGGTGAGTGGAACACCCAAAGAATGTAGAAGCTTTGGAAATGCCGACGTCGCATTTCGTGATCAATGGAAGATGGAGACACCAAGACGGTGACGGGGTAATAGTTCGTTGGCGAATCTGCTCCAAATTATGTTATTTTTCACTTTTTAATTGTTGATTGGCAATTTTGGTCCCTTCAATAGTTATTTGGCCCAGGCGCTCCTCAGGTAAAAGTTAGTTGGCAAATCTGCACCTTGACCCTATATTTAATATATTTGAATGAATTATATTTTGTTGTATTGAAATTAATTTTGATATATACATGGGGAACATAAGTTAGGGAGTAATAAAACTCATTAATGAGGAGAGAGGAGATGGTATTAAAGTTATTTTACCCATATTTTAAAATCCTAGATTAGGTTAATAACTCAATTAAAGATTTATTGAATTTACCAACACGATTTAAAATTTTTCTATTTTAAGTAATTTTATATGGGATTTTTTCTTTGACTTATAACATTTTTTATTTCCTATTAAAATATCTATATTAATATTTTTGTTCTATTTTTGGTACAAGCAATACGACAACCTAAGCTCCAAAAAAAAAAAAAAAAAAAAAAAAAAACAGACAATGAGACAGTCTTCTCTTTAGTAAATGCAATATGATCGTACTAATAGTCTCATCGTATCGCATGGTGGTTGGATCATCGCTCGGATCTAATAAAATAAAATGGTTAATATCAATATTTTCTCCCCTTACTTTTTTTTATATAAGAAAAAAAAATTAATTACAACTACCAACCGACATTGGTGTCAGGACTTAAGTATGAAATATCGAGTAGAGTGTAAAAAAGCCTTTCGATCCTCTAATTGAGTTTGATAATATTTAAATTTGATTTGATAAAATAAATCATATAAAAAATAATTACATCTAATAATAAGACTTTAAACTTAACAAGAATCGGGTTTGGGATCTTTGAGAGTTCTTTATTTCTTTTTGTTTTCAAAATATTATCTGTACTGTTAGATTAAAAAATAGATCTTTCCTATTTTATATTTTATAAAGCTATTATTGTAAACACCAATAAATAAATTTAAATTGTTAAAATCTGATATACACAATTTATAACTGTAACAATTTTTTTAAAAGAAAATTTAATTATAAAATACTATAATAACATTCTTAAAAAATATTAAATATGAAACGTTTATTTTTTCATTAGGTGGAGATGTGATTTGGGGAAAAAAAGGGTTATGAGAGTATCATCCTCCACAAAAATCATCTTAAAAACATCTCCAAATACCAAAAAAGTTACTATATAGTTATTATGACCTATCTAATCTATATTTTTAGAAAAGTAACTAGTAAACTTTAAGAAAGTTATGATTATAATCTTAAATAACCTTAGTAAGAAAGTTTCCATAACTTGGTATTAAATCTTTAAAATTTGACAATCCTTTTGGACCTTAAAGATAATTTCATCACAAAATTTTGGTAAAGTTAAAGTTTTTAGATATTAAATATTTATTCTTTAAAATATCATATTAAAAAATTCATCCATAGTAAAATATTGCATTCAAGTTAATTCCATAGTGACAGCAGTGTAGAGTGTGGAGGAAGCTAAACAAAAAGGACAAAACCGAACCCCACCCATGACGTGGCATAATCTCGTTGGATAGAATTTTGCCCTCTAATAAGCATAACAACATTGACTTGAAACGGCCAAGCCTTGTGTGAATTAGCGCATTCCCGGTTTTATTATTGCAGTCTTTCTTCTTCTCTTTGATGTTACTTCTCTTTCAGGCTCATCTTACACTACTCAATCAGCAGCAACAGCAACAACAACTACTACTTCTCTTTCTTTCACTATCTCATATTCCATGTAAGTTTCTTCACTCTCTTCTTTCACTATTTCATAAAAAGTTCTCATCTTTTAATAGTAACTTGGATTCTAAGAACTTCTTCTACCCTCAATCAATCGATCAAGTGGTTAACTTGATCACCCTTTTTCTCTACTTTGATTTTCATATCATTGGTCTGGTTCATGTGATAAGTGATTCTTTTGCTTCCTGGGTTACTCAGAGATTGTGGAAGCTGAAGATAAAGTTCTTGATTGATTTTATGCCTTGTAGGTGTTTGCTAAAACGTCACTATCACCGTCTCTGCTTACAGAGTTGTTGAATGGATTTTTAAAGTGTCATTTTCGGGAGTTCTTTTCGATTTTTGAAATTAGATTTCGTTTCTTTTTGTTTTAATTTTAAAGCTTGGTTTTGCTAGTCTGTTTTTCAGTTTTTCTAACCCTACTGCTTGGGTGTTTGAGGAATTCTCTCCATTCCAATACTGATGGTCCAATTTTTATTATTTTACTGATTCATAATTTATAAGGGCTTTCAAGAATATGCGGGTTTTCATGTCTTATTATTGAGAATTCTCCTCCAGGGGGTTCACTGGGATAGCATCAAAACATGTAATAATCAATCAAAAGTGTTACTTTTTTTAATTAAATGGTGAAGATTCAGTTAGTGATTTGCCATAATCTGATATAATTTGTCATCAGCTGGGCATATCTGGTCACTGATACTCTCCATGTCACTGTTACAATGATGATGATAACAGCTGAAAGAAGTTACATGAATTGATATTGGAGCCTCAAGATGTCTTATAGAAGGGGGGGCTCCGATCAGCAACCGCCTAGGCGGATACTACGGACTCAGACGGCTGGAAATTTAGGACTAGACCCGATATTGGACAGTGAAGTGGTGCCTTCATCATTGGTTGAAATAGCTCCCATCCTCCGTGTGGCTAATGAAATAGAGAGTAGCAACCCAAGAGTTGCATATCTATGTGAGTTACTATTGTATTGATATGTCTAAATGCAACCATGCTAGATTTTCTTGAAGTTCTATCATTTTTACTGTTTCCATTTGATAATTACAAGTTTTGATCAGACAGATTCTATAACTGATCTTTGTAAGACTAGTGAGCATAAATCAAACTCCCAAGCACTTGGTCAGAGCTTCTCTATATAATTTCAACTATATCTTCATCCCAAAACCTTGATTTGTTAAAGACTTCTGCCTAAAAAACATTTTGGTTCTTAGTCTTAGCAAAAAAGATAACAACAGTTACGAGTGCTTTGTGTTTTTCTTGATTTCTCAATAAGTTTGTTGCTTTTAATAGCTAAACTGGCATTATTTTATAGTTCATTTAAACTCCCTAGGAAGTAAAATGATGTGTTATTTAGTAAGTTTCACTAATTTTTCTTCTCATTTTTGTTTAGTTCATTAAGTTACTGGTTTCTATAAATTTCATACTCTGTTAGTTGTATTCTATGTCTATGTGTTGAATTCCATTTGAAAAGAGAACCCATTACCTAGTTCTTTTCATTTTTTTCCTTCTTACTGCTACATAATCAGGAAACTGCTGCTGCTTTTTGTTTTTCTAAATGCGATATTGTTATCTATCTGTGATTATGACTTTGCCATAGATGATTTGTAAACTTTACTCAATTTTGAGAGCTCATAAATGTACTTTGTGTATTTAGGTCGGTTTTATGCTTTTGAAAAAGCTCACGAGACTAGATCCCTCATCCAATGGACGTGGTGTTCGCCAATTCAAAACTGCTCTTCTTCAGCGTCTAGAAAGGGTAATTCTTAATTTCATTTGCTAAGATAATCATTTTATGATTCTTTCGTTCCACAACCTCCAGGGAGTAAATTTTGCATTTGAAGAGTAAGGGATAGAGGAGGAAGATTTGGTGTTAGTTATCAATGATTTAAGTCGAACAAACTAGCTGTAGTTCCTTTGAAGTCGCGTTAGAAACCTTGCCAAACATTAAAAATTTATGTAAGAGAATCAGACAAAAAAAAATCATGAAGACAGAGACAATGTTTATATATTGGGAACAGTGTGATTCCCATATCAACACATCAGATTAAATAGGCCAAACTAGATGTAAAGAAAGAAAGAAAAAGTCTCCTACACATTATGTAGCTGAAGTTTTAATCTTTTCAGGAAAATGAAACAACATTGGCTGGAAGGGCAAAGAGTGATGCTCGTGAAATACAGAGTTTTTATCGGCATTACTACCAAAAATATATACAAGCTCTGGACAATGCTGCAGATAAAGACCGGTAAGTTTACATTATTTATCAATCAATAATTTGATCATTAACTTGAGTTTATCTGTCTTACATTTCATTGATATCAAAAATTCTCCTCAACTCTCTAAATATAATAATATTCTTCCTTCCGCTTAAAAAAATAATGTTGCAATTAACTTCATATCTTTTCCAGTGCCCAGCTCACAAAAGCATATCATACTGCTGCTGTTTTATTTGAGGTTTTGAAAGCAGTTAATCAAACTCAGGGTGTTGAAGTCTCTGAGGAGGTAAAATTATTGTTTTCATGCTTGAGATTTTCCTGGCTGTATCAGGTTATTGGTCATTGATTGGAATCTGCAACAGAGTAAAGTTAACTTCACTATTTTTTGTCAATCATCCTTTTTTGTTTTAATTGTAGATCTTGGAAACTCAGAAGAAGGTTGAGGAAAACAAGAAGATATATGCCCCTTATAATATTCTGCCGCTTGATCCAGAGAGTGAGAAAGAGGCTATAATGAGATTTCCTGAGGTTTGTTCATGTGCATTATTTCTTAATATCCATAACTTGTTATCACCAAATGTCCTTAAGTTAAGGTGCTGCTCGACAACAGTAATAGGCAAATGCAGCCTCAGATGTTCAACAATTTTCTAATACCTTTTACATATCCAAGAACTTGTTCCTTGAAGCTATGTTCCTTCAGCTCAGGAATTTCTTTTCTTAGAATCTTCTTAGAATAGTGATGAACTTATTAGCTATTCACAGATTCAAGCTGCTGCGATTGCCCTTCGTAATATCAGGGGTCTGCCTTGGCCAAATGGTTACCAAAAGAAAGTAAATATAGACATCCTGGATTGGCTTCAGATCATGTTTGGTTTCCAGGTAGTGGCCTAATGGATTGGTGTTCATTATCTGTTTTTCATATTTACCGCACAGGTTAAGCTTCTTACGTTATTGTGCAGAAGGACAATGTGGAAAATCAAAGGGAACACTTGATTCTTTTGCTTGCAAATGTACACATACGACAAAATATGAAGCTTGATCAGCACAACAAGGTTTCTTCTTAATTATTGTACTCCCTCTGGTTCAAAATATAAAAACAAAATAATTATTTTACATTTATCAAGAAATTAGCTAAAAGTAGTAAAAAACAATAAATATGCCAGATATCTACTTTTTTTTCTCAAATATACCCTTATTTATTAAGGGAATAAGTGAGAGAGATAATAAATAGGAAAAAAAGGAAGAAAGAAAATGTATGGGAGAAAAATGATGAGTGTGGCAAAGGATAAGATAAGTACAGCTACTTAATGTCCAAAAGGGGCAAATTAAATGCAGAGACAAAAGCAAAGTGGATCTTGTAAAAAAAAAAAACCACACTCCTTACAAGTTTGGCTCTTATATTGAACCAGGGAGTATATGTTTTGGCTTATATTTAGGCTCTATTTTTTCTTCTTACCATGATATGGTTTTTCTTAATAGTTGGATGATCATACTCTAACAACTGTGATGAAGAAGCTCTTTAAAAACTACAAAAGGTGGTGCAAGTATTTGGGTCGCAAAAGTAGCCTTTGGTGAGTTTCCCAAATCTTAATATGGTAAAGTTGAATTTGGTCTTAAGTGTACCTAGTTATGGCTAAAGTTAGAGTACTAGTAGACTCACTTTACTTCAGCTTGGCTAAACTGCTGGCCTTCATGAACTGAACAGTTGTAGAGCGAGTTAATTTTTTCTTAGTTCAGTTATATGTAGGGATATGTCTGTTTAAAGGCACAAGTTTCTTTTAATATTACAAATAAAAAAATTTAGATTTAGATTTATAATAAAAATTAGGGTTAATGCAATCTTTGGTCCCGCAAATTCCATTCTGTTTAAAACATTGGTCTATATCATTAAATAAAAATTTGGACAATTTTGCCCATTAAGTGATCAAAACCTCTTGTTTGAAACTTGAGGAACCAAAGGGTATATTAACCCTAAAAATTATAGTTAATTGAGTGCCTATAAAGTTCTTGCTGAAGCTAGTGAAGGATGGGATTGGCTTGGTTTTGGCTTAGCTCAAGTACGGCCTTACATTTAAATTATTGTTGGTACATTTTATGTTTCTCTCTTGTGTAGGCTGAGGATTCTGTACAATATTATCTGGGTAAAATTTCTGTTTGATATTTTTATTCTATTTTAAGTACAATGGGAGTTAGCTGAAAACCTATGACCTTGTATTCATCATTGATCTTCAAAACACTTGTTTTTGGTCTGATATTGATTTGTACTATTTTTTAAGCACCTAGACCTTATTGATTGTCAGGTTGCCAACTATTCAGCGGGAAGTTCAACAACGGAGGTTATTGTACATGGGTCTATATCTTCTTATATGGGGTGAAGCTGCGAATTTGAGATTCATGCCAGAATGTCTTTGTTATATCTATCATCATGTAAGTGTAATTCCGAATAGAAGATTTCAAAATCCTTTTTCAATATGGGAAAGGATCTGAAAATTTCATTGCCTTTCTGGTGGAATGATCCACTTTTAAATTTATCATGTACTTACTGATTCAGTGCTGTATTTATTATTTGTTTTATTCCCTTTCTGGTGGAATGATCCACTTTTAAATTTATCATCTACTGCATTTAAGTTTCATGATAAGTAAGAGAAAGGGTACAAATATATTATTGTCCTAAAAAGTATATAATTTGAGTGTGGAGTAGTTGCCAACAAAATGTCATTGACAATTTTGATCATTTTATCTTGTCGATCTGCTTAGATGGCATTTGAGCTGTATGGGATGTTGGCCGGCAATGTTAGTCCACTGACAGGTGAACCTGTAAAGCCAGCATGTGGAGGCGATAATGAGGCTTTTTTGACTAAAGTAGTGAAACCAATTTATGATACTATAGCTGAGGTTTGCTTCTCCATTCTTTTTTTTGGTCTAAGGAACTGCTATTGGTCAATTACAATATTAATTACTACCTTGTATAACTTAAATATCACTTTTTCTGCATTACAGGAAGCCAAGAGGAGTAGGGATGGAAAAGCAAAGCATTCTCAGTGGAGAAACTATGATGATTTAAATGAATATTTTTGGTATTATGCTTCTTTTCTTACTAAGTTTCTTTAGTATGATGAGTTATATTATAAGGGATCATCATTCTCAAATTGTAGGTCAGTTGATTGTTTCCACCTTGGCTGGCCTATGCGCGACACTCGTGAGTTCTTCTTAGTACCTCGTGAACAACCTCGCGATGAGGTATATAATATCTCATGTGTTACTCATCCCCCTTATAAATCTACTATTGGATTGAAAATGTAGTATTATTTCCTTATTTCTTGAAAATAAGATTGAATGAAAAAGGTTACTGTTCTTTACATTGTTATTGTTTATAGGGGATATAGCTATAAGATCAATTTATAGACAGAATGGTCTGGTTTTTGGAGCTTGTGACTATGTTTTCCTCCAACTCATGCTTACTATTTGTGAGTATGCAATTATGCATAATTTGCAGTACATCCTTCCACGTGTCTGTGTGTTTATTTCCCTGTTCCCATGATATGTAAATGTAATAAATAAATAATAAGAGTAGTATAGATAAATGAGTGTTATTTAGAATTAATGAGGGTTAATAGAACCATTAAGGGTAGTTAGGAGTTAGTTGGGCTTAAGGGCTGGGAGATACCCGCCTGTACAAGGCATGTCAGTCTCATTGTAACATCTCTGTTTTCCCTGAGTAGTATTGCGAATTCCTCTGTCTCTCTCCTTCTTCTTCCTCTCTCCTCTCGTTGAAGAGAGGGAAACGAGAGGAGAGAGGAAGAAGAAGGAGAGAGACAGAGGAATTCGCAATACTACTCAGGGAAAAACAGAGATGTTACAATGAGACTGACATGCCTTGTACAGGGGTATCTCCCAGCCCTTAAGCCCAACTAACTCCTAACTACCCTTAATGGTTCTATTAACCCTCATTAATTCTAACTAACCCTTATTTATCTATACTATTATTTATTACATTTACATATCATCCTTTCACGTGGTTTGGCTTTGGTAGGCTTATGTTTTATCCACACTTCAAGTCTAAAACGGTTTGCATGAAGAGACATGTTAGAGATTGAAGTCAAAATCATCCACAGTCCTTCTCCCAGTAGTTAAGCTTCTAGGAAGAATGGTTCATGACAAACCACAATCTGACTTTGATGTCAAAATTTGTTTCCATTGTTGATCTTCTTACTTGATGGAAGGTGCCAGTGCAGTCTGTTATTGCCTTAAGTAAGAAGCCTAATCTTGAAAGGAAAAAAGGATTTAGCATATAAATCCCCAATGAAACCACTTGTTTTTGGGTCCTGAACTGGCAGAAACATATACTTTCTTTGTATTTGGCCTATTGTTCTAAATTTATTTATTATTCTTTGGTGGACAAATGCGTTCAAAGATCCAGTTATTTATCTATAGTGAAGGAGCTGACAGAACTTTCTTATTTCATCACATATGTTCTAAATTATTTCTCCCGAATTTATTTTGAATTTTGAACAATCCAGTGATGTCCTTTTATATTGGCAAAAAATAGTTTCTTTTTTTCCTTCTTTTGGTTTAATTATAAATTGTTTTTATTCATTTTTTATAACAGGAGAAGGGAGGCCCATGGATGGGAAAGGTTAATTTTGTTGAGATACGCACGTTTTGGCATGTATTTAGAAGTTTTGATAGAATGTGGAGCTTCTTTATATTATGTTTACAGGTAAAAATTTCAGATATGACATCTTTACTCATGTGACTCTAACTCCATTCGTTCTTATGAAATATGCTGATTAAGCTGTCTACTTAAGGCAATGATCATCATAGCTTGGAACGGTTCAGGCCATTTAAGCTCCCTATTTGATGGTGATGTTTTCAAGCAAGTATTGAGCATCTTTATAACTGCTGCAATATTGAAGCTTGCACAAGGTAGAGGCAAAATATAATTTCCTTTATTCTTTCACAAAAATTTCTAGTCACATTCAGAAACTGATAGAAAATTTAATTGCTGTTCTTCCTGTCAGAATCCGGTCAAAATATGTCCACTTAAATGTCTATCCTGACCGGACAAAATATATATTGCTGTTAATTGTGATGTACAGCATATTGTCTAAAATGTTCATTATGAAACTCTTTTTAATGACCACTGAATGTGTAAATGAACCTTCATTGAATCATGAAATAAAATTGTTCTTGTTTATGAAGCTGTTGGCTAATTGATGGCTTATTTTATTCTCTAGCCATCTTAGATATAATCCTTGTCTGGAAAGCGAGGAGGAGCATGTCAATTCATGTCAAGCTACGGTACATATGCAAAGCTCTGTCAGCGGCAGCATGGGTCATAATTTTACCCATCACTTATGCATATAGCTGGAAAAATCCCTCCGGTTTGGCACTAACCATCAGGAATTGGTTTGGAAATAGTGCGACTTCGCCTTCTATGTTCATTTTGGCTATCTTCATCTACCTAGCTCCAAATATGCTGTCTGCACTGCTATTTCTGTTCCCCTTCATACGGCGGTTTCTTGAGAGTTCTAACATTAACCTTGTGAAGTTCATGATGTGGTGGTCCCAGGTATGCAGATGCATCTGTCATTTGTATCTCTTATTTATGCATTTTGGAATCTGTTCTTTACCTAAAATAACAATGTTTTTCTGCTTTAAAATACCTTGCTGGAAAATGCTATATGTATGGCTTCTTTGGTCAGTATCTTTTCTATTTTTCTTTAATTTTATTAAAATATTTTTGCAGCCTCGACTCTTTGTTGGAAGAGGAATGCATGAGAGCGCAATTTCACTTTTAAAGTAAGATAGTATATTTGATTTATTGAGTTGCTACGAACTGCTTCACCACTCTGGCTGATCCAATCATGACTATCTTAATTTATAGGTACACTATATTCTGGGTTCTCTTAATTCTATCAAAATTAGCATTCAGTTACTATGTGGAGGTAAGGTCGCAGTTCTTCAGAACTGTCTCTTTTTCCATACTGGCACTTGGAATGATTTCAAATAATGTACTACTTTAGTCCTAAACATAAAACATAGTTGACTTTTTTTGGAGAGATTAAGGAAGTTAGATAAGTTATTTGATCATATCATATGTTGTGCATGATTAAATTAAATATTAGTTAAAAAGTCAAACAAATCAAATACTTTAAAGTTTAGAGTAATTTAATTAGCTCCTTAATCTTCCTAAAAAAGTCAATTGGATCTTATATTTAGCACTGGAGGGAGTATGTTATTTTCTATTGCTTTTGATGATTTGATTGGCTGATTCAGATTCTAGTTTATGATATAGAATAGTTTGTTGTTGTAGTTTGTGTCTATAATTCACCCATGCATAGGAGGATTTTAATTGACTGCCTGCTGCCCAGAAATATGCATATCATTTCATTAATTTCATTTTTTTTTTCCTTTCTATATTTGTATGTGTAATAAATATAAATCAATTCCTGTATCTTTGAACCTCTAATTGCCCTATGGAGTTATTATAATTGTAGTTCAACATCTGCAAAGGTGCCAAATCTTTTTGCCATAGCATCCTCCATTCTCGTCTAGATCTAATTCATCTGTTTTAATGTAAACATCATGTAATTGGCATTAACTTGATTTAAGGGATTAGTGATAATGATAGAATTATACTTTAGTTAATGCTAAGCATATTGAAAATGATTGTCATTTCGCTTGAGAAAAAAATCAAGAAAAAATCATCTCCATCAGATATGCTAAGACTGGAGATCAAGCAGGGGAAATTTTTACTAAAGCATCGAGTTGGTTATAATTAACATTTATACTGTAATTTGAGGGGAAGTGTTAAGAGAATGTTCACGTTTAATATAAATATTTTGGAATTAATATTAGGTTGATTAAAGAAACTAGTCATAATGACTGAATTATACTGTAGTTAATGCTAGAGGCATTCAATGTATATAAATAGGCATATTCATATGAATGAAAGCAATTCAATTTTTCTCTCAACTCTATATCTTATCACTTTACATTGCAGATTAAGCCTCTGGTTAACCCAACAAAAGCCATCATGCGTGTTCACGTATCATTTTATAAATGGCACGAGTTCTTCCCTCAAGGTAATTGCATGATTGAATGAAACTACTAGATTAGTTCCTACTGGGACTGCTTCTCATCCTTTTTGCGGTGCAGCGAGAAACAATATTGGCGTAGTGATCGTTATATGGGCTCCTATCGTTCTTGTATGTCCATCTAGCTATATAATGTCATACCTTTGTGTCAAACCTCTATTCTTAGCAATTAATAATCTGTTAGTTTGGTCCTCTGCAGGTCTACTTCATGGATACACAGATTTGGTATGCTATATACTCCACACTTGTAGGAGGTTTATATGGTGCATTTCGTCGTTTGGGAGAGGTTTGTCTGTTATCGTTTCTTCCTGCTGCATTGATTGAGAACATGTGGATCCTCAAATACTCAATTACTGTTTCATTTTAATTTCAGATTCGCACCCTGGAATTACTGAGGTCTCGATTTGATTCACTTCCGGGTGCTTTTAATGCTCGCTTGATTCCATTGGATAAGCCTGAGGCAACTAAGAAGAAGGGACTGAAAGCCACTTTTTCACAGAAATTTGCTAAGGTTTTTCCAACAGATACTGTTGCTAATCGTGACTGATTCTGGAAATCAATCACTATGTTTAGATCATTAGAATATAAACCTGACGAAGCTGAATGTTTTAGGTCCCTAGTAATAAAGAGAAGGAGGCTGCGAGGTTTTCACAGCTATGGAACAAAATAATTACTAGTTTAAGGGAGGAGGACCTAATTGATAACAGGTAATACCATAAAATAACTACTACCTCCAGTCCTTAGTATAAAACTCAGTTGACTTTTTTGGAGAAATTAAGGAAGCTAAATAAATTCCTCTAAAGTATTTATGTTTATCTTTTATATACCAAACTAATCTATTGGACGTATAAACTTATATATAATCAAATGATACATGACATATGCTATGATTAACTAACTTCCTTAATCTTTTTTTTTTTTTTAAATGTCAATTGAGTCTTATATTAAGGAGCGGAAGGAGTAAATTGTTAGACTTAGCTCCTTGTCCAGGGTGAAAATTAAGTACTCACGTTTTTATGTGATCTCTCCAACAATGCTGACAATAATAAATTTTATAGGGAAATGGATCTCTTGCTTGTACCATATGGGGCTGACCCTGATTTGAACCTTATCCAGTGGCCTCCTTTCTTACTTGCTAGCAAGGTCAATACACACGTTTGTCCAATTCTTTAAGGTTTCATAATCATTATCCTTCTTTAGTTTACTTGTAACTCAGCACTTGTTAACAGATTCCTATAGCTGTGTCTATGGCGAAAGACAGTATTGGGAAAGGCCATGAGCTGGAAAAGAGGTTGTCTAAGGACAACTATATGCGTTCTGCAGTTCTTGAATGCTATGCTTCATTTAGAAATATTATTAACTTGGTTTCAGGAGAGCATGAGAAAAAGTAAGTTTATGGTGTCTGAAATTTACATTAAAAAGAAATATCGGCATAATTTCATCTCATGACATTGGTACCCGGTGGTTTACTAATGCAGGTATATCAATGGTCTTTTTGAAAAAGTTGACGTTCTCATAGAAAAGGGAGAAATGCTGGATGAACTAAATATGAGTGCCCTCCTAGTTTATATGATCAATTTGTTAAACTCATTGAATATCTGGTAATTGTTTTGAAGATCTTACTTTTCTGTTTTTCTTCTGTGTGGAATGTAATATTTAGCCATTTTTTATATTATATCTACAGATGAAAAATGAAAAAGAGGACAAGGACCAAATTGTAATTCTCTTGCTTGACATGCTAGAGGTTGTGACCAGAGACATAATGGAAGGAGAGGTTGATAAGTAAGTAATTTCAGATCACCCACATACCTAAATAATTTGATTAGTTGTGATTATTGTGGATTCACTATCTTCCACATATAGCTTGCAAGAGTCAAGCCATGGCGGTTCATATGGAAAAGATGAGAAGTTAACTCCCATTGATCAGCAACATCAGTTTTTTGGTTCACTTAACTTTCCTGTCACAACAGATAGTGAAGCTTGGAAAGAGAAAGTAAGTTTTAAGCTATTGTTGTTAGTATGTCACATAATGAGTATTCTATATACTATATTAGCCCTAGCCAGTTCTTCTAGAATGTATAGCTCTATTATCAGTTTATCACCATCTCCTTTTCTGCTGCTCCAACTTATTATTATTAAATTTGATTGCTATGTTGTCGTCTGCAGATAAAAAGACTTCACTTATTGCTCACAGTCAAGGAGTCTGCCATGGACGTACCTTCCAACTTGGACGCTAGGAGGCGCATATCTTTCTTCTCCAATTCATTGTTTATGGATATGCCAGATGCTCCCAAAGTTCGAAACATGCTTTCCTTTTCGTAAGCTCAATTCATCTTGAGCTTGGTTCACATATGTCAGAAACATGTTATGACTAATAAAAAATCCAAATAAACATTTGTCGTTTGATTAAAAAAAAAGGATAAGCGGCGGTTTGAAAGAGCAAAATCTTTCGATTTATTATAACTTCGAACTCTTTGGAAACAAATTTTAAGCTCGGTTGCGGGGTTTGAATATCAAGTATGAATCGTAGTCTCAAATTTAGAGTGGTGAGATGTATCTATGATAGCGAATTGTAATAAACAGCATTTAGAAGTAGCAAATGTGAAATAAATGTGCTGAGTAGTGAGCATAATCTGTTCGTTACATGTCAACTGACAAAATAGTACAACTTTGTTCTGTAGAGTCCTGACACCATACTACGAAGAACCTGTCCTTTTCTCTGTGGACCATCTTGAGGAGGAGAATGAAGATGGAGTTTCTATACTTTTTTACTTGCAAAAGATATTTCCAGGTCAGTCCTTTCTCATCTAAATATTAATGTCGGAATTGCTAGAACAAAAAGCTTAAGCATGAGTTTGGTAAACTATCATCTCATCTCCTATGATCATTTGGATGCCAAAATATAAGCTACCAAAGTATAGCACCCACATTTGGTGTGACTGTTGTAAATTATTATAGAAACAATACAATTGGTGTTTTGTGAAAATCAATGAAGGTATAAAGGGTGAGATTTAAGGTACACATGGTATTTGAGTGGTGCGAGATACCACCTAAAATAACAACAACAACCAAGCCTTACCCCACTAAGTGGGGTCGGCTACATGGATCAAACGACACCATTGAACTTGTTCAAAAACCAAATCTCGGGATAAATTGTTACTCAAGAGATCTTGCTCAATAATCTCATTGAGCGTTCTCTTCGGTCTTCCTGTCACTAGGATTGAATTGTGATAATAAACCACCTTAAAGTGAAACTATAAAGGAATTTTTAGTTATTATATTGATTGATGGTGGCATGGGTTGAATTGTAGACGGCCTGATTAACTTATCTTTGATACCATATCAATGAAACACTTGACCCAAATGATCTACTGTTTTCTTCTCCCTCCACATACTCAATGGGGTGATATGCCCTCACATCAATTTCACAACAGATGAATGGAAAAACTTTCTTCAACGTGTCAATTATCCTAGTGAAGAAAGACTCAGAGGAGATGAAAAATTGGAAGAAGAACTCTGTTTATGGGCATCATACAGAGGCCAGACATTGACCAAAACTGGTACAAATTGCTTCTCCTCCCTCCTTTCCTAACATTAGTGTGTGTGTTAGATATGTAATTTAAAATTCTATCTTGCGCTTCATTTTTACTTCTCTTGTATTGAGTAAAGTACGAGGAATGATGTACTACCGACAAGCATTGGAGCTGCAAGCTTTTCTTGATATGGCAAAGGATGAAGGTAAAAAAGGAGAAATTGAATCACTTTCTTTTCTATTCCGCAACACAACTTGACCATGTAATCTCAATTCCTTGAACAGAACTAAACAAGGGTTACAAGGCTGCTGAACTGGAAAGTATGAAAAATCCAAAGAGTGGATCATTGTGGACGCATTGTCAAGCAGTGGCTGATTTGAAGTTCACATATGTTGTTTCATGCCAGAAATACGGCATTCAGAAGAGATCTGGTGATGCTAAGGCCAAAGACATTCTAAAGCTCATGACCAAGTATGCCTCTTAAATTAAGCTTGTGGATTGTTACAGCTTCTCCAAGCTTTCTTCTGTTACATTTCCTGATAGCTTTACTGCAGATATCCCTCTCTTCGAGTAGCTTATGTCGATGAGGTTGAAGAGACTAGTCAAGACAAATCCAGAAAAACTACTAAAAAGGTTTATTATTCTGCTCTTGCAAAAGCTGCCTTACCAGCAAAATCAATTGATTCAAATGAAACTGCTCCAAATTTAGACCAGGTACTGTTCTTTGACCATTCTTGGGATTATGATAACTTCATCAATAGATGATGACCTTGATATTTATTCTGCACAATGTTATATAATGTTATATATTAAATTCACAACCTTGTTAGTGAAACTCAAACTGAATAACAAACTAATGGAGGCCGAGATATTATGGCATGGGTAGTTCCACATTGGATAAAATAGTCCTCTCTGGAAGATTGAAAGAGTAAAACATTCTCTCTTCTAGTTCTGAAATGAGGTGCTACACAACTAGTGAAATTAATTTTAGATGAACAGTTTTTTTCTTTGCTTGCGGGGTAAAGCTGCTTACATTTGATCCTTCCCAGACCCCACTTGGTCAAAGCCTTGTGCATTGGGTTGCCTTTTTTATGTTTTGTGGCACCACATAAGGACAAAATTTATAGGCATTATGTTTCTTTACAATAGTGATAATTTTTTCAAACTTATTGTTTAATTATTTTTGTTGCAGGTAATTTACAGGATAAAGCTTCCAGGACCTCCAATATTGGGTGAGGGTAAGCCAGAAAATCAAAACCATGCCATCATTTTTACTCGTGGTGAAGGCTTGCAGACAATAGATATGAATCAGGTCTTACATCATTATGTTATGAGAAAGAAATAAATTAGGAAAGTGATGCATTTAAAATTTAAAATATCTCAAGTATTTATTTTACAGGATAATTATATGGAAGAAGCTTTCAAAATGAGGAATTTGCTACAAGAATTTCTCAAAAAACATGATGGTGTAAGATATCCTTCAATACTTGGAGTTAGGGAGTTCATATTTACTGGCAGGTATTGACTGGTTCCATCAATTTTGGTAAAATTATTTAGATATACTAAAATTCATAAATGCCTGTCATTTAACCTTTTTTTTTCTTATATATCTCTTGCAGTGTTTCATCCCTTGCATGGTTTATGTCAAATCAGGAGACTAGTTTTGTGACAATTGGACAAAGGGTGTTGGCTAACCCCTTGAGGTAAGATTTTTTTTTTTTTTTTTTTTCTCATTCAATCTTTGAGGATTGCTCTTTGTGAAACCAAATGGATCTCACTGCAGAATGTTTCTTGATGATTTGGTATATAATTTTAGGAAAGAGGAAAAGAAGATACTTTTTAGAACATATGGTTCAAATTATGTATCTGCAGACCTTTCTGTCAAAAGGAAAAGAGGCCCATAATTTCTTCAAGCATTATTCTCAATGTTTGTTTTATTTTGATCATACAAAACTGAGACTTGAGAAACATGATTCCTTTTTTAAGCAATGGAAATTGTATGCCCCATAATCATAATCATGATTAAAATATTCCAAACTAATAATGGACCAGTATCTGCCTTTATTTTTCATGTTTTATTTCTTTCATTATCTAAGGTTAGTGAATCGCCTTGTCATGGTTTATATGTTGCTTTTTCTGTTGATGTTTCTATTAATCTGTATTCTCAATTGGCATTGTTCATATTGCTTGAAGTGCTGAGTGATGTTTTTTGTGCTTTTTCATTCAGAGTGCGGTTCCATTATGGCCATCCAGATGTATTTGACAGAATGTTCCACCTGACAAGAGGGGGAGTAAGCAAGGCTTCTAAAGTTGTCAACTTAAGTGAGGACATATTTGCAGGTATATGAGTGTAGTGAACAATGTTCTCCATTTGGATAACTAATTTCCATTTCTTGCAGATAGTTTTTCTTCCTTTTAGAGATATCAATAGTATGGCTTGTCTTCACTATTTATGCTTCTTTATCTCTTTGGTTTCCAGGTTTTAATTCTACTCTACGAGACGGAAATGTCACTCATCATGAATACATACAAGTTGGTAAAGGAAGAGATGTGGGTCTTAATCAAATCTCGATGTTTGAGGCAAAGATAGCTAATGGGAATGGTGAGCAGACTATGAGTAGGGACATGTATAGGCTCGGGCACCGCTTTGATTTCTTCCGAATGTTATCGTGTTATTTCACCACCGTCGGCTCCTATTTCAGCAACTTGGTATGCTTGAAACCCGATTTGTTGTGTGTTATATTATCATATGTGATCCACTACAATTACTGATTCAGCTCTTGACAGCTGACTGTCCTCACAGTTTATATATTCCTTTACGGCCGGCTCTATCTTGTCCTCAGTGGGCTTGAAGATGGTCTGAACAAAACACGTGCTATTCGAGACAACAAGGCTCTTCAAGTGGCCCTTGCTTCTCAGTCAGTGGTTCAAATTGGACTTCTGTTAGCTTTGCCTATGATTATGGAAATTGGTTTAGAGAAAGGCTTTCGCGTGGCATTCAGTGAATTCGTGTTAATGCAACTTCAGCTGGCTCCTGTGTTTTTCACATTCTCTCTTGGAACAAAAACCCACTATTATGGAAGGACATTGCTTCATGGGGGTGCTCAGTACAGAGGCACAGGTCGTGGTTTCGTGGTGTTTCATGCCAAGTTTGCTGATAACTACAGGCTCTATTCGCGCAGCCATTTCGTTAAAGGAATTGAATTGATGATTCTGCTTATAGTCTTCCACATATTTGGTCATTCATATACAAATGTGGTTGTCTATGTTTTGATCACAATGTCAATATGGTTCATGGTGGCAACATGGCTTTTTGCTCCCTTCCTTTTCAATCCATCAGGCTTTGAGTGGCAAAAGATCATTGATGACTGGACAGATTGGAATAAATGGATGCACAACCGCGGAGGTATCGGTGTACCTCCTGAAAAAAGTTGGGAATCATGGTGGGAAAAAGAGCAAGAACATCTTCGCGAATCTGGAAAGCGCGGTCTTGCTGTTGAGATAATAATGGCCCTCCGCTTTTTCATATATCAATATGGCCTTGTATATCACCTCTCATTCACTAAAACAAATCAAAGTTTTCTGGTAAATGTGTTCTTCATATATTTCTCCTTGGGAGGATTCATTTTACTATCATTGTGTTACTTGTTAGCAATTGAATTTTGCTGCTTTTGGCTTTCAGGTTTATGGTCTTTCCTGGATTGTAATCTTTCTAATATTGGGCTTAATGAAGGTAAGCATTAATATTTTCTTGTTGACACTGATTGTTAATGAACTACTATCAAGGTTGCAAGTGAAAACAAAACAGTGAGACAGAGAAAGCATTGTCTTCTGAAGATTATGTTGTGTTTTACTTGCAGACTGTGTCGGTTGGCAGGCGACGCCTCAGCGCAGACTACCAGCTTTTATTTAGACTGATTGAGGGTTTTATTTTCATTGCATTCCTTACCGTTTTCATCATATTATTAGCACTTGCTCATATGACTCTCAAGGACGTTATAGTCTGCATTCTCGCACTCTCTCCGACTGGCTGGGGTTTACTACTGGTAAGTCAACGTTTATTTCTAAGGATAATACTTAGGTTGTTTGGTACACCTAATGAAATGAGATTGTTGGGAAATAAAATAGGGTTAAAGTACCCTCATACGCGTCTAATACCATAAAGTTTCCTTGAATTCAATAGTATACATGAATGTTCTCAAACGGAACATAAATGACATGTATGTTAAGTGTAGCTAACACTCGCTACTTTATTATGCCTAGCACCAAGTGGGCCCCACCACACCAAAGTAACAAACGTGAGATATAGCTAACCAACATGGCATTTTTGTTCCATTAATTGGAACATTTATTTGTGCTGTTGCACCTAAGGAAACTTTGTGTCAGATGAGCTTGTGAGAATACTTCATAGGTAGATTTTCATCATAACCCAAATAAAAAAATGGGCGTAACAATCCTAGTACTTGAATCTTTTAAGAAGTTGTTCAACATGTTGATTTTGATAGGTATAATAAATAGGCATATCAGACTGAATTGCACCCAACTTTTTTTGTCCCTGTTCACTGACCTTAGACTTACATGTTCACTTGAACTATAACTCCTAAAGTTATTTACTTGTGCTAATTTTGTTTTGTTCCAAAAGATTGCACAAGCCTTGAAGCCTCTGATTGTAAGAGCTCAGCTATGGGGATCGATTAGAGCACTGGCTCGAGGGTACGAGATAATAATGGGGTTGCTTCTCTTCATGCCGGTGGCTTTCCTTGCCTGGTTTCCGTTTGTTTCAGAGTTCCAAACAAGAATGCTCTTCAACCAAGCATTCAGTAGAGGTTTACAGATTTCTCGTATTCTTGGTGGACCCAGAAGGGATCGTTCCTCCAACCACAAGGAGTGAATACAACTATACATACATATATATATACACAAACTAGTAAATGTAAATGTGAGTTCAGTGCTTATATCTACAGGTTTTAGTTGTGTATAGCATAAGAATTGTGTAACTTGGTACAGAAAGAGTAGGGATGCAATCTGACAGAAACTTGGTAGTATAGGATGCTCAAGGAGGTATGCGAACAAGTTCAGTTTCCCAGCTCAATAACTAGCTTTTGAGTAGGGTTTCTTATCTCACTTAGGTACCCACTACAATCTGTAGACTGTGTTAGCTTCTCTTTTTTGTGTGTGTGTGTATGTGTGTGTGTGTGTGTGTGTGTGTGTAGTAGGGATGATGAAGCTGCATATAAGTTTAAGCTGTAATGTTTAAGTGGAATATTGCTTTAGCAGAGCATGGCTGCAATCTCAAGTCTCTCTGCTGGCTTTCTTCCCTCTGGTGTTATGTTTATAAAAGGCCTTTTAATAAAGTGCTGTGACTTAATAGTGACAAGATAGGTTTGTATATTTGTGATAGTGATATTTTTTACAAGTTTTATGCTTGCGTTTTGCTGATGTTTTTAATATCACTTAAAATTACAAGGACACCACATTACATCACTTATAGGGCTGCAAGAAAAGAATATATTAAGAATATACCCACAGATATCTTATCGTTAATTTTTTTTTTCTCCTATCTTTAATGTATAACATAATTTTAGAGAGTTGTTATTGGTCCTAAGTGTAAAATTTATTTATCACAGCGGTGAATATTTTTTTTAATTTAACCTTATTGATGTTCCCTTAGCAATAATCAAATAAGAAAGAAATGTTGTATTAACTTATTTAATTTTATCAAATGAGATAAATAAGTTTTACACGAAGGAAGGAGCAGAGCATATAAATTTTGTTGACGGCACTTCGATGTAAATTATTATTTAATGTTGATCTAATTGGTAAAGAATTGGATTGTAGTTTATAAGATTGTAACTTCAAATTTTCTGCCGACTTGAAAACTTTGTTGGTATGTTATTTATAAGTATCCCGGTAAGTACTCTCCTTTTGATTTTTAATATAAGAAATATTTACCTAATTTGGTTAGATTAAAAAAGTTAATTAAATTAGTTAATATGACTTTTTTTTCCTATAGTATTGTAGTTATCTTTCTTAATTCTTTTTTTCATTTGCTTCCTTTATTATTGTTGAGAGAGCATCAATAAGAGTAAATTAAGAAATAATTGGCAGATATAAAAACTGTGTTTATATTTAAAATGAAGATTAACTCTAAAAAATATGTCTTATATTAAAGACTTAGGAGAAGTATTTGAGTTTAAAACATGCTACGACTCTAATGAGCTACCAAAGCCCAACTCATCTAAACTTCTGTGTAAAAAATAAAAAAAAATATATATATATATATATATATATATATATAAATATAAGGAACAGGGTATTTTAGAAAACCAAACAACTTTTTTTTTTTTTTTTTTTTTTCCATTTTTACCCATAGTTAATTATATGCAGTACGTAATTAAAAGATATGTGATACTTATATTTATTTTATTTCTCTCTTACTTATCAGTCATAAATAAGGGCATACTTGGACAACTAAATTTATTTTAGATATACTTTTTATTTTTAACTAACTTGAATCATTTTCTTAAACCATCGATTATTGAGCACTTATAAATAAGGAGTAGAATTTTGTGTGAATTAGTTAACAATTCCTATACTTAGTAGGAGAGAGAGTATCATACTGGTAAGATATAACTAAAAAAATTAAATTTCTTCAGTTAATTATTTTAAACTGCATCTCTACCGTAGAAACCATGCACCCATCCATCCGTACATATTATGAAATAATTTGTTTGGTTGACAAAAAATTGATGAGCATCAACATTTGATACTTCGAATTTTCCAGCTATTGAAAGTTTTTTATTTTTTATTTTTTTATTATTATTATAACTATTTGATTTCTATTGACATCTGTACGAAGATCCATATGCGTTTCCTTGTTTATGATTACCGAGACGGATGCGGTTCCTTCCTCTGCATGTTCCCATTTTATTCTCTAAAGCGGAATATAAAAATTTTATTTTTAATCTCTCCTCAGTAAAAAAAAAAAAACACCTTTGATTAAAGATAAAATATTTTTCTCCTTTCTGTTGAAATGTCAAAACTTAGAATAATCAGTGGAATATTTTAACTAATTCATCATTATACTTTAAATATTTTTTTGGCCTGAATACTTCAACTATTTTTCATATTTCCAATAGGAGGAAGTATTTTCTTTTAAATAAGTTGTGTGTATTGCAGGAAACTTGAAAAAAAATTTATTTTAATATTTGGTTCTATATGATTGCAACTTGCAATTTGGCAACCCTTCCCACCTTTTTCTATAAGCTATTTTTTTCTACCTTTTCAGAATATATTTTTCAACATTTATTGTCTAAAATCACCTTCTTTTGTTTTTGTTTTTTTAAACTTTTTTCTTCTATAAGTCGTTCTCTAAAAATTAATCCAAAGACACCTTAAGCAGTGGCGGAACATAGTTATGGTGAGTTGGGGCCTTCCCAAAAGTGATCTTATAAAATTTATTATTACATCTGGTTCTAATTATAAGAAATTTGGTTGACTTTTTTGTAGAGATTAAGAAAGTTAAATAAATTACTTAGTCATTTCATATGTTTTTTTTTTCTTCTTATATTACATATTAGTTTATTAGTCAAACTATTTCGTTTGAAAAAAAAAAAACAAAAATAAAAATACTCTAACCTAATTTAATTAATTTCTTTAATCTCTCCAAAAAAGTCAACTAACTCTTATAATTAGGACCAACGGAGGGAGTAGTATATATGTATTTATTATATGATATTTTATTTTGGCCAATAATTTGGCTCCAGCTAATCTCTTATCTTCTCTATAAGAACAATGCTTGGTTCATTACTATTGGGTTGTGAGAGGAAACTAAAATTCTTGTTTGAGATACCTACTGAAAATGTTAGTATAATATTATATCTTGTTTTGATTTATAATAGTCGGTTATTATTTATTTGTATTTTTAATATTATGTGATACTATTTAGTAAATAATTTAATATATTTATTTTTTGGCTTGGGCTAAAAAACATTTCTGGTTCCACCACTGACCTTAAGTATATTTTTCCAATCATATTGTGAGTGATCTTTAACTACCTCAATAAAATCAAGAAGAAGTAATTTGCCATATTTTCATTAAAGGACTACAAGACCAAATTTATTTCACTCGGGATCAAAATATTTTGAAATTTCACTGCAGGAACAAGGACCAAAATCAAAATAAGTTTTTTTTTTTTTTTTTTTTTTAAGATAAAAAGACAATAATACCCTTCTTTTATTTTTTTTTTAAAAATGTATGATCGTCGTTGGAGAGATCATTTTTGCCGACCATCTATCCAAACTTCGATAACAATTGGTCAAAGCTCCCACCACCAACGATTAATTTATTTTCATTTTGGTCTTTAGTCCCACAAGTGAAATTTCAAAATGTTTTGGTCTTCGACTAAAATAAATTTGATCATGTGGTACTTTAATGAAATTTTTCCAAGCAATTAACTCATTATCAACTTTGTCTAATAAGAAAACTTTTTTTAACTAACATAAAAAAAAAAAAAAAAAAATACTCCCTCCCTGCTCTATTTATAAACTTCAATTTTTTTAAAATGGGCTTCATCCTTTTTATAAGCTTCATTTTTGGAAATGGTAAAACAATTATTGCATTGCTTTTTCATTTTGTAAATGTTAAAACCCTTTGAGCCCCTAGCTGATTGATTATATATTTCCCTCATCTCTTATTCTACTTATTCTTTTTTGGGGGGAGTGACACGCATATCTCTAAGAGAAATAATCACAACCATATCCCTTATAATTATCAAATTACATTGAAATCTTATGGGATATGGGTTAGATTAATTATAAGTGTGAAAAGACTACTTTACCCCCATTCATTTAAAAAGAAAATACAGAATTAGGAGGAATGGATGGAGGGTACAATGATCTTTTCACAGTTATAATTAATTTAACCTAAGTCCCGTGAGATTTTAATGATATTAATGGATATGTTTGTGATTATTTCTCTTCCTGGGAATGTTTGTGTCATTGCCCCTCTTTTTTCCACTCAAGATGTCTATAAATAAAAGTATTTTGGGAAAATAAGTTGCATTTTCTTGCATATTTATTATTTTTGGCCAATTTTAACCAACTCTTGAAGTTATGTAATTTAGTTATTTAAAGATTATAAATATAAATAGGAAACTTCATTATACTTCAAGCCTTCTTCTAAGAAATTGTAATAGGGGTAGAAGTACATATAACTGAATTATGTGGTTAAAAAAATATGTTAAAATTGATTGAAGGTAATAAATATTTAAAATAAGTTCCTCAATAAACACAAGTCATGTTTCATTTGCAAAACAACTTCATTGAAAATATAGTAAACTCATTGAATATGTCTTGAATTGGGGGGAAAAAATCCAACTTCGCGCATAATCTATTTGACATATCTCCACTTTTTATCCAATGTTTACCACAAATAAATAGGGTAAATTTTTTATTTTTTATTTAAAAGTAATTAACTATTCTCTAGATGACTTATATTATACAGTATACACCAAGAATTTATCGTAGAATGCATCTTATATTTTAGATAAGAGGGAGGACAACTCATTTTCTAAAACATTCTTATAATTAACTATCCTCTATGCTGAAATTGTGGAATGGATGAACCACGAAGCTCATCTTGACAATATAAATGATGAGTTACTGATTGAGATATTCTAGCTTTTGTAGCTAGATTGAATGGTGACAGTATCACTGTGTCAGAGTGTGACAGAGAACAAAATGAAGGATAATGTGGAAGCGCTAGTTTAGTTTGTTGTTTAACTAGTTGTTTCTTTGAAGTTGCATTTCATTTTTTCAAAAAGGAAAAAAAAACATTCTTTTTTTTTTTTTAAAAAAAAAAGTTTTTTGAGGGTTTGGCATAGTCCCAAGGCTAGGGCACGGCCCCAGGCTCTTTGAGCACTTAATGGGGACTTACGAGATCGCCTACCAAAGGAGTCCCAGCGACGACAGCGGAGATCGAACACACATCCCTTTGGGACTTGACTAAATCCCTTACCATCCATGCCAACTTCCTTTGGTAAAAAAAAAAAAAAAAAAATTCTTATTTATAGGGAGAGGATGAATAAGTAGATACTTGATGTAATGAGACTAAAATTTAAACAAACCATTACTCTTGATCCTTTTTATAAGTTTCAAATAATTGAATTACGTAAATTAAAAAGTTGGTTAAAAACAACAAATATATAAAAATGCATTTTTTTTATAACATATAAAAATGCATTTTCTTAATATACTGTTACTTATGAGGAGGGTGCGTGAAAGCAGGAATGGGTGGGAAAATAGAAAAAGGAGAATGTGTAATAAATAATCATAATAGATATATATAATGAAAAAATGTATTATAGCTTTAAGTTTTAATTTTTTTATTTAAAAGTTTAGGTGAGTTGTGTTGAGGGACTCACTAAGATTAAGACATGTTTTTAGATTTAAAGAGTGCTTACAGAAAGCATTTATATTATTGTGTCTATTTGAATTAACAAGTAGAAGTTGTTTTTCCAATGTGATTTACGATATAAGAGGTAAATTTATAAGAAGAGTTTTGTTTCAACTTACGTGAATATACTTTTCAAACGTCAATTCTAACATAATTCACGGTATATGAGGTAAAGTCTTCGCAACGATAAGATTCGAACTCATAACCTTATAATTATGAATCAACTCCATTATCATTTAGACCAACCGTTGTAATTGTAACGGTTATAAATTATATAAAACCCCAACTATATTGTTTGGTAAAGAAAAAAAAACAAAAAAAGAAGGACCAACTATATGTCAATTGTCGGGAAAAACACCAAATAAGAAGTTTTTCAAAAAAAAAAATACCAAATTGAAGCACTTTTGGAAATAATTCTCGAACTAATGCGATCAAATACGTTGACCGACGGGGACGCCATCAATCGCGTTAGAAAAGATCACGCCACTGAATATTGCGTAAGAGGGTCTCACGCCACCACTAGTGGCATGATGTATATTCACGCCACTAGTGATATGAGACCCTCTTACGCGACTATCAAGTGGCGTGATCCTTTCTGACGCGACCGATGCCCGACGTCCCGTCGATCAACGTGTTTGGCAAAGATTAGTTTGGTAAATTTATTCCAAACTGCTCTAATTAGGTTAAAAAATTTAAAAATTATTATTTTGTTGTTTTTCCCGTCAATTGTCTATATTTAAAAAAAAGAAAAAAGAAAAAAAGAATTATAACTAAGAAAAAAGCATAGAATATTAGCATATCTCTCACACGCCCCCAAAAAATTCCGTTGACAAGAGGGAGAGTACCTGATTGATGCCGGAGCTCCACCCGCCATTTGGAAGTTTCATCTCATCCGTCCATTCTATCTCCCACCCAAATCCCACCCTCCATCTTCTCTGTCCCCTCCCTCCCTCCCTCTTCTTCTATATATATCTCTCCCCAACCTTGCCGACAATGTCAAATTCTAACGCCAAATCCAAATTATTCCCTTTTCGCTCTCAAATTTCTCTCCCATCTCTCTCTTCCGTCCATTTTAAATCCTAAAACAAATCTCAAGGTTCCTTTTCATTTTGAATATAAATCTTAAATCTCCCTTCCCTGAGTTTTCAAGTTTTCGGAATTTTTTTAACGGTCCGCTTTTTCGGTGCCATTACAGATCGCTTCAGCACTTTTCACCAATCTCTGACACCTTGAATTTCCTTGTCTTGAGTCAGGATTTTCATGAACGATCTTTCGCTCAATATGAGCCAATCTCAGATCTTGCAGATTCACCAAAACAGCGTCGTTTGGCCTCACCGTCCGCCTCCGCTACCGCCGGACAACGCAACCGTTATGTTTCACGGCGCTCATTCTCACCGCCAAATCTTTAACCCTCCCACCACGGTGGCGAACCCTACGCCTCCGGGTCGGGTTTCTTGGAAGGGGAAGGATTTCAAATTCGATAAGCGGAGTGAGTTTGGACGTAAAGACCCGATTCCAGGTCCCGGGTACAAACATCCGGGTCACGTCGATCCGCAAGCTCAGAATCGATTGAAAAATCGTCGGTTTCACCGGAAGAACAAGTTCGAATCTAGGTATGCTCCGTTCGCCCCGCGTAATACCACATCGTTCCTAATTCACTCAAAAAAATCACGAGGTAACGTTACGCCGTGTCCGGTGACACCAGCGGTCCTACCAACGCCAATCTTGTCACCATTGAGCGAGTTTTGGATCGACATGGCGAAGGAAGAGTGGGGGTTGATGGCTATGGTTCGATGAAGGGTCTGATAAGGCTTCGATCTGGATCACCTAGAGGTGACGACGAAGGGGAGGAAGAAGAAGAAGACGAAGATGACGATGATGGTGGTGCTGGCGGTGGTGTTGGGGGTTCTAGTGACAGTGATGTGGAAGAACGAGTCGAAGTTGAGAAGAGATTAGACCATGACCTGAGTAGATTCGAAATGATATACCCAAATCTCGGAACTGATGATCAGACCAGCGTTTTGGAGAATCGGGTCGATGAACAGGACTCACTTATTGCACGATTGGAAGGAGAGAATATGACACTGAAAGAGAAGCTATATCTGATGGAGAGAGAAATGGACGAACTTAGAAGGAGGGTTCAATATTTAGAGACTGATGGTGGGTGGCGAGCTTGCAGGGGCCAAATCGGTAAGAATGAAGTATTCTCTGAGCAGAGCGTGGGAAATGTTAATGGCGAGGAGGAAGAGGAGAATGATAATGGTGGTGCAACGACGACATATTGTGGGAAATTATCTGTTCATTGAGCTCTTAAAAAATCTGTAGATCTTTCTGTACATATAACTAGTCTGGTATTGATCTAGGTTGAAGTTTAATTTTCGTTGTTACTTTTAATCCTTTCTGTAATCTAACTCTAGGCCCTGAGAAGTATGAAACTCCCGAAATAAATCCTGCCCAGTTAGAAGCAAATAATTTCTGGACTAACTGATGAAATTTTTCATGGATTCACAACAGTCGATTGAAAGCTTGTCCTGTTGCAGAAGAAGAAGATGATGAAGGAGGAGGGTAGATTTAGCTATTAGTTGACATGATAAACAATCTCACTGCAGGCCGATATAGATTGCACTCGAGTCCAAAGTGACTTGAAGATACTCTAGATTTATTAAAAAAAAAAGAAAAAAAAAAAGAAAAAAAGTAAGGCATATGCTTGTTTTGTTGATCAATTTTGCTTTCTCAGATTAATTATCCTAGTTAAAGAATGGTTTAAGAAGTGATTAAAGTTCTGGGACAGGGAGTCAGGGAGGGCACTAGAGAGGATTTAGATGTACTGTTGTATTGTCCTCTAATTGAGGCTAAATTAGTAATCAATCATTGGGGCATCCCTACAACAAGTGGACTTTTGTTGTGTGGGGAAGATGCTCTTCCTGGTGTCTTTGGCAGGCAGGTGTTGCTGTTGGTTAGTTGGTCCTGACCACCTCGGTTACTTTTGAAGAAGAACCTTCTTTAGGAAAGGTATATTGATTGGTTTTCAACCTTTATGCTAAAGTTCACCTGCAGCTGTAACTGTTAGGTGTTGGGAATTATTAGTTTTTTTTCCCTAAAAAATATTCTCTCTTTAATTATTATTTATTTTGATGATTTTTTTAAATGTAAAATTTGACCTTTAATTCTTGTTTTGTTGTTGTTGTCGTGGTCTAAGTACAAGTATTTTCCTCTTAGAGGTAATACTGATTCGTCAAGTTGTGAAGGACTATCATGTCCTACTATACGCAACCCATGTTGATGTCTTCAGTTCATAGAGTAAAGTGCAATTTTAACAATAAAGTTCACCGTGGGTGCATAGTACAGTTAAGTTTTGAAATGTGTAAAAATAAACATGACTTTTTTAAAAACGGTTCAATTTTAACAATTCTTTTAAATTGGCACAAATGTTCGTTATTTTTTTTTACATGGGACCCACTTGTCTTCCTTTTAACTTTATAACAGATGTTTGACTCAATATAATGTACAATTTTGAAAGATTGTGCCTATTTTTGCATAATTCAAAATTGAATCGTGCTAAATGCTCATAGTAAAAACCTTTATTTCTAAAATTGCACCTTTCAAAATTGAATTGTGCTAAATGCTCATGGTAAAAACCTTTATTTCTAAAATTGCACCTTAATTCATATTAGAATTGAGAGAAATCTCTCTCTGTCTCTCTCTCAGTAAGTACCTTAATGGTTCAATTCCATGCATCAGGATTATCTTCAATCCTGATACATCTGTTGATTCAGGTTTTTTTGTTGATATAATATAATAATTCAATATAATCCTGATTGTAATGAATTACAATTAGGTAATCCCTTTGGCTATGTAATTCGAATTCAAGCTTTATGAACATGTCGATATTTATACACTTCATGAATTAACATTTAAATATTTTAACCCTTCTTTGTTTGCCTTAAAATAGTTGTAAATATTACTTCACATTAAACATATGTTTTGTTATATTATCATTCTATTACATTATATTTTCTACCATTACATTTCACTGCATACCCACCAACTCTGAACTAAAGAGGCTCCAAATTATCAAAATTTAGTTCAGTATATATACACAAATTTATGTGGAGAAAAACCAAAAGAACGTTCAATGAAATCTTTTTGTTAACAATGTTGTTTTGTCTAGATTGACAGGGTTATCTAATCGACAGACTAGTATGTTGATTCAGGATAAGTTAACCCTCTCTTAGATATCTATGGATTAGGTACCCATGAGAATAGCAGATCATTGTACACTATGCACAGTTACAGCAGAATGATAATTCAGACAGAGTATGCATACCTTTAGAGTTTACCTCTTATTTATAGAGTGTACATTAGTGTTAGGGTTTGGACTTATGGGCTTCTATGCCTTTAACCCCAAGTGTTGTGCCGCTATATCTGTGTCAAGTAGATTGCCCTTTGATTTGGATCATACGTTGAATGGGCCTCATATATTAATCCATAACAAATGTATTTAAATATTGGATGGTTGATAGAACATAATAACATGTGGATTTGTATTCTAATTCCGCTTAAACTTCTTGTTGTAATAAAATTGAAACACCTAATTGCATCAAGCATGTAGAGGGTGGGAAGGGGCATATTGATGTTGGGTGTTGAGTTGACAAATATTCCCTCGGGTCATAAATATATGAAAGAGTTGACTTTTTTGAAGAGATTAAGGAAGTTAAATAATTTACTTAATCATATTATATGTTGTGTATTCTTAAATTATATATCGTTTATTAGTCAAACTAATTAATTTAAATAATCTAAACTAATTTAATTAGTTTTTTTAATCTCTCTAAAAAAGTCAACTTTATCTTATATTTAAGACGGGATGGATGGGAAGAATAAAGGCTTTCAATGGATGAGAATGGACAAAACTGAGCCGGCAGGCAAGATGAGGTTGCATGTGGATATGATTATTTTGTGGCTTCAGAGGTAATTTGCTTTCTTAAAGTTCGCTTTCGAATAATTAAATTATTGGTTTTTGTTTCTATATATATTCTAATTCAAAAAAATAAAATAAAAATAAAGAATGGTTGCTTCCCCTGGGATTTTATGGTTTGAAAATGAACCATTTGGTTTGTCTGGTTCAATCATTCCGAGGTGTTGTGGGAGGCATTTGTCATTTTAATGAATGATTCGTTTGGTGTGGCTCATATGTTTTCTATACCTAAACAGTGTCAGGTAAAAATTTACATAAAAAGATGGTATCATTAAAAAAGCAATGAGAAAAAAGAGGATTCCATGTAACGAGTAAGGACTCAATAACAATAGTGATATATTATTAATCTACGAGAAAAATTGGGGGAAGTCCCAATTTTATTGCTGACATGATGATACACAAAGATCTATTAATATTCTGCAAATTTTGTACGCAGAGAAAACTTATATTATAATAGGAAAATGATGGAAAAATATCATTTAAACTTTAAAATCCTGTTAACAACAATAATAATGAGATTAATAAAAACAATGAAGCAATTGACAACTCATTTCGGATTTTAAAATTCAAGTGATATTTAGAAAAATTTTCCCTATTATAATTTAAGTTTCTTACCAATAAATTTTTTGAGTTCCCCCAATTTCTCTTAATTTTTTATATAACACTCTTTCTAGTCCTTGTTACAGGATGCTTTCCAAGAAGAGTTTATAATTCTTTGAGTAAATATTCTTTTTTGGTCCCCGACAAAAACACGATCCCCATTTTGATCCCTTATAAAAAAAGCTCCTTTTTAGTCCATAAAAAGGACGAATAAGAGTCGATTGATTGACATTTTAGTCCTCACAAATTTTCAAAAGGTCATTTTTAGTCCTTAAAAAGGACAAATAAGGGTCATTTTTTTGTAAGGGACAAAAATGAGGTCCGTGTTTTTTGTCGGGATCGAAAGGACATTTACTCTAATTCTTTTTATAAGGTATTTGACAGTTTTAAGAAGTAGTATTAAATACTACTCTCTCCGGTCTTAATTATAGGAATACTTTTGTAGTGTAAATAGCACTACAAAAGTGTTCCTATAATTAGGACCGGAGGTAGTATATTCAGTTTTTAATATAAAATCTACTTAATAAATTTAGGCGATTAAGGAAATCAGTCAAATTAATAATTTTTTTAAAAAAAGTGTGTTGATTTCCTTAAAATACCTTATTAAATCATTTGCGTTGAAACTTCCATTTGATACAAACTATCTTAATATGTGCAATTAATAAGAATAATTTTTTTAAAAATGATATATATATATATATATATATATATATATGGGGATAAAGATGATTGATGTCATATACTTAGAATCAATTCAAACCCCCAATTAGCTCTTATATAAGGGACTAAAGGTAGTTGTTCCCTATTTATGCCCACATTTAAAAAAGGTAGTGAGAGATAGTATAAACTAATACTATAACACTCTTTTATGCCAGTAGTCTATATGTAATGTTTAGTGTAGTTAATAAGAGTCATATTTGGGAAAAGGGTGTTTCCATTAATCCTTCTCTCAACTTCCTCTTCACTTAATTTCTCTACCATTGGATTGACTTTTAATGGTGAAAATTTTATAATATATTAAAAATTTTGAAAATGATAGGAAAAGAACTTTGAAATTACAAAATTTCAAATCATGTATTTCCCAAACAATGAGTTGTAAATTGCTTATGAAGTTCCGTCATTTTCTTATCAACTTTTGATAACAAACCTCATTTGGGGTTTTACAATTTTAAAGTTCTTTTTTCTTCTTTTTCCCTATTAAATATTAAATTATAATAATATTTTTACAGAGTAAATCTTAACCATTAAAAACCAATCCAATGGTAGAGAAATTAAGTGGAGAGAGAAGTTAATGGAGAGATTCTTTTCTCGTCATATTGTTGGAAAAAAAGGTAATATTAAAAATCACTTGAATTTTATTACAAACTTAATTTTTTTTTAACTATTTGTATTAGTAAGTGCAGATATATAGTTGAGAGTCACTTATATACAGGAGTTGAGGAAGCATGTTTTTTTCATTTATAGATTTTTATATTATATTGATGTAAACTTTCTTCAATAATGTAAGAATATAAATTGCTATAATTAATCAATCTACACACACAAACACACAAAGAAGTTATGTGGTTTACAATTGTTATGAATTATTTTAAATTTTATGTAAAAGTATTAAAAGTACTGGCCCTCTTATATCATTGTCAACATGCCCCAAACAAATTAAAAGAAAGAACGTAAATTTGGGGGAAGGCATAATTTTAGGTATAAGAGTTATATTGGGAAATGGGTATTTCCACTTAATTTCTCCACTAAATGTTGAAAATGATAGGAAAAAAACTTTGTAATTGCAAAATTTTAAATTATGTATTTCCTAAAAATTAGTTTTGAATTGCTTATCAAGTTTTGTCATTTCCTTATCAACTCTTGATAACAAACTTGATTTAAGATTTTACAATTTCAAAGTTCTTTTTCCATCTTTTTCCCTATTAAATATTAAATGATAATAATATTACAAAACAAATTTCAATCATTAAAAGTCAATCCAATGGTGAAGAAATTAAGTGGAGATACTCTTTTCCCGTCATATTGTTGGCAAAAAAAAGGGTAATATTAAAAATCACTTAAATATTATTAAAAACTTAATGTTTTTAATTATTTTTATTAGTACGTGCAAATAGTTGATATTCACTATGTGCAGGAGTTGAGGAAGTATGTTTTTATTTTTTTGATATATTTTTATATCATATTGATGTAAATTTCTTCAATAATTTAAGAATATAAATTGTTATAATTAATCAATCAATACACACACACACAAAGAAGTTATGTGGTTTACAAGTCTTATAAATTATTTTAAATTTTATATAAATGTATTAAAAGTGTTGCCCCTATTATATCATTGTCAACATGCCCCAAACAAATTAAAAGAAAGAACGTAAATTAGGGTAAAGCGTCATTTTAGGTATAGGAAGCTTCGTAGAGTGACGTGGTGGGCACCAAATAGCCATGACTGGTAAGCAAATGGCCATTGAAAGCACATGAACTGTGAGATTGTTAAGTCACACTTTCATTAAACTCTGATACTGATATCTTCCTACCCATTCCTTTATCTTTTTTTCTTTTTTTCTTTTTAATATTTGATGAATGGTTTAATTCTCGAGATGCGGGTGTAAAAGAGTTTTCGTCTCTCCCAATAAGTATGCTTCCATTCCTCTTATTTTAATTGATATAGTTGAATCACGTAAACTTGTAGGAAAAAATTTGCAGAAAAATTCTCTTTACATTATTTATTGTCCAAAAGTACCTAATAATTAACTAAGGTACTTGAGTAGGTGCAACTCAACTTCATCGGGTGTAACTCTTCAACTGTATGTAATAATTCCTTCGGTCCTTGATATAAAAATGTGTACATGATTTGGTTTGATTAGATTAAGGAAGTTAGTTAAGTTAGTAAATATGACATGTATTTTTTAAAAAACACCTTAGCAATCTTCCTTAATTTCTTAATTTCATTTTTTTCTTGATTATTGTTGAGGAGCGTTAATAGGATAAATTAGAAAAAGATGAACAAATATTAAAAATGTATCTTATATTTAGAACCAAAATCAACCCCTAAATATTTTCTATGTTAAGGACCAGAGGGAATATATCTTTAGCTTGTATAACTATTTCTGGTTTTGTAGGTAATTGAAGATAAGTCGCACTTAGCTAAAGAAAAGTTATATATACATGTTTAAAATAGGCTACACAAGAAGGAGATACTCTCCTTATCTTTCTTCTCATTGTCTCTTATTGGCCACATCTTGGTTATTGATTTGGGAAAATGAAAGTAGTACTATGTTGATTGGATGGATGTGATTTAGATTATGAGAAATAATGAGAAATGAATGATGAGAAAACCCAACCCGACTACACACGAGTCTTAAACAAATTTTAGGGCTATGTACAAATTCTATTTTGTTTTACATATAAATGAAGATAAGTTGCGTCCAATTGAATGTGAGTTGCACGACCACTGAAAATATGTTACACATAAGCCCTTAAATAAATTTCAGGTATTTTTTGACAATAAATTTTATAATGGGGATTTTCCAGCAATTCTTTCTAAATTATGATATTCTTACATTAATACGAAAATTTAAATTCGTGATGTATGATGTATTTTTACAAAATAAATTAGACCAACTTTTATCTACAAGTCACTTTTTTATCCATAATGTTTAGATTGAAACCTTTTTTATTTTATTTTTCAATTGATATATATGTTGATATGGTTGAGCTATTTTATTGAACTTGAATTATCGACTTTAATTAAGGTGATCTAATCAAACCAAACTTATTAGGACGATTAGGCCTATAAACCCCACTAACCTTGTTGATGCTATTCATTCTCATTAATTGATATATGATTCTTTTTTGACCAACTTCTCTCTTTCAATTCTCTTATCATTCATAAAGTAGGATGTATATTACCCCACACACATACATGGATATTTAATTATATTCCATTTTTATCAAAGGTTGAACGCTCTATAATAATCATAATTAAATTTTATTAAAAAAAAAGTATTATATTAAGCCTCAATTAATAGAATCTTATAAATTTCTACAAAAAAAAAAAAAAATGGAATCTTATAAATACGACCGGAGAGTTCTGATTAAATAAGGGAATAAATTTGGGAAAATTCCTCTTTCTTAGAAGCTTTTTTTAGGATTTTGTTAATCCCTTGAGATCTCATAGGGATTTTGGAATAAATTTTGCTTCTTGAAACTTGTAATAGATTTTTTTTTTTTGATATAAAAAATTTTTAGATAGGTTCGACATCGAGTCTCCTACTAAGGCCAGGCAAGCCCCGCCTATAAAGACTTACCGGGGAGTTACGAGAATAGATTTGTGGGTAGCATATTACATACATAATAGAAATTGGGCTAGGTTTGAATAAGTGGCCCAAGAAGACGCTCCATCACTGACAATACTTTTTTTTTTTTTTTTTGGTAATGCAAACATGGACAATACTTTAATGTCTGTCCCACTAAAAAAAAATCAATACTTAAGCTTAATTACTCTCTCCCTGACCATATTAAGGCTGTGTTTGGATGGGCTTAAGAAAAAAAGTGTGCGTGTGTGTGTGTTTTTTTTTCAATTGTTTTTTTAGGCTCCAAATTGAAGCTTAAAAAAAAAAAAGCAGAATTTTAGCTTTTTTATGACTTTTTTTTTTAAGTTATAATCTAGACACATAAATTAATAAAAAAAACATTTTTTTTGCTGTTCAAAAAAGTGTTTTTTCATAATAAAAAAAAAGCCCATTCAAAACGGGCTCTAATTCTTTATGTAACTTAGATTCTTTTTAACATATCTTTAAAGATGAAAAATTGAATTTCTATATGGACAGCCTAGATTTTACTTGGATTATTCAGATTTTATTAATTTTTTCCTTATTCAGTACATTAAGAAGACATCATGCACTCGGCTTAAAAAAAAAAAAAAGAATACATCATGCAAAATAAAATTTTTTTTTTTTTTTACTAAACATCACTGATTAATTTTTTTTTAAAAATCTCCCCAACGTTGCCAGCATTTAAATAGATCATTAGTCAAAATGCATGATTAATTGTTGCTTCAAAATATTGTTAATCATTCGGAGAAACCCAGGCTTGTAAATGATTTTGTCTCTAAAATCACACTCTCATGGATTAGATGCATCATATATTGAGAATTATTTTTAAAAAATAATTTACGAAATTAAGGAAAAAGCCAATAAGACAAAAACAGTCATATAATTGATTCACTAAACCATTCGATTGGTTTGTCTACTAAATAATGGTTCACTTTGGTTTTAAATATTGTGTGCTTTCATGAAGACACATAGCTTTTCATGTTCTATTTATGAAAGACGAACCCCCAAAAAAAAAAGAATTAGCACCAAGAATTCTTTTTTGGCAGTCTCAATAAAATTATCTTTTTGCCAACAAGTATCAATAAAATTATCTAATTATAGAAAATATTTTCAAAGTCAAAGGTCCAGTAATTAATTGTTGATTAGTATGTTTCTCTAGAACTAGGGTGTTTTGAATAATTAACTTTTATAGATAAACTTTTTCATTATCATTGTATTCATAGAGGACAAAATATTGGTTCATGAACCATATATATATATATGTATATATATATATATATATATATATATGTAAGAAGCATAAATATGAAGAGATCAACAATAAGAAGAAAGGAAAAAAATTATACACTATAATAAACTCTACACTGTGAGAATTCGTGAGTTTATTGTACTCCTAAACATAAGATATAATTTATAAGTGAATTTTAGTTCTAAATGTAATATCATTTTCATTTTATTTCTCATATTCATTATTTTTTAAAAATTAATTTGCTTAATTTATAAATTGACATACAATCTAATGTTACACATAAGTATTTTAGAGATATCATATAATACACACATTATAGTTAGGTAATTTATTTAATTACCTTAATCTACTTAAATTATATAAATAGATCTTACATAAAGTATCATAGGAGTTTTTATTATTTAGATCGCAATCTGTGCGAATCTTGATTATCTCTATTAGGGTAATTAAGTTGTAAGAAACCTTGTGTAATACTAGTTATGGGTGACTGTATAAATTAAAAATCTTGAATAATTGAGTGAATTACATATGAGCTCATTGTAAAACCTTCATAGATTGTAATTAATTGATTGTAATAATAAAAAATTCTTTTAGAAGTTCCCAGGAGACTGGATATAGGTCAGAAGAACGAACCAGTAAAAGTTGATAGTCTTCATTGCTCCATCTCTGCACTCTTATTCATGAACTGATCTACACGAATAATCTGAGTAACATGCAATGAATAAAAATAGACTAAAAATGTTGTCAAGATGATTTAAACTATATGTGTGTGTAAATGAAAACTCACAAATATACAACACTGAAATTGAGTGAAAAAGAAATCCTCTTTCCAGTCCTTAATATAAGATATATTTGGGGAGTTGATCTTGGTTCTAAATATAAAACAGAGTTTTCATATTTGTTAATATTTTCCTAATTTACCCCTATTGATGCTTCTTTATCAATAATTAAAATGAGGGAATTAAAGAAGATAAGAAGGTAACTAGAGTGTTTTAGAAAATACATGTTATGTTATATTAATTAACTTAATCAACTTCCTCGATTTAATCATATTAAGTAAATATGTTTTCTATTAAGGACCGGTGGAGTATAAAATTAAACTGACCCCTATCATGACTCTTGAAGAAGCCAAGTGTGTTAGAAATAATATGAATATTTTTTTAGTAATTGTGTAAGATTGAATAATGGTGTTATCTGACGCTTGGATCAATTCACTGTGTGGGTCGTTCCAGGTTAACCACTAATGGTCTTGTGTTTGGTTACAATAAGGATAATTACTCAGATGTAGTGAGGCTCTCCTATTATTGGCCACTACTCAGGGGCGGAATGAGGGGGTGGGGTTAGGGGTGGCTCACGCCCCTCTAAAATTATAGAATAAAACTCAAATGTTTATGAAATTACATTTTAGCGCAAGATAAAAATTTCAATATTTTCACTTTAATCCATACTAAAAGTTTCGTGGAGGGATTAAAATGACAATCTTGAAAAAAATGGGATTTAATAAAATTTTATGAACATCTAGGTTCTATTATGTAATTTTCGCTCCCTAATTACAAGTCTTGTCTTCACCTCTGTCTATACTCGTGTGAACCGGACCAGTTGGTTACTAGCAACGCCGGATAAAATAAAAGATCGCATAATGGTGGAGGAGTGGTGGATCCATAATAAGGACATAAAGAAGAGTGTGAACAATGTTAATAATGATGAGATAAGAAGTATAATTGAGCTCATAATAAAGCATGATTGCTGGAGAGACACCATTAAGTTAATTCTTATTATTATGTCCTTTAATCTTCTCCACACGAGAGGCTTTGGAAGAACCTCATTATTTACATTTGGCACGAGCATATACAGAAATATCTCTCTTCACTTAATTTTACAATGGCAATAATAATATAATATATTTATATGAAAATTAGTAATCACATGCATGTCTCTTTTTCATTCTTTTGATCAATTTTAGAAAGTTGCAGGTTTTTTTCTTCAAAATCCATCCATTTTTAAAAGAGATAAAAAAAACTTTGAAGTAAAATATGTGGACTTTAGTCTCTGCTTTTTTCTTACTTCATTTTTCTCTTCTTATTTTTTTTTCTTGCTATTAAAACAGAAAATAATATATTTTTCTCATACTTTCTAGTTTTGTTTTCTCTTCGTCTCTCTAATTGTTTGTCTTTATCCAAAGATGGGTGTTATGATGAAGAACATATCAATAAAATCTGAGATGAATTAAATAAACAACACATTAGAAGTAGGCATAAAATAATTAATAAGTCTGTAATTTGCACAATTCAGAACAGAATGAGAGAACATAATTGGAAAAATAAAAAGAGGAAAGTGATAGAAAATGCCATCTCTACCTCTTCAAGAAGATAGTCACCTCATTCATAAATATACTAATAATGAAATAAAATACACATAAATATCAAACAAGAAAAAAATAGAATTATTAAACAAATCAATGAAAAAATCTGTTGGATCGAATATTAGATCATTAAAAAAGAGATCTTTATTTAGATTCGAAATTGACCTCTAAGTGACATGACCTTTATGGCTCATCTTATATCCTATCTCTTCTGCTACTATCTTATTGGTAACTCTTCCTTTTCCCATGTGGCCTTTCCTTTTCATCCATTCTTCCATCTCAATAAATATTTTTGTCATTACATCTAGTTATATAATTTTAATAATATTAATTGATTCGATTTCAAGACCTTTTTCTTTTGCTAGAATTTAAAAATTATGTAAATGGAATTTTTTGTACTAATAATTTTGATATGCATTTTTATACACAAGTGTTTTTCTCATAATATTAAATAAATAATTGATAACTTTTGATGGTACTGTTGAAGTTTACTTTCATGACTTCAATAATTGAGAAGATGCAACATATTGCCCCATCGCTCTCACCCTTTTTTAAGTCTTCTCCTAATAATTTAAATCTTAAAGTTTATTTTGAAGAAAATAATACACAAATAAATTGTTAATGATGTTTTTAAGGTAGTAATCTGATAGTGTACGTCGATCTTATAAATGTTCAAAAAGTAAGCTATAAACTCCATAAAATAAAAAGTAATAATTTCAAGAAGAGATAACAATAATTTTTAGTATAATCTTCACAAGAATATTTTTAAAAACTTATAATAATTGTGATTAATATCATGATGTTAAAAAGACATTGACATGAGATAACTGAAGAGAGAATTGGAGAGAAAGAGGGAATAATGGCTTATTCATTTGAATGCAATCAAAGTGTAGTATATAGTGCTCTATTTATAGGCTTTGAACCTCAACCAAGAGTTAAATAAAGTAAATAGCAAATTTAAACCCCATGAGTGCACAAATTATAACTTTTGAGTTATGGTTGGGCATAAGGACCCCTAAAGACTATTCGTGAGAGAGGTTATAAATTGAAGGAAATGAAAGATTAAGAGTTCGGAGTGTTTGATCTAATATTTATAACACATGAGTCTCTAAGCTAAGGATATATTTTTGATTGTTTAACATTCTAAAACACTTCAAGTTTCGTCAAGAAGTTGTTAGCTAATTCACATAAACTAACGAATGTTAGTTATATCATTTTTTAAAAAAATTGGTAAATATCCTTATTAATCAAAGAATAATCCCTTAGGTCCAAAATATAAAACGGTGTTAACTAATTCACATGAATCAAGAAATGTTAGTTAAATCGTTTAATAGATTTTAAATTGATAAAATTTACTTATTTTATCCTTATTAAAAAATATGATTTTTTAAATATGCATTTAGTATCTATCACCTTGTTCTCCCTCCTATATGGGTTAAAAGTGAAAAACAATAATTAATTACCCTGTCAAGTGTCAACCTTTTATATTTTGAATCAAAATTCTCCCGTAAGATTTCTTATATTATGAACTGGAGGGGGTATACTTGTGCATTTATTATTTGTCACGCCCTCTTTCATAAAAGTGGAAAACAATCATTAATTACCATGTCAACTTCTTATATGTTAAACCAAAATTCCCTTCTAAGAGACTTAGCTTCTTATATTATGGACACGAGAGAATAATTTCTTCACAGAGTAATTAATCCAATCCAATGAATTATACCTCAATTGATCGATCAAGCTAGTAATTAAGTGAAATAAATAAAGGACCTTGCTAATCAATTGAGCTAGCCGTATATGTACCCCTCTAATATTTAATGAAAAAACTCATTTGTAACCTAAGAGAGTACATATATACTCCCTCCCATCCATAATACACTTTAACTATATCACGGGAAATAAGAAATGATAGTTAAGTCTTTTGATATGTCTTAAAATGTTTTTTTTTTCCCCTCACTTCTTTTTTTTTTTTTTTTTTTTTTGTGTGCGACACTTCTACTCTTCTTGAGAAATGTGTTTGGTTACGTTGAGAATGTTATTTTATAAAGAGAAGAGATATAATGAATGGACAAAGCTGAAAAGGGAGTATTAATACAAAATAGAAAAAAGAACATTAATTAAACTGAATGTGACTTATATTCTGTATCATGCCTTCTAAAAGTACCCTATATTATGGATCGGAGGGAGTAATAACTTGTGGAGCACAATTAGGTATTAACTATCTTGTAGTTTGTTATAACTAAGGAAAGGTGGTTGCCATCTAATGGTCAAAATCTAGCTATTTCATTTTCAGTGTCAATTCAAACTGGTTGTGTTTCCTGTGCGACCATACGCATGGATAAACATCAAGTCCTTTAAAGTTAGATAACCTAATTAATCTGGGCCCCTCCTCTTGATTTGGTTTCAGATCATATAGTTCTTGAGTTTTCCATTTAGTTTTGTCTTTTACTTAACGACATCTTTACTATATATCGTCCATATTAATATTTCGTTTATCATTCAATAATATGTTATCCTTGTTAATTATTGGAAAAATATTGAATTAGTTAATTTTTTTGAGCTCATCTTCTTGTTGCTTTTGATTTCTTCTTTATCTTCTTCGTTGTTCGATCTCTTGCTTTTTGCAAGACTCGAACCCCACCCCCACCCCCACACACACATAGATTACTGTTCTCCAACAATGTTTACCTAACAAGCTACGACACACATTAAGCACCTTAAGGCAGGTTCATTGTCGGTTTTATTTAAAGCGGTTAATTAAATCTAAACAGTTTATATTTAATGCTTCCTTCGGTCTCAATTATAGTAGTTAGATAACTAATTTAATAATGTATACATTTGTTAGGAAAATAGGTAAGTTAGATATTTATAAAAGATTTGTATTGGTCTCTTTAAAGTATCTCATTTAGTCATTTACATTAGAAACTGCCCATTGATGAAAATCTCTTTAATAACTGTAATCAATAGAGATGATTTGATTGAAGAAGATGGTGACATAGTGAATTGGAGTTTTATATTTAGGATCCAAACAAATCAACAAGCTGGATTTTATATTTGGATCAATAAGAGTATTTTGACTATTTTCTGAAAAATATATATTATTGAAAATATTAAATTTTAAATGAAAAATAAATGAATTTTAAGTTGTCAAAACTAGAAAATGAAAAAAGTGAAGTAAATTAAGAGAAGGGAGATTAAGGAAAACACTGGTGTTTTAATGTAGAATCAAAAGAAACTTAATTTCCTAACAAATTAAAGTTGTTCATATTTTCATTAAGGACATTATTATTGGATCGAGATGAATTAACAATGCATGATACTGAAGGACAAATTATGATTTTGTAATAATTATATAAAAGCAAGATATATAAATAAGTGTATTTAATTTTAAATCTACCCCAATTATTATGACAGTTATGTGTTGGGGTGGGTCATGGAAAATGAAGTGATAATCATGATTCATGAATCATGATCAATAGACTAATAATTAATATAAATCTTTTTGGTCAAGATTGATTGAAGACACAAGCATGAAGTGTGTCGGAGGAACCAAATGTTCTTTCAACAATAATTCACCTGCTTTGTTTCTGCAACATATGCAAATGTGGGACACTTCTACAAATAATTATAAATATTCAAGCTTCATCAAGCAAAAATATTTTATTAAAAATATAATGGTAAGTCAATTAATTAAATTTCTTAGTAGCATTTAGTATTTGAAAATAATTAATAGAGAATGTCTATTAGTCTAAATATTTTAAGATTTGGATCATTTGGTACAGTTTATATATAATGTGTTGTTTTTTTCATGTTGCAGCATTTGGTAGTTGGTAGGATTTTAGGAAGTTTAATACGAAAAACTCATTTATTTATTTTACATTTTAAAATGTAGCAGCATCAAGTGGTCCATGTCCATAATTATTAGTATTACATTAAAAAAAAAAAAATTGTAGCATCTATCATATTATAATTGTGTTTGCCATTATTCCAATTAATTTAGCTGATTGGACCGCTTCCTCGTCACGATATATATTTTTCTGGATCTTGTTTCTTCCAAAATAAATGCTTAAATAATTACTCATCCGTTCCCGCTATTCATCCTGGCCAATTTTTTTGGCAATAGATCGATGAAAATTCCTTTTTTATACTATCTCTGGTCTTAAATATAGGATAAAATTTATAGTACAATTTACACTACAAACTTTATCCTATATTCAGGACAAAAAGAATAGTATTAGCTAACTATCTCATATCATCGTTACTACTCAAAATTTTTGCAGTAGTCTTGTGTCTTAAAGATATTTATTTTACTCAAAGTCTCAAACATATATTTTTATTCGCAAGAAAAAAAAAAGGTTATAAATATAAATATATAAAATATGAAACTTCCATAAATCATTTGTATTAAGTCATGTATAATACTCTACATTTTATAAAAAAATTGTGTTAATATTAATTATTGTTCGTCCTTATATATTCATAGAACTTTTGTTTTGGTCCCTCAGCTCTAATTTCAAGTTGTGGTTTTCTCGTTGCCCTATAGTTTCTTTCATCCAATATATTAGTCCCCGTGATTTTATAAGGACTTGGACTAACAAGTTAACATCGTTAAGTATAGATATCAAAATTAACACTTATTACAAGTACTGGCATAATCAAGACTTGTTGAAAATGCAAATAGAAAAACAACTTAAATGCGTGATAGAAGATTTTTTTTTTTTTATTTTTTTTTTTTATTTACACTACTAAAAAAATTAATTTTGAGAGGCAAATTTGATTTTCAACAATAAAATATAATTATCAACATTTGAATTCATGCTGTGTTTTATTACTTTCAAATTTGATTTCATCATGTTGAAAGGGTGTGCTGAAAATTCTTTTTTATATTTCACTACTAAAAAAAAAAAAAGGCTTATAAGACTGTCACATTTATACCTCGTTAGGCATAGATGATTTAAAAAACATGACCGTGACATTTTTGTAAATACCGATACAACTCAATACTAGTCGCTTTCACACGGCCTAAATAATATTTTCTAAACTCGGGTTGTAATATAATGCAAGATCGATAAATATTAAATATTAAGAAAATTTAAAAATTTAAATTTCTTTTAGACCTAGGACACTTATATATCTTGTGTAAATATCATTTTAGATATTGTCGTTTCTTTATACCTGGTATTAAATAATTCATAGTTTCTTGAGCTTCCAAGGTAAATTTTAATTCCCAACTATTTGTCTCTTCGGAATCTTCATCTGTCAAGTCTATTTAAATTTTTCATTGCTTCTGTCTCTTCAAATTCAGCTCCTCTTCCCCTCCTCTCTAGAATATCAATATGGTATATGTTAGGGCTAATTTTGTTCGTCGATCTTTTTCCTCTTCTCCTCTATAGCCTCCACCGCCTCGTCCACGACATTCAATGAAGCAACTGAACACCTCTATGCAAGGGCGGATCATATTGACAAACACCTGAAAAGACTCTTGGTGATGCTCCACACCGCTAATGACAAGCTCACCTTCTACTTCATGCTAATGATGTTGAGTACCATTTATCGAATGACCCCTTTGACCCTTCCACTTCTTCCTCTAGCGATGAGGAGGAAGATCGATGGTTTTTTTAATTATGTAAATTAATGTTTTTTTTTTTTTTTTTTTTTTAAATTAATGTACGATCTTGCCTTCAAGGAACATAAAACAATTATTAGTAATGAAAAATATTTTTATTTCTAGAATTTGTCTTGATTTTGATCTTGTTCATGTCTCTTGCATTTTTTTTCCCGTTATTGTTTCGTCTCGGTTGATAAGTTAATTTTCCTATAGAATATATATACTTTATTAGTAGATTAAATTATAGTATAACTTGATTACATTCAAATTGGTTATAGTGGCACAAGGTCTTAATATGTTAATTTGAATCTTCGTTTAAGTGTTTACTAGTCTTAATGTCGTTTATTAATTTCTAACATTACATTTTTATTTACAGGATAAGATGAGCATCTCGGTATTGTAATTATTATTTAGACCGCATTTCAAATATGATCGGTGTAAAAGCGTAATGTTTTAAATTCCAATGCCTATCATCATGTCTCATCAGTATCATCTAAACTATCCAGCCACCAATCCCATTTATAAATACCAAGGCACCTTTAGTTCATAAGTTCAAATTCAAAAGTTCATTTCTAGTTTCCTCTTTCTTGTTTGAGCAGCAACACTTCTACCGATGGTAAGATCAAAGAGGCAACGTTCCCCCTCTACTCCTCTAATGGTTCCTTTTCACAGTCCCCTGTACCTCAAATGTTGGAGGAAATTGCTGAGGCCGTCTTTCGCCTCCAAGGCACCGTTATGGAGGTCATGGCGGCAATGTTGAATGGCATCATTGACTGTTTGGGCTAGGCCCGATGAGTCTCTTGGAATGATTATGATGATCTTTTGAAGGCCACGTTTTAAGAACCTAATGTTATAATATTTTGATGCTATTGTTTTTTGTGGCCAATATGATCATCATCGTATATGATATTTTAATGTAGTTTTTTTATTTCATGCATGTATACTACCATCTTTAGGCAATGATTATTGATTTATTTTTTTTATGTCTTTTGATAGTCCTTATTGATGATCATCATCTATCTCGTATTATTAATCTGTAGTTGATGAAAACCTTTAGGTGAAACTTCTTGTATACTTCTAAAATTTTATACTATATTCTAAAAATTACATCTTAGATCAAATGATTTGAAAGACAGTGTCATTATGAATTAAAACTATTTTTAACATATTGGTACCAATCTTTAATAAGAACCGATTTAGAAAAGGTTATGGACACTAGTCATAATGAGAACCGGTCTATAAAGTGTTGCCTAAGTATATATACTCACTTTATCCCACTCAGTTTTCATCTCTAAGCTCTCTTAGTCACATGCTCGCGCTCTTCCTCTCTTCGTTGCCTCCGACCGCCGTGATATCTCTCTTTCCATAGTCGAGATGGCTTGTTATTCCTTGCCATTAAGCTCTCCCTCTCTATCGTCGTTGTTTTTCTCTCGCATTCAGTAATGTATGCACACCTTTTATTTCTTTGCATAAACAATGATGCTTATGCCTTTTATCCTCTTAGTAATGTATGCACACCTTGTGTCCTCCGAACGCTACATATGTCACAATGTACGAACATGCAATGAAAATCGACATACAACGTGTGCGTATATTGAAAAGAGGCTAAATGGACGCACAAGGTGTGCTTGATCGATATTCTCTCTATAGCTAGTTGGTTGAAAAGACCATATATTCATGAGTTGGGAAGTATCTATGCAATATACGTAGTGGTGTGGGTAGATCAGTATAGTCATTCTTGCGTCAAGTGCAATGTAGCTTGTGAACATATAGTTTGTACATAATACATTGAATTTGAAGCAAGTAGTGATAATTATGACCAATCAACACTATCACACATAGTAGGGTTGTCCATGGATCAGACTGGACCAGGTTTGACCTCAACTCGAGGTTTGGTCCTAATAGTACCTCGGGCTAGATAAGCCAACCTGAGGTCTGATCTGGTCTAGCACGAGCCCAAGCTCGGGTTGGACCAGACCAGTCCAGTGGACTACCTGGACCAGTCCAAACATTCCATGACTTTTTTTTTCCAGATTCCTGTACTCATTCTTACTGGCTCTAGCTTCCAGGATTGTTTTTTTGACTCATCTCTTCCCTCGCTCTTTCTTCCCTCACTCTCTCTCACTCTCAAAAAGACGAGGGACTGGTTGGCTTTGGCGACATCAGCGAAGGCTAGCTAGTGGTGGAGGTTGGAAGAACTGAAGATTTGGAATGTAGCTTGTGTCAAAGATCAGATTTGTGTGAGAAAATAACGGTGGAGTTTCATATCTGTGAAAAGAATGGGAAAGAGCTCCAGCCTAAAGTCGGTGGCAAGAAGAAACGGCGGACATCAAATCTGTGAGTGTGAGATTTTTGCTATTGGTCACTCGATTAACACTTTCATGAGAGTTGTGATGGGTAGGAAATCTCTAAGCAAGCCTAACAGAAAATATTCACTGTATTGATTGATTCTGTCTCTTCTTCCTTTCTTTGAGGCGAGTTTATGCAGGGAGAGGCAGGTGAAAATTTTGCTGAGGTTTGTGCTATTCACTGCTACTTGTGTTCTCTAAAGGGTGCTTAGGATGCGAATTTCGTATTTGTCTTAATTTTTTTAAAATCTTTGATTGGGTTTCTAATTTTGGGTTGGTGTTGGATTGTATTTGTGTTGATTTTATGAGGATTTATAGTATGTTTAGGTAAATGTTACGATTTTTTCCCTCTCTTTCTATTGCATATATGAAAGAAGTTGATGCTTTTGATGGAAATTGGAAACCAATTTGGGTAATCAATTTAAGCTATTCCTATGAACATCGCACTTTGTGAGTGTTAATGTTATCTTTTTGCCGGAAATTTGACTTTGTTCGTCACGAACGCTCCAAGCCTCCAACATGGTGGTGGCATTAATATATCTATATATCTATATATTCGGGCAGACCGGACCGGGCCCAAGGGTTCGAGCCCTTGGCTCGAAATCCGATCCGGCTCGAGTAGACCAATCTGGTATGGTCCGCTCAAAGCGCCGGGACCAATTTTTTTGATGGTAGACCGGGTTGGGTTAGACCGGGTTGGGATAGGTCGATCAAACCGTGGGTTTTTTTGGACATCCCTAACACATAGTACAAACGGTAGATGAACGCCAAATAGATCATATTTTCATGAGTGTGAAGAATTTATGAAGAAGCGAGTATTATTTAATTTGTTGCTTGCTACAGATGCAATTTAGTTCATCAACATATATAGCACATTACATATGCAGTAATTTTGTTATGTAGTAAACATATTGACGAACTCGATTACATTTGTCTGCATAGCACAAAGGCTAGAACACAGTTGGAGGTTGTAGATACATACAAGCCCTTCTTGTAGAACTTGGAAAACAAAGAAAGAAAAAGAAAAAAAGCCTTCCTTCCACATGTATAAATATAATATTCCTTTTGTGTTGCCTTCTTGTATGTTCTTTGTGGTTGTTGTACTTATAGAAACACCATTACAAATTTAATTTTCTTATTACAAATTTATTCTTTTTAATTTCAAAAAAGAGTATAAAGAGCCCCAAAAATACATGTGAAGAGCGCCAAGTTGAGTGGTTTTTTTGTAGCTATCATTTATGTTTTTGTAACATGTGAAGAACATTAAATAATCTAATCTAACATGTAACTTATTGTAATTGAAAATAGGGGATCAAATTAACACAGTTTGAAGTTGTAGATACATGAAAGCCCTTCCACTAGGATTTGAAAAATGAAAAAAAAAGCATTCATTCCACATGTATTAAATATGATATTCCTTTTGTGCTTCTTATATATTTTTTTTAGTGATACATGAAAGTTCATATTTTTTTTTTGCTGGTTATTTATTCTTTATGGTTGTTATAGTTAGTGTATGCAAAATTTTGTTCACAAAATTTATTGTGGTTGAGATTACAAAACTTGTGATTTTGACAATAATGCATTTTCATTGTATCATTCTCATAATTGAAAGTTTCATAAATCCAATCATTACGAATTCCATGAACAAATTAAAAGTTTGCATACACATAGTTAATTGTATTGAATCTTATTTGTCATGCCTTTGTTCTTTTCAAGTTTTTTTTTTTTTTTTTTTTTTGGATGCCCCCTTCAAAGGGCTTAGATCATTATTGACTGTTGGGTGGGAGTGTCAATTGTAATTCTAACCCTTAACATGTTGGTGTTGTTGATGCCTAGTTCTTATCGAGGGACATCCTTATAGTTGATTGCTGCAAACCTTGAATTGGGAGCCGAGTTTACTAACCTTAGGAATTTTGGCTCGTTGAGAGTTCGATAGAACATGGCTCGACTTACCTTAGTTTTAAGCGAAAAAGGTGGAGTATCTTATTAATGAAGCTGAGTCTAACATGGTTGATATATAAACTTAATAATTCTATTTTGTATGGTTGAATTTGATTGTGTGATAAGGTCTTGGTTGAGATGGAAATCAAAGTGAAGGCCAATAATAAGGAGTTCCTCGACTAGATAAAGTTACTAGTGATGGATTGATGATTAAGATGTCTAAATTATACAAGGAAAATGTAGGTTAGGTGATCAATGCTTGAAAGGAAAAATTCGTTGAATTGGATTACCACCTAGTCTAAAAAATTTATCCTTTCAAGTGATGATCATTTAGCCAATGTTTTTTCCCTCCAATTTAGGGTTATTAATCCTCACTTAGTCACTGATATTTCCATCTAGCCTATTACTTCCGTATTATTGGCCTTCAGTTTGGTTTCGTTCTCAACCAAGAACTCCCCATGAGATCATATTCACACATATAAAATCCAGTTCTCATACTTATATATCAACTTTGTTATACTTAGCTTCATTAAATAAAAATTTTCTTCTTTATCACTTGAGACTGGTAGGTCAGAAGTATGTTTCATATTTGAGGTCCAGAAGAGTCAAAATATACAAGTATGGTAATCTAGCAGCTAATCCATGGGTAGCAGTCTTTTCAACTTTAGGGATGCTCACAATATGAATCATGCGTCAATATTATGCAGATGTTGGGCCTAAATGCAACACTCAAAAATCATCTAATCCTTTGAATGTGAGGGGGAAAAAAAAAACAAAAAGTAAACCTTGAAAAAGCAAACTTTGGAATTAAGATTAAGTAATTATCTCATACTATAGATCTTCTATTCATAGTTATTAGTTGTAATTATTTTTTATATCCATTGCCGCATTTGTATTTTTAGGGCTGTCATATAATTGATATTTTGCATAATAGAACTTTTAGATATATAATATCCTATATGACTTCTTTGAAACAAAATAAATCATACATTAAAAAAAAAAAAACCCACTTTTAAGACCAGACATGAAATTACCTTATCTAGAGAGTGAACTTTTTTTTATTATAAATGGAAAATTTTTAACACTATCTAACCAACCTATTGGAAAAAGTAACTTTTAAGACAGGTTATAGGTCCGGTCTTAATAAGGAGAGACTTTGTAAACAGTAGATACAAGATCAGACCTAAACCCGATCTAAAAAACCAATTTCAACATGTCTTAAAAGCCTTTTTTCCAGTAGTATTTGTACAACATATCGTCGCTAATGACTTTTGTATTGAAGACTTTTGCATATAGTTGATGGATATGTCACACATTGATGAAAAGAGTTGCACCCACTGAGAATAACTGCACAAGGTCCTTTTGATGAAACTAATTTGTTGAATGGGGAGTTTTCTCCAATTTTTCCTAAAGAAGGGTAGATATAGATTTTTTTTATTCATTCTTTTAACGAATTTGAATTTTAGCTATAGTCTCTATAATTTTAACTGATTTTAATTTTGGTCTATATATTTAAAGGCAATAACAAAGTTAATGTTTTAAAACTCATATCTAATTAGAAATACTTATGAAATTATAGGGACAAACACTTTAGATGGAAAAAACTATAGGCACAAAAAAACCATGATTTGAAACTACAAAGATAAAAACTAAGATCCAATGAAACTGTAAAAACCAACAATAGTCTGATCAAAGTAATTTTTTTTTTTTAAGGTTTAATGTTTTTTTTTGACGAAATATTTTTCTCTCACTCACATAAAAGTGAATGAGTCCCACGATATTTTTCTCTCTTCTCTTTACAATAGGATCCACTCATTTTTATATGAGTATGATAGGAAAATTTTTTTTTATAGCAAAAGAAGAAACATTAAACTTTTTTTTTTAATGTCCTAAATGTAAGAGTTAGTAAAAGGATTTACTTTGATCCAAATTGTAAGATCATGATCCGCTTTATCATCTAAATTCATATTCCCGGCTCTCCCTATTTATCGTGGTAAAAAAACTCTCCCTATTTATTGCATTGATCAAGTAGATTTTCATTAAAGGAATAATTCGCATCACAAATGATTAAAAAAGAAACTTAAGGAAACCAACACACATTTTACTAATGACTAACTTAACTAATAATTTTCAACTTCTATATATGCATATAAGATTAGAGAGTAAAATTCAGAGAAATACCCGGAATCTAGTTGCAAAGAAAAAGAAGAGGAAAATATATACATATGGATCGATGTCAAGGAAAATGAAATTGGTGTCGTATTCTATCATTTTCAGGGAAATTTTTTGTTTGTACAACCCACATGGGATTCGATTCCAAGGAAGACGGGTATAAGTGTTGCAGTTATCAATATTATCATATCAATCTCTTGCAAGATTGAAGGCGGTGGGGCTGCTTGTTTTGCCACTCAATTTGGGTGTGGTGACTTTTTCCCTTCTAATTTAATTTCCACAATATATTCATTTCCTTCCTCTCTTCTATGTTGGCGTCACCAACATTACATTCTTATGCCAACACACAACTTTGTTTCCCATGATTGACTATGTTTTATAATTGGGGTTTACACTTCTCACCGTATTGCGTAAGAAGAAGAAGATTCTTACATCACGTGAAATGGTGGGACCAACATCTTTTTTATTAAAAAAAAAAAAAAAACTGGCGGAAATGGTGGGACCCACATCTTTTTTGTATTTATGACATAACGATACACTTCTTCTACACCATTGGAAGTATAGTTCCCTTCATAATTATATATAATGTTTTATCTGATCTAAAATATAGGGCACTTTAGTTAACCGTCTCACTAAAATTAAAGAAGAGTGGTTAACTCGTCAAATATATCTCAAATTGATTTTTCCCCCCCTCCATTTTTATCCATATTCATCGCATTTTTTTTTTTTCATTTCTCTTCTCTTTCTTGATGTTCAATGTGTACCATCAATTGTTAGAAGAAAAAAAATAGAAAATACTACTCCGGTCACTAAATATAGGACATAATTTGTAGTAAAATTTATACTACAAACTATATCCTATATTTGGATTGGAGGAGTAATAAAAAAAAAATTCTACATGACTTCCATTATGACCCGAAAGTTTCTTTTAGAAGGCTCTTCATTTTGTACAAATAAGTACAAAATAAGTCACATTATCTTCTTTTAGGAGGGATTACATTAATGCTAAAATTAATTAAGGAAACACCGGAATATGTACAAATAAGTCATATTATCCATGACTTGTATAAATTAGTGATTTTTTTCCAGTATATATTATTATAAAATAGTGATTTTTGTTGTTAGGAATGTTTTTAGGTTTGTTTAAGGATCGACTAATATAATCTAATGAACTAAACTATGATGCTCAAATTAAAAAGAAAAATGGAATAATAATATAGGTCTACCTAGAATCACCTAAAAGTAGTAAAACGTTGTAAACCTACATTCGGTGAACAAAAAATATAATTAATACTATATTTATTTATAGAAGAATAAGAATAAATATATCTTTGATGATAATTAGATTTAGACCCTTGCCCACATAAACAGGGTCAATCACGTGTGTCTGTCAACCTTGGTGAGAGATTTGTCGGTCAAACTCAAACCCCCCGTTTTCTTCCACAGACCAGCAGGAAGATGTGATAAGAGAAGATTATTATTTCCTTTTCATTTCTTTATAATCTACAAAAAAATAATCCACTCATCAGTTCTTCAGATAATTAAAAATACAAAAGAAAAAAAAATAGAATTTACTTAAAAGAGAAGAAAAGGTCAGACTCTCTCTCTCTCTCTCTCTCTCTCTCTCTGTGTGTGGTCTATAATAACAAAGTCTTTCACCCAAGCTATAATAACAAAGTCTTTCGCCCAAGCCTTTGACGTCAAATCCCTTCTTCTTCGTCTTCTTCTTCTTCTGATATAAATCTCAGTGTGTGTGTGTTGAACTCCTATATGCTCACAAGTAATTCAAGAAGCAGATGATTATGGAGCTTGGGTTGAGCTTAGGAGCTTCTTCAAAATCTTTCACTTTCATGGAAAAGCCACAATCTTACAATAACCAACAAGAAGGCGACTTAAGCCTCAACACTGCCTTATCAATTGGTCCGATGATCAGTAACACCAGCAAAAGCTGTGACGACGACGAAGAAGATGAAGATCGAGAAGATGCCAAGAAGGAAAATCATCAGAGTATTACAACTATCAAAGAAGATCATCTTCATCATCATCAAGCTGCTGCTTCTCTTTCCTCTTCTTCCTCACAGCTTCATCATCTTCTTACTCACAGCTCCAAGCCTGTACCTCTCTCTTCCTTCTCATGGCCTCCTCCTGATAACTGTAAGTATTCGATGATCTCTCTAGTTTCTCATAGCTTCCTCTTTAACTTGTATCAAAAACCAGTTAATTAGTGACGTTCTATTTGATTGATTGATTGGTTAATTTTGTAGTATATTGTTAATATATATGTTGGTGGCCATGGCAGGTGATGAAGTGGGAGCTAATAATTCGGTGAGGGGTTTGAAGGTGAAGACGAAGGCGGAGGAGGAAGAGTCGGAGGAGAGGACGGTGCTGTCATCGTCTCCGATGAGCGGAGCGTCGTCGTTTCAGGTGGATCTGTGCATATACAGTAGTAATAATAATAAATCAGGAAATTATTACAGTAATAGAAAGAGGAAGTTGATGATGAATGAATCAGAAGGTGATGAAGGTAATTATAGTTATTACGATCATCAAAGGGGTTGTTCATCAAGAGCAAGCGATGAAGACGACGTCGGAGTTCGTGGTGGTAGTGGTGGTAGCGGTACCAGGAAGAAGCTGAGGCTTTCTAAAGAACAATCAGCTTTTCTTGAAGAAAGCTTCAAGGAACACAGTACTCTCAATCCTGTAAGAAGACAACTCATTCATCAATCTCTATCCAATCATTAATAAATGCTTCATCGTTTGGTTTCTTCTCAACCAATAATAATAATTCTATCTTCTTCTTTTTTTTGTGTAGAAACAAAAACTTGCTCTTGCCAAACAACTCAATCTTCGTCCTCGTCAAGTCGAAGTCTGGTTTCAAAACCGAAGAGCAAGGTACGAGAATACACACACACAAACATGTATGTATACGCACTTGCCTACATATATATAGGCTATTCAATCCATTTTTTGTGCTCATAATTTGGAAAAGTTTGAAATTGGATGCGAGCCTGGCTCAATTAGAATGGTCCCACTACGATACTTTACAACCATATCTAACAGCTAGTTTGAGAAACTTTGAAAGAACACATTATATAATTGATCATGAATTATTGATCATCTTCTAGATAATTAAATTCATATCACTGTGACTCATCACCTCAAAACATACATACACAAGCCTTACAAAATTTATATCAATCCGTATCATCAGAATGATCAGAAGCTTATTTTACCATTCCTAAGCTTATGATGAGATCCAAGATAATGAGATCTTATATTAAGGACCCAAAGTAGTGTATATATATGTGTGTGTGTAGGAGTTAATATAGAAGGAAGTGATGGTGTCTATATGTGTGTGTGTTGGTAGAGAGAGGCAGTTTATTTGGGGTGCGTATGGTTTATTGGCTTGAGTTGTGCTTTTATGATCGATGTATGTGTATATATATAGGACGAAGCTGAAGCAGACGGAGGTGGACTGCGAATACTTGAAAAGATGCTGCGAGACGCTATCAGAAGAGAACAGAAGGCTGCAGAAGGAGCTTCAAGAACTGAGGGCTTTGAAGGCTTCAAACTCAAACCCTTTCTTCATGCAATTACCCGCCACCACCTTGACCATGTGCCCTTCCTGTGAGCGCCTCGCACCCAATAATCATAATAATAATAACAATTCCTCCTCCAATATTAATAATAATAATAATAATAATAATAACAACAATAATTCTCCTTCTTCTTCCAAACCAGTTGTTGCCTTCCCCTTTGCCAAGCCCAAGTTCTATCCTTTCCCTCACTCCAAACCACACCAGTCTTGAACAAAAACTTCTCATCAAAACCATATATATTGGAACGTACAGATCATAGAGGAAACAACATTATATTGATCACACAAACATTTATATATATGTATTAGTTTCTTTTTTCAAGGGTTTGTATTATTTATTTCATACACACGTATAATATCTGATATACGAGAAATTTTTTGTTTTTTCCTTTATAAAGTGTCCTATAGCTATAGATTGTGTCTTGAGTGAATGGTTGTGGGATTTTGATCGTGCTGGGAAGAAATTGGTTTTGTACATATGTGAGGAACTTTTCTGAGACTGATGATGATAGGTTTTAAACTTTTGGTTTTGTGGATTTGATTATATTCGATTATGTTCTTTTAATTTAGATTTATTTCTGATTATTTATGTATGTCTTGTTTCTGATCACTTTTATCTTGATCGATAAGAGAATATTGAAGGAAATAAATTATATTGCGGAGAAATGACTACTTAGAAATTTTCTCTATAATGAAACAAATGAAACTTGGTCCAATCTGTGAGAATTTGGTTCATTTTCCATGAAAGCATGGGTTTGAATTCCACTTAATTAACCATGTCAAGTCTTTTTACGTAAATTTCAAGTATTTCTACGGTTTCTACTTTCTACACCGTGAGACCTACTTTTGGTTTCAACCCTAAAGTCTAATTCATCTAATCCTTTTTTTTCTCCAATTCTTATTAAATGGGTATCAAATTAACTTACTATTTTGGACACTTTTACACTTGATGAGACAAAACTCTTATCACATATTTACTTTAATTTATACATAACAAAATCACTTAAAATAAGCTAAACCAGACATGAATCCTTTATAAATTCATGTTTCAGCCAAAAATTAAACAAGTTATACACTATTAGTCCAAAGTCAGGAACTAATCTCTCTGAAAGAGGCGCTTGCATTTAATGACCAATATATAGTACCTCAATATTATATATATATATATATATATATATATATATGATTGCCTCTTATGCCCTACATAAGGGAAAAAAACAGTTGATCTATATATGCATGTATAGTGAGTGATTAATGATAATTATGAATTAATGCATTAGAGAAAATTAATTAAGTAGAGAGGGTTGATTGTAGGGTATAAGGTGGGTAAGTAATAAGTGGGGGTAAATGATAATAGTCCAAGTCAACAAGGGAAGGCCGTGGTTCAAGGAGGCTACTTTTCATAAAGTCGACCGATGCTAAGACTTTAAATTTCTGAATTTCTTACTTTTCAATCATTTCATTCTCAAACACTTTAATTACGACACATCCCACTCTCATTCATCATGCATGGCCTGCACTTTATTAATTATAACAAGATCATATATTATTCAACTAATTATTCTATATATATATATATATATATATATGCATTAAGGCACACATATTCTTATTGAATTAATTAATTTACCTTTATTATTTATACATAATTAATCACTCAAACCATACACACACACACATGTATATACATACATACATAGTGTGTGTGTCCTTGAGATTTTATATTATAACGCTAGTAAAAACTAACGAGAATTAATATATATATGTACAAAAATTATTTATTCTTGTGTGTGTGTATATATATATATATATGTAAGATCATTGATCATATCTAGAAAATTCAAACTAAACTTAATTAGATGTCGTTTTGCTTCTTGTGAGTGAGAGACACCAAAAGAGACAGAAAAGCCATTATAGATAAACATGTCTCCTAAAGTGGCCTTTCCCTTTTACAACCCCAATTATGAGTATTCACGAGAGAGGGCAACTTAATATATACACTTTCCAATTTAATTATTTATTTCTATTAGATAATCGGCCTTTTTATTTATTCATATCTTTTTTTGGTAATATCACTCGTGTTCTTCTTTTTAATAATATTATTGATATTAATCTTAATCTTATTTGTATGGATAGACAGATGTGGGAGCAACATAAAGTTATATATTCACAGGAATGAAAGCAAGAGATTTATAAGTAAAAAATATTATGAATGAATTATTAAATTATATATTAGTTAATCATACCTTTAAGTATAAATATGATGGATGATGACAGCTCAAAGCTATAGTTACTCTTTCCTCTCATTGTTATGTTTGGGTATATATTATGATTTGTGTTATACTTATTATTATTATTTTTTTTTTAAAAATATTAACCAACAAAACGATTAATTAATAATATGATATCCAACATATATACAAGACTCTGGTTTTATTATATTAATATCGAAATTGATATAAGAGATATCAATATGAAACGTATTAATTTATAAAAAGCATGTAAATTATATTTTCTTATAAATCGTTAAGAATGCAACTTATTTTTCAAATTCTATATTATTTTATGACAAAAAATAAAATTGACATATTACACAAAACTGATCGACACACACACGCCAACACCAATCATCAAGATGAAAGTAGTACAAAATGTTATTTTGAGATCATTAAAATTAGAATAATTATTACAATGAAGCAGCCCTTGTCATTATAGTTGCTTCTATTAGTAAAACACCAAAATAATTTATGTCCACACAATACAACTAAGATCAGAGGAGAAAGAAAAAGCCAACAAGCACGTTCTCTTTTTCTTTTCAAAACTAACAATATCAATTGCTTGTGGTGTGCCAATTATGTTGATAGTTTAAAGAACAGAGAAAAGACACAAAATGAATGAATGATTTTGAATCATTAAAGCAACCAACAAATAAATAATAAAAGTGCTAATAGCCTTGGCATAAGAAGTCACGAGTTGAATCCATCTTATAACCTTAGATCGTTATTGCTTGTCTCCCTAATTCAAAAAAATAAAATAAAACAACTATCAATAACTGGTCAAATAGAAGGAGCTCGATATATTTAAAGAACCTTTATAAATAGGAAGAAAAGAGTTATAAGTGACTTTTATTTGGACCTGACAATACTTAAAAATAATACTTTTCAGACAAAAACTCATGGAAATTGATCAATTAAGTTGAAGGGATTCAATATTATTAATCATGAGCATAAAATTTTTATATAATCAAAATAACATTTGAAAGAATCATCCCATTAAATCCTAACAATACTTGAAAATAATATTGAATACCATACATACATATATATATAAAAGGAGGAAAAAGAGGAAAGAAATAATTGAAGTTAATTCGACTTATAACTTATAGAGTTACTCTTATTAAGACCAGACAATAATACTAAAAAATAATATTGGCTATAATTTTTATATATGTATATGTATGTGATTGAACTTTATATATATACATATATATATATATATATAGAAAGAAAGAAAGAAAGTTGAAGGGGAAATTAAAAGGAATAATTGAAGTTGATAAATCATGGAAGGAATAAGAAGGCATGCGTTGGCTATGGGAGGTGATATCAGTACAAACGCACCATGCAAAAGCAAAAAATAATCAGTAATGATTAAAAAATAGAACCGACCATGGACCCATCACTTCCTTCTCATTAATTAATTAATTGACAACTATGTTATATATATAGACACACACATATATATACTCTCTCTCTCTTAACCTAAAAGAAAAAAAAAAAAAAAAAAAAAAAAAAAAAAAAAAAAAAAAATTCATGACGTGACCTAATCAGCAAAATTGAAAGTTCAACTGCTATTATTTGGATGTCACCCAATGATTTGTGGTTCGTTTTTGTTTCTTATGTCACTCATCATTTCGTAACCCTCATTTGTTTATTCTCAAATTATTTTTCACCACACTTTTTATATAAATTATTCATAATAATTAATAATTAAGTAGCGTAAATGACTTTTCTACATATATTTATATATATTTCATTAAAATACTAGTACTTTTTCTTCTTTAGATTTCGTAAATTGCATTAAACTCCTACTGTAACAAAAGAATAAAGTTTTCCTAAGATTATTACCAAATTCATATTTACGGCACTATATAAAAAAATAAAATCGAGTTCTCTACTATATATACACGCAAAATATGTACATGTCAATCATTAATTTCCTGGAGACACTATAACTCCATAAGAATATACCTACGCACTTTGTTGAAGAAAATTAAGTGATCTGAAGGCTCTTATTATATTTATTTTGTCCTTTAGTGAAAAACTCAAACACGTATTAATCTAAAACATAAACACTTGTAAGCATTAATGTCGGTAGGCTTGGCCCTTGATCGACACACACACATATATAACTTTTTTTTTTTTTTTTTTTTTTATCAGTGATTTTAAAAGCGAACATGTAATTATGTAAGGGAAAGATATTCATTTACGGGTCAAAAGTAAATACTCCTGCCTCCATTTCTAAATATAATATCTAATTTTAAGAACCGAAGGTAGTATATATAATCATATTTCTTGTGGCTGCTTAATTATTTTAACTTTTATGACATAAATGATTATCGTTCAAAGTATATATTAATAGTCATAGAGTCATATCCTCGATCACTCATATCCGTAGATTTAGTGGTTAAAAGGTTGGACAAACTCCTTGTGGGAGCAAGTTTTCAAACAAGCTAGTATTATTGTATCTTACAAATAAAAACAAGTCTTCTCCCTTAAAAAAAAAAAAATCTTATGTATAGGACTACAGGGTATAATTATTAATTAACCTAATTAATAAATTAATTAATTAAGAAGCAATTCATGGTGGGAGTTGATATATAAATTCTGAATGTGATTATGAAGTGGAAGAATTCAACACTCCGAGGTATTTATGTGCAAGTGGGAGGACCAAAAGACCCCACAAGAATTGAAGCGGAGGAGTTGATAAAGGAACCAACTTTAATATATATATATATATATATATATATATATAAAATATTTCTTTAGGGGACAAATAACTTAATTCAAAGATTGTGATTTTGCAAATTGATAGCTGCATATCTCTACTTATACATCTAATAATGAAAACAGACAGACTTATTTGATTTTGCATGTGGGAAACAAATAGGCTCCATTGGTCAATGGGCACATTCATGTGTCTAATGAAAAACCAATTTACCAATAAAACATTAGCCATTTAGAGTAAGTCAAGTGGTATGGAATTGAGAAATGGGTTTGCAGCTTTAATAGATGTGGGCCATGCGAATGATCTCTCTTTGCAGGGGGATATGCAGGTTGACGTCGGACAGGAGGAAGGTTTGAGCATTAATTCAAATAGTGATGTGGCCCCCCCTTGTGAAGCTAGGAATGCAGTAGACGCAGGTAACGGTGTTGTAACTAATGCCTATGGGATGGCGGAGGGAGAAATAAGGTAAAAGGGACAACAAGTAGATCAGACGGCTTTAGTTAATGTTATGGGCAGTGGCTTGGCCCCTACACCTTCCCACCGGTCTTAATGAATTTTATGTTCTGGAATTCACGAGGTATAGGCGCAATGTCTTTTCCCAGCCTTGTACGAGGACTGAAGCAACATTACAAGTTGGATTTTCTTGGAATTCTAGAAACACGCTCAGATGCTCTAAAATCAGAACGACGTATCCGTAATCTCGGATTTAATAATTTTTGTTTCACTGCAGCGGAAGGGTTCAGTGGAGGGATATGGTGTCTCTGGGAGGATGTCTCTCTCAAATTGACTTAGTTAAACAAAGACAAGCAATTTACGCACTTAAACATCACGGACTCAAAAAGGCAACAATGGAGTCTCACGGTAGTATATGCGAACCCAACTCCAATGCATCGTCGCACACCGTGGACGGAACTCTTCCGCATTAGAAACTTTGTGCAAGGTCCTTGGTGTATTGGTGGTGATTTTAACGCCACACTACTTGCTGAGAGGCGTTCATGTGCTACATCGAAATTATCTTCGATCGAGAATTTTGTAGATGGGTTGAAGATATGGAACCGGTAGACTTGGGCTTTGATGGACCACCTTTTACTTGGAAGAAAGGAGATACGAGAGGCTCGGTTGGATCGGGTTCTTGTAAATGAAGAGTGGTGTGCAAGACATAGTGACACAAAAATACTCCACTTGCCACATCACAGATCTGATCATAGACCTGTATTGCTCAGGATGGAGGGGGCCTCAACAAAAGGGCGAACTCAGTGACCATTTCGCTTTATTGCTTCTTGGGTACTACATGAGAAATTTAATGATTTGGTTCGGGAGGAGTGGAGATGTTCAGGTAATTGGTCGACCAACATTTCGAGCTTCACCTCTGCTTGTCAACGTTGGAATAAGGAGGTCTTCGGCAATATCCAGAAACGAAAAAATCAACTCCTTCGAAGATTGGATGGTATTAATCATGCGATCATAAGAGGAGGTAATACCAATTCTTTGGAAGATCTCCAGAAGAATCTTTGGTTGGAACTTGATGAGACTCTGACGCAAGAAGCCTTGCTATGGGCCCAAAAAGTAAGGATTAATTGGACAATTGATGGCGATAGGAATATCCGAATGTTTCACGCACACGCTAATGGCCAAAGGAAACACAATAGAATTGATGCTATTTCTGTGAATGACGGGGAGTGTGTTTTGATGAGGACAGTATAAAAGCTCATGCAACTACATATTTTTCGAACCTGTTTAAGGAAGAAATAGTAGATCGTTCGGATCTTACTTGCAACATTACCTACCTAAGACTATCGGAGGTGCAGGAACGGTTATGCCTACGAGAAGTGGATGAAGCAGAGATCCGAGATGCTCTATTTAGTATGGGGGCTTTGAAGGCACCAGGGCCGGATGGTTTCCATGCCTTATTCTTTCAACACCAATGGGAGATCGTCAAGCAATCTGTTGTGCGGTTTGTTAAACGGTATTTCTTGATCCACGAAGATTGGTGAGGTGAACAAGACATTGCTAGTCCTAACTCCGAAGACCGATCATCCCCGACGTTCAGGGATCTTTGACCAATTAGCTTATGCAATGTGATTTACAAGTTGGTTACGAAGATTGTGGCAAATCGAATGAAAGGATTTATGCCACATATTATCTCCCCAAATCAATGCAGTTTTGTCCCAAGACGGCATAGCTCGGACAATATCATTGTGGCCCAAGAGGTCGTCCACTCCATGAGAACAATGGGAGGCAAGAAGGGATTTATGGCTATTAAAATTGACTTGGAGAAGGCCTACGATAGGGTAAATTGGAAGTTCTTGCTGAGTTGTCTAAATGAGCTTAACCTTCCTAATAACCTTATTCGGGTAGTGGAGCAATGTGTTAGCACTGCGGATCTTCAGCTTCTATGGAATGGAAAGAAGGCAGAAGTTTTCAACACCTCACGCGGAGTCAGACAAGGGGATCCTCTTTCGCCTTATTTATTTGTGATATGTATTGAAAAACTAGCCCACATGATTCAAGAGCGTATGGCAGCAAGGAAATGGAAACCCATTTGTCTCACCAAGACAGGGCCACCAATTTCTCATTTGTTCTTTTCTGATGATATTATTTTGTTTATGGAAGCCTCACTTCAACAAGCAGAGATGGTAAGAGAATGCATGGCCCATTTTTGTGAATGTTCAGGGCTAAAAGTGAATGATTCGAAGACTCGGGTATTTTTTTCCAAGAACATAAATCATATCAGGTGCACGGAGATTAGCGCCGCACTCGGCTTCACTCTCACGGCGGATCTTGGAAAATATCTTGGGGTGCAACTTCACCATAAGCGAGCAGGTTTGGAATCTTTTCAAGCAGTAATTGACAAGGTCAAGGTACGGTTGTCTCGATGGAATCCTAAATCCTTATCTTTAACTGGTAGAGCAACACTCATTTCCTCGGTGTCCTCGACTATCCCGGCTTATACAATGCAAACATCCCATCTCCCTAGTATGGTTTGTGAGGCTCTGGATAAACAAAATAGATCTTTTTTGTGGGGTAACACAGCAGAAAGTCGTAGGGTGCCACTAGTTGCTTGGGATGAAGTGTGCAGGGAGAGAAGGAAGGGAGGTTTGAAATTTGAGACATGCGAAATACCAAAATCAAGCCTTCCTTATGAAATTGGGTTGGAGGCTAGTAACACACGAGGGAGGCCCCGGGTTAAAGTGGTACGAGATAAGTATAAATGCGGGGATGATTTAATTCCTCGCATAGAGGCTAAACGACCTGGCTCCAATGTGTGGGCAGGAATTAAGCGTACATGGGAGAAAGTTCGTAGGGGGATCGAGAATTCAAACACTTCTCCCGGGGTGCGATGGAAGTGGGAGAGACATGGTGAATTTACAATGAAATCGGCTTACAATGTGGCGTCAGAGAAGAGGGTCGAACATGGTGGGAATTGGGATCGCCTATGGAAAGTCCGAGCACCACACAGGTGTAAGATGCTCCTTTGGTTGGCAGCACGTAAGTGCCTGCTCACGAATGCCAATCGAACAAGACGAGGACTAACAGATGAACAGAATTGTAGTCTCTGTGGTACAAGTATTGAAGATACTATTCATGTCTTTCGAGATTGTACTCATTCACGAGCTCTATGTAGAAAGGTGGTACCCCCAGACAGGTGGCGCACATTCTGTAGTAAGCCTCTATCGGACTGGGTATGGTGGAATATTAGTGGTCGGAGTGATACGAGTAAGAAGTGGGCATCCCGGTTCTTGTCTTTGTGTTGGTGGATTTGGAGGCGAGAGAAATTTATTTGTGTTCGAGAAGAGGTTCACTCTTAATAGCAATATCATTGCTAGTGCGAATGCGATGGTGGAATGCATGGGTAATACAAATAAACAACTAGCAAGGATGCAACTTAGTGGCATCACTCGGCTTCCGATCGAGAGGGTTGGCATATCCGGATGAAGGGTGGGTGAAGGTGAATGTGGATGGTGCCTATTCTAGAGTTACTAATAAGGGCGCCTGTGGAGGAATCATTCGTGACTCTTCGGGCATATTTCTTCGGGGATTCTTTCACTCCATTAAGGAAGGCGATGAGTTAGCTGCTTGAAGTTTGGGCCTGCCTCTTGGGCCTCAAAACTGCATGGGCAATGGGATTTCGAAAGGTGTGGTTGGAATCTGATTCTACGGAGTGTGTAACGCTACTGTCGCACACACAGGGTGGACATCACCGTGACTCTGATATCTTGAACGAGGTCAAGCATTACGAGATGGAGTGGGAAAGCGAAGGTGACGCATGTGCCTCGGGTCGAAACACGACGGCATTATCTAGCAATAAAGGGTCTCGAATCGGGAGGGGATTCCATGAAGTGTACAAGCCGTCGAGGGCGCTAGAGGTTATCCTTGGTCGGGATTGTAATAGGTGTAATATCTCCATAGGCGTTAGCGAGGTATTCCAAAGTTTATCAAAAAAAAAACAAAAAGAGTAACTCAAGTATTTCTCTTTCCATTTAGAAAATATGTATAAATATTACAGAATGAAAGTATCATCGTTTGTTAAATTATTATATTTGAAATAGAAAAGTCTTATTTAATTTTTATTTTAAAATAAATGAAACATAAAGTAAAAGAAATCATATTTATTAATTATCACTTTCAAAATAAAATGATGATTTAAATGAAAAATACTTTAAAAAAATAGTATGACATATTCATTACCCTAGTTTGCATATACGGAAGCCAAACTCTTGTGCAATTAGATCTATCAATGTGATACAGATTATAAAGAGACGTAAATAAATGAATATACTCTCTTTTTTGTTTTAAATTATTTGGTAATTAGTTAATTATTTTGTACTATGTATTATTTATCAATTAATGACAATGTTGCATACATATGATAAAAAGTGTTAGCTCTATTATTCAAACTTATGCACCAAAAAAATGTATAATGATGGAAAACTAGTTGAAAAAGTAAAAGAAGGAAATGCAATTTTCGGTTTGATTGATGGAAGTAAAGCTTGTTTACCAAGAGACATAAATGCACATGTCTTTTACTTTTATCTGCTTCATCTTCTTTCAAATTATCCCTTCCTTGTACTTCCTTCAAACTAATTCTATTTTTTTGTCTACATTTAACGACGAAATTAAGATGTATCATTCGGTTCTATTTATAAGTCTCTTTTTGACCAAATCACACATATTAAGGAGAGGTAGTTCGCTCAATAATTATAAGGTGAATTTTCAACTTTATCCTCATTATGATTGGGTACCTTCAACTTTTTCTTCTCTCTTTATTTTTATTGGTACACTTAATATGAGTAAAATTGTCACAATCTCATTTATTTGGTCAAAAGGGACTTATAAATAGGACCAAATCTTTTTGGTAAAAAAGGACTGATAAATAGGACCATAGTGGTACGTAAATAAGGCGTGCGTTTATTAAAAAGTTCAAAAAATTATAAGTGTGAAAATAAATTATAAGCAGGCTCCCTCTGTCTTTAATAAAGGGAGAAGGAGCAAAAATACACACGACCTTTTTCCCAGGAGCATTCAAGTACCACGAGCTTTTTCTAGAGCAAAAATACACATGATGTTATGTTTTGGGAGCAAAAATGCTACGGGCCATTAGTTGGCCGTCAACTTGGATGGAATTTGAGGTGGCGCTAATTTGGACTGAAAAGCTGACTAGGAATAAAAAAATCCAAATAATTAGGGAAAAATTAAAATAATTAGAAAAAAATTAGGAAAAAATTAAAAAAAAAATAAGAAAAAAATTCAAAAAATAAGAAAAAATTAGGAAAAAATTCAAATACCCCGCCCGATTGGCCCCCATCACTAGCCACCCTACCGTCGGCCGCCGGCCGACGGCAGATAACGGTTGGTGGTTTTAAGTGGCTACCACCCCGTGATGATCGGTGATCGATCATGGCGCCCATGCCATCGCCGTATGGCCGGCGATCGATAACTATTTGGTGGAGGAGGATTTTAAACTTTATTAATTCTATCATTGGTGGCGGGGGTATTTGAATTTTTTTCATAATTTTTTGAATTTGTTTCTAATTATTTGAATTTTTCCTAATTTTGTTGAATTTTTTTCTAATTTTTTAAATTTTTTTAATTATTTTAATTTTTTTTTCCGAATTTTTTTTTTTAAAATTTTTTTTCCAAATTATTTGGATTTTTTTATTCCTAGTTATCATCCACGTCGAACCTTGTCGGTTCAAATCGCCGCCACGTCGGCGTTCTATCAAGTTTAACTGGCCAACTAACAACCCATGATATTTTTGCTCCCAAAACGTAACGTCATGTGTATTTTTGCTCCGAAAGAAAGGTCGTGGTCTTTGGCGCTCATGAGGGAAAAGGTAGTGTATATTTTTGCTCCTTCTCTCTTTAATAAAATTACATAGAGAGTTGATCTTTATCTTAAATATAAGACATATTTATTAATTTACCCCTAGCTATTTGTGCTTCCTCAACAATTAAGGAGGAAAATAAAAGAGGGAATTAAAGAAGGTAACTAAAGTGTTTTAGAAGTTATATATCATATTAACCAACTTAACTATATCATTTCCTTTAAACTCAAATGAGTTAAATCACTTTCACTTAAATACCTTCGGAAGATAAGATCATTTTTTTCTTTCTTTTTTTATAGAGGTATTTTTTTCCCCTAGCTATTTATGAAGGAAATTAATTGAATAGTAATATGATACAACAATCAATATATATATATGAAATCTCATCCCTCAAGCCAACTTCCTCAACTGCTTAGCACGGTGTCGCGCCCGGAAAGGAATGCTAGATAATTCGCGTGCACAGACACTCTATATTTAACTAGGAGGTTTAGACTTCAAGAATGGACAAGTCTAGAAGCTCCTAGAATGTGGTAGATATGTGTAGATATTGGTAGAGTTTTGTAGAGAATTCTAGAAACTTGTGGAAATATGTAAATATCTAGATATTTCTAGGGAAGGTTCTGGAGATCTATTCTCCACCGTAGGATGTAATCAATCTTAGCCGTTCATTGAGGAGGTGGTAGGCTATAAATAGGGGTGCCCTCCTCATTTGTAATCCATCCAAGAGTCTTCAAGCATTTGTTGTTTTAAGAGCTTCTCTCTCTAAGTTCTCTTTCTCTCTCTAAGAGTTCTTGTGTTCTTTGCTCTTCCTTGCCTACTCAAGGGGATTCGGCTGACTTAGTAAGATCAAGAGGGGTGATCAAGCTAAGGCTGGCACGGTATTTGGGTGATCAAGTCCAAGGCCGTGACAACGGGCTCTCCTCACAAAACACTGTAGCTAAGTTGTGTCGAATTTTTCATCAATAAAATATTCATGCATCTGGCTTCACGCCGGCTCATTCATAGGTAGAACTTTGACCTCAACTTCTCTCTCTCTCTCTCTCTCTCCCCCTTTTTTTCCTTTCCCCGAGACATTTTCCTCCTCGTTTCTCTTCTCCCTTAGACTCTCATAGCTTCTCATCTCTATAGCCAAGGGTTTCGAAAGTTGAATACTTGTTTCCATCACCATCAAATTCCTTCTTCAACCACTCTCTCAACATCTGCACACCTTTAAATTATGAAGAAGATTCAAGATGATGATTTAAGCAATTTTGGTCAATGTTAAAGTCTTTTAATAACAATATAATATAATATTTTGGTCCTTGATTCTAATTTTCCCTTATTTATTTGGTTATACTTAGAACATATATGCAAACTACAGTAGACTGGATTGATCACATTTATACCTAAAATAAATGTGTTAAAAGTATGGAGAGAGATCCAAAGAAAGGAAAAAGCATAAATTGAAAAAATGTAAGGTATGTAAATAAGCTCACATCTTCCCTTTATTTCTGTCATCTCCTCTTATTCACATTCCTTATGTTTTCATTTTAGAATGGTAGATCAATTAAAGAACACGTTATCAGTTATGACAGTTTCCTTTCTGTATTTTTGTTGGCTACTTTGGTTTATGGCAAATAGCTTATGGGTAGATAATATTGAAAAACAAATATTTCAATTTAAGACTGATTTAATAAATTAATTACACCTCCTTAAATGAACAAAGTACGTAAATATAGCATGGAAAGAGGTATTGAGAGAAACTATGAAGGTAATCCATATCCCATTAATCATATTAATCACTTAGCTTGTTCAAATTGTTCTCCCAAAGGGAAGAGAACGATGACAATTGATGTGTAAGAGAAGAAATGATGTTCTAAAGTTATATATGGCTCAACTAACTCGTGTCTCATTGGATGGAATAATTGTAAGTTGGGAACTGCTTTTAGACATTCAATATAATATAATACAATGATGTATACGTGTCATGGTCTTATTGGTCCAATATTCATCATTTTTTTTCCCCTGAATGACTTAAAATTCAGATGATTATACTCCCTCCGATTTTTAATGTATAAGATTTAATTAGGGTTTGGATCAATTTATATAATAAATTAATGTATATAATACTTCGATCATTTTATCTCCCATATATTTATCTTATTTTCTATACTAATTCAACTAATTTATAATAAACTAATACATAATCTAATGTTACACACAAATTTTTTTTTTTTTCAATCATGTTACATTTCTTATAATTAATTAATTAATTTTTAATATAAAATGATGAAAATAGTATCAGTTAGCGTGTGTTTAGGGTCACGTTTCTTTATTTTCTTCTATCAAAACTAAGGCTCAAACACGGCAGGAAGAAAATTATGAGGGGATAAAAAGTCTAATGGATGTGAAATTAAAGGGTTTTGAAGGGAAAAAATTACTACATGTTTCCTCAAGAAAATACCATTATCTGCGTATATCATATATCATACATGTAAGTATAATAAAGAGTCAAATAAATTAGTTTCAAGAATTCATTTTTTTAATTTCAGCTGTTCTTTTTTCTTTTTCTTTTTTAATTTCATTTGTTCATGCTCAAAGCCAAAGAATAAAAAACTATTTATAATTTTTTTTTTTCATTATTTTTCCCTTTATGTGTCACTGTTTGCATGTAATTATTTATTATGCTGATCTCTTCCTTTCAGAATACGATAGGATTATAAAAAGAATATCTAAACAGATTTATAAACATGATCCAGCATTCTTACCAAATTCATACTATGTGCCTGTTATCAGAACAACAATAATACCAATCATGAGACAATAAATAAATTAATGTTGACCTTTATATATATATATATATATATATATATAATTATATAAAACATCAAATCTTGCTTATAATTAATAAAAGTCGAACATGTTGCTAGAGTTTTATTTAATTTAAAATTTTTGTGTACGATAATACACAGATCATCAGAACAGTCCAAGAAAAATTGGATCATCAAAATAAAAATTGACGTGTCAATTACGATAATTATGAGAGCCATACAAGTGTATTTATTAAATCATTACTATATTGCTTAATTTTTAAATGAATTAATCTTTATAAAAAAAAAAATAATCTTTGCTGTATCATCAATAAATCTTAGGGTTAAGTGGTAAATTTACCCTGAAGTTTTATTTGAGAAGCAATATGTTCTAAAAGTTTTTCTTTTATTAATGTTGCCCGAAAATTTCAAAATATAGCAATGTTACCCATTTCGATTAAGAAGTTAAAGGCCAACGTCAAGTTTTTGACAATCAACGAGTTTTTTAATAGAATTGGGCAATATTGCTACGTTTTAAAACTTGCAAGACAACATTGAAACCAAAAAAAAAAAAAAAAAAAAAAAAAAAAATCGCATCACGCCTAACATACTTAGGGAGGATATGCTACTTTACTCATAAATCTTATTGTCGGCAAAAACAAAGGAAAAAAAGAAGAAGAAATCATCCATAAATCTTACATCACATGGTAAGATGGGGATATACTAATTAAGGCAGAATTAGTTTCTGCTTACATTTCATTAAATTATATCAAATAACATAGATACAAACAAACGTGTAATACGTAATAATGGACATCTTGACTTGGTGGTAGTTTGTTCAGAATTGAACTCCAAATAAAATAATCATGCTTGTCTTTGAAAGCAAATATTTTCAATCACAAATGTAAAAATGAATGAGAGGACAAATTATTTTTTATTTAATAATATGCCAATAAGCATTTCTAGTTCACAAAATTTTTATTTTATTTTACTAGCTTTACCTATTACTTACCAAATAATTAACAAGTACTACCTCCGGTTCTAATTATAAGACCGGGTTGAATTTTTTTGAGAGATTAAGAAAGCTAAATAAGTTACTTAATCGTATTATATGTTGTGTATCCTTAGATTTATTGGTGGAGTAAGGAATTTTAATAACCGGTGGCAAAAATAAAAAATACTACATCATAAATAAAAATGTTTGAAATACAATATAGACTAATATACAAAAAATTGAAAGAAATATATTACATAAATTAAGATCACTTAACTCTTGCTCAACATGTTTTGATATTTTTAACCTTATCTATGATTGAATTTGTGCTAAAATTTAAAACAATTTCTTTTTCAATATATGTAATCAAAGATCATCAAGAAATTAGTCTTCCATTATACTTGAAGCTTGTTCTTGATTGTTTTCATAGTTTAAAAAAAAAAATCAATAATTTTTGAGAAAGCTGAAAAAATGAGTACAAGTCTAACCACTCTATCAATAAGAGGGTAAATGATGAACTTTCCAGTTCTTGCTAACCATTGATTAAATCTGGATGTACGTAATTGATAAATTAACTCAGATGCAATTGATAAATTAATTAGGATGTGCGTAATTGATAAATTAATTAAATCTGGATGTTTAGGAATGTCAAGCTTAAAATATTGTAACTCCATCTTCAAATGCAATTTTTCATGCTCTGTACAATCTCTAGAATAAAATTTATTAACAAATTTGCAAATATCATCATTATTAAATGACTTGTACTGTTTCTTGGATCTAAAGTCATGCTCAAAGTAAGTAATTCAACAAGTATTATCGTTAAACATGTTATTTAATTCTTGCAATTGACAATCAATTGTAACACAAAAGATATTTACCCTATAAAATTTTTCAATAGAAAAATCACATTGTTCATTTCGAGCACGAACTCTCCTTCCAATATATTTTGCACTTATATATGGAATGTTAATGCCATGCTTTATACAAAACTCTTGAACATGAACCAAGAAAATATCTCAACATGTCTCTCTTAATTTCTGAAGTAACTATTTTGTAGTTGAAACTAGATGTAAAGCATTTAAAATATTTTGAGACTCAGCTCTCATTGTAAAGCTTGACAAAAAAACTTCAAGAATACCCATAATTTCTTTTCGTAAGGAACATTTTTAGACACCAGCATATATTTTTAGACACCAACATAATCTTGTTGCAAAGCTCCCCCATTTCTCATATATTTTTTGTTTCTTTAAATTTTAGGTGGGGCGGGGGCCCACCCTAACCCCTGGATCCGTCATTTTTTAGATTATATATTAGTTTATTAGTTAAACTAATTAGTTTGGAGTAAAATATAAAAAAATAAATACTCTAAAGTAATTTAATTAGCTTCTCTTTAATTTCTCAAAAAAATTCAACTTGTTCTTATAATTAAAACCGGATGGAGTAATTTTCTTCAATATGTGGCAAAGTCAGAACCAATCTCTCTGTAAAATATTTTGACTCTATCGTTGCATGAAGCCATGAAATATTATATAGGGGTAACAATTAAATAAACTCACGTTATCTAGTGGATATATAGTAAATAATTAACTAAATATCTTGATTAAAAAATAATTAACTAAATATTAGAGATATGCACAAATCCACTAACAAGGGTTGTTACAAGATTAGGTTTTGAAAATTCTCACATGAAATATCGATAGTCAAAAGTTGTGCTAAATTATACTAATAATGGATTATAATTATCAATTCATTTCACTAATAAAAAGAAACTAAAATATATAGCCACCTAACTTTTACCGAGTCATTTATATTCAATCAGATTTTGAGTTTTGATTGCTTTGAAAGGCATTGAAGTTGCCATATATCCATATCTAAGGAAATTAATGTTAGTGGGATGGGTTAGGTAGTAAATTTGCTTTAGAAGTAAAGGCCTATGAGTAATGTTGCCCTATTCCTTATTAAAAAAACTAATGTTGAGCATCAAAAAATTAATGTTGACCGTTAACTTTTTAACGAAAAACGGCTAAAATTGTTATGTTTTAAAACTTTTAACAACATTGAGACAATAAAAACTTCTAAAGAAAAAATGCTCCTTAGAGAAAATTTCTATGGCAGATTTGCTACTTAACCATAGCAAGATTAATGAAAAAATTATCCTAGAATGTTGAGAATTGAATACATGTGTATTTTATAGATTAAGAAAATGATTTAAGGTTCAGTTATCAACTCTTATATATGAAATTTTAAACCAACCAAAAAAAAAAAAAAAAAAAAAATCTACCATTTAACAACAATACTTTGAAAGAAATTAGGTTATGGTGCCAATGGATGATACTCTTTATCCATACCAAATAAGTGGAAAAAGAAATAATATTAAAATGTACCAATTAGACTCAACACTTCTAAAATATGATTTGGTTATAATGCTGAATATCACTTAATTATATATAAACATAATTTATTTTATAAAAAACATAATTCAAAAAATCATACATTAATTATATTATATATGATTTTGACAATTTAAAAATTCAATTTTTCACCGACCAACTAGATTCAAAGGTATAACTGGATTGTAAATACCATATAATTTTTTTAAAAAAAGGATTTAATGTTTTTGTTTTTGCTGTAGATTTTGTTTTGTTTTGTTATACTGGTATAAAAGTGAGTGGATCTCATTACAAAGAAAAGAAAGAGAATATTAGTGGGACTTACTCACTTTATATAAGTATAGCAAAAAAAATATTTCTACAGTAAAAATAGAAGCATTAAACGCTGAAAAAAATGAAACAGAGAGAATAGCAACAAAGAAATGACGTGATGGAAGGATTGAAGGGTGAGGTAGTAATATTGAACACGCAATTAGCAATGATAATGAATTTGAAAGTTGATGAAAAATAATAAGCATACAGCCAAGCGTTGAGATATGGAAATAAAAATTGATAAAACCTTTTTTGACTTAAAATCTCAATCTTATCCCTTGAATCTCAAACAAGACAAACATATTAAAAATAAAAAAATAAAAGACAATGATTCAGTGTGGAATATTATTTAGGATATTACATCACATACATCAAACAAATGTTATAATTAATAAAGATTTTAAATCGTAGTGGTTAGATGGTGACGGTGTCATTGTGTTCATGATTAGTATAAATAATATATAATCTATCTGATGACCATAACTTGAAAATGCTGTTTAATATTTTGGAACCTAATTTAATTAGGTGGTCTCTGTGGTCTCTTACCGGTTTGGATAATTCTAAAACTATGATTTTAAAAGCCATTTTTCACAAATCGAAACGGAACTCCTCTCACATGTAAATTATAAAAGATATTCTCCAAAAGCTAATACAAACAAACACTTTAATCACACTTGAGGAAACTTCATACACAGTTTTTTTTTTTTTTTTTCCAGCTTAAGAAAGATGGGTAATTAGAGAAGATACCCTGTCTTTGTTAGACCTAGTCCAAAGCCACCTAAAAGATTGATTAAAGGTACTAGTTTCATTAATAAGTAATCGATCAAGATGGTAAGTGGTCTCGCTCTTTGTAAGGTTGAACATACAAGTTCGAATTTTAGAAACCGTAATTGTTAGGAGAAAAGATAACCTGTTAAACAACACATTTTCATTCTTCGGCCTAGATTAGTCGATTGCTCAAATATCGACCTAGTTGAAATGGCCAAAGTCCAAAAAAAACACCAGAAAATGGGTGTCCCCATTTAAACACCCCCCCCCCCCCCCCAACACACCAAAAAAAAAAGAAAAAAAAAAGAAAAAAAAGATACTAGTTCAAAATATTATCTAAACCCATCAAGACTAAGGCATATGTCAGAGACTCAAGAGTCAAGACACTTTAAAATGTACTTACAAATCGTTGAATAAAAATCTTCAAATCGACATCTTTTCGGAATATAAGTTGAATTATTGCCAAGTTGGCTGCTAAATTCATTATTCTAAGGAAAACAAATAACTGCTTTTATTAAAAACATAATTTTAGTAATTTCCAACCGGAACCAAAAATTGAGCTTCAGGAAACATTTTTTCAGGTTAATGTCAAAACAAGTAAATGTTAAACACTAGTGATATTCCACCCAAAAAAAAAAAAAAATTAAAACAATTTAATAGCAGTTTGAAAAAATTGGTAGCTCTCTCAAAAAAAATATTTTTAAGATATCTGTCTTTGGATGTTATATTTTCTCCTCTGAAACTTCTTTTGTACTTTCCTAGGACCTTTCAATGGAAGATGTTCATTTAAGGGTTCTTGGTGTGAAACCAACAATCAGAATTGGTATTACACGTTTTGGGTTTGTTGACAAACTCACCAAAAATCCCAACAAATTGTGGCAGCAGCATGGGAAAGCTGTGAAAAAGTCCTTGACATGTTTAAACTTAATCTAATATTACTTACAAAACAACACCAAATCATTTCGTCAATTAGAATTTAATGACCACAAGTTGTAATATTCGCTCCCATACTTAATGTAAGACCCACTTCATTTGACCAGAGCGAACGAGCACAAGTTACCCCAACTTTGACATATTCCCTCCATCTCTGTATACTATATACCACTTTGGTCTTATTTATAAATCCATTATAACCAACAAAAATTGGGTCCTATTTATAAGTCTAATTTCATGTAATAAATGAAATTATGACAATTTTACCCATATTAATTGTATTCATGAAGAAAGAGAGAGAAGAAACATTTGAAAAATACTCAATCATAAATGAGGTAAAGTCAAAAATTTATCTCATAATCATTAAGTTAACTATGACAATTTTACCCATATTAATTGTATTCATGAAGAAAGAGAGAGAAGAAACATTTGAAAAATACTCAATCATAAATGAGGTAAAGTCAAAAATTTATCTCATAATCATTAAGTTAACTATCTCTTCTTGATATGTAAGATTTGGTCAAAATAGACTTATAAATAGGAGCAAAGAGGTAGTATATAGGTACCATTTTGGTTCTATTTATAAGCCCACTTTGACCAAAAAAATTTGATTCTATTTATAAGTCCAGTTTTATGTAATAAATGAAATTGTGACAATTTTACCCATATTAATTGTACTCATAAAGATAGAGAGAGAAGAAATAGTTTTAAAATACCCAATCATAAATAAGAGCAAAGTTGAAAATTTATCATCATAATCATTGAGATAACTACCTCTCCTTGGTAGTGAGATTTGGTCAAAGTGGACTTATAAATAGGACCAAAGTGGTATAAAGTCTTTTTAACCAAATTGTAGGATTCTAGAAAATAATTAAAATTAGTTAAAAGTAATAAATATATAAGAAATATAAAATCCCCCCCCAAAAGAAATGCCCTTATTTATGAATGAATGAGAGAAAGAGAGAGTAATAATGAAAAAATGCATGAGCGAGATGATGTGAGAGAATAGGGAAAGGGAGAGGATAAAGGAAGGGTTAAGGTGTAAAAATACACATGTACTTTTCTTTGAGAAGACCCGATGTGCAAGTCTTTTTTAGGTACAAAATTGCACACGTGGTTACAAATTAGGTGCAAAAATATCGTTTGACCAGATTAAGTTTGACTTTGACCATTAAGTTTGACTTTGACCGAAGACTGGACGATGACGTGGCATTTCAAAGGTGCAAAAATACGCATATGATTTGTCAAGAAGAGGCCCAACACCAAATTATTTTTTTTAATTTAATAATTTTACTTCAATTAAAATTATTTTAGGATCTTGAAAAAATATTTCGAGGTATTGACCGATTACTAAAAGGATCCGACTAATCTTGGAAAAAAATATTTGCAGTACTTGACTATTACTAAAAAGTACTTTCGGGATCTTGATTGATATAGAAAAAATACTTCATTATCTTGAAAAATTATTTTAGGATCTTGAAAAAATATTTGTGTATTAACCAAGATACTAAAAGGATACTAACTAATACTGAAAAAAATATTTCCTCACGCTATTCACCGGTACTAAAAGGATCTTGACGGTACTAAAAAATACTTCATGATCTTGACAAATTATATTAAGATCATGAAAAAATATTTCAAGGTATTTTTTGGTACTAAAAATATACTTCAAAGATATTTTTTATGATTCAAAAATAATTTTTCAAGATCATGAAATATTTTTTATGTACCAAACAATATTCTCAAAGTATCTTTTTTAGTACCAGGTTAGTACCCCGAAATATTTTTTTACTTGATACAAGTCAATATCCTAAATATCTTTTTAGTAACCGGTAGTAATTAAAATAAAATTATTAAATTAAAAAAAATAATTTGGTGTTGGGCGCTCTTCTTGAAAAATCACATGTGTATTTTTACACCTTTGAAATGCCACGTCATCGTCCAGTCAACGGTCAAAGTCAAACTTAACGGTCAAACGGTATTTTTGCACCTCATTTGTAACCACGTGTGCACTTTTGCACCCAAAAAAAGCACTTGCTACTGAGCGCTCATCGGAGAAAAGCATATGTGTATTTTTGCACCTTAACCCTAAAAAGAATTAGTAACATTTTAATTAATGCAAGTATAAAACTAATTGAGGGTGAATAAATCCATTTATTATTTGGACAAACTCAAATAAGACCTTATAAAAAGGGACAAACCCATTCAAAAAATCGGACCTTGTATATAGGGATAGGGGGAGTACAAGTCAAAGGAGATTGTGGCTGTAGGTGGGGAAATGAAAATGGTGACTTCAAATTCAATTTGCATATTTTCGTTTCAGAGTCACCAAAAGGGAATTGATTGACCAATGCATTATTGGGGTCGAGTGTTGGAATTATCTACACCAAGTCAATTTCTTTTTTTTACCAACTTTATGTCAAAAAAGAGATTCCAAAAGGATTACACATTTTCTCTCATTTTGATCTTTAGACATCTGTGAATGCCTGACTAGGTAAAATGTACAACCCTTAGCTTCTCTTCAGCTCTCTTACTAATCCAAGTTTTTTGATTTGGTAGTTCAAAAGGCCAAAGGTCACCACTTCAGCTGAACAATCTCCAGAACTCACTTACTTTATGCCAAGTAACAAGACAAATTTACATTGGACCATGTCACTACCAAATCAAAATAATCTGGTTTTGTAACGGAGCTAAAGAAGAAGAATTCTAAGTTGTACATTTACAGTTGGGTAACAGATATTAGGGGCAAAAGTCAACAATGTACCAGCTGTGATTTGCCAAAGAGGATCTTCCTCGGACAGTTCAGTTGCCACCAGAAAAGTCAGCAAGGGTCAGTTCCCCGCAGCTGCATCATTCCTGAGCTGATCAACAGATGGAGGAAGCAAAAGCCTAAGCCTACTTCTGTACCTTGTGATTCTTTGTAATCGTTCCTCCCTTAATCTACAAGCAGGACAATACAGTATTTCAGTTCACACATGACATCAACTTCCTTCTAGTAAACAATGAAGACTTGATATTTGCTAGTGAAAATCATCCTTCTAGCGTATAATCTCTTAGGGAATTGGGTCTCCAATTTACCAATAGGAACATCTAATTATCAATATATACAATGTATGGGAAGCTGCACTATTCACAAACCAGGAACAATATGACTCATTTTTTATACCCGTGTAACGCTAAAGAAAAAGTGTCAAGTTTTAACTTAAAACATAAAAATAGTAGCCATTGCACCTACTCAAAGGTTAGCCTTTTCAAAAGGACCATAAGATTAGCATCTATTTTTCATTCCTTTAAGTCTGCATGCATTAAGTAGTTGAAACACCAAAATGTGCATGTATAAGAAGACATGCTGATCAATAAATAGGCATTTTTGGCAATTTTTTTGGTCAAAAGGCATTTTTAGCAAGTTGAGTAGCAAAAAACGTGCATGTATGATTCAAATGCAACTTCATGAGCCAAACAGAAGACATGCTGGTCAGTAAATAAACTAGAAGTTGAAAAGGAAATAACATACCGTGCCCGAACCTTTTTAGCACGTTGGATATGTCCCTTCAATAGATCTTGTGAAGATGATTGTTCATTAATCTTCTCGTCCTGAAAATAGAAATGAGTATGTACACCTCAAATGTCCAGAATAATACGATAAAGTTTCATACAAAGTATAAGTTGAAGTTTTATTTTTGACAGAAGCATGACCAAAATCTTCAAAAGAACAGCAGTATCCTGCAACATGTTACTGAAGAAACAGTAATATTCCAAGTAAAACTTTCCCTTTAACAACATCATTTAAATTATTGAATATACTTTTAAAAAAAGAACTATTGAATATACAAAGTTAACCACATAAACCAACCTCTTCCTGCTTATCTTCGTTTTCATCCTCTTTTTTGTTTGCCATATGACCATCCACCACCGAAGCAGGCAATGGTTTGGGAAGCACCTTCATAATATCCTCTTGTTGTTGCTGCCCAGCATAGACAAATACAACGTAAGAACACACGACATCACAAGAAGCATGAAGTAATCAATTAATTACCATGACCATAAGTTATTGGCCAAAACACCTCCTAACACAACATGAGAAAAACACAGAAAAGAAAACCATAATTGACAGAGTGAAGTTGAAATTAGCAGATTCAGGAAACCACTCAGCAAAAGGACCATATGCAGAAAAAACCCTTTATTTGCGATAAGAAGTGTTTGGCTGAATAATATCTCTGAAGATGCTCATTGAGACACCCAATTTTTCCAAATACAAGTCCCCCCAACTCAAACTTAATGAGATTAATGACAGAGTCTTGTACAGCATTCATAACTTTGATTGCACAAGATTTCAATTAAGTTAAATGGCACTAGTTCATTCCACTTTTGTATAATGAAAAAGAATAGATAGTGTGTCACATAAGGAGAACCACTAATATTTCCTGTAACTTGTTTCAACAATAAAACCTGATGAATCTAGACTTATAAAGGCATACCCAGTTAGTCAATATCACATGGTTGAGCTCTCAAGCAGATGCCAAATCATTATTGGAGAAAAAATAAAAAAAATCCAAGGCAAAATCAAACCTGGGTTTCTTCATTTACACCATTCTTCAACCATGATCTACAAAGCGCATAGAGAGATGAATCCTCTGTAATTCTCACCTAAAGCAGTGAAACATTATTCAATTAGCACGATGTTGAAAAAAAAAAAAAAAACATTATGAAAGAAAGCCAACATATTATCACATGCTATCAATTGATTCAATTCAGCTGTTCAAAACTAACAGTACTAAAGAACATTCCAATATCCCTGTTGGAGAATGAAAAGATCAGGATTTGGGAATACATAAGTTATGTGTATCTATAAATTGTAGATCATCAATATCAATATATCATATAAAAGTAGAATAAGTCACACTATCACTTTACTATTATTGATGTGACTCATTGTTTTAACCAATTAATTTGCTTTTTAAATTATATATATATATATATATATATATATATATATAAGTACTTGGGATTGAGGTAAATTATAAATTATAGGTACAGAAAGTAACATTTTATTTAGGATTAGAATTGAAATTTAATATCTTGAATTACCATGCTTTATTTGTGTGAGAATATTATGCATTTATTATGATTATTATCTTGTTATTATGATTAGATATAGGTATATTATATCTTAGGATATTTCCTATTATATTTGATTCATTTTGATTTGATTAGATTCTATGAGAATCTAGGGTTAGCTTTAGGTTTTCCTATATAAAGGCCTATATGTATTCTTTCAGATTAAGAGATTAAATAAGAATTATATTTTTCTCTCAAAGTCCACATGGTATCAAAGCTAGGGTTTCCGCCCCTGGTTCCCTGAGTTTGCGTCTGGGTTCGATTTTCTGGCTGAGTGCTCGTCGAAACAAAAACAAGGTGAGAGAGAGAGGAGATATTTCGCATTCTCGCCACGCCCGTTTCTCGATACACGCGCAGCCCATCGTTCTCTCCGTCCTCTGATCTACGTCCGCTGTTAATTTGGTGGCCGTCCGACGCCCCTGTGACGGCGCGTGGTGTACACGCGCTCCACCGGCAGTGACGCTGTGACGGCGCATGGAAAGTTCGTTTCGCCTGAAAGTTCTTGTTTCGGGCTCCTCTTCTCAGTTCTGGCGATTTCCGATGATTGTTTCATCTTCCGGTGAAGGTTTGAATTTTCCAGTGAGATCTCCGGTGAGAATTTCCAGATTCCGACGACATCATCGTTTTCTGATTATGGAGCATAGCTAATATTCAACCCTAGTAATGCTTGGGGCACAATTCTTCATCAACATCATCGTTGGTGGTAGTTCCTTTGTCATCGTGCCTCTTATCTCATCCGACGGCGTGGTCCGTCGTCGTTTTCGCACAATTCTTCATCAACATCATCGTTGGTGGTAGTTCCTCTGTCATTGTGCCTCTTATCTCGTCGACGACCGGTCCGTCGTCGTTTCGCACATGATTCTTCATCAACATCATCGTTGGTGGTAGTTCCTCTGTCATCGTGCCTCTCATCTCGTCCGACGACTGGTCCCGTCGTCCTCAACTCGTGAGCACAGTTCTTCATCAACAACCCATCTCCTCTTTGACGTTGTCATCGTCGTCGAGCCTTTCATCGTCGTTGGTAGTAGTTCCTTTGTCATCGTGCTCCTCAACTTGTCAGACGACTGGTCCCGTCGTCTTCAACCCGTCCTTGTCGTAGCCGTTGCCCGTCTAACTTGTCGCAGTCATTGCCCGTATCTGCTGCTCTCTAAATAGGCCTCTGAGACTCAAGAAGTACAAGCTTAAGGGGGAGTGTCAATAGTATTAAGTTGTATAAGCAAGTTGGACATGATTAACATCCATGATCCAACTTGAGGGGGAGTATGAGAATATTATGCATTTATTATGATTATTATCTTGTTATTATGATTAGATATAGGTATATTATATCTTAGGATATTTCCTATTATATTTGATTCATTTTGATTTGATTAGATTCTATGAGAATCTAGGGTTAGCTTTAGGTTTTCCTATATAATGGCCTATATGTATTTTTTCAGATTAAGAGATTAAATAAGAATTATATTTTTCTCTCAAAGTCCACAATTTGAATTATGCTCTCTTTTATTAGAGCTGGAGGCAGCATTTTAATGACAGCTCAATGTGTTCTATAAAAACCTCTCCCTTGTGTTCTCTCTGTTTCATGCCCCTCCTCCCCTCCCTCAGATATCTTTCCTGTCTTTCCTCCTCTCCTTTTCCATCTTGTGTCCTGTATCATTCACTTCCCCATAAATTATTACATAATTACTTTTGCATTCACCACTTCCATAACTGAATGTAGAACCATCTATGTCGGAAATAATATTTTATTAAATATCAGGGTCTTCTACTTGATTATATTATTAAAAAAACTATTACTACAGTTCTATTATAATTATTCATTTGGAATTTTGTTTAACCTAAGGATTTTTAATCACTTTTCTTCAGGATCAGAATTTTAACACACATAGTAATTGTGTTTTGTACACTAGTTCCAACCTCGTAGTAAATTAATGATATCTTGATCCAAGATGCTCTTAATCTATGCTTCAAGTTCCCCATATGTACATGTAATCCACATTTATATTCCTTCTTTGTCACACTTCCCCTCACTACATGTTTGTTTCTACATCAATTCAACAGAAGTACAGAACTAATTTATTGTACTAGCATAATGAGCTATGACAAATAAATAAAAGAAATATAATTAGTATGAATTTCTAATCATTCTTATATTCTGATGCACACTTCGCAGGCAAGTAGCATCTCCTGTAGAGCTACATATACCTAATAAAGACAAGAATCAAACCATGGAAAAAAAGGTGAAAATCTAATAGAAATTAATGAGAGATTTTTAAGAAAACAGATTCTGTTGAAATTTGACAAGATCACCAACAAGAGGTTGCAATCTATCAAGATCCATTACAGAATTTCCCATTATCACAAATCAAATATAAGTGAATTTATTAGGATTCATGTTCTATTATTTTTAAATTGAAGTTTATAATGCATAGCTTCTAAGATAAGATACTAAAAGATGAGTTCTCACTTTTCTATCTCTGACGATGGTAAAAGCATCCTCCCTGCTTCTCTCCCTAGATAACAAGACAAAATGCTATGAATATTGCCGAACTACAGGAGAGAAAGATGACAGAGGGAAATTGTACACATCACATCATTTGCATATCACCTGGTATCTTTAAAGCCATTGGTAGAGCGAGGGGCAACCTAAATCAAAACAGAGGAAACATTCTTAAAATTCACTAACTTTTGGTACAGCAAAACAAAATGTCAGCTTCATTGAAGCCTCTGATGTAGAAGCTAAAAAGCTCACGGAAGATATACATTCAAAGTATAATATTTTGATTGTACCCGCCCTCAGCCTCAAGCCAATTTGCAATTCTTAAAAAGAATTACACATTTTATCATTGGACTAAACCGGTATCAAATAACAAAGAGTAAAGTACAATTATTGTTGTTGTTTTGCATCTTCCAGTGAGTAATGCTTTGCAACCATTTCACATAATTCAAAATTCTAAGGCATTAAGAAGCCACAGAAACTATAGTCCATTAAACTAAAAGCCGGAATATCTCCAAACCTTTGGGTGTGCAGAAACCGGAACGCCCTTAATGGGGCCAGAGCCAGCGCCTCCAGCCAAACCCAGATGAGCATACTGCATATTTGGAGGCCTCGCCATATGCAAGGGGTAATTCAGATGATAGTCTAAATGAGGCGCAGCCATAGGCCGAACACCATGGGGAAACACCAGAGAATGAGGTGGCGGATAAACACCGGGGTTCGCTACGGTGACCATCTGATCAGTATATAAAGGTCGAGCACCTTTGGGAATAAATCCGCGGCCAGAAGAGGCCACAGGGTAAAGAACACCCTGAGGCACAGGATCATGGGCTTTGGACAATTGAGAATTAGAATGAGGGTTCTGTGCCCTAATGGGAAGCGATTGTGCTGCGTAGAAGGGCTGAGACGAGTAGAGATGAGAGTTATGGAGTTGCATGGGCGGAGGTTGAGAAAGCTGAGATATAGGTCTTGATAATGGCGGTGGACTCGTCAATGGACGAGCTGCCGCCATTGTTGTCGCGGCTGCAATGGCGGGTACAGTCGTTGCGGCGGTGGCGGCTGCTGAATTGGGATCTACGGCCATGGCGGGGGATATTTGAAGAAGGGTATGGAATTATTTAAAAAAAGCTTCAAAATTATAGTGTGATGTGAGTTACGTCAAGTAAGCAGTAAGATTGATACAGACTGGTAAGGAAGAAGGAGAGCAGAGTTAATCTAGCTTCTTCATACTAAAACCCTAAAACAAAACAAAAAAGGAGGGAACGCAAATTGAAAAGAGGGAAAAGGCAACGACGATAATGGAAGGAAAGAGAAACTTGAAATTTGGCTTTTTCTGATCATAACCGGCGTATAGCTTAAAATTCCGGCATGTCATTATTATGAAATGGGTCAATTCAGAGAACCGCAACTGGGGCCTTCTTCACTTTTTCAGTAGTTTGGGAAACTAATCTGTCTGTCTCTATGCGCTTGGTTGATTTAAGCCATTTTGTTTTTAATTTGACTTTTATAAATTTAAAATTGGCTTAGTATAAGTGTTTTTTTCCCCTAATTGAAACTTATTTAAATGATAATTTAAAAAGCAAGTTTAGATAAAAAATAATTAAAAAAGACATTAATCTTATTCAATTATATATATATATATGGGAAAAGTATTTAATTCACCCAAAATTACAAACACACCCTTCATTAATTCAAAACAAGTTTTAAGTCGGTCATTGGAGATAACTCTATCTCCATGGAAAATCCTTTACCCTATATATATATATGGAAAAAACACTTCCGTGTTGTAGGAGAAGTGTATTTCATCACACACACATGAAATGGTGGGACCCAATATATATATAATTATATTATATATATATATGTGGGTCCCACCATTTTATATGTATAGATTTTCTTCTTCTTCTCATGCAACATGAGTGAGAAGTTTAAACCCCTATATATATATGGGTAAAGGATTTCTCCTGTCACTGGAGATAACTCTATCTCCAGTGACATGAGAAATATTTTTCCCTATATATAATGATAATTTAAAAGAAAAGTTAAAATTAAAATTATATAAAGTAAAAAACAGTTAATTAATTATTGGAAATATTAAAATACTTAATTAAACATTTTCATTATTCTTTGTGTATACAAAATTATCAAATTATTCTGACCAATTACATTTTAAATATGAGAATATTTCCTCAATTTTTTTTATTTAATCTTTCCCTTTTAGATACATTTATAAATATTAAATTATTGGACTCATTTGAATAATTTTATCTTTTCTCGTATAAATCTTTTTTTTCTATTAAATGAAGATGGAATCCATGAATACGGTTATTTTTTGTTCCCTTCCTCCTATGGGTCACTCAGTCCCCTCTCCAATGTTACATTTTCTTTCTCTACATTGTAAGATGTAAAAGCTACAAATTCTAACTTTTCCACTACCATAGCTTTTCAACCAAATGCACATAAGTCCAATCGCTAATCTAAACGATATGTTAAGAGTTCAAATCAACTTTCATAGTTTAAAAGTCACTTTTAAAGCTCCTATTGTGATCCCAAACATTTAATAAGTCTTGAATTAAATCATTATAGATTATTTTTTTTTCTTTCATCTGCTACCCTGTTCAGCGCCACATCATCCCTATCAACTTAAACTAACGATTTTATTAATAGAAGGACTGATACTATCTATATTAACTGAGGGGGAAAAGAAAAACATTGGAGAAAAAGAAAAGAATTTTACAAAGACCTGCTTCAAAACTTACCGATAAATTCCATTATAAGAAATGACAATAAATTTATATTCTTTATTTGTTAATAGGACTTCTTAATAATTAATTCTCTTGTTTAAACCTCATAATAATTTCCCCTACTTGTGTATTTTTCTACGGCGTGAAGGGATAATTATTGCTACCGGCTATACATAACTTGAGCCCACTAAAAAAATAGGGAGCTAAAACCAACGGATTTGCTTTTAGCAGAAGACACTTCAATAGTTTGAAAACGAGGTCCCAAGTTTAAATCCACTAATTTTATTTGAAAATATATACTCATAAATTTGTTGTTTTTTTTTTTTTTTTGGCCAAAACTCATAAATTTGTTAGAAACAATACATCGTGCCAACAGAAACATGCAATACATGCCATTGGTTTTTTTATTATTAATTTTAATGGGCTTTATCCCTATCTGAAAACATTGCGATTATAAGATAATGGGCCAGATTGTGGACTGAATGAGTTGGGCAAGCTCTTTTTGTGATATCAAAAGGTCTGTTCAAGTTGGTTCCAGTTCCTATATATATAAAAAAAAAGTTTGTTCCAGTTTGAATTTTGGGCTACACTGAGCTTCATCAAATCAAGTCCAGAACCACACTATAAATTATAAAAGCATAATTATATATATATAAAAAAATTATAAAAGCATAAAAGGTAAGCACCAAATTTTCCTCAATAATTCTTTGTACGCATTAATTCTCTTATTTATTTATTTATTTATTTATTTATATGATTGTACCTCTCAACTTAGTTTTCTACTAAAAAATGGAGACCTGTAAGTGATATTATTTGAGTCTTTCGACATTTTTCTAGCTTTTTCCCTTTTATTTGTATTTTAAAAAGGTTTTTCTTTGTAAATTAATGATTCACAGTACAATTAATGAAAAAAATATTTTTGTGCAAGTTATCAATTTTTTCAAAATAACTAAACTTTAATTTAGACTCATGCAATGATTATTTGGGTTACACTTGTATAAATACGTTAGACACGCAATTAGTGCCATGTTCGTCGGACCTGAAGGGCTTCCGTTTGGTATTTTGATTTGAATTTTATCTTCTTTTTTTCTTGGGAAAATTCACATAAGGCCCCTTTTTACAGAAAAAAATCTAAAAAAAGACTTCAAGATTCGAAAATCCCGAAAAAGACCGCATGCCTTTTATGGGATTTAATCTACGTGAGTTATTAATAAGGCTGATATAGTTGTTAACGGGTAGGTCATTAACAACTAAATCAATACAATTAATAACAATTTGCTAACAACTAAATCAACTCCGTTAACAACTATATCAGTACCTCGTTAACAACTATATCAGCCTCATCAACAAGCCCCAAGATTCCGACAATCCCGGATCTGGGATTTTCGGAATCTTGGGGCCTTTTTTGAGATTTTTTCCGTAAAAGGGGCTCGGGGCCTTTTCTGGGATTTTCAGAATTTTGGGGTCTTTTTTGGGATTTTTTTCTGTAAAAAGGGCCCTTATGTGAAATTTCTCTTTTTTCTTTATACAAGAAAGATACCTCAACTACTACCTATGAGAACAATGTACCCACTAAAATCTTGACAAAGCAGCATCTCTAAATCCTCGAAAAGCTAAAATAACTCATGAAGCCCTTGCCTAAGCCCTAGGTCTCTCTTCACTGTAGTCTCACACACGTTGTCATATAGGTGATCTTCGTTTCCCAGTCCATACCAGCATCACCTAGACTTCCTATAGAAGACTGAAATCCTTGTGAGATGGGCCATGCTTTTATAAAATAGGTTTAATAACTCCATGGAAGTGGTTTCAACCCATACTTTCCTAAAACCCACATTATAGGCTATTTTGAGGCTTAGGAGACCAGCCTAGATTTCCCCCGAAATTTCATCCCCTTCCTCAAGGAGTCCATATTATGTGCACATAACTATGTACTTCTTTGGTACTCATATATCTAATTAGAGATATGAGCATATTTTTTTTTTAATTTTTTTTATATATTGTATTTATTTATATTTAAATTATATATTGTTTTTTGAAATGTTTTTTACACTTCAAAGTATCTCAAATTAATTAATTTTCATAATATCGGTAAGTTACGATAAATGCGTAACCGGAAACTAATTAATTTAAGATACTGGTACAAAAAAATCTTTAAAGAAGCATATAGTTTAAATATAAATAAATATAATATATATATATATATATATATATAAATACTCATACATCTAATTAGAGGTATAAACACCTACGGCGGATGCAGTGGACTCTTCCTAGAGAGGGTGTATAAAGCCTTTAACAAAGCTTCAAGACGGGTTCCGAATAAGGCTCCGCAAGCAAACGAGGAAAAAGCACCATCAACGTTCACGCCCACCTTCCTTTATCTACTTATATGTTCATGTTTTTCTCGGGTTTTCTCTTTCTTTATGATCAGTTCATCTCCATGGCCGTGACTTGTGGAAAGCTATGAAGCACGGACACTCCTATTTTTTAGAAATATGCGTGTCGGACACTCGACACCGTCCGACACTCCTATTTTTAAAAAATATGCGTGACTTTGAATATTACTAAATTGATGATGAATTTTCCTTTTGTATTTTTTTTTTTATATAAAAGAGGCATGTCTTTTATGATGAGGCCGAATTTACAATGAACAAAAGCTAGAGGCCAGGATTTTACGAAATATTGAACTTAAATGTAAATTATAATATATGTATTTAATATCAAACGTGTCCTAACGCGTCGAAATTTAGACTTTTTTAGGATTAACGTGTCAGAGTGTCGAGTTGTGTCGTATTTCGTGTCTCGTGTCGGTGTCAGTGCAACATAGGTGGAAAGTTGGTTCCTTGGCCTTAAAATTTCGTTGTTCCTTTTTCTATCCAATCTGTCTTCTGCATCTTTATCTCACATCTCACATCTTTGTCTTTCATATGCTTTCTTGTGTTCTCTGCTCCCATTGATCTCTTCCTTCTTCTTCTTCTATTCCCCTGTTCTTGTGTTTGATTCTGTGTTTCTCTTTGATCTATTTATATCTTCATGAAGCCATTAGTAAACCCTCATCATCATTCAATGTGCAAGAATCACACCTTTTTGCACACATAATCGTCAAAAGGAAGAGCAGACCTTGAAAGTTTCATCAGCATCTCATATCCATCCATTGGAGGTTACAAAGTGAGGTCCGCATCATACAGTATTATCAAAAAACTTTTGTCCTTTATTTTAAATCTTCTGCGGATTTATTGCATATGTTATCTAGTGAACCTTGGCTTCTTCATGAGAATTTGATATTTTAGAGCCATGATCTCCATCTTCTACTCTCAATGAGGTTCATATTTCTCAGAATCTCAGGCTCCCTTTTGGATTCATAATTGCTCAGATTATTGGGGATTCTCTGGGTCAATTCATAGTTTATTTGCATCATCTGGAGTGTTGTTAAAATTAGATGAGCCAATTAAAGTGGCCGGAAGAAATTTTATCTCTAAGTTCTGGGTTTTTTGCCCCATTCCTTATCGATTTTCAACGTATCGTTAGAATTTTGCTTTAACTGTTATCGAACTGGTCACGTGAATCACATTTGCTCACTGCAACCCCAATGGTATCATAAATTATTTTCTCAGATATTCAGTTATCTCTCAGAGGCTGATTCCACTATCTTTGTGGATACTGTGTGAATAACTCATGTGGTTAAGGACTTCTATACTTTGCACGTGTGCTCCTTCAAGGATTAAGCACTTCTTTGGCCATTAATCTGCATCTCTTGATTTTCTTAGAGTAAAGTGGGTTTTAAGGGTTCAAGAACTTTCCTTAGACTCTTTGTATGAAGAAAATAATTCGGATTCAACAAGCTAGACTATAAGTCGGAAACGAAAATTAGAAGAATCTTCCTTGGACTATGATGCTCCGCTTGCAAGTGCTGAAGGGAAGCATACGATTTTAGAGAAGTCTCTTCTAATGACAAATAGGAAGATTGATCAACAAACATTCCTTGCCATCTTACATTACAATAGGGCCAAAGTTTATTCAAAAGGGGCATATGCTTTTGGTATTAGATGCTTTTCCATCATGGCATATTTCTCAGAACCAACTCAATTTCTGGGTGGAAGATAACAAGACCGAGGAGATAAATGTTACCTTGGATGAACTTGGCACCAAGGTTTGGTTCCGCCGAGTATTGGTAGCTCTAGCATGATTGATGCCTTCTTGTGTGTTGCACTTCTTAGGTCGTGGTGGGTTCCCCGCATGATATCGCCGGGAAGATTCAATGAAGCCCAAGAGGGGCCAACTATTGTTGGGGTGATATGATGATCGCCCCAAGGATCCATCACCCCTACAACTTCCTTTTTGCTCGCTATAATTGATTTTGATAGATATGGACATGGAGGTCGAGATGAAGTTTAAAAGTACATTTGGTATGTCATGGAAATGATACCTAATTTTTATGTGAAAAGACAAAAATGCGCTTCTAAATTAGAAAAAATCCTCATAGAACGGACTTCATCCCCTTCCTCCTTTGAAACTCATTTGGCATTGTTCATTTTTTTTAGCAAGATTTCAGATCTATCATCTTCAATCATGGACAAGTTCAAATCGAACATCAAATAACTATCCCCATGAGCAGTAGAAGATTTTGAAGTTTCTCCTAATTTAATGAACACTCTGATCGCTTCCTCGTCAATATCCCCCAATTCCTCCAATTCACTCTCATGCCATTAACTCATGGGCGCATTTGTTGCCCCCCCTCTCCTTCACGCCGTTTGCAAGTGTTGATTTGGATGCTATTAGGAACATCATCAAATGACATAGGTTGTTACTTGTTGATTTGTCGCTCAATGAAGGTGAGTCTCTCCTTTGCGTGCATATTTGTGTTGGCGTTGGAAAAACACATTCATCCAAGTTGAGAGAAACTTCCTTTCACAAACTTACCTCGTATATTACAAATCACGTTGGAAAAGCAGTTTCTACTGCTAATCCAAACAGTGACGCGACGCCGATTAACCCGATCAGAGATTTCAAAGCTTGCCAACAGTTGGAGTGAGAAGCTTGCCGGCGGAGGGGCTTGAAGAAAGAGTTCAGATCTGGTGGCTCCATCGAAGGGGATGAAGAAGGAGTTCAGATATGGCGGCCCACCACCGTCTTGTTGGGTTAATGTGCTCTTTGGTCACTTAAGCCCAATAAGGCTTAATTGAGACTACAGCCCAAGAACTCTAAGGCCCATGTGGATTAGGGTTAGGTCTTGGGTGTAGTAGCATATAAACTAACTTTCGCCGCTTGAAAAGATACGGCCGCACAAATAGTTAGGAGGCTCTCATCGAAACAAAAACCTAGAGGCAGACGTTCATCATCGAACGGTTACCCACACAACCATCTCATCCCCCTCGAGAGATAGTCCGGAAGATCAATCATAGATCGCACGAGGACTGTTCGTATACGAGGACTGTTCGTAGACAAAGATTGTTCGTGGAGAATCTTTCAGATAACTCTTCAATATCCAGGTAAGCAAAATGATGAAAGGTTTCATCTTTTCCTACATCGCGTGGTACGATACGCTTCGCGTTTCGATCGATTTCCTATAATTGGCATCAGAGCCAATAGCGATGAGGAAAAGAACCGAGTTTTGAAATTTCATGTGATTATTTTCGAAAATTATTTTTGAAAAGATGGCATCTGTTTCTATATTTGTTATTTGTTTCATAGTAGTTATCGTTTATAAATCATATGAATACTTTAATCCATGGTTAGATTCTCTCGTGTAATTCTTGATTTGTAACAAGGAGGCTAATCCCATATGATTAGGTTTCCTCCTTCTTTGTTTTATGATTTCTTTTCGAATTTCTATGTATTTTTCGAATTCTCGTAAAAGTTGGAGATCAAGAAACGCGAAGAATATGAGCAAACAACACCGTACGACACTTTTCGTGGATTTCGGATCTCGATTTGGACAAACCATATATGGATGGAAAGAGGACGGAAAGACAAACAACGTGGCGGTCGGAACACCGCAAAAGACAATCCACGCGCCGCCACAAGTGGTGCGCGCGTGGCCGCCACGCGCAAACGGCAAACTACGGCGTGAGGGCGCGTGGGCCACCCTTTTGGGGTGGTTCCGGCGGCCGTTTGATCGTCTCCGTCGGTGCTTCCCCGGAGTTTCGTGGCCGAGATGACTTCTACCGCTTGTGTGGTAGAGGCGAAGGCTAGGGTTCCTCTTTTGTGTCCTAGGGCTTCTAGCCAAGGATTGGGTTTTTGGGCTTTTGGGCTCATAGATACCCCGAAGGGGCTTCGATAAATCCTACGGGCGGGACAAAAGAGAAATTCCAAAGTTGTAAATTTTTTAAATTTTTTTAGGAAAACCATGGATTAAAGTTATTTGCTTAATTAATTTAATGCTTTTATTGGATTGTATGAATTATATGTACGATTAACGTGATGTTTGAAATAACATGCCATATAGAATAGGAAGATGCCATATTGTTGCATAATCACATGTCATAAATGCATGATAACTATTATGTTTTTCAATCGACTAGTGTGATAGTTATTATGAGAGATTATTTGGGTTATCCAGATAAATAATCTAACAAATTTCCCAAGAGAATTGTATTTTTGAGAATATCTTGTGGGTTATTTAAAATGATCATGTGAAGCTCATTCTCGCCAATCATGATTTGGATTTTAAAGTACCTAATGATTTCAATTAAGATGTTGATCTCACGAATACTCTAAAATGAACAAATTCTTGGAAATTAAAAATTCTAAACTTAAAATATTGAATGGGTGGAGGTTTTAAATTAAGCTTTTAATTTTAAAACCTACGGGCCCCATTGTGGGTTTATTAGTGAAATGGTTGTCGCTGAAGCCCCATTGGATAAGGTGATCGGATTTCGCTAGATTAAACCCTAATATTTTCAAAATTTTAGTAAAGTTTTGTACGACCCATCGTCGGCAACACTTGGATACTAAAGATAATTTTGAAAGTAAACAATGGTTAAATACATTCAACTTTGGTAAAATTGTTAACCCTCCCATCGAGGCTCGCAATGGAACTCGAAGGCCCAAATTAACAATATTAGTTTTACAAGAATCTTGCCCATCGTAAGTCTTGTAAAATAACTAATGGATTGTTAAACAATGAACGAATAGTAGTTATTAGAATCTACTAGCGATATTTCGTTTGTTGTTAATTTTAAAGTTTGAAATTAGTGTGTTTTTCCTTATTTTCGAGAAAAATGTCTTCATTCAATCCTTTAGCTACAATCTTGAGCCAAAAACCTATGGATGGTACAAATTACAAACAATGGAGAACCAATTTAGATATTGTTCTTCAATATGAAAAGCTCAACTTTGTTCTCACTACCCGTGTGCCGTACCATCGTGCAGATGCGTCGATGCAATTCGGACTCGTTTTCAGCGGGAGAAGGATAGATGGGAGAAGGCGAATGTGTCGATTCGCTGCTACATTTTGGTGATCGCTTGATCACCTTCGGGAGCAAATGAACATAATTCAGAGTGGAGCAACAATGCTCCGGACTCTTGATGCCATGTTTGCTACACCTAGCGGTTGTGCTAGGCAAAATGCGCTGAAGTTCACCACCAAGACAGTCATGTCCGGAGGAAGTGGCGGGATCATTGTCTAACAATGATAGCAAACTTCAAGAAGGTGATGACCATGGTATCAAGTTTGAACAAGAAGTAAAAGTTGACCTTCTCTTACAATCACTACCCGAATACTTCAACCAATTCAAGATGAATTATAATATGAACAAAATGAATCTTGACCTCACTCAACTAATGCACGAGCTTGAGAGTGCCGAGCGACTCTAGTCAAGCAAGGAAGTGCATTGTTTGCTAGTGAAAGTTCTGTGAAACCTAAGGGGAAACCCAAGGGAAAGAACAAGAACAAGAAAAAGAAGAAATCGGTACTCCGGTTGCCAAAACGGTTGCAATGAAGCGGCCAAAAGGCAAGTGCTTCAAGTGCGGACAAAAGGGGCATTGGAAGAAAGATTGCCCACAAATGAATAAACCAGGTATGGGTAATTTAAATGTGATTGAGGCTTGTTTAGTGGAGAATCACGATGACAAATGGATCGTTGATTCGGGAGCCACTAACCATGTTTGTTACTCTTTGCGGTGGTTCAAACATAGCTTGCCGGTGAGTAAAGGACAACGAGATTTGAAGCTTGGAACAGGCACTGTGTCCGCACTAGCGATGGGACAAGTTGTTTTATCTTTTAATAATTATAGAACTTTGGTTTTAGAAGACCGTTTATTTATTCCGCATTTTAAGAGGAATTTAATTTCGTTAGTTGTTTAGATAAACATGGTTTGACAGTTCAGTTTGATTCCTCGTTTCAATAAGAAGTTCATCTTCTTTTATTTGTTCTCGTGTAAAGTTTAATGGTCTTTATTTCCTTAGTCCTATTCCCCGTGAAGTTAATCATGTTGAATTAAAAAATGTTGAGCATATCAATTCGTCAAAGAAAAGAAAAGTTTCCAATGAAACTTATCTTTGGCATTTGAGATTGGGTCATATTAACTCTAACAGGATCCAAGGTTTGGTCAAAAGTGAGATTTTAAAATCCCGAACTTTGAACCGATACCAAGTGTGTGAATCCTGTTTAGAGGGTAAAATGACCAAGAGATCTTTCAAGGCCAAGGGAAAACGTGCCACACTTCAGCTGGAATTGGTACATACTGATGTATGTGGACCAATAAATGTCCAAGCCAGAGGAGGGTATCGGTATTTCATCACATTTACTGATGATTGCTCTAGATTTGGACATGTGTACCTGATGCGTCACAAGTCTGAAGCTTTTGAAAAATTCCAAGAGTTCAAGGCTGAGGCAGAAAAGCATCTAGGTGTTCAAATTAAGACTCTTCGATCTGATCGAGGGGGTGAATACCTATCTGGAGAGTTCAAGTCTTACCTGACAAAGAGGGGATAGTTTCACAATTATCTTCTCCGGGGACACCTTTACAGAATGGAGTTCTTTGAAAGGAGAAATAGAACCCTTTTAGAAATGACAAGATCTATGCTCGCTTATTCATCACTTTCTCGATTCATTCTAGGGATATGCCTTAGAAACAAAGCTATGTATCTATTGAAGTTAGCTCCGTCAAGTCGATTTCAACGACACCAATTGAATTGTGGAAAGGGTGTAAGCCCACCATGAATCATATTCGGATTTGGGGTGCTCCGACACATGTCTTGAAACAGAAACCAGACAAGATGGACTCGCGTACTGAAGTATGCATGTTTGTAGGCTATCCTAAAGGAACCAGAGGTTGGTTGTTTTATAGTCCAAGAGAAAAGAAGGTCATAGTGAGCACTCACGCGACTTTCTTAAAGGAGGACTATATGACAAACTATAAGCCAAGAAGTAAGGTTATTCTTGATGAGCTAGTCTCGATCAAGTTTCACCACAACCTCGGGGTTCCAGCTTTTGTTCTTGTGGTTGTTCAAAGAGGGGAAAATGTATCTCGAACATACACGGGAACCGAGCAGACGAACAGAAGTTCAGCATGATGTTGAACTAAATGAAGAACAAAATCATGAATTGGTTGATCCACTTAATGAGGGTCCTCATCTAGAAATTGTCAACCCACAAAATGTGGACCCCCTGTAGATGCACGACATCAAGTGCGACAAAGTCGTAGTGGGAGATTGATTCGTAAACCTGTAAGATATCTCTTGTTGGGTGAGTCAAATCAGGATGACATCATCGCAGAAGATGGTGATCCCACGAGTTATGACGAAGCACTAGGAGATGTTGATGCTCATGAATGGCTCGAGGCTATGAATCGTGAAATGGATTCTATGTATTCCAACTCGTTTGGTCTCTTGTAGATGCACCTAAAGGGGTAAGACCCATTGGGTGTAAGTGGATTTACAAGAGAAAGAGAGGATCGGACGGGAAGGTTGAAACCTTCAAAGCTAGATTGGTGGTGAAAGGGTACTCCTAAAGAGAAGGAGTGGATTATGATGAAACCTTTTCGCCGGTTGCCATGCTCAAGTCTATCCGGATTCTCTTAGTCATTGCGACCCAATCTTGATTATGAGATTTGCAGATGGATGTCAAAACTACTTTTCTAAATGGAAATTTGGAAGAGGAAATCTATATGCAGCAACCAAAAGGGTTTACTGCCAAAGGGCAAGAAGAAATGGTATGCAAGTTGCAGAGGTCCATTTATGGACTTAAGCAAGCATCCAGATCATGGAACATCGATTTGATCAAGCCATTGAGTCTTATGGCTTTGAGAAAAGTCCTGATGAGCCGTGTGTGTATAAAAGGATCCAAGGTAATGCGGTATCTTTTTTGGTACTTTATGTGGATGACATACTCCTTATCGGAAATGATACAGAGGTATTGTTGGGCATAAAAACCTGGCTGAGCAAACATTTTGATATGAAGGACCTGGGGAAGCCAATTATGTTCTTGGTATTAAACTCTTGCGAGACGAGGAAGAACAGGGTTTTGGCATTATCCCAGGCTCAATACATTGACAAAATACTTGCCAGGTTTAGCATGGAGAATTCAAAGAGGGGAATTATACCCTTCGGGCATGGGATTCATCTCTCTCGAGAAGCAATCTCCTCAAACTCCCGAGCGAGAGAACGCATGAGTAGGATACCTTATGCTTCAGCAGAGGTAGTCTCATGTATGCTATGCTATGTACGCACGATATCCGCTATGCACCGGGAGTAGTAAGCCGGTACCAATCGGACCTGGAGAGCAACACTGGTAGCGGTTAAACATATACTCAAGTACCTACGGAGAACGAGAGATTATATGTTGGTCTACTCAAGTGGGAGTCTTGAAACCATTGGTTATACGGACTCGGATTTCCAAGGAGATATTGACTCAAGAAAATCCACCTCGGGATATGTGTACACCCTTAATGGCGGTGCCATTTGTTGGAGAAGTGTAAAACAAACATGTGTGGTCGACTCGCCATGAGGCCGAGTATGTAGTCGCTTCCGAGGCCGCAAAGGAAGCTGCATGGTTAAAGAAGTTCCTAACGGATCTTCGGGTGATACAGTGTAAATTGTCCTATCACACTCTACTTTGTGACAACGGTGGGGTGAGCGCATCCAAGGAACCAAGGTGTCATAAGAGACGAAGCACATAGAGAGGAAATACCACTTGATCCGAGAAATAATTAAAAGAGGAGATACGGTGGTAGCAAAGATAGCATCGACGAGAATCTCGCCGACTCTTTTACTAAGAGTTTGCCCGAGCGTGTGTTCGAGAGGCATGTTTCATCTATGGGTCTTAGGAGGATTCCAGATTTGTCAGTAGCTTTAGGCGGTTGTTATTTCACTTTGTTATTTTGTGCTTTTGAGCATGACATTATGACATTGCATTTCTTTTCGAATGTTAATAAATGGAGTTTTTTTTTTCATTTATTTCGCACACTATTTACAAACTCTAAGGTCCTAGGATCAATTGTGGAGTATATGATCATATGAATACGTGATAAGTAGATATTTTATAATTAAATAAGTATAGATTCTGAAATATATTGGAATAAATTTATTAATATCATACTTATTTAATTATCTTTTATATATTTATCTATCTTTTAATTAAATATAGGATAAAAAAATATTATAACATAAAGTCTATTCTTATCCTATTTTATTATGCGGGAGATATTATATGAAGAAAGAGATGAAAATAAATTAACTAATATATATATATAATTAGAGGCTTTAAGGAGATTAAAATGGTGGGCCCATGCAAGGAGAGTCACACAAATAATATACAAGATATGATATCAATTGAAGAGAATTAGATGAAGAATAAAAAAGGACGAGATTTTGGATTGTGATGGCATCGTGGGACCCGCGGCAAAAGACAACTCTAAGTTATATATATATTAACATCGATCTCGAGGAGGAGAGAAAAAAAACGTAGAGACGCACGAAGGAGATGTCGAAATTGAGCGTAGACACGGGGAATAGAGGATCTCGAATGTTAAATGGCGAGGAGCACCGAGATTGAGGGATTCTTTGAGAGTCTTGATTTCTCCTATCTTTTCTTTATGCTTTCTTTTATTTCTCTGAATCTGACTTTCATCTTTTCATGGGTTTTAGTATAGCCATGTGTGGCTAATTTTCTTTTCAACCTAGAGAACCTATGAACTTGTTTGGGTTCTAGGTGTTATTTCCACTATTAGTTTTGATTAATTTTAAATTTCGGTTTTATTTATTCTTGCTTTTCTTGCTATTGCTTATTAATTGGCCACTAGTAGGCATGTTTTGGGGATTTAGGGTTGAACTTGGAAGAGGGAATCCTAAATTGACCTTGGGATTAAATAATGTGGAATTAGGTTTGAATTTAATAAGGAATTAGGTTTAATCTAATTTGCGTCTAGGATAGGAATATACCTAGAAGCTCCGCATAATCAAATTAGGGTGAGTTCGATCTAAAACGCATTTTAGTTAGTTGTGTGAGGCATCACATAATTAATTAAGATAGGTTTATAAATGGACCTAAGGCATTTATAAACATTAATACTCTAGGTTAGCCGAGTAAATTAAGTCAAAATTAATTTAGTGGGGAGTAATTCTAAGAAACCAACAAGGGATTAGCGACTCTAGGTTGTACTTCTCGAATTGGAATTCACCTTTTGCTACTATTAGTTTTCTTATTAATTTTCCTTTTATTGAAAACAATTTTGTCTCGCTCAACTTAAACGAAATAAGGGAATTTAATATCTAATCACTAGTTTGATTGAGTCCTTGTGGGAACGATATTTTTCCTACTTATCACTTTATTACTTGATACGGCCCGTATACTTGCGGAGTCTATAGGCTTTAAATTTTGCCCTATCAATACGTTCATAGAGGACATGGTCATAGGTTCTCACAATTGATGAAATGGTTCACAAATGTTGTTAAATTAAGTTGGGCACTTTATTTAGGCCGCAATGTTTTATGAAATGGTTTTGTCCGAATCATTATAAAACATTGGTGTGAGTTAATGCTCACATTGAATGGATCAAGGAGAGATTTGATTAAGGTTGTTCTTTCGTCATAAGGAATCAAATCTCAGATAACTATAGTTATGTAGTTGCTCTTAATCCCGAGTTTATTTTAAACAGGTAGTCGAATAGTTTTCATTCTTTGATTTACCAACGGGTGAGGTTTGATCTATATGATGGCCAACAACTCGGTATTTTGGGATTGAGACTATTTGGTTATCGGTGTTTATGAGATAAACAACATGAAATTTATAGTAAATGTCCCCTTGATATGTTTCGGTACCTGGATATTGAAGACACCGGCGGTGCATGTAATCCATTAGAGAAACTATCAAAGTCAAGGGAATAAATAATTGATTGGGTTACGTAAAACTAGTCAATCAAATTATAGACATTCTATAAAGGGGCAAAGGTGCATATTCTTGTTATAAGTATCATTGTTCTTGGAGATCACGTTCGGGCTTTTAGTGGAGTAGCACCGAACTAGATAATCTTCGTAGATTATCATGAGCCTTGATGAATGACAAATGGTAGGTCCCCAGGCTAGCTTGAGACAAGGGATGGGGTATATTATCAGATGATGATGACTTATGGGCTACATGGTCTTGGGTTTACGAACTCAAGTTGGTATCTTAAAGAGCAAGTGGGAGATTGTTGGGTTAATGTGCTCTTTGGTCACTTAAGCCCAATAAGGCTTAATTGAGACTACAGCCCAAGAACTCTAAGGCCCATGTGGATTAGGGTTAGGTCTTGGGTGTAGTAGTTTGGTCACTTAAGCCCAATAAGGCTTAATTGAGACTACAGCCCAAGAACTCTAAGGCCCATGTGGATTAGGGTTAGGTCTTGGGTGTAGTAGCATATAAACTAACTTTTTCGCCGCTTGAAAAGATACGGCCGCACAAATAGTTAGGAGGCTCTCATCAGAAACAAAAACCTAGAGGCAGATGTTCATCATCTGAACGGTTGCCCACACAACCATCTCATCCCCCTCGAGAGATAGTTTGGAAGATCAATCATAGATCGCACGAGGACTGTTCGTTCGTATACGAGGACTGTTCGTAGACAAGGATTGTTCGTGGAGAATCTTTCAGATAACTCTTCAGTATCCAGGTAAGCAAAACGATGAAAGGTTCCATCTTTTCCTACATCGTGTGGTACGATACGCTTCCGCGTTTCTGATTAGTTTCCTACACGTCTTTCACCTAGTTCAGGGAGGCACTATCATTGCCGGCGTGGGGTAAGACGCCGTGAGCATGGTGAGTCCCAAGTGGTCGGTCGGGCGAGCATGGTGGGTGGTGACTGAGAAGGGGGAGAGGGTAATGTGGAAGCCATTTTGATGGATTTGGCTTAATTGGATGCCATGTGGGATCCATTTCTTAGGCCAATTCCACCATACGAAGCATGCCATAATATCTCATTTCTTGCACGTTAATGTGATAGCATTGACTTTGGTTCTCTTCCATGACAATTGGTGTGATCTCTCATTGGCTTTATGGCCAAGCTTTCACTCTCTGGTTTGTTATCCCAGAGGTATCTTCAATACCCAAAGGGTACCTACGTCCTGGCCTTAGTGGTCAATAGCGGCGTATATTAGTGTCTCTCTATGCACTCTCATTCATGCGGAGGCAGAGTTATGGCTGGTGTGAATCGTTTGTGCTTTGTTATGTGTTTAGATCATATTTTCCTTTAACTAAAATGTTTGGGTCTTTAATTCAGCAGTCAGTTAAACTGGTTGTAATAGTGTTTAAAGTTTTCATTTAGTCTTGTGAACTTTTTTATAAGTTGGTGTCCAACATGTTAGGTCGTCTTAAGTGTTCTATCTGCTCATTGTCCTTATATATTGTGTTAATGTTTTATTAATATATATTTGATCATCTTATCCCAAGAGGGAAAAAAAAAAGAGAGAAGCAAATAAGCTAGGCTCGTTTTTATAAAGCATGGCATACAGGACTAGCCTACTCTAAATTAATTTTATATATTATTTATAAAAATACTAACTTAATCTTAATTATAAATTTCACATCATATCATTCACACAAAATTAATCATTTTATTCATCAACAACTACCTACTCACAACTCACCTCCCTTCTCTCTACTTCCATTGCTTATGATGGTAACCATGAATTTAATTACTAGCCAACATTTGTTACCAGTGAGTGTTAAATATGCTCGTTAATGTTAAGCACTTGATTAGTTTGTTAGGAGTCATAAAAAAGAAATTATATTGAAGTCTTAGATTATTGATGCAACTATGATCAATTTTTAGGATTGTTTCTGTTATCATTATAAACAAATTATCCTATTTATATTATTGTAAACTTGCAATTATATTAATTTTGTATGAGATATTTTAATTAAGGGGGAATCCTATATAAAGACAGTTGAGATAGAAAAATCTTATATAAGGCTGGTAAACTCAACAAATCTTAAATTGGGTTATAGGTCAATTTAAAATATTTAAATGTTAGTTATTTTTTAATAATACCCCTAATATATAGTCCAAAGAAAAGAGAACGCCTCCTAGAGATTACCCCCTAGTGTGGGAGGGAATTAGAACGCCTCTAAGAGATCAACCCTAGTGAAAGCATTTTGGCTATGGTGGAGATGGAGAAGCAGATGGCAAGGGCGATTGGGGCACCTTAGATTTTACTGATTTTTGCTCGAATCCCAACTTATTCCATAGCCGAAACAAATATCCTGTTGACGGGGTGGTTTGTGGACAATTAAAGTGCAAGGGAGCATTGTTAATGATTTTTTATAAGAATTCTAGTGAGATTCGTGTCCGTCGCAAGAATATACAGAAGGTGAGGGTCAAGTCAGTAAGATTCAGAAGGTAGGCGGTAAAATAAATATTCGTTTACTTGAACCGTAGATGCATATTTCAACATGTATCGTTTGTATTTACTTTTTGTTTACCAATGGCCAATTTAGATTTTACCTTTTTGATTTGGAGAGCGATGATGAGTACTAGAACATTAGAGATTAAAATACACATAAAAAACCGATGGACGTGTGAAACACATTGGCACTTTTCTGATACAACTGAATTAATCTATGGCATTCTTTTTTTTTTTTTTAGGGACTCGTATGTGTCGGGTTTCAACCAAAATGATCGATTTAAAAAATGTTAAAAATAATGTCAGATCCATATATGGAGACCAAATTTTAGCTCAATAACACAGAAGAAGCAAAGAACACGCTGTGAAAATTTTGAGTTGTCAAAAATCAACTTACCAGAGCATTCTTTGCTGATTTTCTAATGATGTTGAGACCTCCAATAAATTTCCTGTTGTTAGGGTCTTAAGTAGTGTGTAAACAATATTATTTTGTCTTCCATTTTATTTTTTAATAACTAAAGGATATAAAGGTAATTTGACCCAAATTCTAAATTCATAATTCTGTCATATAACCTAATTAATGATTAATAATTTGTTAAATTTAGGAACCCAAATTAGAATTTGGGTAATTCAATCGTTTTTATATGAGATTCTCCCTTTAATTAATGAAATTTCTTATTATATTGTAAGTTTGAATTAGATTTATTTGAATAATTAAATCATATATAATTTTCTTACCATTGAAAAACTTTTTTAGACATAACATATGCTTCTAAATATGTTTGGAGGGTTATATATGATTATGGATATGCATAAGCTCTTAAGCCTATTTTAAGGCCTACTTATTAGCATAAGCTTTTAAAAATGCTTTAGGTCATATCAAACCCTTTGAAAGCTCAGTCTCATACTTAAAAAATCATACAAATTTAAACTCAAGCTCAGTTTTTAGACTTTTGTTATAAGCCCGGTTAAAGTTTAACTTGGCTTAGTCTATTTTTGCCCTATGCAATACTTATTTGACTCACTTTAGTTGCTCTAGTAAGTCACATAATCTTTTATTTTTGATAATGATATAACCATAATTTGTTCCGTGCAACATATATATTGATTTGACACAACCTTAGTCGTCTTGGGGTCAAATCATTATTTACCATAAATTAAAATGCAATATATTGCAAACAACTCGGGATCGTTCTCTTATCAAGGAGCTTTTTATTTTGAATTTCTTAGGTTGAACAAAGTGCTAAAAATACGGTTAGAAAGGGGGTTTTGAAATTAGTTTTCTCTAAATTAAAATTCATGAAAATAAAGCTATGTATACTATTTTTGGTATTTTTAGAAAATAAAGAAGAAATGTTCAAAGTGAGAGTTAAAATATGAATGATGAATGTTCTTGGTAATGAAGAAATTGACTATCCTTACTAAAAAAGTATGAGAGTTAACCTCAAGATAACACTTGAGTCCAATATTTCCAATTAATAGTAGCTCCTACAAACATGGCCAACCACTATCTCTTAAGATATTGTTTAAAATCACTTAATGTGTAATTAAAATTGGAATAATACAACTTCTTGAAATTGAGTACTAAATAGTTCGTCAAAGTTACAAATCAACCACATTAACTACACAATAACACGCTAATCAACATAGTCTATTGCGACCACAAGAAATTCAAATACATATATCTTCACACTAAAATATCCAATTTCAACTACAATGATCAATTCACATGAAAAACATAACTGCAATCCAAGTCCCAAAACTAAATAATAATAAACCTAAATAAGGAAATCAAATATATAGTCGAAGCATAAGATTGAAGAACTCCCCCTACTGAAGCACAAATGCTTAAGCCACAAATCCTCATCATCAAGAAGCAAGGGTTTTAGCCACACATAGCCAAGAAAAAACCCAATCGGAGCTTCCAAATTGAAATAAGGAAACAAACTCAAAGAGAAGCAGTGGTGATCGAGAGCAAAGCTGCTTGTGGATAAAAGAGAGAGTAAACTGAATCCTGACGATGGTCTCTTTTCTATCGTGGCTCGATTTCCTCCTCCCCTGTTTTGGTTCGTCCACCACACTGATGTTCTTTTGCTAGTTTGGAATGATGAAAGTCGTCGGCTACGACGAAGGGAGGGATGTTGCCGGTGATGGAGAAGGACAGAAGTGAAGGCTTGATGGTCCTCTGTGCTTCTGGATTTCAAAGTTGAGCTTCTAGGTTTGGTATGTCTCTCCATGGCTGAAGCTCTAGGTCTGATCTCTCACGGTGGTGATAGCAGATGATGGTGATGAGTGACAGAGGAAGTGGCTATGGTGGAGTAGAAGAGTAACGAAGGTGAAGGTTCTGGTGTTGAAAATCGAAGAACGAAGGTCTCGTTCTCACAGCGCTCTATTCTGTATCTTTGGCCAGTGGTGGAGATTGGAATGGCAAGGGTGGAGAGGAAGAGATGCTGGAAGTGATGGCGAGAAGTCATCGACGGTGGTAGTGTTGTCGGTCTCATTCCTCCTAATTCCTTCCTTTCAAGCCTCCATCAAACCTCCCTCCGATCTCTTTGTGCGTTTTGGTTTTTTAGCTCGCGGTGCAACTCTCTGTTTGTAAACTCTCTCTATTTATGGCTCGTGTTGTCTAGAAGAACCTAATTGGTTCTGGTCAAAACGCAAGTTTACCAAGGACCAATATGAACATTTCAAAAGTTGAGAGGGATTAAAGTGTATATGTTTGAAACATTTGTGGGGCATAATTGTGATTTCCGAACATCTAGGTCCTTTTACGTAATTTTCCTGGTCCCTTTTCTCCTTTATTTGCAATTTCTAAAAATTTTAGTGACGTTTTTTGTGATTTTCCTCAGTACTTAAAATATTAATTTTGACCTTCCAAAATTTCTAATTTTCTTCTTAAACATTTACAATGCAAGATTAAGCACAAGCTAGCGTTAAAAGTCCACGAAATCATTTGCATGAATAATTAACAAATTATGACCATATTATCCCTAATTACACTTAATTCAATACAAATGTCCATAACTCAAGTTAGTGTTTAATCATACAATAATTTCCTAGGAAATGCATTAAAAATCCCAAATTTATCATGAAAAATCATATAAAATTATGGTTCAATCACATATGGCCACAGTACAAACAGAAATAGAGTTTCAACAATTCACATATGTTCCATACAATTCATCAAAAGTCATACACATCAACATATAAGCATACATATCAAGTAAATGCAAGTTAGGAAAGTTTTACTACCTTTGACCTAGGTTCTTCTCTTGTACTTTTCTTCCAACCACTAAAGTTGATTGGGATCCTTTAATTCCCTCTTCTTTGTCAACTCATGACCCTAGGCATATGACTACACTATTAGAGTCATGACATATGAATATCCTATGTGGCTACATTAGCTTCTAGGACATGTCCCATATCTTTGGGTCATGTAATACCCGGATTTTTAGAAATAATAATAATAATAATAGATTAATAATGATGATGATGATAGATTAAAATAATACTAATAAAATAATAATGATTAATAATAGAAATAAAATAATAATAATAATAACAGTAGACTAAAATAATAATAATAATATAGTTAAAAAAATTAAATTAATAATGTTGTATTGTTTCTATAGTAATCATATTATTTTGTAAATAGTATTATTAGATTAGTCAATATTAGATCCAAAAATCTAGGAGTTAGTTAGATTAGATTAGATTTTAAACTTTTGAATTCATCATCGGAATCAAAATATATCTAATAATAAAACCCTACAATTTCTTTTAATTCATTTTATCGGGAATAAGTAAGTAGCCCAACCCAATAGCTAAAACCCTAGTTTTAATTATAAAAATTAGGTCTAGCGCATAAACCTAGAGAGGCTCGATATTTTATTCGCGCTAAACTTTTCTTCGCTACTACACCCTCGTTCCATACTCTCGTCAATTGTTCTCCTAGGAGGTTAGCAACACGGAGACCAGGTAATTCTAATCCCCATGAGTCTTAGGTTAGTTTTATGTAAATGTTGATAGGTAATCTTAATTCCCATGAGTCTTAGGTTAATTTTATATCTTAATAGGTAACCCTGATCTATAGATTATAGAGACCAATTGTTGCTTGATTTTCGTACAAAAGAGATATATTTGTACATAATGAATATAATTGTGTTGCCTCGACTTGTGTGTGTAAACTATACCCATATACTGTGCGTCCCTGAATTGATTACAATTACTTTAGTCTCGGCATGCGCGCTCCAATTATACTATACATATACCTGTACGTTTTTTTTTTAATATTGAATAATGTTCCTCGACTTTCGTGGTGAAATTGCGATTTGTGAATGATTGAATCAGGAATTTTCCTGTGCGTTTTTCTTGGGTTGAAACATATACAATTACATATTGAACAAAAAAAAATATATATATACAATTACATTGTTTCGGCCAATGTGCTTTGATTAACATATATATGCACTGTGCATCATCTTTTTGAAGATTAAACACAATTGCTTCGTGGGGTCCATGTCCCTTTATTTATTTATTATTTGATTTTCTTTTCTTTATATAATAATTTCAGCATAATGAAATAAGACATGAACAGATTTTAGGTCAAATTATCCTTGTATTTATATTTAATTAAAATAATATAAAAATATATATAAGATAAGTGAATAATAGAGATAATTTTAGGAGTTTATTATGTGTGTGTTTTAAAACAATTTAAGAGTGGGAGGATAGCTTTGGGATGGTACCTCCCAAAGTGATGAACACAACTTTTGGGCTTTATGCTACTTGATGTGAAAAGATAGTATCCGTTCTTCCCAAAGTGGTGTCTGGCAGGTTTCCGGGACACTAGTAGCAACTTTGGGAAGAGGTGTGCACACTAGGAAGATATGTTTATGGCCAATTGATGATTGTGACTGGCAGGTTTCCGGGTCTACCATGGTTCTCTTCCCACTAAACTAAATAGACTGGCAGGTTTCCGGGTCTATACGAATTTAATAAAGATAATGAATGATATTTGATTCAGTGTGAATATATGTATGTATATGTATATATATATGATGAATAGTGGATTTGTTATTTGATTAAATTACTATGTGATTATATATTTGGTTTTATTAATATATTTGAGCCATATAAATTGTGTTTTAATTAGGATTGCCAGTTTTGCCGATGTGTGTGTTCATGGGCTGCGATGATCCTTCGGGAGAGCGAGAATTTCGGTGAAACAGTGCCAAGGGTTGGGCTAGCGGTGAGAAGTAAGGAAGAACCTTCAATGAACCTAGATAGTTTTATTTTATTTCATTTTTATTTTTATTTTCTTTCTTTTGAATAAAACACATTTATTTAAGTTCGGATTTCTGTTAACATAATAAGGTAGCCTTGCACTTGTCCTAGTACAAGTGCGGCGGTAACACTCCCCAAGGTTGTTTATTTCGAATTAGGGTGATTCATTTATGAAAATCATTTAAATTTTAGGTTATTATAACTGTTAGAAATTGAGGGTGTTACGGGGCCCATACTTGTCCCAGATTACTTTAAGTGTCACTACTTTCTTATTTTCGCACAAAAGTTAAAAGTTGACAGAATTTTCAATCAACTTTGAAAATTCCTATATTTTTCTATAAATATCAAAATTAGGTGGTTCAAACTTCCACATGTCTCTGATTAAGTCTATTTTTGGGGAAAAATTCTTTCTACTACCAAAGACACTTACACTTTGTTCCAAAATTATCAATAAATTCTCACTTTGGTCCGAGAAAATATTCTAGATTTAGTACCTAACTTAAAAAATTCATAACTTCTAACACACTAATCCATTTTCCTCATATTATATATCATTTTAAAGGATCATGTCTATTTGAAATTCGGAAAGTTTCATAGCCATTGAAAATCATCTAGTTGGTCAAAACTTCGTACGAAATCAAAACTCAATATGGAAATAGGATTTTTCCCAGTTTCCCTTGTCTATTTTTGAAAAACCATAACTTGGGTTCTAAACCTTCAATTAACATGATCTATGACTCTTTTTAAAAATTAGGAGGATTACTATCTCCTAACAAAATTTTAGAGACAGAAGAAGCTATTTACTTGTTCAAATCCTCGCACAAACCCAAACATAAATCTGTAAAATAGAATGTTTTTAGTTTCCTCTCTCTAACTTGAAAAATTCATAACTTGGGTTTAGACCTCAAATTAAGATGATCTAAAGACTTCCTTTAAAGCTTAAGATGTGTGATATATCTAGACCAAGTTTCACCAAAAAAACTAGAACATTAATTTTTGAAATTGACATGCATGTAACCCCTATTTTCCTATCAAGAAAGTGCGAAAGGTGACGTGCAAGCTCAATGATGCCTATATTCCTTATCTACTAAAGCCAATGAGAGGCTCTAAGAAAAATCAGTCAACTTCATTCTCTTAATATGGTTATCAATATTCGAAATATACTCCCCATCAATTCAAAAACAAACATGCAACCGCATTAATCTGATTACAACACCATAAATTAACTGTACAAACCTTAACCTTTACTTTTGACATTAGTTTCTCAACTTTCTCTCACTAGAATAATATTTTTATTTCATCATAATGTTGCAAACTGCTCATCAAATCCAAAAAAGAAAGAAAGAAAGTGAATCTAGGCACTAACCTCAATTTGGAATGACACTTGCATGTGGGATCAAGCTCCTCCTCCTTTTACTTCTTCTTCATCCTCTCTTCGGTTTCTCTACCTTCTCTCACTCTATCTTCTATTTCGATAGAGAAAAAGAACGAGAAGTCTGAGGCCTAGGTGTTTAGGGAACGAAAATTAATTATCTTTTTTTTTTCTTCCTTGGTCCCATGTATACAAGTTGTCTCATAAACTTCATCTTGCAACATTTAACTGGACCAAACTATTCAAAACTAAACCTCATCCCATTAACCTCATATAGCACGGTTTGGGCCTCATATTTTGGGCTTAACCAAGGCCCGACTCTATTTTTAAACTTGAGGTGGTACTGACATTACCTTTTTGCCCCTTACTTTCAGCACTAGATTATCAGCCTTCTTATCCTAGTCTTATTCCAAATCTTCTAGTCCCAAAATTTGGGATGTTACAATTCTCCCCCCGTTCAATAAATTTCGTCCTTGAAATTTGAACGTTTATACCTTGGGGAATTATTTTAAACTCTCAATCTATCCCTTTTTTATGCATGCTCAAGAAGCACACAACATAACCATCATATTCTCAAAAAAGATATCATATATTATTCATAAACCAACATACAACACTCTTATCCATCATATACTCGGTATGGAGTATTCAAACATAGGATCCACTGGTCCATTCTCACAGTGCTAGGTTACACAAGCCTTATTGCTTTTTCAGAACGTTGTCCGGTACATTCAACCTTATGACTTGTTTCATTTTTGCCTTTCGGCTCATTCTATTCCCATAATGTTATATATTCTAGCCTTATTGCCTAAGAAATCACCCCAATCAATGCCTTAGGCATCTCGACTACAGCCTTGTACAATTTGAATATTTTGCCAGCCTCAAGATATACTCTGGACACACTGGTCCAATGTCGCCACGCTAGGCAACAAACACAACATTAGGCACATAGGTCTTATAGCCGAGGGACACCGCCCATGCAAACTTGCACACTGGGTCTTATTGCCTCAAGTCTCTGCTCGTCACAATTCTCAAATACATAATATGCTACCGTTTGTTAGGTTTTATGGCCTTAGGACACGCCATCCATCATCTTCTTGAATACATATCGAGTTTAATTACTTAGGCCACATAGTCCACTAGGTGCTTTAATTTATTACGGGCTCCACCCTTTGCTACTCAGACCTTCATATACTTATGTAATGTTCACGAAGCACCAAAAAAATCCATCAAATAAGAAAATCAAAAGATCTGGCAAATCAACAAATTTAGTGATAAGCAAATTAGCAAATCAGCATATAAGGTCTTATAACCTTATCGGGTCTTACAACCTTATTAAGAATTACTGCCATATTAGAACTTATAGCCACATCAAGACTTATAGCCTCAATGAGACTTACAGCCTCATTAGGACTTAGAGACACGTCAGGACTTACACCCTCATAAGGACTTACAGCCACGTCGGGACTTATAGCCTCATTAGGACTTACAGTCACGTCGAGACTTATAGCCTTAGGACATAGTTCAATAACAATGCAAAATGCACATAAGGTCTTACAGCCCCATCGAGTCTTACAGCCTTATGACACACAGTCCAATAATCATGCTAAATGCATATAAGGTCTTACAACCCCATCAAGTCTTATGACCTCAGGACACACAGTCCAATACACATATTACATAACAGGTCTTACCACTTTAGGACAACAAGTCCAATGATCAAGTCTCATGGCCTCGTCGGGTTTTACAACCTTAGGACACAGTCCGATCACAAGGTCTTTTCTCCCTCAAGACACACAGTCCGATGCACATATTGCATAACAAGTCTTACCACCTTAGACACACATTCATAAGGTCTTTACCGCCTTAGGACATATAGTCCAATGCATAGATTTCATAACAGGTCTTACCACCTTAGACACACAATCATAAGATTTTTACCGCTTCAGGACACACAATCCAATAATAATGTTGAATGCTCATAAGGTCTTACTTCCCCATTAGGTCTTATTGCCTCAAATATTCATGAAACAAATATAAGCGATGTCACAAACAAACATGCAGAACAATACATATTATACAAGAGTGAGAGGTAGTTTCCTTTATATCGTCAAGCCTATTCTTCCTTAGTTCCCTTCTTTTTGCATGTCCTTCAACATATAGCGTTGGAACACTCGATAACAATACACTGGGTCATATAAACTTTTTCCTAGGAAACCCATCCAATATAATGCACTAACCTTGAGAGCTGACACCCTGGTAGCTCTACTTTACGATTCATTGTCACGGCGGCTTCACTTTATGATTCGACGTCACAGTGGCTCCACTCTACGGTATTTAACTCGGCGCTTCATCAATCCTTAAGATACAAACTTATGTAGCAAGAAAATGATTAAAAGTCGCGCCAACAATGCATTTTCCTGTGGATCCATGGTCTTCCCAACAATGCGTTATAGGCTTACGGATAGTCCATTAATTACTTGGTACTTGAATGGTAAGTTCGTCCCACCTAGTAGGTTAGGAGGGTAATTTCCCTAATGGTCTTATCTAGTGCTTTGTTACCAAAGACTAGCATGGATAGTGCGCGAATGATTTGAGATTCCAACCCTATTTCTTTGACCATCTCGAGTATATTTTTTTGATTGAACTTCCTGGATCAGCTAACACACGCTAAATGTAAAAATTACTTAGGAACACGAAGATTACCGGTGGATCGTCATGTGGTTGGTCTAGTTCATTCATTTTTCTTTGGAAAATGCAATCGATTACCCCCCAAGCTAGTTGGTTCATCCTTAACTTGTTTAGGTTTACATCCGTTGGGCAAGAGTCTGGCGTGTTGTTTCACTGCCAAATATGTGACACCATTGATTGCGATCCTCCTATTATAAAATTGAAGGTTCACGGATTCTTAGGTGGCTCATTCGGAGTTGGACCTGCGTGGTTAGTTTCGTTATTAGATAAAGTAGCTTTACCTTTGTTGGTTAACAAAAGAGCTAGATGCCCATGCTTGAGGAGCTATAATATTTCTAGCCTAAGGACGATGCAATTTGCTGTTCGATGGCCATGGTCAAAATGGAATTCACACTAGTTGGACTTGTCTCGTTGGTCCATTTACTTCTTTGTCTTAGGGGACCATTTCATCTTATCGCCCATTTTAGCTAGGGTTTGTACTAATTCACCAGGGTTGACCTCTATCCTCGGTGGAAGTTCTTGGTAAGATGGATTAGTCACACTGTGGGTAAGTTTCTTCTCCTAGTATGTCTTAGGGTATGGCTCCACCCTCTAACTACAGTTAGTAAATGTTGGGTTCTTGCTTCATCTATATGTAACCTCATTGTTTGGGTGGCATGTTTGGCCAGCATTCACCTCATCTTCCTATCACTTGATCTGAGCCCAGGCTTGTGTGAACACATCATCTATGGTATGACATGTGTACTTCATAAATTCTTTGTACAAGTTAGAGTTGGGGAAGAGGCCTTTTCTAAATGTTGTGATTGCAGTAACGGTATCACAACTCAGGATGTTGATCTTTTGTTTGTTGAATATACCCATGAAGTCAGGTAATGTTTTGCACTTCCCCAAGATTAATTTGTACATGTCATTTGAATTATTTTTTTTGATTTTTTAATTGTTGGAGAATTGTTGGACGAACAGGTTGTTCAGACTAGCGAACAAACTTATTGGATTAGTAGGTAGGTTCGTGAACCATCTTAACACCGGTTTGACCAAGTTTGATTCCAACCCGTTGTTGGTCAATTTCCTTAATGGCAAGTGAACCAATCGAACAAGTAATAAAGAGTATCATCTCAAAGAGACTGGGATACCAAATGATAACACCGAAATTGCAGACTAGTTGTGTTTGAAAAGAAAGTAAATGTGATTGGTTTGAGAGTTTTAATAGCTATACTAATAAACAGGAAAATAAATGGATGATCGTAGTCGTAAGAAGATATCAGTAAGAGAATAGACTGAACTCGGAATCCTTTCTAAGCATATCATTCCCCCATATAACCACACCACGCTAATCTACCGAAGCTCTTGCGTCCGATATATACAATCATGTTCTGTACTTCTCCCATATGTCTATGGCGATTTTTCTAGTTGGATTATCAATACAAATCAAGGTGTATAGTTATTATCAGTAGACCCATGTCTGAAGTCTACAATAATAGGTCAAGCCTTGCACCAGCCTGCCTAGCAATCACTGCTTCTCAGATGTCTAACCCCGACTCCCTCTTGGTAAGCCAAGGCCACTGATCTAACCCTTAGCTCTCGCTAACCGACAAGAAATTAAATCACTGATAGACAACTGAATATATTAAATTAAGAACTAGCAACTGGGTTCATTCTATACTTAAAAAATCATCCTCGTTTAGCCTCAGGAAGTTAGTTCATGACTGACGAGGGAATCACAAAACAGAGTACTATAGAATAGCCCATGATAAAAGGTTAAAAAAAGAAACAAAAAGTTTGAAGGGAGTCACAACTCCACGTCTTCTTCACTTTGTCTCACGGCAAGGAAGGATGCTGGTTTCTCTTGGAGTCCTCATGCTTTGCAACTTCTCTCACTCTTCTTTTGAGTCTGGCCGTATAAGATTGGTCTTTGACTTTCAACGATTCGACCCTTTTTAGGGTTGGCTGTTGTTTCTTTAAATAGTCTGGTCTTATTTGCAGCGTACGTTCAATGATCTAGGCCTTTCCTAATCCGTTAAGGTCCAATCATATCTTCTTTTCGAATCTCGGTAGATTGATTCTACTGATACTGCGGGATTCTTCAAATCTTTAGTTTCGATCCTTCGCATCTTCTATTTCAATACGTCAGCAATCTAACCGTTATTCTTGTCTTGCAATATATTTCCTGAAACAACCTTGACGAACAATCAGGACATATGTTGATAGCACTACGTCATTTACTCTGTAATAGCTTTAGGGATGCATTGTATTGCACTTCGGTAAAACTGTCTTGATGCTATAGCATGGCATCGTCTATGTTATGCGACTTTCTCATGCATAAAACCTCAAAACTTGTTCTTTCTTAGCACATGTTTAGGATGTAAGTGGTTCTTATCCTTCAGTTCCCTATATCATGAATTAATGCCTTTTTGCTTGACTGTAGTTAAGCCCATATTCACCATACAATTCAATCATAAAATATAGGGAAACATGGCATAATTAGTGCTCATCACCCATTACACATGTAGGCTTCCCGTAACTTCCTTGGTATTGCCATAGTATGCATTCTCTGACGGTATGAGGCCATATGCTCATCTAGGTCTGGCGTACAATCATAATAACGAATATGAGGGAATGTCAACTTCTTGGGCATGTGGGTCAGTGTTATATTATCTATGAAGGGGGAGTCCGTGAAGCTATTGGGGGCACTCTTCTTCATGGGTGATGGTACACCAGGCAACCAGATTATAACGGCTTCTAACTCTTGAAACCTCTTCTTCCAGCCATTGTCATCTAACATACCATGGGGTGATGGGTTTGCTATCCGGGGATTGGTGGTTGTTCTCTTGCCTTCTCCCTTAAGTGCATTGTTGACATCTGGTGCTAGGAGGAGCTTCTTGGCTAACAATAGGTCTTCCTAACCAACAGGTGGGTCTTCCTGTCCAACAATTGGGTTTTCTTGGTCGGCGCTAAAGCCGTCCTCAGTAGGGCAAAGCTGTTGGTTAATTTTGCCTATTACATGACTTTCATGCAAAGTTTCATGAGGTTGAAAACAAAAATTTGTTTAATCGATGCGGAAACCCGTAACACTTTACGGTCCTCATGAATTATTAACCTTAACTCATTACGCTAATTAGTTAATAATTATTAATCCGTAACTCTTTACGGTACTCATGAGAATTCATAACAATTTATAATACTCATGAGTTTTAGGATTACTCGTTAAAACAACTATTGGGGTTTAGGATAATTTGATGAAACGATTATTGGAGATTAGAATACCTTAGATCACTCGAAGACTTCAAGGTTGTTGATGTCCTCTAAGGTTGATCCACACAGCTATCCCCCGATTGCAATGAGAACTCCTTCTCTTGAAACCTCCCACTCCTTGGATGCTTGCTAGGCGAAGACAAGGTTGAGTTGTGGTTTCCTTGGGTTTTTATCTTTTCAAGAAGATGATGGTTTCTTAGGATCAGGTTAAAGATAGGAGGAGCAAGATCATTGGAACCTTGTCTTTCTATGGATGATGCCTTTTTCTCTCTAAACCTTTGGTAAAGACCAAAATTTAGAGAGCATAAGGATCTTGTTTTTCTCTCAGAAAAACGTGCAGGTAAAAGGCACACCAAAAATCAGCACTTTATAAGAGTCTAACCGTAATTTAAGTGCTCACAAGAAGGGCCCAATCCAAGCTTGAATTGGACAATCCAAATCACAATGAATTGAATTCATATCTTGATTGATTGATTGAATTTAAGATGATGAATCACATTCATATCTTGATTGATTATTTGAATCAATCATTTAAGATGATGGATTACATTTATTTCTTTTTCTTCAAAAAACGTCCATAAAAAGGGCACATAAAAAATCAGCACTTTATAAGAATCTAACCCTAATTTAAGTGCTCATAAGAAAGACCCAATCCAAACTTGATTTGGAAAATCCAAATCATAATGAATTAAATCCATATCTTGATTGAATAATAATTTAAGATGATGAATCACATTCATCTCTTAAACTAAAATTCAAAATATTTCAATCAATCCTCATTAAATTTATTATTTCTCCTATCTTCATCCAATCATTATTGGATCTTAATATATATATATATATATATATATTAGATAATTCATAATTATCTTTTATAACCTAATCTCTTGAATTTAAATTCAAATTTAAAATTCAAACTTAAATTCAAAATTCGAATTCCAAATTCAACTTGGCCTAAGACCCCATTGGGTCTTCCAACACATTTGGGCCCTTTTATGGAGAAACTGCTTTCCCACTGGGGACACCATATATGACGCCATTTTCTCCTCATTAGGCTTGGAGTCCTACTCCAACCCAATTACACCTTTACTCTTGATAAAGCCCAATAACACTTATTGGCCCAAGTTTGCTAAATTTAAACAATCGGGAATAACCTTTTTGTGTGTGACCCATTAGGCCCAATTAGTCACTGATATAAAATAAACTTGGACTAATTAAAACACCTCTAACGGGCCCAATTTATTTAATGACCTCATAAGACACTAGCAATGCTGCGGCCCCGTAACTAATTAAGTTGATCAAGTGATCTACCTTTCATATTTGGATACCGTGCGGGCATCATCCCTCACATCGTCATTCACATTTAGTCGAGAGCAAAGATAGAGTATCATCTCTCTTAATTGACTAAATGTAGCTATTTCAAAGAATTAGGAATCTTCTTATATTAACTCTGTAACGGATCATGACTCTTCATGATCATTTGTCATGTGCTTGCATAGACTCTCGAGTTAATTAGAAGCTATCCAAGCTCTACCGGTCTTGTGAATGACTAATCCCTTGTAGGGGGACTGTGAGTCCTCTCAGCATGTCCATCTATACTCATGCATTCGAGTTACACCCAAGAGTACACTGTTCTCCCCATTTTCAGGTGGATAGAGTTGTACGGTCAAAGTATAACCCTAGGACATAGTGTTCGATGACATCCTTAAGTCTAGGACGATCTGTACTACCAAACGATAAAAGACTTTACATATCCAATGATACTCTCTACAATGAATCTTTGTGGAGTCTCTCGGTGGGTCAGTTCGGTACTATCTGTTCTCTAACAGATCTACCCACGACATCAGCTAAAGCATCTCCATGCCTGCATTCCATGAGGTCCCTTACCTTGTATCTCTATACAAGTAGACGATGTCGTACTAGTCTTATTGAGATCACCAATGCCCTTTCTTGGTGATTCAAGACTAGGAACAAGTTTTAGGCAATAGATATCCAGTGTTCTCGAGTCCTCATGATCATGATCTCTATCATTGATCCTCAAGAATAACACATGTTCTATTCCTAGGGCTTTTATCTTCAAACACATATTTACCTTAAAATAAATGCGAGACATAAATATGATGAAGATAAAATATGCTCATTTATTAATAATGAAATACTATAACGTAGAAATGGTGCTGATCTATCCTTACAGATTGTCTCTAGGACACCTAAATACTAACAAAAGCATCTCCTATCATGTTGGTGATTCCACTTGGCCAGTGTTGGTACTTGCAAATTGAGTGACATTAGTCGGATTGACATTTGTGGTACCGTTTCTTCCTATACCTAGTGAATATTCCAAAGGCTTGGCCCATGGTCGGACAATCGAAACAACTGCAAACGATAATTGCCCTGAACGACACGAGCTAGGGGTAGCTTGAGTAGTAAGCGACATGACTTTGTCTCGTTGGCCTGAATTCTCTTTTTCCAGCCTTCAAAGGTGCTCCTGTTGTTACATGAACGCTCCTCCTGTTGTGAAACTAGTCTAGCATGTGCAACAAGTTGCGTGGTTAGGCTCCTCACCAACTTTGCTAGTTTAGCGATGCTGACTTCACGGCTAGCATCTGCTCCACCATGGTCAGTATCCCTAGGAAAAAAGTAATACAAAAAAGAAGGAAAAAACAAAGGTTTTTTTGAGCATTTGTTGCTAGGTCCTCACGGACAGCGGCAAACTACTAGACCTAATTTTGGCCAGTTAGGATCTTACGTATAAGATCACCAACAACAAAGGAGTTACAGTGGTAAATGATAAAGAGCAAAGGAGATGGCTTTACTAATGGTTTCCTAGGTAAGTAAACAGAGAAAATGTTGACAAAAGAGTGAGAATTTAGTGATCGAGTGATACCATAGAGAAAGAAAGATGTCCAAGAGTAAAAATCCCCCCCTCTTTTATTCTTTCGTTCCACTTGTCTGTTCTTATCTTTTTTGGATTAGGAGGATGCGACTGTTACTATATTCGCAGGTGCCTGGACTTTGTTCACGTTAGCAGTTTGCTTAGGTATCTTACGTGGGATGATGAGCTTAGTCAAGACTTGTGGCTTCATTCGGCTGTTTCTTCCTTATTGGGCTAGCTTCATACGTCAACTCGAAGGTTGGTTTTTTGGGGCAGACAGGTCTCACCAGTCTTCTCTCTCTATTATTTTAATATTTTTAATGGGAAAAAATCACTTAAACCCCATGGAAACAATTTTATTTTAATTAGCCCCTAAAAAATTATGAAATTTTACTACACCCCTTGGGTCAAAATGAAATTAAGTTTTTCAGTTGAAAAAAAAAATAAAACCCTTACTTTATTTTTTTCATAATAGCATTTACAAGACAAATATGAACATTTTTAAGACAAATAAATGGATTCAAAGAAAACCAAGAACATTTTGGACATTCACAAGATAAATAAAAAAATTTACAAGATAATTAAGGATATTCATAAGACAAAGAAATTCATTTATAAGACAAATAAAATTATTTAAAAGAATTCACGAAGTTTAAAAAAAAAGTACTAGTCAAATATAGACATTTCAAGATAAATATGTGAATGACAAATTTTTTTTTATTATTATTTAAAAACTCTGGTCATTCACATGTTTGTCTTTAAAATATTTTTATTTGTCTTCAAAATGCTTATATTTATCTTGTAAATGCTCTTATGTTAAAATAAAATAAGGAATTATTGTTTCTATACTTGACAAGGGGAGCAGTGAAATTTCAGAATTTTTTTGGGGGTTAACTAAAATGAAATTGTTTCTATGGACTCTAAGTGATATTTTTCTATCAAAAAATATTAAAATAGTAGAGAGAAGACTAGTTGGATCCATAGCGCAAAATGCAATAAAAGTTAAGTCTCTTTAACGGTGTTGCTATATCTACTCCCAAATAAATTGTTTATATTTATGTTTGCACCGAAAATGGTTAGGCCTTATGGGTACTAAGCAAAATTGTCCATCACTAAATTTGTGACTTTGCCCAATTAAAAAACTAAACGTTAAATTTTGCCTATTCCTATGGAACATATACTAGTTTCCAGGGGCATATAGAACTGAAACTGTTGAGTCTTCAATCACGGCCCAATAATTTTATGTAACTAGCTTAAACAATGTCTCTCGAATTCAAAAATGAAGCAGGCATAAGAATTTTTTTAAAAAAGAAAAGAAAAGAAAAGAAAAGAATGAAGCAGGCCTAAGAGGAGGATAAAACTCAAGAATTAATGAAGGAAATCCAATAATGTCTTTTAACAGTTCAATGCGCATACCTATAAGCATCATTATTTTTCAAAAAACATACAAGAACCAACCATTATTATATAATCCTCCAGTAAAGACCTTCAAAATAACGCACAAATTACACCTTTTTTTGGGGGGGGGGGGGGGGGGGATTAATCAAGCAGAACATATTGGAAAAGCTAACAGCAGAAAATAAAAGGAATATAAGATGAAAATTTAAAAATTAAAGTTACCTACTTCCTAAAACATTTTTGAAAGAGTCTGAAAAGCTTTTTGGGATTAACTCTTCTACTCTTAGATTCAACCGTGTGCGAAATCTTCATTATTGTTTCTTGAATTGATGGACCATAAAATAGGTAAACCGCTGTTTTCTTCAGAGTGAGTCCATGCCCACATACCACCATAACTTCCACTTTATCACCAGCTTCAAGATTCGAGATATAGCTTTCAGAATCTACCTCTTCAATGGAAGTTACTGAGTCTCCTTTGTAGAGCTGAATGGTAGCTTTGGTGTAGTTGATGATCAACACATTATTTATATGCCCACATGTTATGTTTTCTTGAGAAGACCAATAGAGAAGGCACAAAACCATTGTTCTCAAGTCAGTGACTTGAGGCACTTGGAAAATTGCTGAAGCTCCTTCACCAATGAAGGTTAGCCAATCAGGAATTTTGTTGTCAGGAAGACAGTAATCATCAGACCCACAGCCTCTGAAGTTCTGCACCATCAAAACTCTCTCAAACTATCCCGATATGTAATGAACAATTTTATGGTTAAACTATCTTCAACCAATTCACCGAACAGTTTCATTGACTTTTATGATCTATGTAAAAAGGGAATTTGATAGTTGAATTATCAATTTCATCGCAAAAATAACTTGACAGGACAGCTGAGTAAAACATACTTTTAACAATATTCGAAATAATCCATAGATATACCACTTTCGATGTTTGTCAAATTTCAGATAAGCTGTGTTATAGGGAGTTAAGATAATAGTATAGATTACTAAATTACGCTAACTTAATGTTTAACTAAACCAGTTACATCTAATTATCACGTTTTTTAAGAGAAAAGAGAAGGAAAAAATCATTTGGTTCCCTCCACACATGACAATGAAGCAGAGTCCTCCCTATTATAATTCTCTATCAGTTTTAAGTTGTTTTTCACATGATGTGAGTTCCTTGCAAAACTAATTGACTTTGTTGCTCAATTTGACATTACATTTATGCATTATTATGGCTACATATATTTTTTGGTAGCAAACTATATCAACTGTATCCTGACACATATCCCACTCCAACTCAATCTTGATCAAGTCAAATTGGGCCTGAGATTAAAAAAAAAAATTATCTCAAATTTTTCTTTTGTAGAAGCTAGTTAAGAAATTGTTTTGGTTCTAAAGGTAAGACCCCAATTCACTATCTTTCAAAATTATAATTTTCCTAGTAATCTATACCTATTATTAGACATGTTAAAGAGGGATTTCTATGAATAGGGTAGTTTCCAATAGAAATTATTAAAAGGGATATTTTAAGGAAATTAAATGTACAATTAACTTAATTTACTAGTTTTATTAATATAGTAAATTAGATATCTAACACCTAGTTTAGGACCGGATACAGTATATCACAAAAAATGGCAAACTAATTTTAGGTCAAACTAGATTAAAAAAAGCTGGATAACGTACTCTATTCTAGTAGTTATATGATAGTGACGTAGCTAGAGACTAACCTCTAAAATGCTTTCTTCAAGACTTGTGATTTGGTTTCTCCTTCCCATTTGAATCAGAAGACACCTCAAGGCGTTTTGTGAAACTGGAGAAATGTGAGTTCCATTGTGAGAATCAATTACTGCCAAAGTTTCTGTACCTGAAGTTGACATCTCTGATGTGCTTGGTAGAGCTTCCAATTGTGTACAATTTGCGGCATATAAGGTATCCAGAATTCTCGCCACAACTTCACTTAGTTGGGAATCTGAGCCACATTCCAAGCATAGGCTTTGAAGCTTTGGAACTTCATTTATCATAGATGATAGGCCATTTAAACTCGAATGTGGCATGTTTAAAGAAACTACAGACGAGAAGCTTTCAAAAGGTTGAAGAAGAGAGAGAGGATTGGTTTTTGGAGACATCCAAGACCAAATAAGTGAAGGAAACACATCACGTGATGATCCCTCATAGCCACAGATTGATATGTATCCAATATTTGATCTTACTATTGAGAAAGGAGCTTTTCTAATGGCAGTATTATCTGCAGAAAGTGTCATTAAGGATTTCATTTGTTCCAAGTCCTCCTCTAACTTATCAATATTTGAACAGCCAGAGAGAATGAGAGTTGTTAGAGATGTCAACTTATATACACTTCTTGGTAGATTGGGAAGAATCTTACAATCTTTCAAATTTAACAAAGTTAGTTTATCAAGTTGTTCAATTGTATCGTGAACCATGGACAACCTTGAACAATCTTTCAGTACTAGCCTTTCTAGGTTGGGTAAATTTGAGAAGTCAGGTGTTTGTGTCAAATAATGTGAATGACTAAGATTGAGGAATTTCAACTTCTCCAGAAACTGCATGAAAATACAAGAGAATGAACTAATAAATTAAAATAGATAATACACTTTGAAAATAAAACATATAAATGAAAAAGTCTCTAGCTATTCTCACTTATATTAACTGCTTTCTCAAAATTTAAATTACGAGATTAAATTACATAAGTGAAAAGTAAAATGAAAGGAACAAGTGAACTTTAACGCTTACTCGGGGATTCTTCCATACTGTCTTTAGATTGCTGTATTTGAGATCAATGGCAACTGAACTTTCTTGATAAAATTTGCTAGGTGTGTTGTTCTTATGGAACCCATGCCAACGAATCCATTTAAGATTTTTTGAAAGATACTTATAATCTCCTTCAAGTTGTACATGACCAAGCTGAAGCAGCCTAAGTCTGTCCATCTTTTCAAATGCTTTGGTACTCACAGAAATAGTGGTGGTTCTCGGTAGCATCAAAGATAGTCCCTCCACAAAATTTGTTCCCTGTGAAATAAAGAGTATAACAAAATTAAAGAAAAATCTTGTATGGTGGACATGATGGAGCTAGAACAATCTGGTATATGAAACCTTGATCTAGGAGATAAAGAAAATAATTACTTCTTATCCAATTGCATTAGAATTAAATTTTATATTATAAGAACCAAATGGATGCCCCTCTACACTTAATCTTTCATTGAAGTTGCATTTTACAAAAAAAACATAATAGCATATATCCTCTACTTACAGTGCATTTTGACAATACATCAAGAGCGTTGTCATGAAACCACAGCCTTGTACGTTCCCCAACCATGTCTGGTTTTTTTTCACGAATGATTTCTCTTCCCATATCTCGCAACAAGTCGTGCATTCTAAGCTTATTATTCCTATCAACGGTAACAAGGCTTCGCTCGATGAGGGTAGCTATTCCAATATCAGCACAAAATCCACATGCATTAATTATATGTGTTGCAACATATCTATCCATCCCAATAAAAAAACAAGATATATCAAGGAATGTATCTTGGTCCAAATAGTCTAATTTATCAAAGCTTATTTTTAGCTTCTTCTGTATTTCATTATTGGGAATTATAGTGAGCTTCTTCAAGACACCCTCCCACTCTGATCTTTCTTCCCTAGCAAACAAAAGGGATCCAAGGACTTGAAGGGCAAGTGGCAAGCCGCCTGAATAAGCAACTACATTTCTAGAGAGCTCAATGAAATCTTCCTTAGGACTTGCTTGCTTAAATGCATGCCAACTGAAAAGCTCAAAAGATTCACTTTCATCCATTTCTTCCATTCTATGCACATAGTCCACTTTAAGGACTTTAAGTATATGCTTATCCCTTGTTGTGATGAGTATTCTACTACCAGGATGAAACCATTCATGACCTCCCAATAAAGTCTTTAATTGATCCAAGTTATCCACGTCATCTAGAATAAGAAGGATCTTTTTATGGATAAGCCTTTCCTTCATTAAACATTTTCCAGATTCAATGCTATGTATCTTCATTTTTGTCGTTTTAAAAATATCAGACAGAAGTTTTTGTTGTAAAGAAATTGGACCATTATCTTGCTCCCAAAAGTCTCTAATATTCGCAAGAAAACTTCGACCTTCAAACTTACGACCAATTTTATTATAAATGGCTTTCGCAATTGTTGTCTTACCAATTCCTCCCATTCCCCATATTCCTACAAGGAGGACATCATTTGAGGAATGCTTCTTGTTCAGAAGTTGAGATATCACATCTTCCACGCGAGATTCTAGCCCAACTGGATGATCAGCAACAAATAAGTTTGTCGGGTCTAGCATATTGCAAACATGTTCAACAATATTTTCAATATCCTTGCTTTCATTGCTGTCGACAAGAAATAAGAACCGAAGATAATAAGTAGCATTTTAATACACTATATGTTGTGTGAACTAAATGATGATACAGTTTTAAACAAAAACTGAAATATCGAGTGACCAACAAAACTACAAGTTGGATGAAACTTTTGCTTACCACTGTGAGATTATATCCCATGTGTAAACTTACTACATATAAAGGAAAGGCTAAATTATATTGAAGTCACTAACACAGTTAATAAATCAAAAGGTGTGATAAATGAATAGTCTTTTCTTGGCTGGCCTTTGGGATGATCACGCTACCTCATCTGGTTATCCTAAAGTAGAAGTCATGCAAGCTTTGTCCTGCTCCTATATTATTGCTTCAAGTTATATCAAGATGGCTGCATATGCAATAATGTTTAAATATCAATTTTATAAGCATCATTTGATATATTAGTGATGCCTCAAAAGATGTCTAACATACTAATATAATTTTTGACTAGTTCCCATCTGCGACATGTTCACTGACCATGCTACTTATGCTTGGTGACCTGCTTTCTAAGAGCTGTGTGCTGTGTCTGTGTGTGAGTAATACATAGAATTGTTCTTCATGCATGCTTTACAGTGGTGATGTGTTTTGATGGGAAATTGAAGATTTGCTTAATTTTTGGCGTAGAAAGGTTTACAACATAATTTTATGTTTTAGTAATATTTTAAAGTGATATTTTTTAGTGATTAGTCTTTATATTTTCTTTAAGTCAAAAATAGTTGAAATAATTATTTTATTATTTGTATTTAAGATTTTATAAATGGAATAAGGTCATTTTTGCCTTGAAAATTCAGAAAATTTTTTAGAAGCAATTTTACTAAAGAAGTAACCAAAACGTAGCAACTTTGCCTTGGCAATTAGTTGAGAAAACTTTGACAGTTAACTGACACGCGGCACTCCACATGGCACTCAATATGCCACCGCATCGCCCCCTTAATGCTACCTGGCACTTAATAATACACATGGGATTTTTAAAAAAAAAAAAAAAAAAAAAAAGCCAAACACCCTCCCTCCCCCTCCCCCTCTCCGCTTATAAACCTTATTCTCCCTTTCTTCACCTCCATGCGTCGTCGAATGAGTTCCTCTCTGTCCTTGTCAAAAAATGGAACCCCCAAAACCACCACTCACCACTCACACGACCGCTTTTCTTAGATCTTGCTTGTGCCTCTAGTTTCTAGAAAAGAGATCAGGGAGAAGGCCGCTAGTGCGTTCGAAGAAGAAGGGCCGCTATCGGTGGAGTGATGATTTATTAATTTGCCAATTAACGTGTTAAATGTTTTTTACCAAATTTTTTGGGTTTTATGTATGTATTTTGGTTTACGTATTGTTGATCTTTGAGGTTTCTAGAGGCTTCTTTCATATTTTGCTTATCTTTAGTGTTGCAGTTTCTCAGCAAAAGAGGGTTTCTTTTCGAGTTGACACCCATGGACGCCGTGATGATGAAGGGGGACAGGTCTCAGCAAGCCTTTGTGGAGCAGGGAGGACGGCGACCATCTCTGAGGAGCAAGAGGACGGAATGACAGCGAGGAAGAGAGAGGGAGAAGGTGAGGTGGATGACGAGGTGGAGAGGTAGAAGAAGCAGATAGGCTGATAGGGATCAGGTGGCATATTAAGTGCCATGTGGAGTGCCACGTGTTAGTTAACTGACAAAGTTAACTTTGACCAACGACCAGAGCAAAATTTCTACAATCAGAGGTGGTCCTTAGGGAACACGCCGATCGGCACCTTCTGATTCTTCTGGTGTGGGAGGTGTCGCTATCGGAGCACGGAACAATAACAGTTAGAACGCCCTAGAGCGATACTGACGGAGAACAACGGGAGAAAAATGAATCAGAGATATTAAAAGTTGTGATCTGATACCATGTGAATAAAGAGGAAAATACAGGATAAGATATTACTATCACTTTTCCACCGTTAGATCAGAATCTCAATAGGAGAGATAAATAATAAAGGTATATGAGATTCTGATCTAACGGTGGAAAAGTAGTAGTGACATTGGTAGTGACCAAAATTGGTAGTGATAATATCCTATCATATTGAATTACTTGTATATTCAAGATTGAAGGGGGATATATATACTAGAGTGAGGAGCCTAGGCATTAATGACAATTAAGGGCTCATATGATAATTACCTACACTAATTACCCTGATTCTATACCTGATTATATTCTATTTACAATAAATACGCATATCCTAACACAAAAGAAGGTCAATCAATGGAGGCATTAGTGAAGGTGGAATAGATAGTTTTTAAATCATGTGAAGAGAACTAGAGGAAAACTAAAAATTTGGTTACTAATTAACTACAATAATACCATGCAATCCATGTAGCTAATTACCCTATAAACCTGCTTCTTGTTTTACTCTGTTGCTTATTCGCCACCATGAGTGTTTCTTATAAAAGAAATAACTTGAAAATGTATATGTTGACGACAGTCATCTAATAAGCTTAGTAACGACTTACAACACTTGCTTATTCTTCAGTCTTAGTCATTAAACAATCTAGCTAACAGAAGTAATAATCCGCTGATAAGTTGAAAATTTAAATGTTAAACCTATCACGCTTATTTAGACATATTCATGCAAAACATATACAAGAAAAGAAAAATTTACCTTGAGTTTATTACAGTGAATCCAGCAATGCTAGCAGCTTGATAAAGTGATAGCCTCCATCTTAAAATTTGATCATCACTTTCTCCTCTTATAAGATCTCCAAATGCTTCTCCAAAGTCACCGCTTTGGTGACGTACTTCAGATGGAACTACACCGAAAAATACTGGTAGAACCACTTGACCTTTGGTGCTATGACAATGCATTATTATCTCTTCTAGCTCTCGCAAACACCATCTAGAATTAGCATAGTTTCTTGAAAAAACAATAATAGAAACTTTTGATTTCCCAATTTCTTCGAATAGTGAGTAGAGTTGAACTCCCTTTGGAAGTGTTTCATCATCTTTAAAAACTTTGATTCCAGCATATGTTAAAGCGGAGAAGAGATGAGAAATAAAAGTCGCACGAGTATCTTCACCTCTAAAACTCAAAAACACATCATTATTCGCCCTGTAAAAGGAATAAAATTATAGTTATAGTTTGCATAGAACATTGTAAACAAGTATTGAATATTTTGGGGCCTTGGAAAAACATAGAACTAATATATCAATTTGTCATTTTTCCATGCTCACCGTGGTGATTATATATATTATTAAAAAAAAAAATCTTAAATTTCTAGATAGAATCACATAAACTTTTGCTCTATGATTAACTTATTTAATATAATCCATACATTACAAAAAAACTATAAATTAGTAGCGGTAGATAAAACTGCTACAAATTGAAGATTTTGTAGTGGTTTATATCCAAACTGCTACAAATTTGCAACAAGAACACTTGCGCCAAAACACGTGCTTGTTAGGCAACGAACTTTGTAGCGGTTTTAAGAAAATAAATGCTAAAAAATTGACGTAAGCTTGACGCCATATTTTATAGTGGGTTGATATACTTAACGGCCACAAATGTGGCGCCAACTAGGCGTGTAATGACGAAGGTTGTGGCGGTTATAAGAAAAAATCATTATAGAATTCAAAGAGAATGAATATTTGTAGCGGTTTTTGATTACACCCACCACAGAATGCGAAGAGGCTTCCACATTTGACGCGGTTAGGCCAAATAACCGCTACAAAATGCAAACAATCTTGCAATCTTGTCGGTTACTTATTAATATGCTACACAGTTTGAAGCTATATATACCTTCACCCCTGAAATCATTTTGTGAAGGATTTGTAGCATGAAGCCAAACATTGGTTTTAAAGTAACTGCCTCCCACCCATGAAAAAAGACAAATGTGATGTGCTTAGTAAAATGTTATACGTATCATGTTATCTAGCACCACATTCGGCTACCCTAGCAACACTAAGCTTGAAGAGTGATCACCATATGAGTAAGAATAATTACAACAAAATGATGCAAATTCATTGCTGCCCCTAAGGATGTACGTTGTATTACAAGGATGATGCTAAGCGGACCAATTGTAAATTCTGTGAACATAATAGGTACAAAGTTGTGAGGAATGGAAGGAAAACGACCCTTCAAGCATTAAGCAATATGTGGTACTTTTCTCTCGTGCCGAGACTACAGATATTGTATTCATCAGAACAAACAGCACATGAGATGGCACTGGGAGCATCTCACAAACACTAGGTCATCCTCGCATTACAACCCAAGAAGTCCTTTGGATGAACGAATACTCGAATGCTAGGGAGTAATCTTAGAACTTTGACAAGGCTATGGATCTTCTGGGCCCATTTGACAAGAGAGAAACAAAAATCCTGGGTGAGCGAGTGTAAACACTAAACTTGAGAGCCCCGGAGACTTCTTTATCTAAACAATACCACGCTTCTTGAGCGGTTGGCACTTGTGCGAGTGGGATTGCCGAATAGGGGATGGCGAAAGCGGTGTGCAAGCAAAGTTATACGAACAGAGTACGCGCTATGAGTTCTTGTTCGCTTCGTCTTATTTTGCGCAGGAGTGCAAAAAGCTAAGTGTGGGGGTATTTGATGAGCACAATTCGTACCATGTTTTCCCTATACTTATTGACTGAATTAAATGTTAAATACAAACTTAACTGCAGTTGATCTAAGCAAAAAGGCATACATTCATGGTATAGGGACTAAAGAGGAGAAATCATTTGCATGTGCTAAGAATGGAATAATTTACTTTGTTTTTAAGGAAAATCGTATAGCAAGGCCGATACGATGCTATAGCATTCTGACAGCGATTCGAAGTGCAATACAAGGCATCCCGAATGATATAGCAAAGTAAAGGATGCAATGCTATGCGGCATATTTCGATTTTACCCGATGATTTCGGGAATAAATAAAGGGCGATATTGACGAGATAGGTTCTTTGATATAACGGAATAGAAGATGCGGAGGATCGGAACTAAAAGATTTGGAGAATCCCAGCAGAATCAACGAAGCAATCTACTCGGATCAAGAGATATGATAGATCCCGACGAATTAGGAAAGGCCCGACTTGCGTGTAACTTACGCCGTAAGAAAAGTCGATTATAAAAGGAAACGGCCGGTGCCAACCTTAACATAATCGGAGAGCCCTAGAACAAGATTATAACTTTCGGCAGACTCAAGAGAAGAGTGAGAGAGCTCACAAGAGCATGAGATTTCCAGAAAACCCAATATCCTTCCCTGCAGTACGACGGAACGAAGAAGACGTGGAGTGGTGACATGACAGGACCTCGACCACGTCGTCAGAAATTCCATCAAGCTTTCTGTTTTCCTTTCCTTTTATCTTTGTTTTCTCGATCATGGGTCATTACGTTAGTGTATGCATTTTGTGTGTCCTCGTCGGTTATGAACTGAACTTTATATGGCTGGACGAGGATGAATCTTTAAGTGTTGAATGAACCCAGTTGCAGTTTCTTTATTCAATAAATTTGGTTTGCATATCGGTGTTCTAATTACTAATCGGTTAACGGAAGTTAAGGGCTAGATTTGTGGCCTCAGCTTACTGGCAAGGAGTTGGGGTTAGACCTCTGAAAAACAGTGTTTGCTAGGCGGCCCGTGCACGGCTAGACCTATTATTGTAGGCTTCAGGAATGGGTCTACCTCTCATAACCATAAACACCCTGAGCGTAGCATGGATCTTCTTACTAGAAAGTTGCCATAGGAATATGGAAGGAGTATAGTTAGCATCATAGGTATCGAATGCGGAAGCTTCGGTAGACTATAGAGGTGGGTTGACCAAATAGCTTTGCAAATGGTAGCTATGCTGTAGCAATTGCGGAAGCTGTACAGTATAGATGCTATAGCATTGGGTAGAGCAACTGGGGGATTGATGCACGTAAGGATGAGTCTGAGTCCAGCCTAACCTCTCACTGATATCTTCTCTCGTTACAGTTATTTTGTTTACGTTTGCTAGTAGCATAAGCACACAACCCTCACAACCATTATATTTACTTCATGCTTTCACAACTGTCATAGCAATTGCGCGTCACTCCTCGGTATCTCAGTCTCTATGGGACGATACTCTACTTACTCTTTATTACTTGTTTGACTGGTTCACTTGCCATCAAGGAATTCGACCAACATCATCCAACCCAAAAAAGAAGATAGATGTATACCTCATGCCTTTAATAGACAAGTTGAAGATGTTATCGAGTGAAGGGGTTCTTACGTACAACGTATCGAGCCAGAATTTCACCATGCGGGCTGCCTTAATGTGGACAATAAATGATTTTCCTGCATATGGGATGTTGAGTTACTGGTAAACATTGGGGAAGCTTGAATGTCCAGTATGTCTTAAACAGAACATAGGTTTTAGCTTGCAATATAGTCGCAAGGCCTATTGGTTTGACAAGCATCGGCGATTCTTGCCCATCGATCACCCGCTTAGGAAAAAGAAAAAAGACTTCAGGCGAAATGTGGTCGAATGGTCAAATCAACCTCATCGTTTAAGTAGCCAAGAAATATGGGACAAGGTGAAGCACATTCGAAGTGTTGAAGAAGGGGCTGCTTCCAGCAAACCTGAGGGATATGGTGTTTATCGTCATTGGAACAAACGCAGCATCTTCTGAGATCTACCATATTGGAAAGATCAATTGTTAGGACACAACCTCTATGTCATGCATATTGAGGGGAATGTGTTTTGCAATATTCTGTATACCGTGATAAACACCAAAGGCAAGACGAAGGATACAGTCAACGCAAGACAGGACATAGAAGCGATTTGTAGAAGGCTTGATTTGCATTTGGTGGGGTATGCCAGGGGCCGAACTTCCAAACCTAGAGCGCCGTACACATTCAACAAAGAGAAGAATTTAGAATTGTTGCAATGGGTTAAAGATCTGAAACTCCCAGATGATTATGCATCAAACTGGTCAAGATGTGTTGACATGCACGAGGCGAAGTTATTCGAAATGAAGAGTCATGATTGTCATGTCTTATTCCAGAGATTGTTGTTATGGGCCTTTAAAGCACTACTGAAGCATATATATATATATATATGGACTATTCTAATAGAATTTTCCATATTCTTTAGAGAAATTTGTGCTTCTAAGCTTAATGTTGAAAAGTTACGGCACCTAGAAGCAAGCGTACTAATAACGCTATGCAAGTTAGAGATAGTGTTTCCTCCTAGCTTGTTTGACTCAATTGAACATTTTCCTGTTCACTTGGCTTATGAAGCAAAGGTAGGAGGTCTGCAACAATATAGATGGATGTATCCATTTGAGGATATAATATATATTTCTTTCGCGCAGTTATTAATTGACCCATATGATGCTATAGTTTATAAATACCTTGTAATTGTCTATTATAGGTTTTTACGCACACAAGATATATTGAAGGATCTATCGCTGAAGCGAATCTAGTCGAAGAGGCCACTAAAGTTGCATCATACTATTATCCCCCTAACATTATATTAAGATGGAGAGGGGTACCTCACAACGATGATGATAGTGATACAAGTGATCAGATATCAATATTTAATTTTTTAGGCCGAGTCATAGGAAAACATTGTAGGTCAACTCTAGAAGGAAGAGATAAGCGAGTAGCGGAGTGGTACCTTCTAAACAATTGTGAAGAGACTGCCCTGTACTTAGAGTAAGATTTCCTCTATTTTTACTGTTACAGTAAGTGTTAAAGTATTAATTTCATGTTTTTGTTACAATTACTTCTCTAGTTGAGTCCGATCGACAAATCCTTTGATGTCGGATTCCGAAGTTGATCAATTCATGAATGCTGAGTTTCCTCAATGAATCCAACCTACTTTGTGGAAAACCAATCACTCCCCATGATGTGCGTGGAGTTTATCTTACAGAGTTGCAAGAGTTGTTACCCGGTGCAAAAAAAAATATGTAATCAATGGGTATCAGTTTGCAACTCTAGAAGTGAACGAAAATACACTAAGTTGTAATTAAGGTGTATTTTGTCGAGGTGGCCAAGCTGACAGGGTCGTGGGCGACTACTACAGGAAGTTAATTGACATAATTCAGCTGGATTACCAGTGGGATAAGTCGGTGACTCTGTTTAAATGTGAGTGGTTTGATAACCCTTCGCGTGGGACAAAAGTGGACAAATATGAAAATTTTGAAATTCACTCGTCAAGGAGATATACAGTTGGTTATGACCCATTCATACTTGCTCAACAAGCAGAACAAGTTTATTATACATCATACCCCACATCCCGCCAAAGGTGGAGGAGAGTTATCAAAACCAAAGCACAAAATATTATACCTAAATCGAAAGAGTCAGAAACAAATGACGATATGACTGAATTGTTCCAAGCTGATGTGGAACATGTACTTCCTGTAAATATTTTTGAGGATGATGTAACAAACAATCTATTTGATTCCACTGCGGAGTTAGATTTGATTCTTATCCAGATTGACAATGAGGAATCAGATGATGAAGCACAAGAGATTTACTCTGATAGTGGATCTGAATTAGACTATTATGAGACTCCAGAGGAAGGTGTGCAAGAAGAGTTTGAAGAATAGAAATCGTTCGGTTGATTTGTGTTAGTTCTTTGTTTATTACGATTTGTTATACTAGATACTCCGTTATTTCACTATTGACATATTAAGTATATTTCTTATATTTATATATATATTGACATAATGTTTATAAGTGTTCAGAGATGGAGCCTTTAACAGAGCGTTCAGGTAGTGGTCGTAGTTTTGGTAGAGCTCAACCTTATCCTGTCAGAGGGGGTAAGGTGACATCATCTGCCCCTCTGTAGGCAGAGGGCTTAGCTCTTCTGCAAAGCTGCCGCCACTTAATATGTCATCTTCACCATCTACTACTGACTCCGTTATGGGCGGAATAGGTGTGTCTGCTACTCTACTTATCCTAGTAAGGGGCAGAGCAGGTTTACTTTATGATTTCTTATTGATTTACATATATTTTGTTTTCTTTAAACATCAATGTACTAACATTTTCAATACTTCACATTTCTTCTTTCAACACACTGCATCGCCTCGAAGCCAGGTCAGGGAAGCTAGTTCCTCTTATATACCAGTTTGGGGATCAGTTGATCCTGTGACAGGGCTGGGGTGGATCCATCCTGTCGGCACCCAAGAGTAAGTTATGTAAAGTTATTAGTAATGTTACGATTTTTTACCTTTAGTTTGTATGCTAATATTTGCAACATTTCCTTTGTCTTCAGGTTTGAGCCTTATGGTTCGGTGACAGACTTCATAGGGGACCAAGTATTCTGTAATTACGATCAACCTCGGGCCAGTTAGACAAAGATTCCTCAGGGTTTCATGATGCTTGGTTCAATGAGTTCTTGGTAAAGTATGTGCTTTATGGTTATTAATTTCTTCTCATCAAAATGCAAATTGATTAAGTACCTTTATAATTTGGAGCACTAACTGTTCATTATTGATTTTCAAGGAAAGTTTAAGTCGTTGCCTAACCATCGGGGAAATTTGAAAAAAGCTTACAACTACAAGGAAGGTCGGTGGTTGCCTGATAAGTTTTATAAATTGAGAAATAATATAGGCAAGCAAACTTGGATTCAACCTAAGACCACAGAACAGTTATTTCAAAGATAGGCCGCCGATGAGAAATTTAAGCAGAAATGTGAGCAAAATAAACAAAATAGGGCCTGAATGGATGGACCGTCATATACTGGTAGTTCCATTCCATTTAGTGACTATCAAAGAAAAATTGTAAATATACGTTATTTTCTATTTCGGTATTCAATATTTTGTACTTTAAAGTAATTAATTAACGGTCATCATTTGTGTTTGCAGGCAGCTTCTGAGGAGGTACCTACAAAATTGATTGATCAGACTACCTTTGAGCGGACCCATTCCCAGGAGTCTGAAGGTAGCGGGAAGCGCTGGATTAATACCAAGTCGTAGCAGTTAGCAGTGAGACAGTTATTATTTGTTTCAGGCACCAACGTATTTATTTCATTTTACATGCCTTATATGTGATGTATTTTTGTGTTTATAAGAAACCTGGGAGAAGCTGACACAGGAGAGAACCTCCCAGATTGAGGACGGCCCAACATCTTCTCATTCCGATAACGAGAGTCTCTTCATTCATACTGCAAGTGGATTTGACAAGAAAGGGTGACTCTTCGGGGTGAGTGCCTCTGCCAGCCGAGTGAAGTCTACGAAGCGCTCATCCAGCAGCAGTGTTGAAGGAGTTTCTACAGTAAGCGTAATATTTTCGATATTGATTGTTACATTTTAATTCCCTCATCCATTTAAATGAAGTACAAAAAATAAACTGACTTCCTGATGTTGTTTTTGCAGATGGCTGAAGAGGATGAAGGCATTGGTGAGCAGCAAGCAGATTAGCTGAATCAGCAAGCGGAGATGATGAATCGGCAAGGATGGCAGCTGAGCCGGGCAGAGCATAAGATGAATGAGCAAGCACAAATGATCAAGCAGATGCAGGGTCTACTTCGGTCCCTAATAAAGGATAAAGTACGGGGCCGACTCGGTGATGATGACCATACTTGTTTGTTTAGACTTTTTTTTAGTTCATTTTTTTTTAGTTCATTTTGTTCGCAACATTATTATTTATATTTTGTTTTCCCTATATAAACTCTTATAGTTGTTACTATATATTACGAGCCTCTTTTATTTCGTAATTTTTATTTTTTTTGACGGAAAATAAATTCCGTTGCAAATTGAAACTTTGTGATGAAACTTCTTTCCATTGCAAAATTGGAAATTTCGACAAAAATGGTTTCATTTGCAAACTATAAAATTTGTGACGAAATATTGTTCCATCACAAATTTTCCAATTTTGTGACGAACAATTTCCGTCGCAAAATTCAAATTTGTGAGGAAACAATTTCCCTCGCAAAGTTTCCAATTTGCGATGGAATTTTCATTTTCCGTCACAAAAAATAGTTTGCGACACCATTTTTTGCGATGGACGTAAATTCGTCGCAAACCTTTTTTGCGATGAAAAATCCCTGTTTTACTACGGATTTTTTCCGTTTTAAAACAGGACTTTTTTAGTAGTGCCTATACCCTCCAATGACCGCCACCTCTCTCTCCTTCATAATTAATTCCCTCTTTGAAAGATTAATTCCCTTTTCCCCTCTCAACCCACATATGCATTATGCGTTTGAGTATATCAGATTTTTTCATTTTCCTTTTTATTATATAATATTTTGCAAGCAAAAATCAGTTTAATTTTTTTCCTCCATCTCGTCATCCACCTCAGCCCTCCTAGTAAACATAATTAATGGTATTAATGACACGCAGACAAACTTAACTCCGTTTACTTATGCTCTAGGTCATTTTCCAACTACAATGGCCAACTTTTCAAACGGAAAGAAGTTTAAGGGACTAAAACCAAAGGTTTCAAACTATATGAGGTAAAACTTAAATGAAGACAAAACATAAGGAATAGCGATGATATTAACCCTTAATTTTTTACATGCATATGATATCTAATTTAAACGAAGGAATCATATATAATTAATTAACTACAGAAGTTCAACTCCAAATGGAATATATTTTATATATTGATATATTGATTTCATGAAAATCTTCCATTTATACATAAAATCAAAGCTAAGGGTGAGTTTCAACTAGACATTTGGAATATATGTATATATATGTAATTATGTATGTATTCTGCATGATCATTAAATTGAACAAGGAATAAAGGAAATCATTAATCCAAACCCTCTTCAGTCTTCACTCACCAAAATGACAATCTATAGTGGATTTGCAAAATGAAAAGGAAATTAGTATGTTACATTTAAGACCTACTTTCTACACAATTTTGCATAATATTATAAATCTATACCAGGCGTAGGACGGTCTAATAGCTTAATAGGCTTCTCAATAAACCTAGACTTAACTTGTTAAATGAAGTATACCTTATAAAAGGCTGGGGGGAGCTTTGTCCAAGGCAGTGGACCGTTCACTGCCCCCCAAGGCAGTGAACCTCTGCCTCTTTTTTATTTTTTTTAATTTGAAAAAAAATAAAGGCAGAGGCTCACTACCTTGTGCGGGGCAATGCAGTGGACCGTAGCTACCCCCATAAAAGGCCTTGGTCTACTCCTATTTTTTAAACAAGTCAAACCACATGTTAGAGACTATTCCCATATTAGAGACTAGTATTTAAAGTAAATGAAGGTATTAAGGAAAACACAATTTCGAACGAAAGTAAATTTCAAAAGTTGCGTCATACGTAATTATGACAAATTTATCCGATAAATTCTATAAATTAAAAAAAGAAGTAGGAAAAAGGTTTTTAACGGCGAAAAGAGGGACAAAGGATGAAAATACCTAAAATGGATTCCATTTCTGACTATTTAAGTGATATTTAGACAAATTACAAAATTTAAAATCATGTAAAAGTCTCCAATAATTAGAGAAAATGCGGAATTATTTTTTAATTATGGAATTAAATGATTTAATGCGTAAATTTATTTTCCAATAGATGGAATTTTTAAATTTAAAATTATTTTTTGTTATGAAAGAGTAATTCCCAGAAAATTAAAGAAAAATTAGTTAGGAGTCAAATTTGACTTGAGAAAATTAGTACAAAAACTTTTTATGAGATGAATGAATTTCTGGAAGAGTTATATTAGTTTTATTGATTGATAATTGCTTAATTAATTTCTTAAGGAATTAATTATGAAATTTAACTGAAAATAACGTTTCTCTTTCTCTTCTTCAACGGCGGATTTAATAATTAGTTGGGGCTAGAAACAAATGAACAGGCAAATCCGGCGGATCTATGGTGATTTTGGACAAACCCTTATGACTAGTTTTCATTAAGAACATTGAGACAAGAAATTTTTTATTGCATTTTCAAAATTAAACGATCAAACAAAATTTACAAAATTAAGGTAAAAAATTTTTAAAATAAAGTATTAAAAGTATCTTTTTGTGAAGTTAAAATTTGAATAAAAAATAGAATAATATATGGATTGTGTTCTAGATGTAAATCTATCAGTAGAAAAAATTAACTTCAAAATCTTTCGAAATATATGGCAATCGGTGTAAAATGAAAATATTTAGAAAAGGACATTAAAAATTGTATCTAATAATATTTCTATTGAAAAAACTCCTCTGTCATGATTTTTTTTTTTTTTTTTTTTTTAATAAAGATACTGTCCTTTTTTTCTTACAAAAAAATTCTGGCGATTTCTTACAAAAAGAATACCGGCGAAGGTTTTTTTTTTTTTTTTTTTTTTTTTTTTTTTTTTTTTAATACATACATTCAGGCGAAGGTATCCTCCTCTTATTCTTCTTGTCTTTTTGTTTAAACAAAACAAAAAAAACAACAACAACATCAACAACAACTTTCCTCCTATTCATTTCAGTTGCCAAAAACAGCTTAGCTTCATATGGTGAGAATAGAGAAAGCTAACCTTTGATCTGATGAATTCGAATTCGAAGTTGTTTTATTTCTACGTAGTTGCTTCAATGCTTCATCAAAATATTGCTTGCACTGATATTGCCTCTCCAAGTCGTCTTCTATGTCGCTTCTAGCGCTTTCAAAGACGTCTTGTTCTTCCATAGCATTCTTTATCTATTTGGGTTCGTATGTGATATATATCGAGAAGAATAAGTATCGCTGGAAAAGGTATACCGAAAACCTTTGAATTATAATCAGCTTACCACTGCGATATGCAATATCTGGTTTCCCCTTAATAATGGAGTATATTATTCCGGCAACGCGTTTTTGTATTAGGAAAAAAAGAAGGGGAAGGTGAAGAAGACTGACCCGATTCCCACGCTAATTTATTATTCGGGCAACGCGTGTTTAAATTATTAAAAAAGAAGGGGAAGGTGAAGAAGACAGACCCTTAATATATTATTCCGGCCACGCCTATTTTTTAAAACCCTAAGGTTATCATTTTAATTCTCTATTTTCTCCCCTTCCTTCTTGATTATTATATTATGATTCACATTATGTGGTTCTTACATATTTGTCCCTCTAATTAAAAGGGTGAAACATTTTTTTAAATATATTTTATTTATTAGATTAGATTATATACTGCTTTCTCAAGAAAATATTTGTACCTAGTATTCCAAATTGATTAGTTTTCAAGATACTAGGGTTAGAGGACAAATATTTTTCAATACGAGACCTGGAAACTAATTAATTTAAAATATTGGATGAAAAAAATCGAAAAAGAAATTTTATAATTTAATCTAAATAAATAAAGTATAAAAAAAATGTCTCATCCCTCTAATTAGAAGGATAAGCATGTAAGAAACACATAGGGGAAAAACACCTTATGTGCTTCTGATTATTATGGAGAGAGCATCAATATAGGTAAATTAAAAATATATATATTGACAAATATAAAAACTATGTTATATTTAGGATAAAGACCAACTCTAAATATGATTTATATTAAAAATCGGAGGAGTTATTTATTAATTTGAAAGAAAACTACACATTCAACAATCAACTTATATTTAGTTATGGTCAAAACTGGACGGCGGCACAATTATATGGGAAGACAATGATGCATTAACAAAACGGGGAAAAAAATAGGGAAAGTCTCATATAAATAAAATCTAAATTTTCAAAACCCTCAAATGTATGTTGAAAATTCGGGTGAATTTACCCATGTACCCATAGTTTTAAATAAATTAAAAAAAAAAAATGACACTCATTTGGAGGATCGGCCACCGCGATGGTTTTTTTTTTTTTGGGGGGGGTAAGGTTTTTTTTAAAAAAAAAAAAAAGATTCATTGAAAGTGAGGAGGTGGGGTTTGAACCCTCACCGCCCACACCTCTATGGGGCCAAGTGGCCCAACCACCTGACCACTTGGTTCCTTTTATATATATATATATATATATATATATATATATTCTTCTTAACCCCTCGTCCTTGGGTTCAACTGGCGAAGGGGTCGAACTTTCTCACCAAAAAGGAAGGGGTTCGATCTTAGAGTTGATCAAATCGCTTGGGAGGGCATCCTAGGGGTCTAAGAAGCAGTGGAAACGTTAGGAAGAGGTGGAGGCTTGTGTACTCTCTAACCCAATATACTTCTGACCGGGCTACAAGCGCCTACCTTGGATTGTGAGTGAGCCCAACCCCTTTTCTAAAATTTTTATATCAAAAATATATATTCTTCTTAACATTTTTTCCATCAACAAACACTCTTGTAAATGTCGTTGAAAGATTTGTAACTGTCATTGAAAGATTTGTAATAATGCATTATTTTTTTGTTTTTCCCTCATGCAAGAAATGTAAACCTAAATTTTCCTTATCCTCAGCAACCACTTAAACTTTGTCTGAAAATCAATAATAAAAGATTAGTGCTCCAACTTATAAAAGAAGTTAATCGTTTGCATTTTGATGTGAAGAAATTAATAACCATAAATCATATAACTTACCAAGAAATCATTAAACCAAGCATTCCAATATTCCTGAGGAATCTCTGTCCATTTGGCCCAAGGGTGAGTGAAATTACGGAATATTTGATCCCCGATGAAATTGGCCACCTTAGTATAAGGATCAAACTTGGAAACATAGGAAATGTTGTAAATTTTTTCATACGAACTAAAGGTAAAACATAATAACATTACAAGTAACTTTACAAGACATAATCGGTGGTGCCGATAGGACGGATCCACATCAGTCTAGTCGCAAGATCAATCGTTCCCGGATCGGGTGCATCCGAGGAACTAGCTTCCTCGACGACTACGAGGCGACGCAATGTGCTTAAGGCAAAAGTATTGAAAATGTTAGTACATAAATGCTTAAAGAAAATAAAATATATGTAAATCAATCATAAATCGTAAACTAAACCTACTCTGCCTGCTGCTGTGGATAAGTCGGGGTGACAGGCACACGTATGCGCCCAAAATGGAGTTGCCGGAGACGGTGAAGATGACATATTTAGTGGTGGCAACTGCGGGGAAGAGCGAAGCCCTCGCCTCTAGTGGGGGGCGAGATGATGTCGCCCTACCCCTACGATAGGGACGAGGCCGAGCTCTACCACCACCACGACCATTACCTAAAGGCCTTGCGGACTACTCCATCTCTAAACACTTATAAATATTATATCAAATTATATATTCAAATAAGAAATATACTTAATATGTCAATAGCGAAATAACAGAGTATCTAGTATAATAAATTGACGTAAACAATAAAACTAACACAAATCAATATGACGATTCTTGTTCTTCGATCTCTGCTTGCCCACCTTCGTCCGGCGTCTATAGTCATCGAATTCAGATTCACTATCGAGTAAATCTCTTCGGCTCATCATCTGATTCCTCATTGTCAATATGGATAGGAATCAATTCTAACTCCATAGTGGAATCAAAGAGATTGCTTGGCAAATCGTCCTCGTCCATACTGACGTCAAGTACATGTTCCACATTAGCTTGGGATGGTTCAGGTATATCGTCATCTTTTTCTGACTCTTTCGACTTCGGTATAATATATCGTGCTTTGATTTTGATAACTCCCATCCACCCTTGACGGGATGAGGGGTATGATGTATAATAAACTTGTTCCGCCTGTTGAGTAAGAATGAAGGGGTCATAACTAACTGTATATCTCCTTGACGAGTGGATCTCAACATTTCCATATTTGTCCACTTTAGCCCCACACGGAGTGTTATCAAACCACTCACATTTAAATAGAGTCACCATCTTGTCCCACTGGTAATACAGCTGAATTATGTCAATTATCTTTCCGTAGTAGTCGCCCTCGACCCCGTCAACTTGGCCACCTCGACAACATACATCGTAATTGCAACACAGTGTATTTGCGTTCGCTTCAACAGTTGAAAACCAACACCCATTGATTACATATTTTTTGCACCAGGTAACACTAATTGAAGCTCCATAAGACAAACTCCACGCAACTTCATTGGGATCTGATGGATTTTGCACAAAGTAGGATCGTAACCAATTAGAAAACTATTGGTAGATTTCCTTGATGGCAAGTGAACCAGTCGAACAAGTAATAAAGAGTAAGTAGAGTATCGTCCCACAGAGACTGGATACCAAATGAGGACACCGAATTGCAGAACAATCGTGATTAAGAAGAGATTAAGTTGATTTGATTGGGAGTTTTACGGCAATACTAATAAACGGCTATACTAATAAACAAGAAAAAAAACAGAGGTCGTAGTCGTGAGAAGAATTCAGTAAGGAATTAGGCTGAGTTCGGAATCATTCTTAAGATTATCAATCCCCGAGTTGCTTTGCACATTGCTATAGCATCTATTCTGCACAGCTTCTGCAATGCTACAGCATAGCGACTAGTAGCAACGCTATTCAATTAACCCACCACTATAATCTATCGAAGCTTTCGCGTCCGATACATATGACACTAACTTTACTCCTTCCATATGCCTATGGCAATTTTCTAGTTAGATCTACATTACGAAACAAGGTATTATGGTTATGAGCGGTAGACCCATTCCTAAAGCCTACAATAATAGGTCAAGCTTTGCACGAGCCTGACTAGCAATCACTGTTTCTCAGAGGTCTAACCTCGACTCCTTGCCAGTAAGTTGAGGCCACAATTCTCGCCCTTAGCTTCCGCTAATCGACAAAGTAATTAAATCGCTGATAAGCAAACTGAATTTATTGAATTAAGAACTAACAACTGGGTTCATTCCAAACTTAAGAAATCATCATCGCTCAGCCATAGGAAATTTAGTTCATGACTCGACGCAGGAAATGCAAAACAGATAACAACAGAATAACCCATGATCAAAAGATTAAAAATGAAAGGAAAATAGAAAGCTTGACGAAGTTCCAACGGTGTGGAAGAAGCCCTGTCATGTCACCACTCCACGTCTTCTTCTCTCCGTCTTACTGCAAGGAAGGATGCTGGGTTCTCCTGGAGTTTCTCGTGCCTTGTGAATTCTCTCTCTCTTCTTGAGTCGGCTGTATGAATAGGAATAGACTCACAGCGACTCGACCTCCTTTAGGGTTGACTTGTTGTTTCCTTATATAATCAGGCTTTCTTGTGGCGTAAGTACCAGGAGCTGGGCCTTTCCTAATTTGTCGAGATCCAGAAGTGTCTCCCTTTCCAATCTCAGTAGATTGATTCTACTGATCCTGTGGGATTCTTCATATCTTTCAGTTTCAATCCTCCGCATCTTCTATTCTGTTATGTCAGCAATCTACCTGTCATTCTCGACCTGCTCTATAATTCCTGAAATCATCTTGACAAAAGATCAGAAAATATGCCGCATAGCATTGCGTCCTTTACTTTGTTATAGCTTCAGAAATGCTTTGTATTGCACTTCGATATACTGTCAGAATGCTATAGCATAGTATCTGCTTTGCTATACGTTTTTCTCATAAAACCTTGTACTTTGTTCTTTTCTTAACACATGTTTAGGATGTAAATGGTTTTTATCCTTTAGTTCCCTACATTCATGAATTGATGCCTTTTTGCTTAGATTGATTGCAGTTAAGCTTATATTTACCATACAATTCAGTCATAAAGTATAGGGAAAACATGGCATAAATTGTGCTCATCAAATACCCACACTTAGCTTTTTGCACTCCTAGGAAAAATAAGATAAAGCCAACAAAATCTCATAGTTGTAGTACTCTTGTCTGTATAACTTTGCTTACACAATTGCTTTCTGTTCTCGTCCCCTATTTGGCAGTCCCACTGCCCAGTACTAGCGGCTCGCGTTGCGTGGTATTGCTTAGATGAGGAAGAGAGAAGAGACGAGCCGAAAGGGAGGGAGGAGATGAGTCGAGACGGAGCGAAAATTTGGTGGAACAGAGCACTGCCGGCAGACCCTAAATGAAAACCTAAAGGGCATACACGAAGTGAAAGAGGATAAGAAGACTTAATGATTTTTGTGGCGGACAAAAAGTCCGTCGCAAAGTCACTTAAATTTGCGGCGAACTAACCTAGTCCCCCGCAAACTCATGATTTTGCTACAGACTCGCTTGTCTGCCGCAAAAGGGGGCAAGATGGCCCCCCCAGATGCACATTTTTACGGCGGACTCGTTTGTCCGCCGCAAAATGGGGGCAAGTAGGCCCCCCTAGATGTGCATTTTTGCGGCGGACAATCATCTCATTTTGCGGCGGAAATTTTCTCCGCCGCAAAATTCCTTATTTTTGCGATGGATATTGTTATTCCGTCGCAAAACGCTATAATTGCGACGGAAATAAACTCCGTCACAAAAATCCATCGCAAATATGCTTTTTTCTAGTAGTGTATTAAAATAGTTGTACCTAGCTAGACCCTTAGCATCTAAATGGATCTCAGCATGTAAGATCCATGATAGATAATTCTTTCCCGTGATATCTATCGCTCGTTTTCCTTAATGGCAAGTGAACTAGTTGAACAAGTAATAAAATGTAAATAGAGTATTGTCCCACAGAGACGAGATACCGATGATGACACTAATTTACGCTAACAGCTGTGTACAACCTTAACTATACTTCTCCCATATGCCTATGGCGATTTTCTAGTTCCGATTATCTTTTCAATTCAAGGTGTTAAGGTTATGAGCGGTAGACCCATTCTTGAAGCCTACAATGATAGGTCAAGCCTTGCACCAGCTTGCCCAGCAAACACTGCCTATTAGATGTTTAACCTCAATTTCATTCCAGTAAGCTAAGGCTACTGACTTAGCCCTTAGCTTTCGCTAACCGATAAGAATTAAGAATACAGATAAACAAACTGAATTTATTAAATTAAGAACTAGCAAACTGGGTTCATTATACACTCAAGAATTCATCCTCGCTCGGCCAATGAGATTTAGTTCATGACTAATGAGGGAATCACAAAACAGATCACAGCAGAATAGCCCATGACAAAAGATTAACTACGAATTAACAAAATAAAACAGAAAGTTTGGTGGAGGTTTCGATGACGTAGGAGAGGCCTGTCACTTGACAACTCCACGTCTTCTCGTCTCCATCTCACTGTAAGAAAGGGTTGCTGGGTTCTCCTGGAGTTCTTGTGATTTGTGCTTCTCTCCCTCTTCTTTCGAGCCTGGCCGAATAGGAAACTTCTTTGACTCTCAACTAGTAGATGTGATTCAGGGTTAGCTGTCTTTTCCTTTTATAGTCAGGCTTACTTGCGGAGAAAGTCTAGCGAGTTGGGCCTTTCCAAATCTGTCAAGTCCAACTGGTCCAACCTTCTAAATTCGGTAGATTGATTCTGCTGATACTGTGGGATTCTCCAAATCTTAATCTTTGATCCTCTGCATCTTCTAATCTGATTCGTTATCAATCTAACCGTGAACAAACGTCTATCCATTAACATGTACTTAGTTCCTGGAAAAGCCTCGAGGAAAAGTCAAAACATGTAGCGCATAGCATTGCTTCCTTTACGCCGCTGTAACATATGGGTTGCATTGTATTGCAGCTTGATATGGCTGACCCGATGTTATAGCATTGTATCGGTAGTGCTATGTGTTCATAATAAACCCTTAAGCTTGCCTTCTTCTTATGCGCATGTAAAGGATATTTATGCATTTATCATGATTTATGAGATGTATCCTACATTTGCCTATATGCGTGAATTATGACATATTTTCTCATATAAAATGCTTTTAAACTCATATTCAATGCACAACATGGTCATATATTATAGGGAAAACATGTCATAAATAATACTCATCAATATCAAGAGTTGTAAACTTGAGTTTGGTAAGGTTGGCCATGATTCAAACTAAAAATGATGATAACAACCAGAATCATGTTAAGATTAATGAAACATAAAGCATCGTCATGAATTAAAACATTAGAATTCATAAATCACACTACTAAAAAAAAGGGATATTACTTCTTTAAAAAACGTCCATATTATAATTTTTTTTAAAAGGAAGTAAAAACGACTAGCCAGCGAATGGCATTCTCATTATTATCTCGCTTGAACTTTGAGACTTAAGCATCCTAAAATAATTTTTGGGACGTCTAAAATTAATTTAGGCATCCCAAAACACTTTCAGGACGCCTAAAATTAATTTGGGCGTCCCAAAAAATTTTCAAAATGCCTAAAATTAATTATTTGGTGCATTTTGGGAAATGTTTTGGCGCTAGGGGAAATTTTTGGCATCCTAAAATTTTTTTGGGACGTCAAAAGCAGCATTTTTGGTGTCCTAAAATCAATATTTATGCATCTGAAAGAGTTTTGGGATGCCTAAAATTAATTATTTGACGCATTTTGAGAAATTTTGTGGCGCAAGGGGATATTTTTTACGTCCAAAAATAAGTTTAAGAAGCCACAATCAGTATTTTTGGCGTCCTGAATTTCAAATTCGGACGCCAAAATCTTTTTTTTCCCTTTTTTTCTCGCTCAAAACGCCGAAGTCTACTCATATATCAATCACATCTGACACCCATTAATATTCCTCTTTACACACGCCAAAGTGTTTTGCCAGTTTCATTTCTTCCAAACCCAAAATGCTCTTTTGATGACAAAAAAAAAGGCCAAAATGCTCTCAATGTCACACGCAGATCTCTTCACACCGTGGTTCCTCGCCGGCACTCCTGCCAAGGCCATCATGTGCACGTCTACTAGATGATGAGATCCAAATCTAAAGGCTGTGCAGAGCCCAGATCTACCGCCACCAATCCAAAGATTCTAATCCGAAGGCTGTGCGAGATGGCGTCGCCGGTGCTGGTTGCTTCCTAACCCTTCCAATCTGAAGGCTGTGTAGAGCCCATATCTGAACTCCGGTAAGTATGTGTTTCAGGTCTAAAGTGGAGCCTTGCCTAGATTTGGATTCCGTTGTTCTTGAATTTGAACTTGTTTGTCTGATATAACTATGTAACTATGAATTTTGGTGGCTGATAATATAGTATTGAAATCACCGAATCTATAGCTTCTCCTTTGGTTTGTTATTGTTGATTGTTGATGAGTTGTTCTTGCTAGTATTCTAGAAGTATGTTGATTGTTGATGTGTTTTTCTTACTGGTTCTTTTTCTAATTCCACGGCCAACCTTCAAACCTGAGGTTAGGACACCAAAAGTCTCATTATAACATCCTCAAAAAAAATTGGGACACCAAAAGTCTCATCTTACTGCGTCCTCTAGATAGAAGTTACTTTGAAAGGGGACGTAAAACAGGTTATAAAAAAACAGACATTATATAGCTCTTTGTAGTAGTGCCATAATGAACATATTAATAAACAACATAATTAAAAGGAGCAAAATTTTCTTGAGTAGTCAACATATAATTTAATGAACAAATTTTCTTGAAAATATATTCATAAATAAAATTTTACCATTAAAATCATGAATAAGTATGCATATATGAAGATAAATAACATACATACATGCATGCATACATACATACATACATACATACATACATACATACATATAAAGAACAAATATAGAAAGAGTACTTAGAATCTAAGTGATGTATATATCTACTGATAAGGAAATCCACAATCATATTTATGACATCATACATAATCCTATAAATAAAATAACAACAATATGTTATAAAATGTAAATAAGATTAAGTGTAAACAAATATAAAATAGCAAAATTTAACATAAAGATAAATTAAATGATGGACAAATAAAATAAATAAACAAATGAATAATATAACAATATATATATATATATATATCACAACAGAAAACTAAAATAATAAAACATAAATAAAATGAAATACTATAAAACATAATATAAAATAAAGAAATGAAAAGAAAAAGAACAATAATCTCCAATCTCAAAATAGGAAATTAAACTAATATGGCTTCTAGCAATATAACAGTGAATGAAATAAATATGACTTTCGACCATATTATATTAAAATAAGAAATCAAAGTGATATAACTTCGATTATATAATTTCTAAATAGGAATAAAAGGAATATGTCTTTTGGCCACATAATAGGAAATCAAATCAATATGATTTTTGGTCATATATTTTCTGAATAAGAAAGAAAAGAAATATGGCTTCTAGCCATATAATTTTAAAATATAATATCGAGGTGTATGGCTTCGACGAGACTAAAATAACAATAAAAATAATATAAAAGAATTCTTAAAGGAGATCAAAATAGTAATAATCTTCAACCTTAGTCATGAGATCTAATGTTTAAAACAATCGGTAAAAGAATTTCTTTAATTCATATAATGGCTCGATTATCCCAAATAGATAAAATAAACATATAATTAAAGAAGTTAGATGAAATTGTCAAATAGACGATGAAAGAATCATACCTTCGTTAAAGCTTTCATCGATAACATGTTATAAAATAAATGGAAATATGAGAAGAGAAATGAGTAATAAATAGAAAGTAAGAAAGAGCAATTCTCATTCACTATTTAGTGCTATCTGAAATACATAATATATGCCTTCTATTTATAGGCACAACTCTCTAATCTACAATTAATGTGATTTCATAATCATAATAATCAATGGGTGAGAATAGAAAATTATGGAATGAGAGATATGAATATCCACAAATATAACATTCATAACATAATTATATTATTTTTATCAAAGTTAATTGTGCAATAAAATTTCTTTTTTAATCTCTCCTCAGTAAAAACACCTTTTAAGGGGAGACTGGGAAGGAAAAAGCTCCTCCTTAAAAATTGTTTCATCAAAACCTGCCCCGGCGCCGTGGGGGTGTTTCCATATCAAAATATGAGAGATGAAAAGAGTGAGAAAAAATGTGAAATTAATTAGAATAATTTGAAAATAAATAAATGAGCGAAGAAAAAAATATTGAAGTACTATGTTTAAGATCAAAACATATATTTTAACTAGATTTTATTATGGGCGAAAACTATTAGCACTAGTCTTAAAAGAGACAATACCCTTAATTAAATAAAATTATAGGGTGAATGGAACTGAAATGGTTGACAGCAGTGGTCTCGGTTAATCATAAACAAGGAAACGCATATGGATCTTCGTACAGATGTCAATAGAAATCAAATTGGGAAAAAAAAAAAAAAAAAAAAAAAAAAGAGAGAGAGAGAGAGACCAGACTCACTTTCAATAGCTGGAATAATTCGAAGTATCCAATGTTGATGCTCATCAAATTTTGGTCAACCAAACAAAATATTTCATGATATGTACGGATGGATTGGTGCATGGTTTCAACGGTCGAGATGCAGTTTAAAATAATTAACCGAAGAAATTTAATTTTTTTAATTATATCTTATGATACTCTCTCTCCTATTAAGTATAAGAATTCGTTTACTAATTCACACAAAATTCTACTCCCCATTTACAAGTGCCCAATGATCAAATTATGTGTTTTAAGAAATCGATTAAAATTAGTTAAAAATAATAGATATGTCGAAATAAAATTTGTTTTTTAAGTATGCCCTTATTTACGAGAGATAAAGAAAAGAAATAAAGTAAATATGAGTATTACCCATGGTAGTCAAAATCGCTTAAAGTGCAAAAAACGTCGCTTTACGCTTTTTTTCGTGCAAACGTGTTACGTGGTGGAAAAAACGCATCGAGGTAAAAGCGTAAAAAGCGTCGCTTTAAAGCGTAAAAAGCGTAAAAAAACGCAACGTTTTTGCAAAAAGCGCCGAGTTTACTAAGGGACTTAAGTGAAAGTTTTAAAAGTTCGGAGAGGGACTAAAGTAGGGGTGAAGAAATCAAAAGCAAACTGAAAAACCTGATCGATTAATTCTGTTCTGTTTTTTCGGATTGTTTTTCGGTTTTTCGGTTTGATTCGGTTTTTAGAAATGCCTTAATTCGGTGTTCGGTGTTCGGTTCGGTTTTGTAAAAATTATTTCGGTTAAAACCGAATAACCGAACTTAAATAAAACGACGTCGTATTGTATTTTTTTCCTTACCTTTCAATTTTTATTCAGCCCACAGACCGTTGGCCCACCTCAACTTAAGAGCAGACCCAACCCAATTTCCCCCTTTTTTTTCAATTCCTATTTCCTAAAAACCCTAAATCCTTAGTAAGTAGTAACCCACTAACCCGTCGCCTCTTTCAGACCATCAGCCACTGCCATCTTCCTTTCAATTGCAAAACCCTCTCATCTATCGACTCTCTCACTCCACTGAGATCGCTGCATAGAGTGGTCGCCGGTTATCGTCCTGGTAACCGGTGACAGTGAGCTAAGCTGTTCGAGGCCGTGGATCGTCGTCGGCGTCTCCTTGTGCTGATCGTGATCGTGGGTCGTAGTCGGTGGTGAGAGATCCAGATCTGTTTGTGACTTTGTGGGTGGTGGGTGTTCGACTTCTCCTTTCCGTTTCTCGGCCAGATCTGTTTGTGGGTGGTGGGTGTTCGACTTCTCCTTGCTGTTTCTCGGCCAGATCTGTTTGTGGGTGCCAGATCTGCATTATTTCCAAATCTCGGCCAGATCTCGTATTATACTGTTAGGTTAGGAGGCCTTGGGTGAGGTCTTTGTTCCTTGGGTTCAGATACTGCGCTCGTGATGAAGTAAGTGGAGTGGTGGGAGGTGTTGATGTCGCTATCTAGGGAGTAGACGGGAGCCGCAGCCTCTGGTTCAGATCTGCATTATTTTATTTTCTTTTTTATTATTCTCTTTTCCTCCCTCCACGTTCTCAACTGCTCTTATTCACTCCTTCCCCCTTTTTTTGTGAAAAAGGAAAAAAATTGTTTCATATCACATGGGTGTTAAGTATTTGTGTCTGGCTCATCTCACAAAATGATAACTCCCTAAACTCATACGACTTACGAGCACGTCAAACTAAACTGAGGGTGGTTCTTTGAAAGACATTCTTTACATCTATTGATCTATGTATACATGGTTAGGATCACAAAGTGCATTTCATTAGAACGAACATGTGTAGGTAATTACTACTACTTTATCCGTTTTACTTTTTGAAACAAATTTTTTTATAGAAATATTAATGTATTGTTGACAATATACCTATTTTATTTCTTAATCGGTATCTAATGATGTTAAAGGACAGATACAATGAAATGGATGGAGTATGATTCAGCAGTTTGGAAGATTTAAAAAGGTGAACGGTCGGAGTGTTCGCGTTTTTTCTTCGGTGGATCTGAAGAAGGTGGTGGCTGCTGGTGGCCCAGATGTATACCTAGTTCTGTTTTATTAGTATTTCTGAATTTTGAGAGTTATGCACTTCATTCTGAGAGTCATAGTTTTATTAGTAGATGCAATTCTGGATGATTTATTTATGAATTTTGAAAGCTAATAATGCAGCGCCATTATTAGTAATGTTGTAATAATGTTGTAGTTGGTTTGGGCTTTCTGTTTCGCCCCACTTTCTATCAAGAAAAAAAAAATTCTGCAACCTATTGTTTTGATATACATTCTGAGCGAACAGAGTAAAAAAAAAAAAAAAAAAAAAAAAAGATTGGCCAATTAACCCAAACAGAAAGGCCCAATTAAAGCCCAAAACCGAAATAAATGCAAAACCGAACCAACTATTTCGGTTTATTCGGTTCGGTTTATTTCGGTTTTCGGTTTCGGGTTCGGGTGGTGTAAATAGGTGTTTTTTTTTTTCGGTTTTTTCGGTTTTCAAAAAACCGAACCGAACACCGAATGCTCATTTTAGACTAAAGTGAGAATTTTCAAACTATTTTGGGGCAGAACTGAAATTTCAAAAATATCTGGGTCCTTTTTCGTAATTAATAAATAAAGATCATTTTACCCCTAATTACACTTAATTCAATACAAATGTTCCTAACTCAACTTAATACTTAATCATACAACAATGTCCTTAAAAAATGCATTAAAAATCTCAATTTAATCATGTAAAATCATATAAAAAATATGGTTTGATCAATTTGAACGTTAGACATTTTGATTGATATTGCATTGATCAATATGTGTATGAAGGCACCTACCTTATATACATACGCGTAAAAAACCCGTTTTATTTTACGATTTTACGTTTTACGATTTTTCATTCTCCTTCCGTTTTTACGTAAAAACTACTCTTTCACTACCATGGTATTACCTACCTTTTAATTAATACAATGCATATAATTAAGGAGGATACAAATAGAAAAAAAAAACTCATTAAATGTCCATACAACTCTTGTCGAGCTCTATAGAAAAGACCAAGGCAATTCAAATTTTAGACTCTTATAAAAAAAGATAGAAAGGAGTGTAAGTTAGTTATTTGAAAAAATAGTGTTTGGTTTTCTAAAATACCCCTCCTACTATTTCTTTTTTTCCAAAAGTTTAAATGAGTTGGATTCTAGTAGCTCATCATTAGAGTCGTCACATGTTTTAGACTCAAATACTTCTCCGGTCTTTAAGACAAAATATATTTAAAGAGTTGATCTTGATCTTAGATATAAAATATAGTTTTTATATTTGCCAATCATTTTCTAATTTACTCTTATTGATGTTTCCTCGACAATAAAAAAGAAGGAGAAGAAAAGAGGAAATTAAGGAAGATTACTAGGATCTTTAAAAAAAATGTCATATTAACTAACTTAATTAACTAACTCTTTTAACCTATCAAATTAAGTAAAAAATTCTTATATTGAAGGCCAAAGGAGTAGTACTTATAGATCACTTACCAACAAAAATTTTCAAGTTGGCAGAAGGATTTGAACTTACAACATTGTGTGCTATGAGCCAACTCATTATCAATCAAATCAACCTTGGATAATAATTCACATTTGTGATAACCCAAAAAAAAAAAAAAAAAAAAAAGATGAAACAATATTAATAAAATTAACAACAACAACAATCATAATAATGTGTACCTTTATGTGTATAGATATGTTGGATTTAGCATAAAGTGTTGTTATAAACATTGATATATTTTGGTTGTCACATTTATAAACATAAATGTGAGCATCACAATATATTAATGATAATTAATGTAATTATAATGACTTTTGATATTATCGTAATTAATTGCAATAAGTATGATGACTTTTGACTTTTGATATTACTGTAATTAATTGGAATAAGTATGATGACTTTTGATATTACCGTAATTAATTGGAATAAGTATGATGACTTTTGATATTACTGTAATTAATGTATCTATTACAAAACTTTAGCTATAAATAAGGGCTTAGCTTAACCAAACTAAATTACTTCCATTTCTTAGCATTTATCAATTTCTCTTTTCTTCTTCTTCTCTTTCTTCTTATTTTAAATTTTTATTTTTGTTAGAATAAAATACTCTAACCATCCTCCTGTTTTTTTAATTACACAAACATCCCCTCTATTTTTGAAACCCATATAAACCTCCCTTATATTTTGAGATTTTATTTCCATCCACCCAAATCGTTAGTTAACCGTTATGTTTGACTTTTGAACCTTTTTTCTGGTAAAATACTCTAACTACCCTCATGTTTTGCTTTAATTACATATACCTCCCATCTATTTTGAAAACGTATGCTTAAGTCCAAACAAGTTAACTCCGTTAAGAATATTCTAAAAAGATTCCAAAAATATATTTTTAACTAAAGTTTATATAAAAATAAAATTTATTTACTATTTTACCCTTAATACTAACTTTTTTAACTAAGTTTATATATAGAGACTTACACATGGTTGATGTATTTATTTTGTCTTGCACATTTTGTCTAAAATTGTTTTAAAGAATTTTAGAGTTTTTTTTATCTGTTCTTTAATTTTTATTTTTATCTTTACAAATAGTTATTTGTTTGATGATTTTAGATTGGTTAATGTAATAAATATTACAGACGATGTTGAATATTCAAGTAAGTTTTTAAATAAACATGTGATTGATCAGATGTGTTTATAAATATTTGTGAAAAAAATATTAAATTATAACTTTAAATGACACATACAATCTCAAACTTATATAGTTCATTATATTTGACAAAAATATGTGTTTAATATATATTTTAAGTCATAATTAATTAATAATATCAAAATTAATACTTTTTTTAACAAATTAGAAAGTTAAAAAATCTATTAGAATAAATTTTTGGTTGTATAAATTTTTATTAGCCTATAGGTGTGTGTGTTTAAATAATTCTAATACTGAAAAGGGATATTTTGGTTAAAAGAAGAAGAAGAAGAAGAAGAAGAAGAAAAAGGGTTTAAAAGTCAAACTTAACGGTCAACTAACAGTTTGGGTGGATGAAAATAGAATCTCAAAATATAGGGAGGTTTGTGTAACATATGTTTAATTTTAAGGGAGGTTTATATGGGTTTCCAAAATAGAGGGGAGGTTTGTGTAATTAAGATAAAATAGGAGGGTGGTGAGTATTTTACTCTTTTTGTTATTATTTTTCTAGCTACCAACTATGCTTCTCTTCTCTAATCGATTTTCCTCCTAGAATCCATCAAACACAAAGACCACGTAATCCTAGTCCCTAGAAGTCTTAGGTTAATTTTATATGAATTTTGATGGGGAAATTATGATCCTAAATATGTGATAGGGTTGTTTTATATGAAATATATTATATGTAATCTTAATCCCTAGAGAGTCAAGGGTTGGCTAAATATGAAATTTTTTTTGATGTAATCCCGATCCTTAGGGCATCTTAAATTAGTTTTAAATGAAATTTGGTATATGTAATCCTAATCCCTAGGTGATCATAGGATAATTTTATATTTGTTAAATATAATCCTAACCCTTAGGGAATTTTAAGATGTTTTCATATATTAGATGTAACCCTTAGGGTATTTATATTAAATTATTTTAACCTCTAGAAAATAACAGGATTATTTATAAATTAATTATATTATTTGCGAACTTTATTGGGTTTTAACCCTAGAAAATAATAGGATTAATTATATAATTATATATGAGTATTATTGAGAACTTTATTGAGTTTTAATTCCTAGAAAATAATCGTATATATTAATTATTTTGAAAATAATCTTAATACTTTGATGGTGTTAGATAGAGTATAGTATAAATTTTATTTTTTGATAAAATGATGGAAAATTGATTGTGTGCATATGAGTCTTATTGAATAATTGTGAAAATTATGATCTTGATATCCTGTAACTTATGGTGATTGAAATAATAGTTAGATTTGGACTTTACTCGATAGATATTTGAATTATGATGATGAATATGAGTTGAATCTTATATCGAATATTTGAATTATTATACTCTTAAATAGTTTGGAAACTTATGATGCCCTTAAGTAACTGAAATATTCAATGAAGAAATTTTTAAATAAGATAATTGTAACAAGATTGAATTTTTCTTGATTGCGTGATCGTAATGAATTAATAGTGGGAGGACGGCTTTGGGATGGTACCTCCTAAAGTGATGAACACAAAGATTTAGGCTTTATGTCTCCGATATTTATATGATCGATGTGAAAAGATATTATTCATTCTTCTCAAAGTGGTGTTTGGCAGGGTTTTCGGGATACTAGTAGTAACTTTGGGAAGATGTATGTGCAATAGGAAGAGATTTTTTGATGATAGCCAATTTGATGATTTATAACTGGTAGGGTTTCTTGGCTCACAGGGTAGGTTGACAGGGTTTCCCGAGTCTACCATAGTTCTCTTCCTACTAAATGAATTTAATAAAGATAATGAATAATATTTGATTCGATGTGAATATATATATGATAATATTGAAATTGATATTTGATTCAATTACTAAGTGATTATATAGTTGATTTGATTATTATATTTGAGCTATATAAATTGTGTTTTAATTATTAGGATTACCAACTTTGTCGACTTTTATGTTTGCGTTGTCGCAATGATATTTCGGGGAGCAAATTTTCGAGTGAAACAAGTTGCAAAGGATGGGGTTAGCAATGACCGGTGAAGATAACGACTCAGAGATTTCTAGCTAGTTCTAGAGTTTACAGAATTTTTATAAATTTAATAAAATGCATAAGACATATTTCCTTTAGTTGAACTTTAGTCTTTGGTTTTATTTTAATGTAATGAATTTAGCTTTGAGCATGTCTTTAGTACAAGAGGCGGTAACATTCCTAAATTTGGTTAATTTAAATTTGGGTTAAATATCATTTTTGTCATAGAAGTATTGGCCAAGAAAGCATTCAACACTCGAAAGTTTTTTTGGTATTATTTTTGCCCTAAAAGTTTACAAAAATGAGCAAATATGCCCCTGAAGCTTTTTTTTATGAGCAAATATGCCCCCTAAGCTTTTTTATGAGCAAATTTGCCCTCGAAAGTTTTTTAGGAGTAAATTTACCCTGGATCTTACAAAGAAAAGTAACAATTTTTGATAAGGTCAACCGATGGGCAATATTACTATATTTGTAAACTTCCTGGGCAAAAATGATACCAAAAAAAAACTTTCAGTCTTAATGCTTTCTAATCAATACTTCCGTAGCAAAATTGGTGTTTAACCCTTTAAATTTCACAGTTATTTATGATTCTAAAAATTTTATGTTATTATAAATTGTTAGAAATTTCACAAAGCATTGAAGTGCTATCAACAAAATTTATATGCTCCTCCCCTTCCTTAATGTAAGACTCATTTATCTTATTTGATAAGATTAAAGAAGTTAACAAATACGACATTTTTGTCCTATTTGATTATTGTTGAAAGAACATCAATAGGAGTGAATTAGAAAAATATTAACGGCTTTGAGAAATTGACCTTACATTTATAGTCAAGATCAACTCTCTAAATTAGGTCGTACAGGATGAGAGAAAGCACATTAAAAAAATTTAACGATAGGATAGTTTAGGAAGAAGAAAAAAGTAAAGACAGGAAATAAATCTCAAACGGATGAATATTCCATTCCATTTCATATTCTATTAATGCTCTCTCCCGATCCCAATTATAGAACATATTTACCAAGTTTCTGTCAGATTGAATCCCTACTCTTTCTGTACCAAGTTAATTACACAATTCTTATGCTATATTTGTGTGTGTGTGTGTGTACAGTTGTATTCACTCCTTGTGGTTGGAGGAGCAATCCCTTCTGGGCCCACCAAGAATTCGAGAAATCTGGAGACCTCTACTGAATGCTTCGATTGAAGAGCATTCTTGTTTGGAACTCTCAAAACAAACGGAAACCATGCAAGGAAAGCCAGCGGCATGAAGAGAACCAACCCCATGATTATCTCGTACCCTCGAGCCAGTGCTCTAATCGATCCCCATAGCTGAGCTTTTTCAGTCAGAGGCTTCAAGGCTTGTGCAATCTTTTGGAACAAAATAAAATGAGCACAAGTAAATAAGAACATTCGTGTGTATTGTTGCATTCTTTATGGTACTGGATGCGTATGAGGGGAATATGTCATTGGCTGATTTGTTTCCCGACAATCTCATTTTATTAGGTGTATACCAAACAACCTAAGTATTATCCTTAGAAATAAACATTGACTTACTAGCAGTAAACCCCTGCCAGTAGGAGAGAGTGCGAGAATCCAGACTATAATGTTCTTGAGAGTCATATGAGCAAGTGCTAATAATGTGATGAAAATGGCAAGGAATGTAATGAAAATAAAACCCTTAATCAGTCTAAATAAAAGCTGGAAGTCAGCTGTCAAGAGCTGAATCAGTAATTGTAGTGGATCACATATTATAATATAACACAACAAATCAGGTTCCAAGCATACCAAGTTGCTGAAATAGAAGCCGATGGTGGTGAAATAACACGATAACATTCGGAAGAAATCAAAGCGGTGCCCGAGCCTATAAATGTCCCTACTCATAGTCTGCTCACCATTCCCATTAGCTATCTTTGCCTCAAACATCGAGATTTGGTTAAGACCCACATCTCTTCCTTTACCAACTTGTATGTATTCGTGATGAGTGACATTTCCATCACGTAGAGTAGAATTTAAAACCTGGAAACCAAAGAGATAAAGATGCATGAATAGTGAAGACAAGCCATACTATTGATATCTTTCAAAGGAAGAAAAACTATCTGCAACAAATGAAAATTAATTATCCAAACGGAGAACATTGTTCACAACACTTATATACCTGCAAATATGTCCTCACTTAAGTTGATGACTTTAGAAGCCTTGCTTACTCCCCCTCCTGTCAGGTGGAACAATACATCTGGATGGCCATTATGGAACCGCACTCTGAATGGAAAAGCACAGAAAATAAAAGAAATAAAACATGAAAGATAAAGGCAGCTGATACTGGTCCATTATTAATTTGAGTTATTTTAATCATGATTATGATTATGGGGCATACAATTTCTATTGCATAAAAAAGGAATCATGTTTCCATTTGAGAATAATGCTTGAAGAAATTATGGGCCTCCTTTCCTTTTGACTGAAAGGTCTGCAGATACCTAATTTGAGCCATATGTTCTAAAAGGTATCTTCTTTTCCTCTTTCCTAAAATTATATACCAAATCATCAAGAAACATTCTGCAGTGAGTTCCATTTGGTCTCACAAAGAGCAATCCTCAAAGATTGAATGAGGGAAAAAAAAAAAAAAAAAAAAAAAAACAGAAATCTTACCTCAAGGGGTTAGCCAACACTCTTTGTCCAATTGTCGCAAAACTAGTCTCTTGATTTGACATAAACCATTCAGGGAATGAAGCACTGCAACAGACATATGAGGGAAAAAAGATTAAATGACAGGGATTTATGAATTTTAGCATATCCAAATAATTTTACCAAAATTGATAGAACCAGTCAATACCTGCCAGTAAATATGAACTCCCTAACTCCAAGCAATGAAGGATATGTTACACCATCATGTTTTTTGAGAAATTCTTGTAGTAAATTCCTCATTTTGAAAGCTTCTTCCATATAATTATCCTGAAAAATAAATACTTGAGATATTTGAAATTTTAAATGCATCTCTTTCCCAATTTATTTCTTTCTCATAACATAACTATGTAACACCTGATTCATATCTATTGTCTGGAAGCCTTCACCACAAGTAAAAATGATGGCATGGTTTTGATTTTCTGGCTTACCCTCACCCAATATTGGAGGTCCTGGATGCTTTATCCTCTAAATTACCTGCAACAAAAATATTTAAACTATACGTTTGAAAAAATTATGACTACTGTAAAGAAATGTAGTGCCTATAAATTTTGTCCCTATGTCGTGCCACAGAAACAATAAAAATGGCGGCCCAGTGCATAAGGCTTTCATCAGATGGGATCTAGGAAGAGTCAAATGTACATAGTCTTACCCTACAAGCAAAGAAAAAATCTGTTCATCTAAAATTTCTTTCACTACTTGAAACAAGCAAAGTATGCCCTTTATTTCACTATCTAGCTAAGGTCCTCTTATACCATCCAGACATGTGCTTGTCCAGTTTTTCAGGAATGGCTTCCTCAATAACATCTGTCACCGAGAAAGGCTTTTACATGGAGGTATGGAAACTAAAGGCTCCACATTTAAGTAAGTAAGCCTGCATCATCACTACCAGATGGAGTCCCCTCAAGGGAATATGAACTTATGCGCCTACCTTTGCTACTGCGACTGAACTGGTAGCACCTCATTTCAGAACTAGAAGAAATAATATTTTACTCTTTCGATCTTCCAGAGAGAAAACTATTTTATCCAATGTGGAACTAGCCATTCTTTTTTCTTGTGGATTTTCTTTTCTTTTCTTTTTTTACCAAAAAAAAAAAAAGAATGGGCAAAGAACAGTACCTAATCCAAACTTGGAGCAGTTTCATTTGAATCAATTGATATTCCTGGCAAGGCAGCTTTTGCAAGAGCAGAATAATAAACCTCTTTAGTAGTTTTTCTGGATTTGTCTTGGCTAGTCTCTTCAACCTCATCGACATAAGCTACTCGAAGAGAGGGGTATCTGCAGTAAAGCTATCAGGGAATGTAACAGAAGAAAGCTTGCAGAAGCTTTTACAATCCACAAGCTTAATTTGAGAGGCATACTTGCTCATGAGCTTTAGAATGTCTTTCGCCTTAGCATCACCAGATCGCTTGTGAATGCCGTATTTCTGGCATGAAACAACATATGTGAACTTCAAATCAGCTACTGCCTGACATTGCGTCCACAATGATCGCTCACTCTTTGGATTTTTCCTACTTTCCAGTCTCTAACCTTGTAACCTTTGTTTAGTTCTGTTCAAGGAATTGAGATTACATGGTTAAGTTGTGTTGTAGAATAGAAAAGAAAGTGGCTCAATTTCTCCTTTGTCACCTTCATCCTTATCAAGAAAAGCTTGCAGCTCCAATGCTTGTTGGTAATCATCATTCCTCGTACTTTACTCGGTATGAGAGAAGTAAAACTGAAGCGCAAAATAGAATGTTAAATTACATATCTAACACACACACTAATGTTAGGAAAGGAGGGAGGAGAAGCAATTTGCATCAGTTTTGGTCAATGTCTTGCCTCTGTATGATGCACGTAAACAGAGTTCTTCTTCCAATTTTTCATCCCCTCTGAGTCTTTCTTTTTTTTTGCTCAGGAAAGATACTTGCATTACTATATAATGTCATACATAACAACAGAACCGAAAACAACAATAAACCAAAGCACAGGCTACAACACCACAAACGATACAGGAAACATAATACAACTACAGCAAAAGAACTAACAACAATACAATACAAACAGAAATGCAATCAGCCAGGATCCCAATCCGGATGTGAAGCTTGAGGTCCACCCATGACAATATTAGCCTCTTGAGCATCCAAGGTTAGAAGAGAAGACAAAGAAGGTGATGGTTGATGAACCCACCCGATCGGGCACACCTCCTTATAAGCAATGGCTGAAAGAAAGTCAGCTACTCTATTACCCCGTCTAGGGATATAAGATAAAGAGAACCCAACCCTGTCAGAAAAGAGACAAATAATATCATGAAGAATGCTTCTGCTTTTCCAGTCATACAAATCAGGAATTTTAGCATCAATACATGAAAGTAATAAAAGGCAATCAATTTCAAAGATAACATTATCATGTCCTAAGTCAACAGCCAACATCAGTGCCCTTTTGAGAGCGAGCGCCTCGGACATGAAGGCTGAAATGGACTTAATTTTGTCAATGAAACCCCATTTAAAAGTACCAAATTGATCACGGCAGACCACACCAATTGCACCCTGCGGACTACCAGACACATAAGCTCCATCCAGGTTGATTTTAAATTGCCCAGGAACAGGGGGAACCCATCGAACAGTCCGAGTACAATGCCTATTTGAGACACCCGATTCCTACTTCTTATCATCACAATTCCAAAACTCAGAATTACTCCTATTAGCCTATTCGATGACAATGATTGGGTTGGGGGCTACATGATTAAACACCAACTCGTTTCTTTGTTTCCAGATGTACCATAGAATCCAGCAAAGCAATGAAATATCTTGAGGAGATATTGACTTCATACCTTGAATCATCATCCACCAAGCATTGAAATTTACCACTCTCAAACAATCAAATTTTACTCCCAATCTACAACCAAACCACACGCAACGAGTACATGGGCACTGAAAAATAAGTGTTCAAGAGTCTCATTCGCTTCCTCACACACAGGGCACCATTTCACCGAGCCACGTCGTCTAGAGTAAAGAGCAAAGACGGGTCGCCACGGCTCTATTAAGGGACCGCCACAAGAAGTTCTCGCACCCGTGGGATCACTTTAATGCGCCAAATTGATTTCCAAAAGATTGAGGAGAAACTACACAAGAAGGGCCCGCTCTATTGCTTTTGTCTAGTTTCTTTGATTTCTCAGTTTGGCACCCCGCCTTGACAGTATATGCCCCATTTGGTGAATGAGACCAAATTAACTTGTCCTCCAAACCATTGTCGGGAATAGGAATGGCATAAATAGCATCCTTAACTTCTTCCGCAATGAAAGATGCAATAGGAGATAAGTTCCAAGAGCCATTAGAGATAAGGTCGTTGACTTTCCCATGCTTAGCAATAAATTCTTCACAGTTTGGCGGCTTCTCAGGGAAAGAAACCCCAGGCACCCACTTATCACCCCAAATTCTAATCGACTGTCCGGTACCTACATCCCACTGAAGATCATCCCTCAGAATATCCCGACCTCCAAGTAAACTAGACCAACACCAAGAGGCTTTGTGGCCTTTCACTGCCTCAATGAACTCCTTATTCGGAAAATACACACTCTTCATCACTCTAGCCCATAAGTCCTCAGGCCGAGTGAAAAGCCTCCATGCAGTCTTTACCAACAAGGAATCATTCATAACTGCCAAATCTCGGAAACCCATCCCACCCTGACTCTTCCCCATGGTAAGATAGTCCCAAGCCTTCCAGTGCGTCTTACCACCAAAAGCATTCCCATCCCACCAGAAGTTGGCGACAAGACTATGGATTTCCTTGCATGTTTTAAGAGGAAACTTAAAACAATTCATAGGGTAGATCGGGATGGCTTGGATGACTGCTTTAATCATAACTTCCCTCCCTGCAAAAGAAAGAAAATTGTGGCCCCAGCCTTAGAGCTTACAAGCAACACGCTCCCTAATATATGCCAAAGCTTGTTGTTTGGTCTTACCCTATATACTTGGGATACCGAGATACTTCCCAGGATCCTCCGAGGTAGGAACATGAAGCAGATTGCATACCATTCCACGAATGTCATCAGGAGTATTAGCAGAAAAGAACAAACTAGATTTATCAAGATTAACAGCTTGGCCCGAAGCCTCACAGTACTGATGTAAAATAGAAGCCAACTGGCGACACTCCTCCCGATTAGCAGTCATATATACAAGGGCATCATCAGTGAAGAAACTATGAGAAAGGACTGGGCAGCTGGTGCTCAGCTTGATCCCACTAATTAAATTATCCTCCTGGCTCTTAGTAAGCATGAGTGAAAGGACCTCAGCAACCAGAATAAATAAATATGGAGAGATAGGATCCCCTTGGCGTAAACCTCTACTAGGGGATAATGAACTGATAGCTTCCCCTGATAAACACAAGTTCATCTTGGCAGATCGCACACACCTCATAACCATGGAAACCCAATCTTCACAAAATCCAAATCGAAGGAGTACATTCTCCAGGAACGTCCATTCCACTCTGCCATACGCCTTACTCATGTCCATCTTAAAAGCAAATTCAAATTTTGGGCCATCCTTTTTCCTTCTCGTAGTGGTACACTTCATGAGCAATGATAATATTGTCTTGGATGCGGGACGGAACAAAGGCACCTTGGCTAGGGGAGATACACATATCAAGAAGGGGTCTCATCCTATTAGCCAAGATTTTAGAACTAATCTTGTATGAGAAATTGCACAAACCAAGAGGGCCGGAAATGGGAAACATGCTCAGTCTAGCCACTTTGGGTATTAGTGTAATGTTGGTCTCATTAATCAGATCAAGAGAGGATGTGCCTTCGAAAAATTCCAGCACTATGCTACAAATAGACTCCCCAACTTTATCCCATGAATTATGATAGAAAACCCCAGAGAAACCATCAGGGCCAGGCACCTTAGAACTCCCCAAACTAAACGCAGCCTTTCGGATCTCCTCCCTAGATATTGGTGCCATCAATCATTGGTTCATCTCCTGTGTGATCTTCAGGTCAATAAAAGAAAGAGCAGGCTCCATATTAACAGCCCCCATCGACGAGAATAAATTCTAAAAGAAACCAGAAATATTGTCCACCACCTTTGACTTCTCAGTTAACCACTAGCCCTCATCATTTTTAATACTCAAAATAGAATTTGCCTCCTTTTCATGGTAGAAAGATGAAAAAATTTAGAATTCTTATCACCCGCCCTTAGCCAATTAACCAGGGAACGCTGCCACCAGAATTTTTCTTCTAACTCATACAGACGATCAATGCTCATTTTAATCTCACTAATGGCCTTGGAGGATGCAGCATTTATATTTCCATGAGATAGGCCAGCCAACTGGGCTTTCACCTTCTCAATCAGCCGAGCATTATTAGGAAAAGCGCCCCTACTCCATTTCTCAAGAGCCCCCATGCACCTCTTCAGATTACCTGCAAAAACAGCAATAGCACTACTACATCCCTCCAACATCGACCCCCAACTATCGCACTACCCGAGGAAATTCTGAATGTTGTGACCAAGCCTCTTCAAACCTAAAGGACTTTTTCCTTCTCGACCGGTTCAGGTTAAAACAAAACATGAAGCAAATGATGATCGGACCCCACCGGTTCCACATGATAAACTTGAATATTAGGGAATTGTTCTTGAAGATGGCAATTACCCATAGCTCTATCAATACGCTCCCAAATTCTATATGGATCATCTCTTTTGTTACACCAAGTAAACCGATATCCATTGAAACCAAGATCATCCAGTTCACACTAGCTATAAGACACTTAAAATTTAAAATATTCCTCCGGCTCTAGGTATCCCCCCCCCCCCCCCATCTTTTCGATTGAGATGCAATATCATTGAAATCACCAATACATAACCATGATACATTAATGTTACAACTAATCCTAGTGAGTTTCGCCAACATAAGCGCCTATCTTCTTCACATGGACGGCCATAAACAAAGGAGATATATGATGGAGTATCCATATCGCCAAGCAATACTCGTATGAATAATATTAGGCGAAGAAGATAAAATACTCGACTGCATCGAATCATTCCACCACACTGCTAAGCCTCCACTGAGCCCCACTAGGTCAACCAACCACTCTTCATAAAAGCCACACCGCCTCCTCAATTTCCTCATATATCTGGCTTTTTGCTTCGTCTCCATCAAGAACACAATCTGGGGTTTCCTCCGAAAGCACTCTTCCTTCAGATTCCTGGCTGTCAAGGCAACCCCAAGACCTTGACAGTTCCGGGATAAAATATTCATGGCGCACCGGTGGTTGGTCCCATCCAACCACCCGCATTTCTAAAAAGAGGTTTTACCATTGGAATCAATAGAGCTACCAGCAAGCCAACTAACTGGAAAATCAATTTCCTCGCTGATTAACACTGCCTCTCCCTCCAGCTGCTTATTTTCTTTTTTACTGCGAATGAAAGACTTCACCAACCTGACGCTCTTCCTTCTTCCTCGAGAAATTGGTGAATGCACATGAGAAAGTGGGAACGTCGGAACGTCGAAACAGAGCTTCCTTGGCTTCTTACTCTCGGTAGGGCCTATTTCGTAATTATGGGGCCTTTTAAAGTGTAAAGTCTTCAAAGAAAGGGACACAGAGGAAATAGGCGAGAGCCCAGCGTGATTAATGTCCAATGGAGTGGAAGCCATAATGGGTTTAATTTCATCAGGAAATTCATGCATGTAGGTCGACTTTGCACCCACACCGGACGGGCTTTCCACTTGGCTGCGAACTGGGCAGTGTCATGAGGAAACCCAACGTTGGATTTAAGGGACTCATCCATTGGCTCAGTTCAGGGGCATGGTTGACTGAGCAAAGGGCTGTTCTGCCGCAAAGAAATAGGGTGGGGCCCACGTATCTCTTCCACAATGGGCCCACTTGCCTTTTCTTTACACCCTTTTTCAAAGATAATGGGCCCACTTGCCTTTTCTTTATTTAAATCCATATTTGCCTTGCCGTGGAAAACCTCTGAGTCTTTCTTCACTAGGATAATTGACACGTTGTAGAAAGTTTTTCCATTCATGTGTTGTGAAATTGATGTGAGGGCATATCACTCCATTGAGTATGGGGAGGGAGAAGAAAACAGTAGATCATTCGAGTTATAAAATTCTTTGACCCTGGGTTAAGAGATTAAGCTTTTGGGTCAAGTTTTTCATTGATATGGTATCAAAGACAAGTTAATCAGGCTATTTAGAATTCAACCCATGCCACCATCAATCAGTACATTAACTAAAAATTCATTTATAGTTTCACTTTAAGGTGATTATTATCACCATTCAATCCTAGTGACAAGAAGACTGAACAGAACGCTCAATAAGATTATTGAACAAGATCTCTTAGTTAACAATTTATCCTGAGATTTGGTTTTTAACCAAGCTCAATGGTGTCGTTTGATCCATGTAGCAACCCCACTTAGTGGAATAAGGCTTGGTTGTTGTTGTTATTTTAGGTGGTACCTTGTACCACTCAAATACCATGTGTACACCAAATCTCACCCTTAATAGTTTCATTGATTTTCACAAAACACCACTTCTGTTGTTTCGATGATAATTTTCAACAGTCATACCAAATGTGGGCGCTATACTTTGGCAACATATATTTTGGCATCCAAAGGATCAAAGGAGATGAGATAATAGTGTACCAAACTCAAACTTAAGCTTTCTGTTCTAGCAATTCTTTGACATTAATATTTAGATGAGAAAGGACTGACCTGGCAATATCTTTTGCAAGTAAAAAAGGATAGAAACTCCATCTTCATTCTCCTCTTCAAGATGGTCCTCAGAGAAAAGGAAAGGTTCTTCGTAGTATGGTGTCAGGACTCTACAGAACAAAGTTCTACTACTTTGTCAATTGACATGCAACGAACAGATTATACTCACTACTCAATACATTTATGTCACATTTCCTACTTCTAAATGCTGTTTATTAGAATTCACTATCATAGATACCTGTCACCCCTCTAAATTTAAGACTATGATTCATACTTAATATTTAGATCCTGCAATCGGAATTAAAAATAAAAAATAAAAAAAAATAAAAAAAATCAAGGAGTTAGAAGTTATAATAAATTAAAAGATTTTGATTCTTTCAAACCGCCACTTATCCTTTTTTTTTTTAATCAAAGGACAAACATTTATTTGGATTTTTTATAAGTGATAACATGTTTCTGAAATATGTGAAACAAGTTCAAGATGAATTGAGCTTACGAAAAGGAAAGCATGTTTCGAACTTTGGGAGCAGCTGGCATATCCAAAAACAACGAATGGGAGAAGAAAGATTTGCACCTCCTAGCGTCCAAGTTGGAAGGTACGTCCATAGCAGACTGCTTGACTGTAAGCAATAAGTGAAGTCTTGTTATCTACAGACGACAACATAGCAATCAAATGTAATACTCCCTCCGGGCCCCTAATTATCAGTTGTTTTTTTGGAAAGAATGCTAATTAAATTATTTTAGAGTATTTTTATTTTTATTTTTTTCTCTCCAAACTAATTAGTTTAACTAATAAACTAATATATAATCTAAAGATTTACAACATATGAAATGATTAAATAACTTATTTAGCTTCCTTAATCTCTCCAAAGAAAGTCAATCAGGTCTTATAATTAGAACCGAAGGTAGTAATAATAAGTTGGAGCAGATAAGGAGATGGTGATAAACTGATAATAGAGCCACACTTTCTTATTCTCTCTCTTCTACAATCCTTCTTATTATAATAATTTTCTTATTCTCTCTCTTGTTCCTATGTCATCACATATAAGGGTATTTTAGTAAAAAATGTTATAATTTTAACACATTTATTATTCTTAACCGACTCTCGAACTGTGGATTTGGTTAACTATTTCTTATAAAAAAGAACTGAGGAAGTATATCCAACTCATTTTAAATGTCATATATGAAAACTTATTACAATTAACTGTCATAACTATCAAAAATTACTCACTTCAAGTTGTATCTTCATCTTAATTAATTTCTCTTACAGCCGCTCTCTTCACTATGACTTTTTGATTATTTAGTATGGAACAAGTGTAGAAAAATATTTAATGCTGCCTAAATTTTGTGGTGACTTACATCTTGAATACTTAAATCTTCAAAAATGAAATAGACATAGAGTCTATTTATGATTTGTTTAAAATTTATATGCCATATATTTAATTTATTTTTTTATTTTTTTCACTACCTTAGTTATTTCTTCTTATTTTGTTCCTATGATCTTCGTTATCTATTGTCTACAACATTTTTTTTTCTTTTGCCAGCCCTACAACAGATTTGATAGGGGAGGAGTTTCAAAGACATACAGAACAGACAAGGGAATGGATAAAGGATAGGTATATCAACATTTGAAGTTTGGGGAATGGGAGGTTCAGGAAAAACAAGATGACATTAAAGTTGTTTGGATAACTGTACGTATCACAAAATAGAATCTACAAGCTGCAAAAAGTCATAGCTAGATCAATTGAGATAGATATACTGATGAGTATGACGTTAAAATAATTGCCAAAAAATTATTGCAAGCATTCAAAGAGATGAAAAAAATGTGTTGTTATTTTAGATGATGTTTGGGATCATTTTATTAACTGAGCAAACAAAAGGATTAGAGGGATAAAAAATCTTAAGGATCTACTTCAAAACTTACGAAAAACTATAGGGACTAGCATATTAGCTTTCCCCAATAATTTTTAGGGAGAATTGCCAATTACGATAAGGTCTTAAGGAAAAGACTTAATTGCCCACAAGTCTCATAATAACTGAGAAGCATGCAATGACAATTTTATTATAAGAAATGACAATAAGTTTATATTTGTTATTAGGACTTCTTGACAATTAATCTCTTTTATAGAACTTCATAATAATTTCTCCTAGTTTTGTATTTTTCTATAATGTGGGGGGATTAATCGCTCATCTATGGCAATAGATACTTTGATCCCACTAAAACAGGGAGATAAAAGCAACAGATTTACTCTTAGTAGAAGGGGCGTTAATGATTTTTTTTTTTTATAGAAAAAAAGTTTAGGTGGGTTGAAAGACTGGGCCCCCACCAACTGGTAGACCCCGGGCTCTTTGAACATTTACAAGGGGTTCTTTACATGATTTCCTATAAAACCAATGGATTTACGTCCTTTTGGGAGTTGAGCCCATTCATTACCATCTGTGTCAACTTTCATTGGCAGGGGCGTTAATGATTTAAATACGAGGTCTCAAGTTTAAATCAACTAGTTTTATTTGAAAATACCCATAAATTTGTTAGAAACAATACATTGGGCCAAGAGACACATGCAATATATGCCATTGGTTGTTTTATTAATTTTAATGGTCCTTACCCTGATCTGAAAAACATTGCGATTATAAGATAATGGGCCAGATGTGGACTAAATGAGTTTTTTTTTTTTCCCGATATAATGGACTGAATGCATTGACCAAAAAAAAATAATGGACTGAATGAGTTTTCTTTTTTCCGATATAATGGACTGAATGAGTTGGGTAAGCTGTTTTGTGATATCAAAAGGTCTGTTCAAGTTTGTGTCTTGGGCTAGACTGGGCTTCATCAAATCAAGTCCAGAACCACACGATAAAGCATAAAAGGTAAGCACCGGATTTTCCTCAATAATTGTTTGTGCACATTAATTCTCTTATTTATTTATGTGATTGTACCTCTTAACTTAGTTTTCTACTAGAAAAAGACCTGTTCTGTAAGTGATATTATTTGAGTCTTTAGACATTTTCCTAGCTTTTTTCCTTTTTATTTGTATTTTAAAAAGTGTTTTTTTGTAAATTAATGATTCATAGTACAATTAATGAAAAAAATATTTTTATGCAAGTTATCAATTTTTATTATTATTTTTCAATAATATGAAGAGTCAACATAACTAAAATTCAATTTAGACTCATGCAATGATTAGTCGGGTTACACTTGTATAAATATTTAGACATCTTTTTTGTGACCAGTGAACTTCATCTATTTATACACTCATGTATGGAAATAACATTTTTGTATTTGCTGCAGAAAAATCCATCTACAGTAGCCCCAAAACGACGCATTTTGTTTCTAGTTCTTGTGACTCTTGTTTCTTTCAAAAGCAGGTTTGAGCGTCTTCTTCCTCTTCCCGTCTTCTCCCTCTCTCTTCTTCCATCATTTCTTTACTGAAGATTCACTGTCAGACGCTTCTACTCATGCTTCAATGTGAAAGGGTGGGTTTATTTCTTTGTTTTTACTCCACGTTATGTTTTCTTCCATGCATATTTATACCGTCGCAAAATTTCTCTAACATCTTGATGGTTTTATTTCACTGATGCTTGCTTTGTTTTGATTTTTTCTTCTTGTTTTTGGATTTCGATTATGAGTTTCTCCCCGTCGTTGGAAATCGATTATCAGCTATGCCTTCCATTTTTAACTCGCAATGCTTATAATATCTGCCGGTTGTTTAAGGGAAGAGGATTTATTCCGCTTTACACTCTCATTTTGGGGTAAATCAAATAGAAAGAGGGTTAAAAAAAATGAAATAGCACCGTTTTGGGGCTGCTGCATATGGATTTTTTTTCAGTAAATGCAAAAATGTTATTCCCTTCATATATTTAGAAAAAACTTAACAAAGTTAATAAAGGTTAATCTAGTTAATTTGTAAATATAATATAAAGACATAAGTTTAAATTTACTATAAATATCTTTATAATATGGAAATATCCCCATCTTGACACTAAAATCTTAGGTTGAAGCCTATGTAAGCAAATAAGCCCGGCAATGATTTGGAACGCCGGTTTCCTCCTTTTCTTTTATTCTCTGCCGTGGTCTTTTTCTTTCAAACTACACCGTTTTGGTGCACAATACACATTATTCACTTTTTTTCAAAAAAGTATAGCAATTCAATCCAGAAATATTTTTCTAATACCACTCAGTAGCTGAAATAATTTTTTTAAGATCATAAAATATTTTTTAGTATCAATAAAGTATCTTGAAGTATTTTTTTAGCACCGAGTCAATATTAAGAATATTTTTCAAGATCATGAAGTATTTATTCAAGAATGATCAAGTATCCTGAAGTATCTTTTTTAGTGCTATCTAAAAATATTTTTTAAGATTCCTAAAATATCTTGAAAAACTTTAGGATCTTAAAAAAATATTTCATGGTACTAATTGGTAGTTAAAACATACTTCTAGATGGTGAATACTATTTTTTTTAAAAAAATGAACAATGTGTATTTTGCACTAAAACAATGCAGTTTGATAGAAATGGACGACAGCAAGCAAGCATATGGAAAAAAGAGGAAAGCCACATCTGAGGATCTCTGCTCCTGCGCTAATTTCCAACAAAAATATTTTTTTCTTTTTTCATGAAAGCAGATACATAAAGTGAACTAAATCAACGTTAATGTTATTATCATGCAGACATATCTCAAAAATGTCCTAGCCATGATCAATTCTTGTTGCTACAAGGAATGTGAACAAACGTATAAGAAAATTGCAATTAGCACTTAGAACAATCTTTCTCTTCTTACTAATTATGAATATTTTATTTGTGACACTTTCTCTTGTCTATTACTCCCTACTGCTCCATCTGTTCTTTTCTTTTCTTTTTTTTCTTTTTTTGTGTAAGATATGATTCTTGAGTATGTCATATTCCTTTTTGCTCCCTCTAAATCATGTCCTGCTATTGATTGCTATTTTGAGGCATTATCACATCAATATCTATGGTGATTGTGCTTTTGGTTGTAATGTCCTTAAGTCTTTGGAGCACTTATTCATTACTTGTCCTGTGGCTAAGGCTATTTGGTTCAGAGGTTTAAATATTCAGTTTCATTTTGCTTCCTTTGATGCTTTTAAAATTAGTTAAAAGAGACTATGTTCCAATTACATGAAGATAATAATCTTTGATGCTTGCTAGCATTGTCAAAATGATATCTACGATTTGGATGAACGGAAATAACTTAATTCATGAAAGGGGTTCAGTGTGCCCATTATCTTTAATCAAGGAAGTTTGACCATGCAGTTGCATCTGCTTCTTTAGCTTTTTCTACTGATATTGATTCTCCCATAACAGAACAGAACACAGACTATAAATTGTGAAGCAATCTCTCATCAAATTACTCTTCCATTGATAGGATGGATTGTCTTTATGGACAAATTCAAAGAAAGGGGAAATAAATTTTGTAAGGTATGCATTGGTTTTCAATGACAATCAGTGATTGCCATCAAATGGAAGAAAACCACAAGAGCAATTTTTTTTTTGCTTTTATGTGCTCCAGAACTGCCTTATCATGGATTATCCAGTCTCCTTTTTTATTCAGACAGTCCACAGCAAGAGCTGAGAGTTATGTGCCTGGAGAAACTCTTTCTGCTGCCAAAAGAAGCAATCATCCCATCATCTAACTACATCTACCAGGATATAAGTTCTTTTCTTACTCACTTTATTTTCAATATGATTTATTTACTGCAGAATTTAAATGTACATTTTAAAACTTTTCTTGACTTTTGCTTCACTGTCCAGGCTGACATGTAAGGTGTAGAGTCTTTTTGTTCTACTTATCTTTTTATGTGGAATGCATTTTCCTTTTTCCAAAAAGAAAAAGAAGAAGAAGAAGAAGATAAGATTAGGGGATATCTAACTGTCCTTTTTTTTTTATTGTTATTCTCATCCTTTATCCCTTTATAACTATTGAATCAAGATCTAATGATCCACATTTAATCTATTAATATTTGTTTCTCCTCTTATAAAAGAGGAGAGATAGATGAGAAGGAAATATTAAATGTGGATCATTAGATCTTGATCCAATGGTCATAAAGGGGTAAAAGATTGGAGTAAAACGAAAAGAAAGCGGCGATGCCAAGTCCCTTATTTGTAAACTGCTCAATCTACTTTAACTTAATTACAAAATTACTCATATCACTATTGTATATATTTAATTCTCATGTTTAACTAAAACATTAAATATAACATATTTATTGCACCTAAATGAGGGCTTTGGAAAATAAAATTCATTCAATAAATATTTATTGCACCTAACCTCTTTAAATAGCGGAATTCGTTTAATCCTATCTTATAAAAAGGAAAGAAGGGAGTATTTAAAAACCAACAGAAATTGATGGTTCTAAATATATTTCACTTTGGTGGGTCATTAATTAGCTTTTTTCCCTCCAAATGTTACTTATATTACAATTTTTTATTTAACTAAATGGGAGAATTCAAATACTGTTGGTCTCAATTAGGGTAGCTTTCCAAAATCGTTTTTTATTCATAACTCGACCCCGATTACAATTTACCAGGAGGAGAGTAGCTTAATGTAGTGATTCTATCTTTATGACCCCCTCTTAAATTCTGCATTTATATATCTAATTAATACCATGCTTTTATAACCCGTTCGATTCGATTATTAGTGAAACACTTTTCACATGTAAACCAAATACTTAGAAACATTTTATTAAACTCGCGAGTTATTTCTTAATTTTACCATTTTTATGTTTTTAGCTTATAAAATCAAATCGGGTCGCTAGTAAACTTGAGTGACCATTGTAAACTCGGTTAAATCACGAGTTTATATATCGATTTTACCGTTTTACATTTGTAACTTATAAAACCGTGTTAACTCATCCTTAAATTAGTATTAGCTTCTTCAATTTGATCATGCTCATGCAGCTTTATAAATAAATTTTATAAAAATTTCTTTGTTAAATATGATAAATTATGAATGATGATGGATTTAATTTCAATTATTTGGATTTAGAATATATTTAAATTAATTTATTATCATTTTTTATATTTTAATTATTTAATTATATACTATTAATACCCATTTAATAGTGAAAGTACACTCTTACAAATTTATTATTCAAATTCACGATATGAGTATCGTTCTTATGTCACAAGTTTATTTAAACTTACAAATTTCACAACTTTGCAAATAAAGACATGGTACATAACTTTCTTCATACGGGGAAAAAAGTCTACATAAAGGTACACATTTCCTCCGGTCCATAATATGACACTTTGACTAATTTATAAGGAAAAGGAAGTGAAAATTAATTCATTAAACGTATCGTAAATTAATTTTCATTTTATTTTTTACCGTTGTTAAAAAATGTGTTTGAAAATTAATAAGTAGATAAAATTAAAAGTGAGCATTAATTAGTAAATACATAGAGAAAACTGAAAAACGAACTTTAATTATTTTATAAGTGGCTTATATTTTAACCCAAACTATTATTTTAAAAGTGTATGATATTGTATATCAGAAGAAGTAGATACAATTGACCAAGTTAATACCATTGTACGTTATTAAATTAATGAAGTCAGTTATGACCTTCTGTAATTTGCAATATTTACGTAAACTTTATCTAGAACCAGTAATTTAAGTTTTCAAGACTCTTTTTAATAGTACTCTACCTCACGGAAATTTTATAATTGGCATTTGACAAGACTTGTTATGCATTTCTAATCATTTATAAAAACATTTTATTTAATTAAGTAAAAACATTAGAAAGTACTGGTTATAACAAGATAGGAAGAAAAATTAATTACTACATTATAAAACATAGGGGTTGGAACTAACTTCTGCTCCTTTTCTTTTCCTTTTTTTTTTTTCCTTTTTTATCCAAGACCAAAGTTGTTAAACTCATGAATTTAAATAAACCCGTAACAATAACGTAAGCTTCGTATCCTAAACTTGAATTATAAATTCGTGAGAGTTTACGATCATACTTTCACCATTAAACAGGTATTAATAGTATATAATTAAATAATTACAATATAAAAAATAAAATAAAAAAATTAATTTAGATATATTCTAAATCCAAATAATTGAAATTAAATCCATCAAATTCATAATGTATCATATTTAACAAAGAAATTTTTATAAAATTTATATATAAAGTTGAGCAAGATCAAATTGAAGAAGTTCATATATTTATATATAAAGTTAAGCATAATCAAATTGAAGAAGTTCATATAAGTTTAAGAATGAGTTAACACAATTTTATAAGCTAGAAATGTAAAAATGGTAAAATCGGTTTATAAACTCACGAGTTTACTAGTGATTCGACTCGATTTTATAAGTTATAAACGTAAAAAACGGTAAACTCGTGAAATCAACTAGCGAGTTTGACAACAATATCTAAGACTAATACTGCATTTGATTACAAATTGCAAAACATTTATTTCAAGCTTTTATAAAAAAGAACCATGATAATTTAAATTTTAAGCTTTTATAATTAAAAAGGACCGGAAGGAATATAAGATAGATTCATATTTCATAATTTAAGTAACATCTTCAAACATAATCATATAAAAGAAACTGAAAACTAACCAAATATCTGTATAACTGCTAATTGGGGTGGGGGGGGGGGGGGGGGGTTCTCAATCAATAATTTAATTTGTTGCATCGGTCTTCCAGACTCGTATCCTTCAGCCACAATATCATAAATTGTTATAGTTTGTTGAAGCGCATTGAGTTATCAATAAACATTCAAATTTAAATAAATTGTTATATAATATTATATTTTCTTTGGCCGACAATATGGAATAGTTATTATTTAAATGATGTCAGAAAGCTAGTGAATTTTGAAGTTGAGTACACCACGTGAATGGCGTGCATGTGGTTTATTTCTTTTCTTTTTTTTGATACAGCCAGTGGGGGGAGGGGGAGGCAGGGTTCGAACCCTAAAACGAGAGAAGAGACTAACTCCCACGCCACTTACGCTACTTTTGGCGCGCATGTGGTTTATTTCTTCTTCTTCTTCTTTTTTAATGTATTTATTGTGGGATGGAGATTTAAAAAATGGAAAATCAATATTAATTCTTTGTGCCTATTTAAATAAACTTTAAACGTAGTCATCTAACCATAATAAAACTTAACAAAATTAAGAAGATTAATATAAAATAGGAGCCTTCAAGTCACAATAATTCCCTCGCAAGTCATTCTCGCTACAATTAGAGGAGTGATGCGTGAAGAAAAGGATTGGAAAAAAAAATATTTAAATGATTAAAAAGTATATTTTTCTCTATATAGGGATAATTAATCTGCAAGTCCTTATAGTTTCCACTAATTTTTAATTAAGTCTCCACAGTTTTTTTTATCAAGTCCTTATACTCTCACATGTTTTTAATAATGTCCTTATAATTATTTTTCTTTTTATCAGCTCTTTATTGTTTTACCAGATTTTTAATGGAGTCCTCGAAAGTTTTTTTAAAAACGACAGTAAAAAAAAATTTTAAATTAAATCTGGACGGTTGGAAATTGGAATAGTGGTTCCCCTACGGAGAAGCTTTTGGAGGTAGACAATTTGTGGGACCCAGGCGCGGGGAATGAAGCAAGATATTTGATGCGATTCAATCCTCTATTCCAAGAGCGAAGCGATGAGGAAATGGGTGACGTGGATACACCCAGCAGGGATGAGCCGTAGTTCTGAGCTTTCACTATTCCACAAAATGTTTGTTTATTGATCCAAATATATTTTGATTTGGAATTCTCGTGGTACTGGGGGGCAGATTGTTGAAATACGATGTCGTCATAGCTTTGATTTCTTAGCACTTCAAGAACCAAGGCAGAAGAGTGAGAAGGCGGTGGTGATTGGCAGACGTTTATGATTGAAAAACATGGATGTGGTAGAAGCTACTAGTTTTAGCATTTGGTGTTTTTGAGATTACAATATTGATTTTAAAGTTACATACAAGGCATCACAAGTATGCATGGTGTTTTTAACCATGGTAGGAACAGTAGTTGGGAACTCTCTGTTGTGTATGGTCATCCCATATACCGGAGACGCCAGGATTTGTGGTAACAACTAAATCATATTCGTGATAGTGGTGCGGTGAGATGGTGTGTGGGAGGAGATTTTAAGGCGGTAGTTTGAGATACTGAACGACTCTCAACATCTAGAGTGTCCATTCACATGATCGCTGCTTTGTAGAATGGTTTGCGAGGTAGTGAGAACTGCTTTTTCAAGGACCTGAGTTTACATGTTTGAGGAATGGATCAGCTTGTAGAATTGACAGGGTTATGGAAACTAAGGAGTGGTGTGACCATTTTCATGAATTCTCTATTTTACGTCTTCCCCGATACAAGTCGGACCATTGTGCTTTGCTATTAAAATGGCCTCATGAACATAGACGAAGACGAGGGAATAGCTTCAAGTTCTTTGCTCCTTGGGTAACTGATGAGTCATTCTTGGTTGTAGTGAAGAATTCTTGGCGTGCATCAAACTAAGGAATTTTTTGCATAGGATATGTACGTGTGACTACGTGACACCAGGGTGGGTGGGATTGGGCTAAGTTTGATCCATTCCTACCACCTCCTGTGTTACATGCTACGCAACGTGCTTTGCCTGATGCTTAAAGAGGAATGACTAAACGTGCTATGCAATGTGCTTTGGCTGAATCGAAATTATGAGGTGTTTAATGGGAAGGCTACTGATATAAGTCAAATTTTGGCTCAGGTAGGTTGTGGCGAGAGATTGTGAGGAACCGTGAAGGTGAAGCTTTGAATGGATCCATGTTCAGTACGGGGCTATGGGCAGAGGTAACAATCTTCATGTAGAGATATGGGCAGCTTTACTGGGAGTAAAGACGGCTTGGGATTCAGGATGGAGGAAAGTGGTGGTGGAATACAATAGTTTGGAGGTGCTGGAGTTATTAAGCGGCGGTTGGGACGATGAACATCTGGAAGCGAAGCGTCTTTCAGAAATTGGGAAGCTTGTGTGGAATGGTGTAATTGCGGATCTAACTGTGTGGCAGATATCCTCGCTAAGGAATCTTTGAACCTTGCAGCAGGGCTTACAATGTTCTGGCGACCCTCCAGAGTTCTTATGTACTAGTTTGAGAGCTGATGTTGATGTTAATATTGATTTGATTAACTTAAAGCAGAGGGTGAATTTAGTTAATAGACATATATTTTTTAAAATACCCTAGTTATATTCCTTAATTCCTCATTCTCTCAAAAAAATAAAAATAAAATCTCTTATTCTCTCTCCTTCTTAATATTGTTAATAGAACATCAATAAGGGTAAATTAAAAAAATTTATTTAACAATTCCAATTTAACAAGATGTAGAGAATGATTGCAAGATAGTTATTTGGACAAAATATATATACATTCATATAATATAAAGTATAAACAGTATAATTCAACATGCATAGGACTTCCTCACTCATCCTTATAACCGACGGTAGAACTAATGAAATACAACACATAACAAGATTTGTCTCCATGACAACATTGCACCAAGCTCTCCAATAATGAGGTATAAAGCCGCCAAAGGTTATAAAACTCATATCGACTATGGGTTCCTTTTTTTTTCAAATACGGAAATGTGTCAAATCCTTTGAGATGACAGATAACCGGGCCAAAAGAAGAATGATACTAAGGACCCCGAGAATATTAAAGTCATCCACTATGCCCACAAAGTGGCCACTATACCATGTGATATAAAGAATCAACCTCCCACAATCAAATCTCATCACAATCCCATACAATAATCAATATGTGTAGTTCAACATCACAAACTTCCACACCAATATAATAATTTATCCCCATATTCAATATTCAATGCTATGCAAAATCAATATTACAATAACAAAATAAACAATTTAAGTTCACTTAACTAAAAAATTTACTCACAAACATAAATTTCATATATATACATTTTTTATATCCAAAATACTATAACATATAAACTTATATCATTTGAAAATACCAACATACACTTATAATCACCTAAATAAACATATAAAGTAAATTGGAAGGAGGTTACCTCTTGCAAAAGCTAATAAAAAGTACCACAATTCTTGTGAAGTCCCATGCTCAACCACAACTAAGAAGAATCTACTTAATATATGTGAATATTCATCAATAAGATGATAACTAGCGCAACGATTAATTAACAATTAGTAACCAAACTCTCAACCTTCACTTATTAGTCCCTTAGAAAAATTTCTAATACCTCTATCATTCATATATTTATCTTCCTAACGATATTCTCCCTGTTCTTCCATTTTATTATACTCATTAAAATCATTAATTAACTTCCATTATACTCAACTTAAATTATAATTTCCCAATTCTAATTTCAAATGTTCAAATTCATTGTACTTAACTAAATCATTCTTTTTTTTTTTTTTTTTTAGAATTTTCAATTCAAGCCTCGCACATGTATTCCACAAATTTCAAACATTTTACTTTAATCACAAATCAGTTTTTAAAAGCTACAAGAAAATTTATAAGTTTTAATTTCACTGTCATTCCAAAAGCCACTTTCTTGAGTAAGAATTTTGAGTACTTAACGGTAAATTAAGTCAAGTCCGATCACCATGAAAATTTAAATACAAGATCCTTATTACCCAAAGTTTCTAACCGAAATAATTACTTATTACACTACTATATAACCGTGGGTCAAGGTGGAGATTTGCGAACCAATTATTACCTGAGGAGCATCTAGCACAAATAACAATTAAGGGGACCAAAATTGCTAATCAACAATTAAAAAGTGAAAAAAAAAAAAAAACACAATTTGAAGCAGATTCACCAACGAACTATTACCCCGTCACCGTCTTCGTGTCTCCGTCTTCCATTGGATCGTCACAAAGGTCCGGCGACGTCGGCATCTCCAAAGCTTCTATTGTTGTTGGGTGTTCCACTCACCCTCTTGAACTCATCTAGTAGTTCGCGGCGTTCGACCGGCACGCACCTTACACCGTGGTTCCATCCCTCCAATGCCACAAGTAGCAATAGTTGCCGCCACAATGCGGAATCAGTTTACCGCTCGTCCTTTGACGAGTAGGAGCCTCGTCCGCACGGACGAGCTCCTGCTCATCGATCCGAGATCCGATGGCTCGCATTTTTTATTTTTTATTTTTGTTTTTATTTTTTTTCTATATGAAAAAAATCATTTTTTCAAAAAATGTTAGTTGAGAGATTATCTTTATTTTAGATCCTCTACCCATTAAAATTATTTTCGGTAAAAAATATAAAAGTAAAAAAATCAGATCCGGACCGTCGGATCAAATGACGGTCCAGAGCCAGAGAGAGCTTCGTCCGTAGGATTTAGCTCAAACGGGTTCCGCCACAATGCTTGCTCCCATGGGTCCCATCTTTATTGGTGTTTGCCTTTTCCAACAAGAAGGTTTAACCGCTCTTTTCTCTAAGATTTTCTCCACCGTCTTACGCCGTCTTTCATATTTTAACTTAATTGTGATAGTTATTTTTTTTAATAGTTATTTGGTGTTTTTTTTTTCACTTTTAATAGTTATTTAGTTTTTTTTTTCACTTTTTAATTGTTGATTGACAATTTTGGTCCCTTCAATTGTTATTTGCGCTTTACGCTCCTTGAGTAATAGTTTGTTAGTAAATCTGCACCTTCACCCTATATCGGCCATATGATTCTAAACTGTTATATATCTACCGTAATATATTGACTTTATTTTTTATTATTTATTTTATTTGGTTTTATTGTTAATATTTATTATATAAAACACCCTAAAATGTTTATGGATGCAATTCTGCCCCTCAAATATTAAAAATAGAGCAATTCTGCCCCAGACTCAACAGAACAGAATCTTAACGCGGTTAAAAAAAGAAATTTCCCTCCGGCCCATGCTCTCCATGTTCTCCACCACTGCCTTCAATCACCGACGACTTGACGGAAAAGATGCGAGAGAGGAACTAACCAGGACGGTGGGTGGGAGTGGGAATATATCACGATAAGTGAAAATTTAAAGCAATCAGTCAATGCATAGAACCATATTGAGAATATATATAGCAACTAGCAAGTCAATGAATTTAGAAGGACTGCAAGAACTGTTGAAGTTGCTCCACAAGGGGATAGTAAAAGAAGTAAAAGTTGTTGCCTCAGTGAGGCTCGAAAGTGGTCTAGGCTTGGAAATCTCAGGTCCTCGGAGACCAAGTCCAGGTTCTAGAGATCAGGAGAAAGCCCTTTTTTTTTCTTGAAGGACGTCAAGATCAAGATCCTGGAAGGTGCCGTGGGGGTAAAATTGCTCTATTTCAAATATTTTAAGGGTAGAATTGCACCCATAATTACTTTAAGGTGTTAGATGCACCTCTAAAATTATTTACAGGGTTTGATACACATTAAAATTGATGATAACAAGATAATAATATTAAATAAAAAATTTTATTTATAATATTGAAAATTAAATACATTATTAGAAAAATTCAATATATCATATATAAATGTCATACAATTTATAAAAATTAATCATATAATTTTAAAAATTTTGAATTTTAAAAGAAAATATATTAAAAAAAGTTCTACAATATTCTCTAATGCCTTTGTTGTAAATTGTCGTTTACGTATTAGTATTCCAAAGTTTTCGTAACTGCAAAAGGATCCGTGGCGGAACCACTTGCTAGCCAACTAGCGCCTTGGCCCCAGCTGACTCGCTAAAATTTGTTATTATATATATGTATTTATTATATGATATTTTATTTTGACAAATAATTTGGCCCTAGTTAAGGTTAATGTTTGGTTCATTACTCATAGGGCTATAAGAGGAAAGTATAATTCTTGTTTGAGATACTTACTGAAAAGGTTAGTATCATCTTATATCTTGTTTTGATTTATAATTGTCGGTTAATATTTATTTGTATTTTCAATGTTATATGATACTATTTAGTAAGTAGTTCAATATTTTTATTTTTTTGGTCCGGACTAAAAATGCTTTTTGGTTCCCCCACTAATAACGATAATATAAATATGAGAATCAAACTATATATTGTAAAAATTGGAAAATATTAAAACTTTGAGAAAATCTAGGATCTAATTTCAACATACCTATTAAAGTTTAGAAATGTGAGGGGTAAACGTTCAAGTAGATTGTGATTCAAAAAGATACTAACAATTAGGAAAAAAAAACTATATATATTGATTTTAGTTTATATAATATAGAGTAATCATAATTATTTTCACTACAATAAAACAATAATAAAAAATTCAGCATTTTACCTCATCGTTTTTTCGTGCTCCCTACTTTTCTCTGATATTTTTCATTGTTTTTATCTTCAAACCAATGGATATCATAAGAAATTAGATATCGCTTTTGTCTATGATTCTTCTTCCTAGGTAATCTAACGACCTTGAACTTGTGAGCTCTAGGTATATGAAAAAATAAAATGAAACTAAAAATATTAATTAGAAAAAAAAACTTATTTGAGGAAGAATCACTAGAGGAATGAGCTGCAAAGTGAAGATCCATGTTGGTGGTGGAGGATGGAACCTGTAGCGGCAGAGCAAAACCCATGGAAAGAAGAGTTATGAGACCTACTAGGGAAGTTCAAAAATGTTTTAGAAAGGTGTTGGAAGAGTTACGTCGAATAAAATAAATAAATAAATAAAAAAAAAATTTGAATTTCTCAAACGTCATTATATTTGTTAAGAACCCTAATGTATTGCCCATAATATTAATTAATATATCAATAAGGAATGTATTAATATATCGTTAAATTACTTAACAGTTACCGTATTGTCAAATATTTTTTTATACGATTCTTTATAAATAAGTATAATATATTGTCAATTTTTTTCCCAGAATCTCACATTTTTATTTTTAAATGAAAGAAAAATACTTAATGACTTTTTGTGAAGAAATGTGATGTATTTTCTATAGTATTAATTTAATATATCAATAAATAATATATTAATCTATTGTTAAATTACTTAATTGTTATTTGGGAAGAAACGTATTGTCAAATAATTTTTTTATATAACAAGATACTTAAAGGTTCTTTATAAAGCACCTAATATATTGTCAAATAATTTTTTTTTTTTCAGAATCTCACCTTTTTATATTAAATAATACTTAACGGTTTTTTATGAATAACTATAATGTGTTGTCCAAAATATTAATTAATAAGTCAATAAAGAATATATTAATATATTGTTAAATTATTTAACGGTTACTTGTGAAGAACCGTATTATCAAATAAGTGTTTTTATATAACATGATATTTAACGGTTCTTTTGCCAAATGATTTTTTTTCCAGAATCTCACCTTTTTATACTAAATAATACTTAATGATTTTTTGTAAAGAACCATGATGTATTTTCAAATAAATTTTTTATAGAATCTCGCCTCCTTATATTTTTTATATCTTTCAGAATCTCACCTTCGTATGTATCTAATGGTTATCATTTCTAACCGTTACATAATATTAAAGAATATATAACAATTCTTTATAAAAACTGTTAAGTATTGTGAAATAAATTTTAAAAAAATATCATCTTCTTATATATGACAATTTTCATTAATAAGTATTAAGTATTGTTAAAGAACACATGACAATTCTTTGTGAAAAACTATCAAGTATTGTCAAACATTTTTTTTTTTTTTCAAAATCCCACATATCCTGCCTCTTTAAGATATTAATAGATATTATATATTATACTGATATATTACATAATATATTTATCTTAAAAGTAAAAATATGATATATTATTATATAAATATATAGTTATATCTTAATATATTGTATTTATCTTAGAAGTATAAATATGAAATATTATTGGATATAATATCTAAAATTTATATAATCATACTTTACGATTGATTATTATAACCATTATGTATTTGTTTTTACTACTATATATTGTTTGAAGACGAATTATGTGTAAGTATTTCATGATAGTTTTTAGTACAAACCGTCAAATTTGTCATTAAATAAATTACGGTTATTAATTGCAACAACTATTTTTATGTCTTTGTGAATTCAATCTCTTAATACATCATAGTGCACATATTTAACCATTATGTTTTAATGGTATATATTCTTGTGCGACCTCTGTCTTGATATACATTACGTTTATTCATTGTAACTATTATTTATTAGGTGTTATATATGTCCGAATCTACATTAGTGTTAGCTGAATAGAGTCTAGATTGCTCATTTTCAAAAATACCTTACAAATTCACAATAATTCCTCCATAAATAGAAAAACCACCCAAACTTATAATTTCATAAAAAAATCAACTTTCTAACAAGTGTTTCTAAGTTGCCTATAACCAATTACCAAAGTTTCAACCAAACTAAAATCCCTCTCCTCTCACCTAGGGTTCACTCTCAAGAAACCAAAAATGTAAATATTTAACCTTATACAATAAACTAAACCGATTAAAATCACGTACTCAATTACCTTTATAATCTTACTGTTTCCAATTGTTGAGAATCAACACTTGCATCAATCCCTAATCCTCAAACTTGATTTGCTCCCATCAAAATTTACACCACCAAAACTCTCTTGTTGAGTAAAAGAATATTTATAAAATAAGTGTTTTGATTGGGAAAAATATGGAGTATGAGACAGCTAAAAATATCCCAAACCTCTATTAATGGAGGCTTCGAGGTTCCGGCGTCAAACAAGAACGGGATATCACTCTTCTCCTCATCCCTCCCCATCAAATCTCAATCCTTAAGGCTTCGAGATCTTTTAATTCCGGAAATATTTTTTCAAGATGGATCAAACAAGATGATCTTAAAAAATTATGTTAGGATCTTAAAAAAATAGTAGTGTGCGATAGAGAAACCGAACCCAACAAGAACGAAGAAGAAGTGTGCCATGGGGGAGTACAGCTATTAATTAAATGGGATATGGGTCCCAGCACCTTTTTTAATATATTTTACTTTTTATTCGGAACAAGACAACAACAAAATTGAATTAACAAAAATTTAAATTAGGTATTTTCTAAAAATTAAGTTATAAATTGCTTATTAAGTTTGATAATTCTCTTATTAATTTTTGGTTACAAATTTGATTTGGGATTTTGTAATTTTAAAGTTCTTTTACTCTCTTTTCTATTTTATTATATTATTTTTTGTTTTAAATTTATTATATAGAAATTCTAGTTTTTCTTGACCCAAATCTTGCTTTTAATTTTCCAAGAGTTAATTAGACCTATTTGTGTATTTCATTTGAATAATTTTTTATAATTTAATAAATAACTATAATATTTTAGGTAGGAAAATATTTTAAATACTTTAATTTGATCAACCAAGTATTGAATTTTACCTTGCCCCTTTTTAAAGAAAATATAATTTAGAATTATGCCCCCTAACTTAATCCATTTTGGGTAACTTCTCTGTACTCAAGTAATTACATGGTAATTTTTTTAATTATCATAAAATTATCCCAATAAACTCATCTCAATATTAATAATCATTTACTGCCTTTATTCTGTACTTATTTTCCAAAAAATAAGAATTTGATTCCTTAATAATATATTTGAGACCAACTTATCTTAACTAGAATTCTCCCTTAAAAGTTACAAAATTTTCTCCCTCTCCTTAATTTATGTCTCTAGACTTTAAATAATACATTCGATCTACTCTAAATCTTAATTTACTTAATAAATCTTAACTTATTATTATTTAAATATTAGGAATAATAATTTGGATGTCAGACATTGTCGTTAATCTTTCTTAGGTTGACCATCAATGAGATTATATTTGACCAAAAATTGTAAAGTAGATGCTGACCTGGGGCCAAACCATATTGACCAATTGGCCCAAGGCTTGGAAACACAAGAGATAGGATTTGTTAAGTCGAGAGTGACCGTTCTCCGACTAAAGGGAGGGATTGTTTGTGAGAAAAATGTAAGTAGATTTTCACTTTTACCATTAATGCAGGGTTAAAATCAAATTATTAAAATTCAAATATCAATATCAATTTGGAGAATTATATAAAATTTTATGAATTTTCAGCAAAAAAGTGTATTTCATCTTTTATTTACTGAACTTAAAAGATGAATTAAATATTTTTTATTTATTTATTTATAAAGATTGATGCATTTTTTGAACTTTGGAGTAATCACCAGTACATCTATCTGAACTCCATGAATACGGGTAAAAAAAATTACATTGGGTTCTGTTTAAAGAAAATACAAAAAAATACAAAATAATGCCATAAAAATTGATAAAAGGTAAATAAGTATGTTGAATTTCAATAATTCTAAAAGGACTTATCAGAAATTTTCAAATGTTACAAAATTTGAGAAATTACTTAGTTACCCTTAATTTTTTTAAAAAATAAAAAATCCCTAATCCCATTTCCAACTGCTGGAGCTCCGGTAGTGGTGGCCGTCACAAAAGCTCCATTAATTTTGCCAGTCACCAAAGCTCCTTTTTATATATATATATATATATATATATATATATATGTATTACATTTTCCAAGTAAAAATTGTCAATAAAGATCGTGAGATGTTTATATAAAGTTGTAAACAACGACATAATATATTTTATAGAATTTCTCAACTTTAGTATATATGTTAGGCCATCGTTTACAACTTTAGTATCACTATTAACATTTTAAGTGTTTATATTAACAATTTTTATTTAGAAAATTTAATATATAAAGCTGCTGGAGCTTTGGCAGCAAGTGGCCCGAATGTTACTAGAGCATCGGAGCTCTGGCAACTAACAATGGGATTAGGGATTTTTTTTTTAAAAACAATTAAAATTTCTCAAATTTTGCAACATTTTAAATTAGTCTATTTGAAATTATTGAAATTCAACATACTTGTTTATCTTTTACAATTTTAGTAGTTTTTTTTTTCTTTTTCACAAGAAAATAACTCATCCCACTTAAAAAACAAATCACAGAAAAAGTAAAAGGAGAAAAGGAAAAAGCAAGTCACTTGGTTTGCATAAACTTCATTCCCTCAATTATTTATTGGAATCCAAAATTTATTCCATTAAAATACCTCAGGAATGGTACTGTAAATATCAGAAATTCACTTGATTTTGTCCTTCAACCTATGTATCGCACAGTTGTTTATTACTCCCTCCGATCCTAATTATAAGACATATTTAACTAATTTTGAGGAGATTAAGAGAAGGGTTAAGTTAGTTAATTTTACTCATTTTCCTAAAATGTCCCTATATAAATTTAAAATGACATAAGTAAAAATGAATAAATAACCCCTACCATATACCTTTCCCACTTAAAATTTTCATTTCTAATATTTTCTAATTGAAATAATAGTCTTACTATATAGTATATATATGTATGTATGTATGTATGTATATGTTTGTGTGTGTCTATATCTACACATATATATGTGCGCGCGCGCACACACACAGATAAGATATAATATATATATATATATTTGTGTGTGTATATACATATATATCTACATATATATATATATATATATTTGTGTGTATACATATATATGCATACACACATACCCACATACTCACAGATATAATATATATATGTATTAACATACAACACACACATATGTGTTATATATCTACACATATATATATTAACACACACATGCGCATATATATATAACACATATATATATTAACACACACATGCGCATATATATATATATATATATATATATCTCCATGTGTGCGCGCACGGGCGTGCGCGTGTGTGTGACTCTATCTATATATATAGGTAAATTAACGTCAGTTGATTGATAAATAAATTAAAACCCAACAATTTAGACTTTCATTTATTGGAAAAGTTTACACATCCACATAATTACACTCACCAAAAACCAAACACACACTTGAAAGAATAAAATAAGGGTCTTAGAAAGAAATTGACAAAAATTAAAAAGAATAAAATAAGGGTCTTAGAAAGAAATTGACAAAAATTAAAATGTTGTCCTATAATTAGGACTAAAACCAACTCTCAAATGTTGTCTTATAATTAGGACCGGAGGGAGTATTATTATTATTATTTGTTAGGACTAGATATTTAAGTAATTTTAGCTTTACCTATTCATATTTCTTTCTTTATTTCTATCCTACCGAATATTATTTGAATTTGAGGAGAAAAAAGAACTCTCTCGCTATTTTATAGTTGATTTCTCTGTTGGTTTGTTTTTTGATTGTCTACTTGGACGGTGCGGATTGATCTTGTGTAAAATAAAACTACAATAACATTTGGATGGTGCTCATTGATCTTCTGTAAAATAAAACTATAATAACACTTGGACGGTGCTCATTGATCTTGTGTAAAATAAAACTACAATAAAACTTGAATGTTGCTGATTGATCTTGTGTAAAATAAACCTACAATAACATTTGGACGGTGGTGATTGATCTTATGTAAAATAAAACTACAATAACACTTGGACAGTGCTAATTAATCTTGTGTAAAATAAAACTACAATAACACTTGGATGTTGCTGATTGATCTTGTGTAAAATAAACCTACAATAACATTTGGACGGTGGTGATTGATCTTGTGTGAAATAAAACTACAATAACACTTGGACGGTATTAATTGATCTTGTGTAAAATAAACCTACAATTACACTTAGACAGTAGTGATTGATCTTGCATAAAATAAAACTACAACAAACCACATAGCAGGTACTAACTTTATATATCCTTACAAAGGGTTTAGAATGATGAATCAAATGCTAATAATCTTGTAGCCTAACCGTATGAAATCTCCCAATAAATGGAAGATTGCAGATTCGACCTTACTTATATTTTTAAGTTAAGTAATACATGTCCCTCTATTTATTTTTATTTTATTTTTTAAAAAAGGGAAGAATGATGAATCAATATTTCCTAGTTGAGGTACATTGGGTATTAATGGCTGGGTCAAACCAACATACAAGAAGGTCCATGACTATGGGACTAGACTAGAGAGCCCTAGTACAGACCCAGACAATGGGGAAGTAGGAGCATCAAAAGATAGAAAAAAATATCAACCTTCATATAAACAAAAAAACAAAAAAAAAAAGAAAAAGACAAAAAAAAAAAACATTATTCAACGTGGACAATAACTAACAATATATTTGAATTTTAAATTCATATTGTGTGATTTTGAAAAATAAAATAAAAAATAAAATAAGGATAATATAGAAAAGGTGTACATATAATAAATATCTTTTATTAAAATAATTTATTTTATAAAAATAATTGGAGGAAGTATGTAAGGGTTGATGAAAGTTTTTTTTCTTACCATTTTAAACCTAGTTTGTTTCAAAATAAAAATTAATAATAAAAATAGTGGAAAGATAGATAATAATTACATAAAAAAATATCATTTGGAATTATGCCCCTTAACTTTAATCTATTTTGGGTAACTTCTCTGTACTCAAATAATTACATAGTAATTTTAAAAAAATTATTATAAAATAATCCCAATAAACTCAACCCAGTATTAATAATCATTTACTGCCTTAATTTTATACTTGTTTTCTAAAAATAATAATAATTTGATTCCTTAATAATATAATTGAGACCAACCTATCTTAATTCTCCCTTAAAAGTTACAAATTCCGGCCCTCTCCTTAATTTATGTCTCTAGACCTTAAACAACACATTCGATCTACTCTAAATCATAATTTACTTAATAAATCTTAACTTATTATTATTTAAATATTAGGAATAATAATTTGGATATCACACCTTGTCGTTAATCTTTCTTAGGTTTACCATCAATGAGATTATGTTTGAACAAAAATTGTGAAGTGGATGCAGACGTGTGCATATTAGGTATAGCTTATCAGTAGATTTTCACTTTTACCATTAATGCAGAGCAAAAATTAAATTATTAAAATTCAAATATCAATATCAATTTCGAGAATTATATAAAAGTTTATGAATTTTCAGCAAAAAGTGTATTTAATCCATTATTTACTGAACATAAAAGATGAATTGAATATTTATTTATAAAGATTGATGCATTTTTTGAATTTTGGAATAATGACCCGCACATCTATCTGAACTCCATGAATACGGGTACAAATATTACAGTGGGTTCGGTCTAAAGAAAATAGGGAAAAAGACATACTAATATCATCAAAATTTATAAAAGATTAATAAGTATGCGAAATTTTAATAATTTCAAAAAGATTGATTTGGAATTTTTAAATGTTGTAAAATTTGATAAATTACCTAACTACCTTTAATTTTCTTAAAATAAAAAAATCATTAACCCCATTGCTAGCCGTAGCCTTCACTTGAGTTTTGGTGACCTTGCCGGCAACCTGCCACCAAAGCTCTGGTTGCCTAATATACATATTTTTTAATTTTCCAAGAAAAAATTGTTAATATAATATTTGAGCTATTTATAACAATACTAAAGTTAAAAATGATGGCATAAATTTTTTTTTTTGAATTTCATAGGTAAAAGTTGTTAATATAGGTACATGTGTTGCATAACAATGCTAAAATTGTGAACGGGGTAATGTGTTAGCCATCAAAACTTCGGTGAAAGTTATTAGGAAATATTCTACAAACACCATGTTTATAACTTTAGTACCGCTATTAACAACTCAAGTGTCAACATTAATAATTTTTGCAAAAAAAAAAAAAAAAAAAAAAAAAAAACAATTAGGCCACCGTTTACAACTTGAATATCACCACTAACAACTTGAATATCTATATTGACAATTTAACTTTTGTTTAAGAAATTCAAGAAATATATATTAGGCCACCGAGTTCGATGACAAGTGACTCTGGTGGCCGGTCACTGACAAGGTCATTGGAGCTTCGGTGACAACCACCATCGATCACTGACGCCAGAGCTCAATGCAGCTGGCAAAGGGTTGATGATTTTTTATTTTAAAAGAACTAAGGGTAGTTAGTAATTTTTAATTTTACAACATTTCAAAATTTCAAATCAATCTATTTGAAATTATTGAAACTCAATGTCCTTATTTATATTTTACAATTTTGATAGTATTTTTTTTAAAATCTTTTTCATAAGAAAATAATTCATCCAAAAAAAATGAAATATCAAAAAAGAAAAAGGGGAAAAAGGGAAAAGCGAGTCATTTGGTTTGCATGAACTTCATCCCCTCAATTATTTATTGGAATCCAAAATTTATTCCATTAAAATACCTAAGGAATAGTATTGTAAATGTCAGAAATTCTCTTGATTTTGTCCTTCAACCTATGCATCACGAATTTATATTTGGTGTTTTTCTTTTACTTATATGTTTGTCCCCTAATTAGAGAAATTTGATATTTTTTTATATATTTTATTTATTTAGATTAAATTATATGTCGCATCTTGAAATATTTTTTGGGAAAATTAATTAATTTTAAATACCTTTGAACTTGCAAAAAATTTTTGAATAAAGTTTGAAATTAATTTTAAGATATTGAGTGCAAAAAATATTTGAGGGTGTAGCATATAATTTAATCTAAATAAATAATAAAAAATGTCTCATCCCTCTAAGTTTTAAATAAATTTAAAAAATGTAAAAGAAAAGCCCAATTGTCACCACCATTACACAGTTGTTTATTATTTTTTTTTATTTTTTTTTAGGACTAGGTATTTAAGTAATTATAATATTACCTATTCATATTTCTTTCCCTATTATGCTGCCGAATATTATTTGACTTTGGAGAGAGAACCCTCTCCAGAAAAATCATACCCCATTTCTATTCCATTCCTCTTTTCCCATTCCGCTTTCTACCTTCTCCTACTAAATATGTTGTGTCAGTATCTTGAATAAATGCATTCTACTTTTTTTTTAGACGCTGCATCTAAATTATTGCTTAAAACCCCCTCTTTTTATAATTCTTGTATTTATCTATTTATTATTCATTGAGGAAAACCTTTTCAAATCAATATATCTTTCTAAATCGGATTTAGAATCCTAAGATGCCTATAGATTATATGGAATTCTGTGGCGTTGATTTCTTCTGTTGGTTTGATTTTTTGATTTCTTCTGTTGGTTTGATTTTTTGACTGCCTACTTGGACGCTTCGGCCCTATTTAGCTTAGGTTGATTGATTTTATGTAAAGTTTTTCCCTTGATAAATTTACAATAAATGACATAGCAAGTACATGTGGCAAAACCAATTATCCCCAGCTGCTGGCCTTGTAAAATTTGTTAGTATCTAAATGTATTTATTATATAATATTCTATTTTGACCAATAATTTAGTCTCACTCTTATCTTTTCTTTATAAGAACAATATTTTGTTGATTATTCATTGGGTGTGAGAGGATAGTAAAATTCTTGTTTAAGATACCTAATAAAAATGTTAATATTATTTTATATCTTATTTTGATTTATAATTATCCGTTATTATTTATTTATATTTTTAATGTTATGTGATACTATTTAGTAAATAATTTTATAAATTTATTTTTTTGTCCGGACTAAAAATATTTTATGATTCCACCCTCAAGTACTAGCTTGATATATCCTTACAAGAAGTTAGAGTGATGAATCAAATGCTATAATCTTGTAGCCTAACCATATGAAACCTCCCAATGTATGGAAGATTGTGGTTTGGATCTTCCTTATATTTTTAAGTTAGTAATACATGCGCCTCTATTTATTTATTTATTTATTTTTAAAAGGAAGTGTGACGAATCAAATTCTTAGTTGAGGCACATTGGGTATTAATGGGCTGGGTCAAACAAAAATACATGAAGGTCCATGACTATGGGAAGAGAGAGCCCTAGTACAGACACAGACAGTGGGGACAATAAATAGTAGCATAAAAAGATAGAAAAAGACAAAACAAAAATAAAAAAATACATAATTCAATGTGGACAGATATTATTAAAAGGAAAGGAGATTTCATCCTACTTTTTGGATCGTGAATAACCCAACCCTTTTCTTAAAATTTTATTATCAAATAAATAAATAAATAACAATATAATTAATTTATATCTTTTGTTACATATATTAATTATCATAAATAAATTAAATATGAAATCAATGTTCCTGAACAAGCTTGAGTTTCTCCATTTTTTCATACGCTACCTCACAATTACATGCCAGATTCAAAATTTACATGCCTATTATTTATTTCTAACTAAAAATTTAAATAAAATTATATTTTAAAAATAATTTTGTGTTGTTATTGAAACACCGATGCTATAAAAACATTAAAATAGAAATAATTTGACAATAAAATGAAAATATAAAAAAAATGTTATAAATAAATATAATTTTCGAGCTTCCTCATTTTTTATTACTTTTCTTTAAAGGATTAACTTTTAACCATTTTTAAGGCTCCATTTGGTACTCACAATAAAGGAAATACATCGTTATCCAAGCCAAGAAAGCCAAAATACTTAATATTTTTATGTAATTATTATCTATCTTTTTCACTATTTTTATTATTAATTTTTATTTTGAAACAAACTATGTTTAAAATGGTAAGGAAAACCTTTCATCAAGTGAACTCTTAAATACTTTCTCTAATTATTTTTAGGGTTAAGTTGCAAAAATACAAATTAGTTTTTCTTAAAAGTACACACAACACCAAATATATATATTTTTTTCTTTTGTGTAAAAGTGACTATGTGGTTATAAAAGTGGAGAAAAAAATACCCACTGATGGTTAATTTATTTTTTTGTATTTTTAAGGCTAACATGGATGGACGCACCCAACTAAATTTCATCCCAATTTAGCATTAAAGAACTAACAAAAATTACAGAAAAATGATATCGATATTTTGGAAATTATGGTTCAACCATTCTCTCCCTAATTCCCCCTCTTTCAATCTCAATCTTACTCATTAGGCCACACATCTCCGCCTTCTCACCACCTTTGCCGTGTTTCGTAATTTTCAAAACTATCTAGGCTCTTTTTTGTAATTTTCTCCGAATCCACCGATGAAATTTAGGCGAGCCATTGCCCCCATATCGCCTTTAAAAATACAAAAAAGTCAAACTAACTGTCATTGAGTATTTTTGCTCTACTTTTGTAAACGCATAGTCACTTTTACACCTAAAAAAGGCACCTGGTGTCGGGTGCACTTTTAGGAAAACCACATATATATTTTTACAAATTAATCCTTATTTTTATAAAATACAATATTTTAATAAAAGATATTTGTTATATGTACACCTTTTCTATATTATCCTTATTTAATTTTTTATTTATTTTTTCAAAATCACACCGTATGAATTTAAAATTGAAATATTTTTAAAATTGATCTTTTAAGTTTTTAAAAATAAATTTTAAGCATCTTTGTAATTTCAATAAGTAACACGATGAAAAAAAAAAAAAATTTGCGTTAGTCTTTTGTTATTATTCCAATTATATATAACATATAATCTATAAAAGCCTGTGTTCTTTATGAAAAAGTATGATTTACTTCATTCAACGCATAATCTCTCAGGTCAATAAAAATCAAAGGCATTATTTAAAAGTCATAAATGAAAATGAAATAATAATTTTGAGCAGAGCGCAGATCCATAAGTCCATAACACGACGACCCGCACCTAATTTTTTATTTTTTTTTTTTTTTTTTCCAAATAATTTTATTTTACTTTTATTATTTTATACATACACCTTCCAATGTTTTTTTGGTTAAATGTACGTATTTTGTACGTGTCCAAAAAAGTTTACGATTTTTTTTACCCATAGTGAAGAAGTTTACAAATTTGAAAGCATAAAAGAGCAAGGAATTGGATTTTTTAAGCGCAATTGTTTTTTTGGGGCGAGAGGATTTTGAAAGAGGGATGGAGGGTCGAGAAAAATGAGGCCAGGGCAACAAAGTAGCAGTTATCCCTTAAACCTTCTCATGGAAAAGCTGAGAAACCAAAATCACCACCACCACCGTAACCCCGACAACAAGAACCACCACCATCATCGCCACCGTCAAACTTGGGGCACGTGGGAGGACCTTCTCCTGGCCTCCGCCGTCAAACGCCACGGCTCTAACGACTGGGACAGCGTCGCCATGGAGATCCAGAACCGTACCAACCTCCCCCACCTCCTCACCACCGCCCGCAACTGCGAGCAGAAATTCCTCGATCTCAAAAGCCGATTCACCGCCCAATGCAACGACGCCGTTCGAGACCCTCCGGAGAACGTCGGTCCCGACGGCGACGTCGTCGATCACGTTCCGTGGCTCGACGAATTGCGTCAGCTCCGGGTAGCTGAGCTCCGGCGAGAAGTCCAACGTCACGACGTCTCCATTCTGTATCTCTCTCTCCCTTCATCTTCGGACTTTTAATATTCCTCTTATTTACTATTTTCGTTTTTAGATCTATTTATTTTTATTCTTATTGTTATTATTATTATTATTTAAAATTTGGAGAAAAGGTCGCTGGCAGCACAAGGTGAAGAGATTAGAGGAAGAGAGAGGACAAAGCCTGAAGGAAAATGACGCAGAACGAGATGAGAAACCAGATCTGGAAAACTCCGGGAAACCGGAAAACGACGATAAAAACGGAGAAGGAGGAAAACCTGAACCGGAAAATTGTGAACCGGGGAGGCGGGTCGATGACGATGGAAATGAAAATAGTAACAATAAGAATAGTAACAATAACAGCAGTACTAATAAGCTTCCAGCAGGGGTCGACTCCGACCGGGACAGCCGATCAGTTAATGAGTCTAATTCGACTGGTTCAAGATCCGCGGGAGAGAAAACCGGGGAGGAAGATGTGAAGCCTGAACCGCCTCCGGCTCAGCCCGGTCCGAAGAAACCTGATTCGAGTGAGGATAAAAAAGTCGAGGACTCGTCCGAGTTGAGAGACTCGGTGGCCCACTCGGAAGGGGGAGGGACTAGGGAGAGCGGCGAGGTGCAGAGCTCGGCGAGCTTAACGAGGAAGAGGAAATCGCGAAAGAGGAAGAAGGTCTCCGGCGGCGGAGGCAACGTCGAGGAGGAGGCGCCGGAGAACGACGAGGTGGCGGCGAAATCACAACCGTTGGTTGGCCTCTTGGAGGTGATCAAAGGACATGAGAACAGCTCGTTGTTCGAGCGCCGTCTTGAAAGCCAGGTATTCTTATCGAAAATTCCCTTCCTTTTTTTCCCTTTAGCGTGTGGACAAAACCGGTATTTCACGCTTTTCAAAAAATTCAAAAATTTGAATTTTTTTTTTTTTTTTTTTTTTTTTTTTTTTTTTTTTTTTTTGCTTTTTTCATAAATTACGTTTTATTGCAACGCCCAATATAACATACTAACATGCATGCAAGGCCTCAAAACTGTTACATTTTTCAACAGAAAAATAATTCACAAAATTTCATCTGTTAGGTTATTAAGATATGTAGTAAAGTGCATATATATATATATATATATATATATATATAGAGGAGTATGGTATGAGCAAAAACGAAAACGTGTGTACGCTTAACTTTATGATATAAAGGGCACCGTGAAGAACAAGTAGGTGCTTACGTTCATAAATCATGACTGTGAACCAAATAGGGACCACTTTTGAAATTGACGGTTTTACTTGCATGGGGGCAACAAAGTTTTTGAACACCACCAATCAACACCTCTATAGATGATTTAATAAATTTACTCCAACGGTGTGTTTGATTTGGAGGGAGAGAAAATTTTTGGTGTTAGAAGTCAACCTTGATGTGAAATATTTTCATCAATTAATATTCAAAAAATGATGAAAAAAGTTACTTCCTCCGGTCTAATTATAGGAACACTTTCATAGTGTAAATTGCACTATTCTTATAATTAGAACCGGAGGTAATATGTAATTTTGAAAAATTTGTATGGGCAATTTGGTCAAAATTTTCTCTCCCCTCCCTCTTCTAGTCTTGAACCAAACATACCCTAAGTTAAAAAAAATATATTTAAATTAGTGTGAGTAACGGGGGTTTTTATCCCTTTCAAAAAAACGGAAAATTAGAGAAAAATCATCCATTAAAATTTTATTGGTGAAAAGAATATGATACATTTTTTTATAGAAGGTATCGATACTTTGCAAATTTTGTACACCAAGAGTATTGGTTCTTTGAATTATGTTTTTCTTACCAATAACATTTTTAATGAGAGATTTTTTCCTCTAAATTTTTCTTTGGAAAAACTAGTTTCTGATTTGATTTTCAAATTTAACAAGTCAATGACCTTGTAATCCAAGGAAGGTGAAAGTTTTCTTGTAAGTGAAAAATCGTGGGTTTGATCCCACTTATAACATCAATCGTTAAAAAACATATTTACTTTTTTTGGCCAAAAAACTCTAAGAAACATTAATAGAAATACAAATAAAAAAAGAAAAAAAGTTAATAGAGTAAGGAGCAGAGTGATTGATTTTGAAGAAAAGTAGTGAAGCATTCTGAGTTCTGAGAGTTGGATAAGAGGTAGTTGGATATGATGAAGACCCCTTTTTTTTTGTCTCTCCTTTATATAGAAGGTCAGATATCATCATTCACTACCCTAAAAAACTAATACTTATATTATATCACTTAGTTGTATTTATAAGTTCATTTTAACCAAATCATACATACCAATGAAAAATAGGTAGCTTAATCGATTATGAGGTAAATTTTAATTTTACCATCATTTATGAATAAGTAACTTTCAACTATTTATTCTCTTTATTTTCATTGGTATAATATATGGGCAAAATTGTCACAATCTCATTTATTTGGACAAAAGATACTTATAAATAGGACCAAAATTTTTAGTCAAAATGGACTTATAAATAGGATCAGAGTGGTACATCTCTTATTTATATTTATAGATATAATTTCGTATAAAATTATTGTAGATTATTGTTTTCCAAGTTTGTCTTAACCTGTCAAATCTTATCTTGACAGGAATTTTTTTTTCCTCATATAAATTTTTCCCGGTTCTTTTTTGGGTGAATGCCTCACACTCAATATTTTATTTTAGTTTTCCAAAATATTTTTCAATTGATTCAGGTGAGAAAAACTAAGAAATATAATTAAAAAATGTAATATTTTTTTGTGCACGTGCTATTGAGGACCTCATGTCTATAAAGCGTGCTTATCATGCCATGAAATTAGTTCCTTATGGCCCATTAGTTAGTTCTCATTTTGGGCTATGTGTATCAACCAATAATGTTGGACCCAGAATGGGGATCAGCCACCCTGGTCCTTGGATTTAACTGGTAAAGGGGTTAGAAATTTTCATTAAAGGGAGGGGGTTTGATCTTGGAGTTGGTCAAAGTGTTGGGGGAGACATCTTAGAGATTTATGAAACAATGGTAATCTAGGTTAAGATAGAGGTATGCGTACTCTTAGTCCTAAATTCCTTGTGGAGTGGGCTCCAAGCGTCTTACTCTTGGATTGTGGGTGAGCCTAACCCCTCTCCTAGAAATTTTATAGCAAAAAAAAAAAGAAAAGAAAAGAATAGGGATCAGCCTAAATATCGGGAGGAGATCATTTCCATATCTTTTCTCTCATCTGCCCATCTAGGCCATTAATTGGAAAAATAAGAGAAAAATTTAAAGTAATGATGAGATGATGAGATAAAAAAAAATAATGAGAGAAACCCACCCATCTAATATCTAATAATTAATTAATAAGAATAATTCTTGGTACAAGATAAACAAAAAAAAAAAAAAAATTTTATTGCAAAAAGAAATACTCCTCCCTCTAGTTTTTGTGTATGACATATTTACCTAATTTAATTAAATTAAAAAAGGTTAATTAAATTAGTTAATGTGATATGTATTCTTTAAAAACCCTAATCATCTTCCTTAATTTTTAATTTCCTCTCTTCTTTGTTATTGTTGATTGTTGATGAAGTATCAATAGAGACAAATTAAAAAAATTGACTAATGTTATAAATAGATCTTATATTTAAAATCTAGATTAACTCATCAAATAGGTCCTATAATATTTATTATGTTTTTATAAACAGAAGATCTTGTATAGTCAACATTCATCATATCATTACATATTTAAATGAATGTAAAAATGTTGTATATATAAACCTTTGAGAGGATCGATTCTAGTGATTGACTTTTTTGTTCTTATTAAATTTACTCTAAGATGTTTACTACTCTATTTTAATGTTTTTTTTTTTTTTGGAATTTATTGTGTTATTACTTATTATATCGCTTTTTGACAATTAAATTAGGAATAAATACGTTACTTAATAAATACGTTACTTATGGCATGGGACTTTGGATGATTAATTTGTTTTTTATGCCATTTTTTGGCGCCATCACTCTGGTGCTAGGATGACGTGGTTGGATCCAAATCATCCAACCATGTCCTGTTTCATTTATTCTCTCGACTATTTTAATAATGCACCTTTAATGAACTTTTTCAATTTTTTATTTTATGAATCATCAATAAATACTCCTCCAACTCACGGAGGTTGTCGCTTTGAACTCCTTGTGATTTTTCAAAATATTCGTGGCTTTCAAATTTTAATGAAACAGTATTTTTTTTTTTTTTTTTTTTTTGCTATTTTCCCTTTATTTATATAATAAAGAGTATTGAAGTAAATATTAGTAATATGTCATAAAATTCGACAACATATCATGTTATTTAAATTTAAAAGAGAATATAGAAATTATTAAATTTTGCATTTATATTAACTTATAATTAATGATTTTAGAAATGTACAAATACAAAAATGTACTGAATTGTTTTGGTGTGTTGTTTGGTGCAGGAGGAATGGGAAAAATACAAAAGCATGGTACGTGAGCACGTGGACTTAGAAATCATACAAACGCGCCTTCGAAATGGCTACTACTCCTCCGGCGCCACCGCCTTCTTCCGTGACCTCTTCCTCCTCTTCACCAACTTCACCGCCTTCTTCCCCACCCACTCCGTCCACTCACGCGCCGCCGCCCAGCTCTGCGACATCGTCTCCGACCAGATGAAGAACTTCACCCAACCCGGCCGTAATAACACGGTTAACACCCCTCCTTCTGTACACCCACCTCCACCGCAGCCCCCACCGTCATCCTCAGTCAAGCCTGATTCTTCTCATAATTTGCTTTCCAAGCAGAAGGCTTCTGCTCCCATTCTGGTTTGCCGGAAACGCAGTTCCATGTCCGGTAAACCTTCATCTGCTTCCACCTTTGGCCATAATAATAATAAGGGTACTGACCGGTTAAGCACCGAGAAGAAACCGCCGCCGCTGCAGAAGAGGCCACCGCCGGTTTCTGATGATTCAGATGAAGAAACCCCTTCTCCTCGTCCTGCTGCTGCTCCTCCTTCTCTACCGCCTAAGTCGAAGGAGAAGCCGGTGACCGGAGCAAGAAGCATGAGAAGAAGCAATAAAAACCTCGGCGGGGCGATCCAGAACAAGAAGCTTCCGTCCATTAGTAAACCAAGCCCTCCCAAATCAGATCAAAAAACCAAAGCAGCAGCAGCAGCCGTAGAAGCAGAAGAACAAGCAGCATCAGTATCCGACAAAAAGAGAAGCGCGGCTGCAGATTTCTTGAAAAGGATAAAGAAAAACAGCTCCGGCGAGGCAATGAAGAGCGGCAGCGGTGGAAGAGATCAGAAGAAGGTGATGGTTAGTGGTGCCGGAAAGGGCGGCGATCATCAGAAAGGGAAGGAGAGAACATTGAGGCATGGTGGCAGATCAGGGGAGAGGAATAAGGGTAGTGATCAGAATAGAGAGAATATGAATAGTAATCAGTCAAAAAGAAGTGTAGGGAGGCCACCGAAGAAAGTAGGAGAGAGTAATAACAATAATAATAATAATGCTTCAAGTTCTGCTAAACGTGGAAGAGAAAGTGGTGGTGGTGGTGGAAAGGATAAGAGGCCTAAGAAACGAAGTAGAAAGTGATAGAAATAGAAATATAGAGAATGTAATGTTGAAGCTTCATGGCTTTTGGTTTTGTAAACTGTATATCATTCTCACTCTCGCTCACAGTTTAATTTAGCAGAAAATGTCGGTCTCAATCCCAATCCTTAATTTTTTTTTCAAAAAAAAAAAAAAAAAAAAAAAAACACATCCTTTTAATTTCTGCCGGAAAAATAGTTCTAGGAAGGAATAAAATGAATTAATGAGGATAATAACAATATGTATCATATTTCTAAAAAAACAGGTCACCTTTTTTAACTTTTAGTTCATGTTTGTTAAACGATAATTTATGCATATTATTTATACTTAATGAGCATCATAGGAAGGTTAAAAAAAATGAACAAATAGATAAAAATATGCATGCAGGTATGTATTCATATTCTTAAATTATAAAATACTTCCTCCAATTTCTAATTAAGTTGAGAAATTTAAGGAAATGAAATAAATTAGTTAATTTAAAAAAACATGAATCTTTCTAAAAATAGACAAAAATATCATTTGCAGGTAAATTAGTTTGTAAGAAAATTAAATATTCTTAAATTATAAAATACTTCCTCCAATTTCATTTTTAGTTTATAAAATTAAGTTATTGAGAAATTTGAGTTTACATTCTAAGCTTATCATGTTTACATTTCTAAATAAATTTACTCTTTAACTCATGTTAATTTTTTTAATTTAATTAAATGTGATTTTAGGAAACATTATAATGAAGGATGATTTTTGAAAAAGACCATGAAAATTAAATTATTAGAAGAACCAAACATCATAATATAAACTTAAAATTATTAGATTATATATTCATTTAATGACTAAAATTAAAACTAAAACCCCCTTCATTCACATTTAATATGGTAATATTTTTTTCCACCATGTTTCATAATCATCTAAAATCAATATATTATTTAGTGACTATATGGTTCAAACTCATATTTTGTAAAAAATAAAATAATTTTCAACAAGTTCCATATTCATATAATCAATAGATAATTTAATTAAAAAATATATTATCAATTTTTCATATTTATATTATCAAGTATCAACGTTAATATCAATTAAGCTCTTTTTATAAAATTAAAAATTAAACTCATTTCATATTTTTTCAAGATATTATTTATTTTATTTTATTTTATTAACATTAATGAATTTTTAACCCATATAAATTTCTTCTAAAATAAAAATAAATGATTTAAAATTTTTTGGTTTAAAATATATAATAAATTATAAAATACCTTGATTTTTATTAAAATTATTAAAATATATTTTTAATTAAATTTTTTTGTTGATTTTAATAAATTATAATTTTGAAAAAATTGAAGATTTTTTATTTATTTTTATTTTTTATATAGATATCTATGCCAGTTGTGAAAAATGAAAATTTGAGAAATATTGTATTTAATTGAGTGAAATTTAGAATTTTGTATTAATTTTAAAATAGAATATGAGAGAGAATGTATGAGGGAATATAGGAGATTTTCTTAGGGGTATTTTAGTGTTTTAAATTTTAAATTTCTGTATTTGTTCTTTCTAAATAATTATAATTTTATGTTCTTTCTCAATAAATATTTCTTCCTTTAGGTCCTAAATTTCTTTATTAATTATGATAAGTTATGAATGTTGATATATTTAATTTCAATAATTTAATTTAAAATATATTGATCTTTTTTTTTATATTTTAATTATTTAATTATACACTATAAAAACATATTCAATGATATTTTTATGAGTTTATAATTTGAGTTCACGTTTATGTTAATTTCATGAGTTTTCTTATATTTTAAATCAAATCTAGCTCAAAGCTGAGGTAGGGGTTATAATGAACCTGATCTTTTTCTTTCTATATGTTACGTACTTATATTTGAATTTAAATATTCATTTTATCATTATGAATAATTATTTTTTACCTTAAAGACTTATTATTTACAATATATATTAGTTTATTCGCGGTTGGATTATTATCTAACCGTTAAACTATGAACTAGTGTCTTAATTGGCTCAATATTTTTTCCAATTTTTTTAATACATACACGCACTACCTCTATTTTTTTTTATATAACATCTCTTTTATAGTGTAATTAACACTATAAATAATATTTTATATGAAGGATAAGTGGTGATATTAATATGGTAATAAATGTTGAGTATTCTGGGTTTTATGTTCTCACATGGAAGCTAGCTGGTAAAAACACTTGTTTATTTTTGTGTTTATTTTGTTTGTTTCCTTCTTTTAATATATTTCTTTGCTAAGAAAATCCTCCTTGCCCATAGTCCCGATGATAATTAGTGCCTGTTTAGATTAGCGGTGGAAAATTGTAATCTTGATTTGCATAAGTGATATTGATTAAAACTGTTGTTGGTAAGTCCTAATCAATCATAATTTCTGTTTAGATAATTCTTTTTTATCAGTGACATTAAGAACTATGATTATGTTTGGATTCATTTATTAAAAGTATTTATAAATATATAATTACCAAAAAGGATATGTATTTTATAAAGTTATATTCAACAAAAGAAATAAATGAAACTGAAAGTAAGAACGACAAAAAACTTTATGGCAAGGTGCATATATATTCAACCAAAAGAAAAATTATATATGTTGGAGGATATTTCAAAGTGCATATTACCGGATATATCATTATGGGGGATTTATCTAAAAAGAAAAATAAATTGATATATATGATAGCTAATTATTTTGTTAGGATTATACCAGATTATGTGATCAAGTTTATTTCTTCAATAAAACTGTTTACATTTTCATGTTATATTTAATAATAATGATAATTATATTTAATAATTTATATTAAATATGATTTAATGAATAACATGAATATTTAAATATTATTTTTATTATATAACTCTTATTATTAAAAATAATTTAAAATTCATGTTAGCAATAGGGCAAAACATTATTTAAAATAATACTATTTGAATTACTTTTGTTGATAAATAATAGGCAAGAATTGTGTAGAGAATTTGAAGAAGGGATCAGAGGATAAAATTGAGAAATTTTTGTTGTGGAAGTTTCATCTGGATTTTCCAATCACATAAACAATCGCTTGTCACTTATGCTCAATGTGTGGTTAGAAGTCGGAATCATGATTCTTTGGGGTTGATCGGGGTAATTTTAAAAATTGTTCAAATAAGACAAATGAGATTTATAAATACTTCTGTAGATTCAATTGAGCTTATTTAAGTTCCCGTCTGGTTAACCAAACAGGTATTTAAATGTAACTTTGTGGTGGGACTTACACATTGAACCTTTATTGACCAAGAGAGAACTTAAGACGATTGAATATATTGATTAAAGAGTGTATATATATATAAACTTGTGTGCAGTTGTCTTGTAACGCATAGCTGATATAATTTGATACGAGTCTATTGAAGTTGCAAACACGGTTATCAGATTTTTTATTATTTTTTTTTTAAATTTTTATATTGAAATTGTTTATAAAGTTGTTTCATTAACAAATACATTATCAGAATTAGTTGTTTTTTAGTAGAACTTAGGTGATATCCCTAACTAATAGCTAGAGATTAATCTTCCAAGGTCTCAAAAAGAATTAGTTGTTAATTACTGATAAAAAATGGGTTATGGCGTAAAAATAGTTATAAGCTTATACTAAAGTATATTTAGACATCATATACTTTTCAGGTGTGTAAATGTAATTATGTACTTTGAAAATGGGGACAGAAATGACCTAATGCTATTACTTTTTTGTAGTGGAGCCCATATTTTTTTTTTGTAAAAATACCAAAATGCCCCCAACTCAAAAATGATATATGGTCCTTATTTGTTTTGTCTCTGACAAAGAATCAAAGGTTGGGAGGGGGCGTGTTTTTCTTATATGGGCATTTTGGTATTTTCACAATAAAAATTACCATGTTATGTTAGATTTAACAGATCATATCATTTTTGTTTTAATTTTAAAGTATATACTCCCTCCGGTCCTAATTATAGGAGCTATTTATCAATTTGGAGGGATTAAGGAAGGAAGTTAAATTAGTTAATTATTTATATTTTCCTAAAATACTCTTACCCAAAATTTAAAATGACATTAAGGAAACACTTTCAAGTATATCATTAAGTATCTTCTTTAATTAGCCAAAGGCATAGTTCGAATCTACCCATCATAGGCAAAATAGTGAATTGCATTTGATAACCGGTGCTACTTCCGGTTCTTATAACTAATTTCTTATTGCTTTTTTTTTTTTTGTCATACTTAAATCACCATTATGATTCCTGAATATATAAATATATGCATTTCGTAAACTGTACGGGGACTAAGATTTACGCCAACAAATGCATAAGGAATTATTAAATTATACTTTATATAAAAAAGTATAATTTAGGTGTATATGACATTAATGAGTTGTAAATATTATTTGCTTTATAAAATATATAGGTGTATTATTAAATTATTATTGTCTTTAATTATAATTGAGAAAGTATAAATAGAGGTATTATAGGAAAAAATTGATAAAAGTTAAAACTTGCTCTTATAATTAAGACCAAAACCAACTCCTAAAATTTGCTCCTATAATTAGGACCGGAGGGAGTAACTACTTTTACACCTTTGAAAAGTAGGGTAGAAACTCATAGGTAATTTTACATTTTAATCCTAAAACAATTGTTAATTTTGATAGAAAAAAAAAGGCAAAAATTGTTTTCGTATAAAGTGGCAAGAGGCTATTAACCAAAGGAGATGGGCTTCCAAGTAATTTGATGGTTTTAAGAAAGATTATTCCCTTAAAAGAAATATTAAAAGAAGGAGAGGGAAATGCGAAAAAGGTTTCCCCACTCGGATTTTATTTTATTTTATTTAAAAAAGTTTGGGGCAAATTTCTTAATTGTTCATGGAAAAGTAGTTATAACAAGAAAGGGAAAAATCTTAAAAAAGAGTGCTTTTTTCAAGAAGGAAGAAAAACATGGTTGGCACCGAAATCACTTTTAGAATTTTAACAAGCAAAGCCAGTCTAAAGTCCATGTCAAAATGAACCCCACAATTCTCCAATGAAAAAAATTAATAAAAAAGAATTAACAGATGCAAGCAACATACTTTAATTACATGTATGAAATTAAATAAAATATTTTCAATTTAAAAAATAAATTATACTGTTCACTAAATAGATCGATGTATCGTACATAATATATATACGTGATGAAAAAAAAAAAAAATAAAGTACATATTTTTCCTTAGTTAATTTTGGTGAAAATTTTCATGTTCCCCACGTATTTTTTTTTTTTTTTTTTTTTAAAAAAAAAAACTTTGGTTGAAAATGAATGATAACTTTATAATTTTAATAAAATGTATATTTTGAAATAAAAAGGATTTTTTTTTTTTTTTTTTTTTTTTTTTTTTTTTTGTGTGTAGTTCTAAGAAGTTTTGGAGCAGTTTGTATATAATTCTTCTTTCAATAAAGAATATAGAACACAGTCAGCATAGTCCTTTTTTTTTTTTTTTAATAAAAAAAATATATAAAGACAAGAAAAAAAAACTGTAATTACGATAATTTTCATGAGGAAAATGAGGTTGCAAGGCCCTCCTTCTGGTGTTTGGGTATGTGGATGATAAGAGGATAAGGATTGTGACCTTTTTTTTTTTTTTTTTTGTGACTTTGGTCTTTTTGGTGCTTTCTACATTATTGTTTTCAACATTTTAAAGTCAAATAAGTTTTCTTTCCTTATTGGTTTTCTAATCAAAGTCTTCTAAAATTCACATATTGTTTTGTTATTTTAATATTCTAAATACCCAAAATAGGCTTTAATAACTTTTCTTTAACAAAAATTAGGTTTTAGGTCTTTTAATATGGTTTATGGAGGTACGGGGATGAAATGAATTCAATCTTATGTATTTTTATTTTATTTTATAAATTTATAGCAAGCTGTTTGATTTATAAATCATGATGATCAGTATAATTTATTATCAAAATATGTGTACAAATTTGCATAATATATATGTCTAATTTAAACCATTCAAATAAAATTTTAACTGTCTAGACCTTGTTATTTCATATTTTTATTTTTATATTAGAATATTATTCATTTTCTAAATTGACGGTTATAAGATTTTCTATATCATTTAAAATAAAATAAAAACTCATTATAGTCTAAGTTAAAATATTAAAAAAAAAAAAAAAATCTAGTGGTTTGGACGAAATGTGTACATGATAAAACATTAAATAACGACATGCACAGAAAATATCATCCTTAATTGAAATCTTTAGTAAATAATTATTTCAGTTTTAAATTAGTTTGGGTACAAACAAAGAAAAGACACAAGAAGTTAATAAAGATTGATTCAGTTGATAAATATATTTACTTATAATCATAAGGTTATTTTGATAAAAAATAATAATCATAAGATTATTGTTGGAAATTACACCGATATAAGGATTTTATTGTTGGACAATTTATAAATATTTTTATAAGCGTTTGATGAGATCAGAATTCAACCGACTTAAACTTTCTATATTTTGTATAAAAAAACAGAAAAGACGTAAAAGTCAAGTCAATATTAGGGAACACATGGATATGACATCAAACAGTTAGCAATTAATAAAAAAGGAAAAAAAAAACTAGCATTCTTGAGAGAAAAGAATCACTTTAAATAATATTTATAGGGGAAGTGTATATATTACATTATTACTGCTTTTGATATGTTTATCTCTCATTTTTCTATTTCAAAAAGATCATTTCCGTTAACAAGTGCTTATTCACAAGGCTTAAGAATATCCAATACTTGTATGAAGATTAATTAAGGAAGAATATTAACACTGAATATTTTGTTAACAAGAGAGACGTAGGGCCTATTTAGAAACATTTTTTATTTAAAAAAATTGTTTAGCAATTCGTTTTTAGTTAGGTGTTTGTAAAAATAAAAAATAGTAACTTGTTTTAACAAAATAAAAAACCAAAACAATGTTTAGATTTTGGGAAAATCCATATGGAGTCCCTTTTAACAGAAAAATCCCAAAAAGCCTAAAGATTCTAAAAATCCCAGAAAAGGCCCCTGATATAATTTTATTAAAATTTTAGTTGTTAAAGGGACTAATATAGTTGTTAACGTGGTAATTCTTGTTTACGGAATGGTAATTCTTGTTTTAGGATTTGTAAATACCATTGAAAAAATGATAAGAAGAATATATATATTTGTTAACGTATATACATATTAAAGGGTGGGCCACTTGGTCCCTAGTTGTGTGGGGGGTTGGGGGTTCGAACCCCACCTCCCACACTTTCAATAAAAATTATTTTTAAAAAAAAGAAAAACCCCACCCTTCCCCCCCAAAAAAAAAAAAAAACCTCCACCCTCTCACCGGTGGTGGCGGCGGCCCTCAGGTGAGGGTATTTTTATTTTTATTTATTTGAAAATAAGGGTAAAAGGTAATTTTACCCGAATTTACATATCCTTATAGGTTTTTGACATTTCTAAGTCTTTTTGTAAATTTGGAAGACTTCTGGGGGTTTTATAAATTCATATGGTATTTATTTTCTTTTTTCCTAAATAATAATACATTAATACTATCCCACTAAAAACATTGTTCACAAACTACCAACGGCTACGATTTCATCCCCACCAAAAAAAGCTGTTCAAACATATTAACGGATCAGATTTTGTTGTGCCTTCATCCTCCAGAACGAATTTGAATTTCTGGCATCATCAATACCTTTTGGAGAGGACAGATTTAATTAATTTCTAGGATGATGAGCCATAGACACATATACTGTAAAAATGTTTCTTCTTCGAAGTTCATCCAACTAAGGGCCCGTTTGGTTGAAAGAATTTAGGGGAAGTTCCGGGAACTTAATCCAGTTCCCACGCCAAAATCATGTTTGGTGTGCCCTGTTCCATAGAACTCAGATTCCGCTAATGTCCAAGCTCCCATAAACGTGGGAACCTCAGCTCCTTCAAAAAATGGCGAGATCTTGAAAAACTGCCCGGGAGAGTGAAATTTATGACTAAAACACCCCTCTCAAATTATAAATCGGAATCGAGCCGAGCTTCGAGTTGAAGAACGAGGAGGCAAAAAGAAGTTTGAGAACCTCTACTCCATCACGAAGTGTTGTTTGAATGCGAGGTGACATGACTCGGTAGAAAGGGAACCTCCTCCTCCTCCTCCTCCTCCTTCTTCTTTCTTTAATCTATTGTTTACTAAAATTACTATTGCTTCTTCTTTTTCTTCTTCTTCATCTTGTTCTTTCTCTCAGATTAAAAACTTCAACTTTTTAGTTTGGGCAAAAAGGAAAACTTATCTTCTATTTAGGGTCTTGTTTCTTTTTTGTGATTATTTATGGTATAATGCCAGGATCGATTTCTGAATGCTTCTTTGATGAATTAGGGATCGGCTAATTGGTAGGGTCATTGGCATTTGAAGTTTGCGTTTCTTGTTATATCTTCCTGGGTATTGAGCTCGCTGGTTTTTCTGTTGTCCATGAATGGTTGGCAAGTTTTATGTTTCCATGATTCTTTGAACTTTGCATTTTTTGTTTTTCTGCTGATATGCCCTTTTGTTAAATAATAAGTTCGAACGTGTGTACTCGTAAAGTTTGTAAGTTTGAACTTAACGCTTACGTTCGAACTTCTTCATATTGCTCGTAACATCACTAGCATTGGTTTTTATCTTTGAAGTTTGCTTTTAAGTAACTCTGTTTTTTCTTACCAACGTAGTAATTTATTTCGGGGTTTTAGTCGAGTAATTTCAATTTTTGATTTTTTCCGTCAAAACAAAGAATCGGATTCATTGTTCACTGATCCCTATTCCTCTTGCAATATTCATGTCCACGCAGATTGCTTCATTTCGTGTTGTCCCCCTCTATTTCTTTCCATGTCCAATGTCTTTCTCACCTTCGGTAGCCGTTATGCTCGTCGCGGTTGCAGATCCCTTCGATGTCTGGTTGCAATTTTCTTTCTCCACCAAGACGCGATTTGGTTTGGTCTCTGTCCAATTCGCAAAACAAAAACAAAAACAAAACAAAAAGTTTTCTGGCTTTTTTGTGGAAGGGCATTATGGGAATTTTACCTAAAGTTCCCACTTAACCAACACCAAATTCTTCAAACCAAACAATTTATATTCCCTCAACTTAATTAAATTCTCATGTTTACCAAACAATTCAACTTTTTAAAGTTCCCTCTCAATCTTCCCTTCAATTCCTTTCCCTTCGTTAAGTTCCTTTCCTTCCTTAAAAGTTCCCTGAACCAGATGGGCCCTAAATATGCATTTAAGGACTTTCTGCAGAATTAAAGTTTAAAACTGCTTCTGTAACAGCATCTAGTATTTGTTTTATGATTTTATACATGGACAATCATAATTTTCTGGTTACTGACGTATGTTTGAGCTGTGATGTACAATTTAAATTTGACATATGTACTTGAACTTTGCTAGTAACTACAATGAGAATACATGAAGATAACATGTATAAGTCAGAATCACAGAAGACAGCTCTTAGATCAGTTGACATTCTTGGTCTTGGAACAGGACCTGAATTGGAAAAGAAACTTAAAAGTATGCTGAAGACGTTTCTTCTGGAATCATTTTGGAAAGGGAGCTTGTGAACTCTCCAGCTAATGTGGTGACACCAGGTTTGTTTACAAGTCAGAATCAAAGAAAAGATATATTGCTCCCATGCCTTGCTGTTACTTGACATGACTTATATCCTCATTACACTCATGTGCTTCTCTAATATGTTCATGATTTATTAGTTGACTCTCAGAAATGATCTGACCTTCATGAATTATTTGACAACAAAAATATTGAAAGCTAAGCAATGTAAGGAATTGAAAATGGGATCCTATCTCGCAGTTGTTGCAGCCTCAGCAAATCTTCCTCATTTTATCCATTTTTGTTATAAACCTCCTAGCGGACCTGTCAATGCCAAGTTGACATTAGTTTGAAAGGGGAAAATGCATTTAAGGGCTTTTTTTTATAGAAAAATCCTAAAAAAGATCACAAGGTTCTGAAAATCTCAAAAAAGGCCCAAGGGTCTTTTCTGGGATTTTCAGAATCTACGTGAGTTATTAACGGGGCTGATATAGTTGTCAATGTGGGATTTAGTTGTTAAAATATTGTTGTTAATGTGATGATTTAGTTGTTAAAATTTTGTTGTTAATGGCTGATTTTGTTGTTAAATTTTAATGAATTTATACCAAAAAGGCCTTTTGGCCTTTTTTGAGATTTTCAGAATTTTGGGGCCTTTTTTGAGTTTTTTTTTTTTTTTTTTTTTTTTCTGTAAAAAGGGTCCTTAAATGCATTTTCCTGTTTGAAAGGGTTTGATATTTGACTGGTAATTAGATTTTGGCTAAAGTATACTTTTAGTCCTTTAAGTTTTACATAAGGTATACTTTTGGTTCCTTAACTTTATAAAGTATACTTTTGGTCCTAAAATTCTAACACCATTAATGTTGTTAACGGAAAAACGTCCGACGAACTCAAGTATGACTAATAGCACTTTATTACACAAATTTTATATATTCTTCAATTTACTCATATTTTAAATTTAAGCCTAATAGTATTTAGTTACAAAATCATTACTTGAATTTACACCGTTATCACTTGAGTTTGCATTTTTCGTTAGCAAAATTAACGGTGTTAGAATTTTAGGACCAAAAATATACTTTATGAAGTTAAGGGACCAAAAGTATACTTTATGTAAACTTAAAAGACTAAAAGTATACTTTAGCCTTAGATTTTTTATAAACAATTTATCTTTCTTCTTTAGCCACATTTTAGAATGCAGATTTATATTTTGTTTTTGTATGCCATGACTGCTTCAAAACTTATTGTTGGTAAGTGATTCTAACAATTGTTTTCCCTTTTTTATTATCTAAACCGATGCTATAATAACAGTTCTTTCAAACAATTTTTTATACTTTTAGTTTTTAAATGTCATTTTTTAAAACAACGATCCAAACATATTATTTTGTTTTTTTCAAAACTTGTTTATAAAAACAATTTTATAAAATTGTTTTGAAGAAAAAACAGCAAACATAAACAAATAAGCCCTCAATTTCTCTTTTGGTAAATACTTGAATGAGAAATCCGTTGGCTGAATAATATCTTACCTATTTTTGTTGGATAGAGATAATATCCTGCCTTCCCTCTTAACTCTTAGTACGCAACATATTGTAAACATCTGAAAAATCATGTTATAATATACTCCCTCCGGTCCTAATTATAAGAGTATTTTTGGAGTTGGTTTTGGTCCAATTATAAGAGTAAGTTTTAAATTTTGTCAATTTTTATAATACCCCTATTTATACTTTCTCAATAATAATTAAAGACAATAATAATTTAATAATACACCTATATATTTTATAAAGTAAATAATGTTTACAGCTCATTAATGTTATATACACCTCAATTATGCTTTTTTCTTATAAAATAATTTTGAGCAATTTTTGTCATATTTTTCCCATACCTACTAATACTTCTTCCACAATAATTAATTTAACAACATGCTTATATTCTATCAAATGAGAGATTCTATTTTATTTTTTATTTTAAATAAAATAATTTTAATATTCCTTTAAAAACATTTTTTTTTTTTTAACTATCAGTCTAAAGTGATTAATTTTTTCCCCCTAAAATAACCTAACAAAACATTAATTTCAAAATAATTATAATTAGGGGTAATGGACCCCGCCTAAAGTTGCATATGGTTTTGTTCTGGCTCTGAGACGAGCAATATACCAGTGGCATGGACCCCGTCTTCTCGTCTGATCAGAGTATCAATTGTGCTCATTTTCCCTTGATGTAATTTTCAATTTTAATTAGGGGTATTTTTAGAAAATAATTATAATTAACTAATTTAACTTCCCTCCTTAATCTCTCCAAATTCTGGTAAATAGCTCTTATAATTAGGACCGGAGGGAGTAGTAATTATGAATTTAGAAATTATGAATGATAATTTTGTAGGGGAAAAATCAAAACTCATTCCAATTTATTTGAACAAAAGTTATTTTAAAATTCCTAGTTGTCATTAATTTACACGTTATTTTTTTTTTTTTTTTAAAATTCCTAGTTGTCATTAATTTACACGTTATTTTTCTTTTCCTTCATTCTATACATATTTGATTGGATCTAGTTTCATGGGCTTCTACCAATATAGAGTTAGTCTAATGATATAAGGCCCTGCTACATCCCTTTGGATCTCGAGCTTAAGTGTTAAAAGAGACACTTATGTTGGGAGGTTAGACACGAATCACAAACCAGTTAGCGGATGATAATAATAATAATAATAATAAAACTTCATGGGTTTTCTCTCTCTCTCTCTATATATATATATATATATACTCCCTCTGGTCCTTATTATAAGGCACCAACAAACAAGTTTATTTGATCATTTTTATAAAGCATTTGCTTGTTCTTAAAGAAGCATTAATTATTTGTTTCCACATGTGCCTCTAATTAATAGGGAAATCCATATGGAGGCCCTTTTTGGAGAAAAAAAAATCCCAAAAAGGGCCCCAAGATTATGTGCGTTAACAACTAAATCACCCACATTTACAACAAAATTAATACCCATTTACAACTAAAGGATTCTAAAAATCCCGAAATGGCCTTTTCTCGGGAGATCTTGGAGCCCTTTTTGGGATTTTTTCTCCAAAAAGGGCTCTTAAATGCATTTTCCCTAATTAATAATGGTAGTAGGTATAATAATTATATAATATTAGAGTTTAGTACAATTAGTAGGGGTAATATTGGAAGTTACTTAAATTATAGACAAACTTTATTGACTTTAACTGTTTCTATTAATTTGTGAAAATTGTTAGTTGGTGCCTTATAATAAGGATCAGAGGGAGTATATAAAATGTTCCATCAATATGAGGACCATGTTGGTGAGTAGGGATGGAAATAAGTCAAGCCCCTAAAAGGGGCTCATAGCCTAGGCTAAGCTAGTTAATTTAGTATATATGTCAGCTTCATGCCTATTTTCATAAGGTCTAACCTACAAACTTGCAGGTCTGACCTATTTAACTTTTCTTAATTTATACTATTATATAAGTATATATAATATCATCTAAATAATTTATAAATTTACCAAGTTAACCTTAATTGTAAGTTTCATATCACATTATCATTACATTTAACCCTTACTTTTGTATCAATCATTCACCCCTACCTCTCTTCTATTCAATCGCTCGAGATGGCAATGCTAACTCACCCTCTCTCTTATGATTTCCGAGTTGCGACGTCAACTAAAGCATAATAATTGTTATAAGTTTATTTTAGTGCCTAATGAAATATTATAATCTTTGTAGGAAGAGTTTGTCCCAATTTTTGTGGGAAGAGTAAAATAGGTAAAATCTAGTTTTACATGTTGCTTGTTATGCTTAATCGATTTTAAAAAATATATCGTATTATCAACAGGCGATTAGTTTTTCTTATTTCTCTTTGCTCACACAATTGTTGTCACTAGACATTTTTTTCTTTTCCTCACTAAGTCCTAATATTAAGACAAGAATGAATGTTACGCTTTTAAGACAAAATGTAAGATTATAATTAAGTGTAAATGGTTGTATATGAATTTAGAGGTATAGGCTTTAAAGACTTACATTTTAAGTAGGCCTTTAATTAGGTTTCAAAATTGTTAGGTTTTTTGATGGCTTAGGCTTAGGCCTAAAAAAAGCCTACATACAAGCTTACGCCCAGGTTCAGGCTTTGAATTTCTTTTGCAGGCCAGGCCTATTAGGTAAAGCCTAGTCTAGCCTATTTCCATCCCTATTGGTGGGCAATATGTAAGTATCATAAGGGCTCTTTGAGCTTAGAGGCATGTCCTAACCCTGTTGGGCCAAAAAACCCAACTCACCAAAACTTTATTTGTACCAAAAAAAAAAAAAAAAAAAAGTTTTATTTTCCTGAATAATGCTTGCTCCATTCACCATAACCTGCAGAAGAAGCAGCAATATGAATGATCAAACCAGAAAAGAAGCAAATATTTTTCAGATAACAAGGAACTCTATATCTTACCCATGACCTCCAATCATCCAATCAATAAAATGAGGAAAAATCAACTGCAAAACAGCTCGAGCCACATGAATTCCTGGATGTGTTACTACCACATTCTGCTCAAAGTAGTCCACAACAAAAATGAAACCAAAGGATTAAAACTGAGAGGAAGAAAGAAAAACAAAAGAGGAATGATGAAGTTGGAGACAAGAACGTACTGATAATGGCCCAGATTTGAACTCAATATAAGGTTTGTAATTGGCTACCACTTTTGATGCCATCCTGCTTGCTGTGTGTACGATCTTAACCCTTGAAATCCTCTTCTTCTCGTATCTAACCAGAGGTCAAACTGGTAAATGTACATTTTCCCAAGAAAATGTATAGTGAAATTGATACTAGTCAAATGGGTCAAGCCCAGTTTCTGGAATTCAACGAGGTGTTGGACACACTATCATCTTATCTTCATCCTAACATCAGAATTCAGAATGGTTGAAGGAAAACGCAAGACAAAGATGTTTTAAGATATTAGTTGATGGGATTTTTTTATTGTGGGGACTCATTGATTTGATTATGAAGTTTATATTCTCAAAGATCTAGCTGATGATATAAGTCTCACAGAGGAAGATGTGGCTTCTTCCTAATTTATATGCTCACCCCCATAAAAATTATTGTTCAGCATGGGGTCATGTGGAGGTTACCATTAAAAGATCTCAACACAGAGAATCCAGGTAATATTTATCTGCTTTTAATTGGGTGCTTTCAATATCATGTATAATGACCTGACATTGTTCTTCGTACGTAGACCTGTAAAATGTAATCTTAATTTTCACAATAACCTCATAGGTAGTACCATTTTCTTGGTTTCCAAGAAAACTATGGGATCTCAGCTACACTGCTAATTCTGAAGCTGCCAATAGCAGTTACGCTCTTTCTTCCGATAACTTGTACTACTAATAATTATCAACCAAGATCCTAACTATCATGCTAGTCACACAGTTCATATCCATTTTCCTTCAAGGGAACCAAACAAGATACCTTCTGAGGGCTGAGACAACTTCACAAGGCTTTCCATCAACAGAACAATGCTTAGCAACTTTATCAAGCTCGAGTATAAGCTGGTAACAATCCTGAAAATGTGATTGCAAACAACAGAAGATTTAACATAGATGTTTTCCAAATTCAATTCTCGCAGCAGCTTTGCTGATATATGGAGTTAAAGAGGTCATCTGTATAAGAATAGGGTTACTACTTGTGCAAAGTGAATCATAATTCACCGTGGTAGGCGAATTGAAATGTATATTGTCTTAAGTAAGTGGTTAGGATTCACATTAAGTTCCCAACTAAATAGAGAAATTGCGTTTAACATGTTTGCTTGTATTAATGATTAAGATAATCTGCATAATAATTAGTTTACAATCAAAGATATTCAAGATAATATTTTGGAGCTGAAAATTAACTATGACAAACCTCTATTGCCATACATCCACCTTGACCAAGATTTGGTTGCATAGGATGGATTGCATCACCAAGTAGGGTGACTCTCCCATGTCCCCAAGTGTCGATGATGTCTCTGTCATAAATATCCCTTTGAAGAATCATTTGTTCTGGTGTTTCTGATATGAGTGTGGTCACTTCATTACACCACTTCCCAAATAAATCCAGAAGCCTCTCCTTTTTACCTATACACCAACTTTGGCAAATCAGTTTCTACATGAAATTGGTTAACCCAAGTTCAATTTTACAACAAAGCACAGCCAAGAATATGTTACCAACTTTTTGCCTACCAAGAAGTTCAAATTTACCAGGAATCGATTGAGTTTGAAGTTACCTCCTGGGAAACCGGTACACGAAGGAGGCTCTACATGGAAAGCGTACCACTGCATCTTCCCATTGCCAACATCTGATGCAACAAAATACTGGTTAAAGCCCAAGAATACCCGATACCTTCAAATCAAAACAAACTCCAAATTAGCCAAACCAAGAAATGACAGAAATGGATATTTGTTGAAGGTAAAAGCTGCTCTTGGATTTTAAGCTTCAAATTCTAGATTTGTTTGTTTATTTCCGTAGTATTATAGCGATCTTGACTAAATAATAACCTTGTTTTTGTAGTTAATTTTTGTCGATGACTTTCAAGCTGTTGAAAGTTCTTTCTGAATTTTGGAGGAGGATCATACATTTTATACAATGGGTTTAGTGGGTTATAATCTTATATCATGTAATAGAGAGAAATCATTAGAAATAACACAAGAAACTGTAAAAGAAACTTATTTTCAACATTAACGTTCTTTCCATATCTATTTATTGTAGAGCAGAACCTGAATGTAGTTGATATAAGGACTGCTATAAATTTTTTTAATAGAATTAAGATACACATGGAAATGTGTTTGTTGAAATAAAATCACTATAGTGGTGCCAAGAACTGCAATAAAGTACCCAGTAGTACCAGGAACTTATGTAGCATTTACATTTTCTCTTTATTTAATTTTAGCAGCTGCTATAAGTTCCAACTCTGAAATTTCTCAAAAACTTTTTGGTATTAAGAAATAAAACTGTCTTAAAAAAAATGCTGTCAGGAGTCAATTACGTACCCAATAGTATTTATATAATGTGGCACATAACTTGTTAATCCACTGTAGCATGTGAAGCCAGAGTAGCTTGCTTCTTGCTTTCCAAAGAGCTTCGAGCGCACCTAAGAAGATGAACAAACAGAGACTGAATTCCAAAAGCAGTGTCAAAAGCTAACTTATATGTAAGCAAAGGGAATCAAGGATACTGTAAATTACTTCTGACCATATTCCATCTGCCCCAATTAAAATATCACCATCAAAGTGCTGTCCATTTTCAAGGAACACTCTAACCTGATGATGGATAAACAATTATCAATGTATTGCTGTGTTTAGCAAGTATCAGAAAATAGTTTTCTTTTTGTTGGAAGAATCTCAAACCTTGTTAGGTTCTTGCATAAAATCCACAACTTTAGATTTGTTTCTAAGTATGTTTGGCCCGACTGCGTTCACTAATATATCTTGCAGTGTCATTCTATATATGACTGTGGTAAGAGGAAGCCCCTTCTTTAAAGCAGGAGTCAAAAGATCAAACTTAGTAAACCTGAAATCGGAACAACAACTTATCAAAAACTAAAATCTTCAAATGCAATTCATCTACCCTATTTCCTTTAAACGTCTTCCAAGATGATCAAGTGATAAAACTTAGGCTAAATATAGAACATTCCAGAAAATGGTAAGAACCCAGTACTTCAAACTAGCTATAATGTTCGAGTGATAATTTAAATTATTGAAAGCTCAACAAGATGTTAATGACAAGAATAAGGAAAGAAAAGATTCATTCAATTTGATAAGCCCCCAAGTCATGCATGCGGCTG